>JAWWEE010000105.1:47282415-47439131 GCA_035221455.1 Xenops minutus | reverse complement strand
ACGGAAAGGGCGCTGCAGGACGGACGGGAGAGCCGGGCTCCCCACGGGCACGTCCCGAGGAAGGCGGGCGATGAGAAGCAGCAGGGAAAAAGCGGTGAAGCCAGATCCCCCGGGCGGAGCGGGGCGGGCTCTGCCCGCATCCCGGGGCGGGGCGGGGCTGCCCCGGCCCCATAAGAGGCGCGGTGCGGTGATAGCGGCAGTCTCAGCTCTAGCAGAGGATGCAGGCGGTCCCTGGAGCGATGGCAGCCCGGCCCTTCAAGCTGAGGAAGAGTTTCGGTAGGGGCGGCGGGGAATCGGAGGGGCTGCGAGGGGGCGGAGGGGCTGCAAACACGAGTAACTCTGCTCTAATCTCCTCTCCCGGGCAGCCACCCGCCTGGAAGAAGTAGCAGGAATCCGGGCGAAGTTCCCAACAAAAATCCCGGTAAATCTTTGTTTTGTTATCGGAAGGTTTTGCCAGTCTTTTAAAAAGTAGCGGTGGGAGCCTCTCTCTAAAGTGTGGGAGGGACCCGGGTGTTTTAGGTTTGGCTGAGTATGACTCTAATTAAAACAGGTAATTGTTGAGCGATACCATAAAGAGAAATACCTTCCTCTTCTGGACAAAACCAAGTTTCTGGTTCCCGAGGAGCTGACCATGACACAGTTCATAACCATCATCAGGTGGGTAGCGGGCCCCGGTGTGTCTGAGATGCTGCTCCCCGGGCAGGTATTTCCTGGTGCTGTGCTGGGATATCTTGCTTGCTTTGGTAGGGAGCAAATAAAGGTGGTAGTAATGTAATAGCGTCCCTCTCTTGCAAGTGTTCAAAGAAAATCAACAGATGTTTCTGCAGGTGCATTTGGGAAAAAACAGGGTCTATGTGCTTTTTTTGGATCTTAGTTTTCTCGCTTTTCCCTAACTGTAGTGAATAAATACTACATAAGGCTCCTGTTTTGCTTTCTTCCTGTTTGATGGACTTGGTACTAGTGCTTTGTGATTTTGTTCTCCGTGTGACTGTCACTGCCTTGTGCTCCTACTGCATCAAGCTGAATGTGCTTGAGTTCAAAGCAACTCTTAAGTGTGAGTTGTATGAAAAGTGCTTCTAATGTATTCTTAATGAAACATTACAGGGAAGAAGTCTCACAAAATATTGTTATTTTCTGACAAAGTATAAAAGCTATGTGCTTTTCAGCACACTTCTTAAAGTATAGGAAAAGACCTTTCCAGATTATAACTTCTGTAAAAGGTGCTTTTGGCTCTTGGACTACTTAGATCCTGATCTTGTACGTAATGTCTCTGTAACAGACTCTTCTTTTGAAGGCAGACTTTATAGTAAGTGTAACAGACTGGAGCTGGCATCCTTTACAAAATCTGTCCTGCAGAAGCTTTTGGTTTCTACTTGTGCTTTTCCCTGGTAACTGTGAACTCAATGCCCATGCTCAGTAGTATCATAATCTAACCATGCAAACCTTTCCCCGGAGCACAAGCCTTTCAGCTTCCCAGCATAGTTAACTTCCTTCTGATGGGGGACATTAAACCACAAATGACTTTATGCAGAATTTCCTGTACACAGTTTATGCAACCGTTCTGCTTAATGTATTTCATAGACTGAAGTTGGAACCATAATACATTTGCTAATGCTTAATCCTTTATTTCTCATTCCTTCTTCAATTAGAAGCAGGATGGCTCTAACTGCTACACAAGCTTTCTACCTGCTGGTGAACAACAAAAGCCTAGCCAGTATGTCCTTGACAATGGCAGAAGTGTACAGGGACTACAAAGATGAAGATGGCTTTGTGTATATGACCTATGCTTCCCAGGAGATGTTTGGATGCTTTTTACCCACTGCTTAAGGGAAAACTATGGAATGCTTTCAGAAGACTTCAGGTTGGCTTCCATGTGCTGCAGCAAAGCAGTTTGCTATGAATCATGCCTGGGACATGAACCTTGGAGATGCTCCTTCCAGTGTGAGCTCTTGAGCTCTGTAGTGGGGAGTTATGACCCAAAAGCTGGCAGGACCAGCTTAAGGCAGAAAAGGTGGTACACTTTTCCTAATAATAATTTGGATATATTTTTTTATATTTGAAAGCACTATGGGTTTTTTTGAACTGCACCTCCATGTTTTTGCAATATCGATATTTGTTGTGTAACTGATTTTTTAAGGCATCCTTAAAAGCTAAGTCTAAAAGTTAAATAAAGAAGCTTTTTAAGTATTGAGTTGTATGTTAGTTTTAATCCAGGGAAAGACACTTAAAGTCTGTCTAGGAGAAGGTCTTATAAGAATTCTGGGAGTTAGCGCTCAATGCCTTTACATGAAGCACTTCTTGCATAGCTCCTATGAATTTTTAAATGGACTATCCAAGCTTAAGTTGTCACCCACAAGCAAAATTATACCTATAAATGGTTCATTAAGCTATGTATTTGAGCTGTGAGATTAAGGACTGTACTGTTGTGCCAGAGCAGTGTTAAGCTTAACACTTGGATAAACCGCTGGTAGAGAAAACTACTTGTTTAAATAAGCAAACTGATTGGTAGTCAGCATAACTGAAATGTAGGTAGCAGGGCTTGAAGAGTAATGAAGTGTTCAGGAGCCTGTTCTTGCTACTGAATTTTGCTAGTGTGGTTGTTGTAGATACTGTTATATCCACCCCTACAGATACCTGCTAATCAGTTACCCCGAAGGACTCCAGTGAGCCTTCTTTCAAAGATGGATAGAGTGAAGTCATGTACCTTGTGGTTGAGATTCCAGTGTCTCTAGAAAATGTCAAATGTCATATATTAAGATGATGATTATCTTAATGTACAGAGTTGATTCTAGACAGGTATTAAAGGCACACTTCACATGGGTCTTAGTCTTAGAGTATTGCTCAAGCTATCTTTCCTGTCCTCCTCATATGTGAGGAATGTATTGGAAAGTTGGAAATGCTCTGATCATGCATGATTGAAGTAAAACACCAGGTAATTTGAAAAATCTGTCACAGTGTGCTGTTAATTAATTAACCTCTGGTGGCTTCAGTTTAGGATTGGTCAAATTGTTACAATATGATGCAATTCTGTTCAGTATGGAACTGATTTGCAGAATGATTAATGTAGAAATTACTAGACTGCAAAGAAGTGTTGACAGTATTTAAATTATGCATAAGGAAGGAATGTGTGTGTAAGTTTTTGCAGTGGTTCTCTTGCATTAATAAACTCTTGAACTTGAAGCTCTGAGCAGACCCGGGTTTGAGCCTCTAAACCAGGGGATTTAGAGGAGTACCTGCCTTAGTGAAGGTGGTGTTTGCCAATTCAAGTTTCATGAGCTGAGGAACAAAGAAATCATTGAACTGACTGACTCTGTGGAAAAGCTAAGGCTATGTGGGTATAGGTTATGAAAACATGTGGGCTTTGGGATCCCAGAACCAGTTGCTTAGATATATTTGACTTATGCTTGTAATGGAAACAGTTTCCATTGCACAAATTGAACGCAAATAGTCATTTGTTACCAGCCCTTAGGGGAGGCAGAGACACCTGTTTGGCAGGAGCCCCACACAGCAATGTTGAACAGCTGGAGGAACCTCGGGGTGGGGAGAGCAATGGGAGTCTTGCTGTGTTCAAGCACTCTTGCCAGTCTGGAGCTGGGCTAATGTTTTGCTTCCTTGGCTCCTCTATCTTCCTGTCTTGTGTGATACTTGGTATGCAAAGAGAAAAGCTCTACAGATTCTTGGCTGGAGCAATTTGGTCTGATGTCCAACTTTCTTTGGTTTGTAATGCAGTGGCTAAGGTGTAAGTGTTGATCCCTCTAGCATTTATTGACATTAAGCTATGGTGTCTACAGACTGAGTCACAGATCCAGCCAAAAAGTTGCACAAGGAGAAGGTCAGTTAGAGGTAAAGAAGGTAAAGAGCATCATTATAAACTTGTTTATACTGGCCTACTGAACCTAGAGAGAAGTCCTGAGAACTGGGAAAGCTTTATCACTGGGTAATGGTACTAGACTTGCCCTTCTAGCAGATGTTGAAGCAGGTAGGATATTAACCATCAATGACAGTTTTCAGAGTTTTAAAATAATAAACTAGGAGTTATATGCCCAAATAATTCTGTTGCCCTGCTTGTGGAGTTGTTTTGGTGTGCTTAGGAGCTTTGAATTCAACCTATTCTCTCTTGAAGTGCATAGAACAAGGATTAGAAAAGAAGCAAACAGAAAAGCTTTGCTCTGATTGACGTGCAATGGAGATAACTGGCCACTTCCAATGTGGCTGCTGTTTGAAGAGCTAATGTTTGCTTGAGTGAATACTTATTGATAAGAGACAGGTACATATTTTTTGCAGTGAAGGACATAATGCCATGGTAAGCAAATTTTATAGTCCAGTATATCCCCAATGTAAAAAGGCAGAGATGCCATTTGTTTTTAGAAGTATCTTTATTTCTGAATTATGATATGGACTTGCAGTCATACCGAAAATATCCACCAGAGAAAATAAAACATTCTGAGGATACCTCTGTTTCTTCTGTAGACTACCAGCCAAATCCTGGAGGATGCTTGGCACTCTGGCTTCAAAGCACTTGTGTGCGTGCGTGGTCTGCTAAAGTAACTTGTTAGGTTGGGTCCATGGCACTCAACCTCTTGTGAGACCAAGCACTGTGCCTTGCTTTCAAAGTTAGAGGACACTGAATGTAAGTGTGGTATGAGGACTGAAATTGCCTTGCTTGTTGAAATAGAAGTTTTTTGAGTATGGTGTAAAATGGGGTACTGGGGGAGTTGTGAATTTAATATAGTCAAGTGGAATCATAAAGAAAAATCATTAACATCTTTCTCTACAACTTTACTAAGGTACTAAAGAAGTTCTATGTTAGAAACCACTGACACTGCTGGAGTTAAGAGGGAAATATGAAAGCACCTGAAATCTGAGGCTACAACCTTTCTGTGCTAAAAGTTAGGTTTTAATGAAATGTGCCATTCATGTCTAATGTATGCATGTGCAGTGACTGCTTTGGGAACAGGATTGTTTTCAAGACCTGAGCAAATGTCACTCCTGAGGTGCATGCTGTGGGCTGTGTGCACTCTGAATGCTCGTGAGGGTGACTGGAGAAGAACATGGTAGCAATTAAAAACAAGAAAAGAACTACCCAGAAGCTCTCCTGGTCAAAAAAAAAAAAAGTCTTACTAATGCATTTGAATTTTAAGTGAGTAGAAATCAATGTGCTTTTTTTTTTTTCTCCTGTGCCTGCTGAGAGATTCAGCTGTGTGTGCTCTCCTTAGATGTCCTACAGCCAGAGCTACAACCTGTGTACAATGCTTTATGGTGTGCAAATTGACATTTGTTGCTGCAGGGCAAACATCATAACCTCAGCTTGGGCTTTAGTACATAAGCGACAGCAGGAGCTTTCCAAACTGTTTGGATTTAAAAATGGCTTAACCTTATTTGTTGGTAGAATTAATGGGGATACTAATCTTGCTCAAGTATTGCAGGCAACAACTCTTGTGAACTTAGATGGGCTTTTTATTGGTTTCCCATGCTAACTATTTCCAGATGGTGATAGCTTCAGGATAAAAACATTTTTAAAAGATGCATGGTTAAACACATTTAAGTGACAGACTGTATCCTCCTCTGCAAATGAGTTGCTTTTTTATGTAAGATACAGTAAATTAAGAAGGTAAAATGAAATAATAGGACAGAATATAACCTTCAAATTGCCCTACTCTGTTTTCCTTTCAAGAAAGTCTGTGGACAAACTATAGGAAAAAACCAAAGACCTAAGTAGGAGAGAAACAGTTTTTGAAAAACAGGGTTTGAATTTAGGGACTATGAAGTAGGGGGGAGGAGAGGGAGGGTTTCTATGGAAAACCTCCATGGGGTTCCCTGAAGGTGATTGCAAAATGCAGTTTCATATATGTTACACTGCAACCTATGTGCAAGACTTGTAATGGCACACATGCTTCTCTCAAGGATTACTGTTCCAGAAAGATTTCTATTTTCTAGACAAATCTCATGAATCTTAAAATAGCACCACTTTTTTCCATAGTTTTGAATTGTCCTATTTAAAAGAAAAAAAATAAGGCAACTGAAACCAGAATTCTGCTGAAAGATATGTGATTAGTTTCTTTAGATTTCTTAAGATGCTTTGTAATGTTAGCTCTACCCAGTTTTCTCCCCTCATGTTTTTAGGTTGCTTCTTAGCTACTCCTTCCTATACAGTCCACAATATGGAAGGGCAATTAGATCCCATAATAAATAGCAGTCTGACCCTAATTTAGAGGAACATGAATATAATTTTAATGAAGGTAGGTAATGCTCTTAAGATTTCTCTCCAGAAAATAATGATCATACCACTCCATGCCTGTTGTTTTTCATGTGATGCCTCTCTTGTGACTGCAGTATTCTAAGGCACACAACTTGTAGCAGTGCAGTCCATGTGGATTTTGAAGAACGTAAAGCAAGTCTTGATGCCAGAGTTTGAAAAGCAGCAGTGTCCTTTCCCCTTCAGAGGCAGACACTCAGGAGGGATGGAGTGTACCCGGCCGGGTGCATGTGCAGCTTCCAGACCAGGCAGGCACTGAGGAGGGGCTGCTTGGGTTGCTCAGCACTTAGATCATGTCCATCAGGGACTGTAAAGGACCTTTATGAGGCTGCTCGTGATTTGCTGCAGGGTGGGCTTGGCTGATGGTGTTTATGTTTGTGAATATTTCAAGACCCTGGCTTTGCTTTCTCTCTGTGTATAACAGCATGGTGTGGCTCTTCATCAGACCTTCAGCCCAAGCCTCTTTGATGTCAGAAAAGTTATAGATTGTGTGGTCCTTGATGTAAAAAGAGCTGGGTTCATCTGTTGACCAAGACATCCCTAAAAAACTTACTTCTCATTCTCAAGAAGAGAGCCAAGACAGCCTGCCAGATGGATTTGCAGGGAAATCTTTAGGTCAGCTACCCAGTGGGTGAGGAGAGGGGATGGAATGAGCCAGGGAGTTAAGCATGCATATCAGTGCTTCCACCCAAAGCAGCTGCAGCCATGCACTTCACAAGCCTGACTGTGACTGCCTGGAAAGCCTGAGCCTCAGTGTGACCTCACTAAGGCAACTAGTAGACCCATGAGCTCACAAAGAGAAGTTATGAGAAAGAAAACATGCACACACATGCTCACAGATGGAGTGTGGATATAGCCTTTTCCTGAGTAAAAAGTGAACTCTGTCAATGGAAAAAAACGCACAGGAGGGTGCTGAAAGGAAGACATGGTGAGTAAAGAAATTCTATTCTTGGTGCTGGCACTACTTCACAAGGCAACTTGGCTTGTACTCTGAAAACTTAAAAACTTAATGTGAAGTGATGGATATGATTATGGTCTCTGTCTGACCCTTCTCCTTGAAAATGCTGCATCTGTGGTCAAAAATTAAAAGTCAGATGGCGATGTGAGCTGTATATTTGAATGCTGACTGGCTGAGGAAGAGAAACTCATTTTCCAGCAGTTTGATGCATTAGTCACCAACAAAGTAAGAGCCATCAATAGAAAAAACAGCTGCTGTGCTGCAGGTGAGGGCAGGATCACCAGCTTCCTGCAGACACATTTGTGCTGTCTAGACTGTCAGGGTAACCCAAGTATTGCAGAGGTTATGAAGATAATTTTGCTATTCAAAACTATATTGGCAATGTTATAAACCTGTCAAAACTGTCAAGAGAGGCCTCAGGAGAAATGCTGCATTTCCCTAGGAGGCAGCTGGATTTGGTTTAACCCTCAGCTCTTCCTAGCCATCCTCAGGCTCACTGACTTTTGTTCCCATTCTTTTTTTGGAAATGGACCAGGCCTTCTGTGTTTGCAGAATGTGCATACAAGTTCCAAGATCGCTGAAAACTATAAATAATATGCTCTTAGTTGCCATGTAACAAACTTCTATGAGAGTTCATAGCTGTTCTGCTATTGTAATTCAGCCTATTTGACTGTGCTTTGGTCACACTCAGCCTTTTAAGCCTCTGTCAGGCCTGGAGCAGCAGTTTAAATGGGATGGCTGAGGCTGTTACTGCTATTTGGGTTAGCTCCCCTCTTCAGTGAATTTTGTTTGAGACAAAATTTCTTTAATCAGCTGAAGAACAGCTGTGTGTTTTAGCTTTGCCTCACACTCATGAGAGTGAACTATTTTTGCTACAGGTACAACAAGGTAGGTTAATGTAGGAGCTTAATTTCATGCCCCAACTCATCCAGATGATTTTGCCATGGAATGAGGATGCCCCACCTGAGCTTGCCCAGAAGCAGGCTGGTGAGAGGTGACAGCCTTCAGGAAGGGGTTGGTGTAGAGGAGGATTGACACAGGAAACAGTGGGGAAGTGCTACTGGTATAGGTAGATCTTGAAGACTGTATGGGTCTGCAGGCTAGTCCATGTCAGGACCTTAAAAAAGGTTTCCTTTGTTTCTGACATCCAAGGCAGCTGGCCTGTTAGGCAAGTGTTGAGGAACATTACTTTCATGTGCTTCAGAGAGGAGTAGTATCCTTATAATTCAATGGATAAAGAATTGGGAAGACCCTACTATAATTCCTTTCTCTCCCTGAAGAAGCTGAGCCACAAACTCCACACTGTGCACTCCCAGTAGCTCCTGTATCCCTGAAACCAGCACAGAAAATTAACTTTCTGTTGTCACAAGCTGGGACCCTTGTGAGTAAAGCCTGAAGTGACTGCAGAGGTATGTGGCTAAGAGGCTTGAACACAGCTCCCCAAATACACCCCCAACCTACCTTCCCTTTCTGAAACTATCCAACTGCAAGATCTGTGAGAGGCTTCAGTTTTACTAGTGGAAAATTTAGGCAAACCCCTGTAAAGTAAATGAAGCAATTCCAGTAGAAGCTGGAGCAGGCATTAAAATTACTGACTGGAGCCATAAAGGCTGCAGAGCTAAAGCTACCATGTTACAATTCATGGGAGGAAGCATTTAATCTACAGGAGGTGGAGAGAAGGAGGAAAGGTCAAGCACTGTAGCAGACATGAAAGATTTCATATTTAAGTTTCTGGAAAGTTTTTCTTCAAAGTATGGTTTTGCCAAGTATCTTGTTTCCTGATTCAAACTGCTGTATTTTTTTTCCATCAAATTAATTTTACTTAAACTAGTTTGTCATGAGGGAAAATCCAAATCTCAGTTTATATTTATATGAGGGAAAAGATGAATTAAAGAAAATGCTTGTTGACTATGAAGTTAGACCTGCGTGACTGGCCTAAAGCCTTGTAATATGTATGGGAACAGGCAATGGGGCAACACTGAAAGGCCAAAACAGGGGTTATCCTATTTTAGACATCTCCCCATTTTAAAATGAGGTGGAGCTTTCTGCTAATTTTCAGCATAGGAAGTTTTGTATTTTGTGAGGGTTTTGCATGTGTTTTTGTTACATACAAATGAGATCCACACACTTTTGGTTGGGCTGTTTTATGCTCATTAACTAGTGAATGATTTGTTAACAGCAGTACTGCATAACAAAATCTAGTGGAGTACCTGTATGTCACATTGCACAAAACAGAGCATGGGGGTGCATCAGGGAGCAGTTTGCCAGCACATGGAGGAAAGAAAACTATAATTCATAACACTTTTCATACATAAGATCCAGAGCTGGCCAGCAGTAACTTGCAGAGTAGGCACCCTACATGTAATTTCATCAAAGAAAAGAAATAAAAAACTGAAGAATGTGAGGAGTTAGAAAAGATGTACGTGGTCTCTCCAAAAGTCCTGTAAAGAAATCAGCAGTTTCTGCAGGCTGAGGCTGTGATGTGTTTTTCAGAGCTTTCTCTACCCATAAGTATGTTTTTAAACAGTAGTGACTTTAGGATTGTGACTTAGTACTCACATAAAGCTGAAGAATTCTGTTTGGGTTCTCATTTGGAGGAATAAGCCTGTCTTAAAGTTAGTCTTGAGTTTGTGTATTTCCTGTCCAATTTGTCTATTGAGCAATTAGATGACTAACTCATTTGGTGAGACAGGAAAAACTCTGGAAGGAGATTCTAATGTTAAGCTCCCCTGCTCCTTCCACAACTCTTTCCAAAGCACTTCATTTATGAAACACACAAAATCTACACATACACACACGCTGGACATACTGCTGAAACACAGACTCTGGTGAGGAAGGGAATAGCCAAAAGTACAAAGTTTATAAAATAAAGAGGGGAAAAAGGCAAGAAAGTTATACACAGCTATGGAGCGAGGCTCTTGTTACTGAAAGTGCCTTGGGACTGCCCTTCTAGATATACTTCAACACTTGTTGTGAGGTGGGACACAGGAGAATGAGGATGAATGGTTGAAACACAGTTACAGGAAAATCCATCCCAACATGTGTGTGTGTGCAGCAGAAACTGCACATCCTGACTGCCTTTTGATAATTACTCTCTTGTTGCAGCAGTTCACTTTTTGGTAGCTAAATCAAATATTCTTTAACAAGTAAATACTTCTTAGTTCTCCTTGTACTTATATGGAGATGCAGAACCTGTTTCCTGCTACATCTTTTCTATGTAACTAGAGCCAAAGCTTAAATTGAAGTTTTAGGGAAGATTTGAATAGTTTCTTTGAAAGCACTTTGGCAAATGCAAACTAGGAAAAGCCACAGCACCAAGTAATGAGCCAATTTTGTAGACACACAAAAAAAATTTGAGAACTACTCTGCCCATCAGTGGATTTAGCTATGAATCTCAGCAGAATGTTAATGAAATAAGAAAGCACTAAATCAAGGCTGCCTTCAGTATGTTAAAAGAGCAAGAGTACAACACAATTTGTCTATGTGTGGACTGTAAAGTTTAGGTTATTGGTGGTAAACTTTTTGGAGGAAGTTATGGTCAAATTAAGTTGAAAAAGACAGTCATGCTAAAAACTGAATATTTCAGGCTGTATGTGTGTATCTGCTCATTTATGGCCTACCCTTCTGGAAATCTGTTAACAAATCCTTGGTTTTCTGAGATTAATACTATAAGGAGTCCAGATAGAAGGGAGAGCATCAGGAAATTTAAAAACATAATCCTTTGGACAGGCCAGAATTTTTTTTCTAAATTTGTGTTTTCTGACCCCTTGACTGAGGCCATAAGTACTGTTTGTTGTGTTTATGTGGTTATCAAAGTTAATGCCACACTGAGGTCTGCTGCACAACCTTAATCAAAAACTATTTTAGATTTTTTTGAATGCTGCTATATTATGCAAATAATAAAAATAGGTGCTTCAAAGTCATTCTTGGTCCAGTTCTGGGACACTAGAGGAAATAAATCAATTAACAAAAAACCCACATCCACAGCAGGCCAGAATTCAAGGCTCAGATGGATCTCAGGTCTCAAAATACAAGTGTCTTTCCCATTAATGAATTTGGCCCAGTTTCTGTTTTACTAATTTTAAACAAAGAATAGTTGAACTGTGATTGCAAAACTGTAAAAGTGAGGTGGTAACAAATCCTCGTGCTTTGTGGGGTTTGAAGTGAACATGCTAAATTAAATCAGCTGCTAAACCTGAATACTTATCTTTAGCAGTGAATGTATTTGTGATATAAATACTGTGCACAAACTCACACTTTTATTTATACATGTTATCTTCTGTCTTACTCTGAGGGGTGCTCAGAACCAATGTTGGCTCCAGAATAAATTGCTGGAGAGCTGTTTATTTAATTTTGCTTATTAAGTGTGAGCTACGCACTTTATGAAAACCCTTTTTTACAAAATACTGGAAAGAGATGTTTTCTTTATACTCAGTTTCTTGATTACTTTGCAGCAGAAGTCATGATTGCATTGCAAGAGAACACTAAGGAAATCTACGCATGCTGGAGATCTTTCTCCTGACTGAAATTCTAATGATCTACTTGATGTCATGGAACTTTACAAAGGTTTAACCAATGTCATCTCCTGCCTTTTGCCTCTTGATGGTGTTTACTTCACATGTGGGTTTAATCTCTGGTTAAATGAATCAATGAATCAGAATTTATGGAGTTTACCCCACAAACTGAGACCTTTCTTCTCTTATCTCCTTGTCCACATACAAAGTGTTTGCTAACAGAACTGGTGCTTATCTAACACCCTTAATCACTATGCATTCTAACCAAATAAAGGCATTAATCCAAAGGCAAGAAAAATTACATATAATAGCCTGTCCTGTGTATCTTGTAGGTTTTGCAATAAGGAACACAAAAATGTTGGCAAAGATCTTAAAGGAATAATGATGAAGGCTCTCATCACTGCCTGGGAAATATTTAAGAGGGATAAATGAAAAATGATACATTTGGACAGGAATAATCAGCTGCACAAATACAGGGTGGAAAACAAGTGGCTGGTGGCATTGCTTCTTAAGATCCCATGGTATATACCAAATTACAAGCTAAGCAGGGTCAACACTATCATGCTGTTGTGAAAAAAAGCAAACATCACACTGGGATTTCTAAACAAGAGTAGAGCCTGCAAGATGTGTGAAATAAGCCTTCTGTGCTGTACTCAACAGTGGTAGGGTTTCAGCAGAAATACTGTGTGTAATTTAGGCACTGCATACCAAGGAGAATATGAACTACCTGAGAATTCAAAGATTAATGGCAACGAGGAGAAATTTAGACCGTGTCCTGTCACAAAAGTTGCAAGAACTGAGGTGGTTTAGCCTCAAGAAGGAAAGGCTGAAAAAAGGGACATGATATTCCTCACAAATTAAAGGTTCTTTGAAAAGGAGGGAGAAGAATCTTTTGTCTACATTGGCTGTTAAGAGAAACAGGCTTAAATTGTAGAAAGAAAAAGCTGGGAAAGCTTCCTAATGGAAAAGATATTGATTTGCCTGGAGAATTGAGGAATATTCACCTCTGGAAAATGAGTAGCAAGGTCATGAGGCAAGGGGGAGATTTCTGGATGCCATTTCCTAGTCCTTCTTTCATAGAGTCATAAAATGTTAAGGGGTTTGAATGGATCTTAAAGATCATCCAGTCCCAACCCCCACTGCCATGAGCAGTGACACCTCCCACTAGACCAAGTTGCTCAAGGCCTTATCCAGCCTGGCTTTGAACACCACCAGGGTTGGGGCATTCTGTTTTCCATTAAAATATCTTTGTTCCTTAGACATGCAAACATTATTCTTAGTAGTCAAAGTTCTTAGATTATATTGCTGAACGGCACACACTTGTGTAATCACAATGAAGGGGATGTAGAACTGTGGAGAGCATATGGGATCTTATACCATTTTCTCTGAAGAAAAAGGTAAGCTTATTAGATTACTCTAGCACAAGGGAAGACTTGTTCCAGAAAAAGCTTCTTGAATACTGGCAGGGCCTCAATCAAGTCCCACCATCATGAGACTTCAGTGCTGAGGACAGAGGGGCTTAGGCACTTCTCTCTTCCTGCCTCTGTGTTATCTTTCTATTTCTCTGCCACTACCATGTACAGCTATACTATATTTTTCATTTGCCATAGATCCCCAACCAGTGTTGCCACTAAAATACTTTGCATGTGTGTATGAGTAGAGTAGGGCGCCAGAGAAAAAGTTTCTGACACCACAAACTGAATTCCTACTGTCACGTCCAGCCCCTCTATGCCTAACTGACAGAACGTCTTTAAAACAGAATGCCCATGTGCCACAGATTACTTATATATCAGAAAGGGGCTTTTTATACCCTCCCCACCTCACCATATTGCTCTTTGTCTGAAATACAGAACCTCTCTGTCTGGATTATAAAAATATTTAGAAAGAAAAAAAATGACACAATTGCAAGCACAGTAACAATGGTTAAGAAATATCAGTGTGTTAATATTTTACAGGGCAACAAGAAGTGAATTCATGAGGAGTGCAGATTATATAAATAGTTTTCACCAGTTCCATCAAGAAATCAACCTCTTCCACTGTACTTCCAGACCTTCACAACTCTCTGCCTGGTGTCCAGTGTGGTATCTGCCTAGTACCTCAACTACATTATATATCATGACATTTCCCACGCATTTTTCTATTTCTAAGAATTTCATCCTTTGTTACTTGTCATAAGTAGAGACACTGTTGTGGGTCGAGTTTTATTGCCATGTGTGTTTGCCTGTGTGTGCGTCTCTCTGATGCCTAAAGTCTCTTTACGGTCAGTAGGCTGAAAACACAAAGGTTAACCAAACCCAGTTTTTCTTTACACATCACCCACTTACCACACACACAAGATATACAGGCTACCTTACTTTCATGCTGTTCCTTTTATAGGTCTGCTTTCAAAGAATTTATACTGATGCAAGTGTATGGGTGTGGTTTCAAAATAGCATATGGTTTAAATTTGGGCTGCTGATGAAAGTGTCTATGCTTGAAACTAACCTGACAAACGCCAGGTCTGTGATCCAGCTGTCCCCATGGGTTCAGCAGAGCCTCTACAGCTGGGGAAATGTCTGATCACTTGGCCACTCACACAAGCGAATCCTTGATGGAGGTGAGTTTTATATTCTTATTAAAGAAGTTGAAGACTGAAGATACGCTCTGACTTTCTAAGAGACAAACGGCAATTACAATTGCTGGACCATAAAAAAGTCATATTACTTAAGATATTTCATATTATTTAATAATATTATTTAAGATTCTTGAAAACTCAGAAAGGACTGAAAGCTAATATTGTGACAGTATTTTGAAAGAATGAATGAGTCAGCATAGGTGAATACACACCTTCGAGCCTGACATCAGTAATGTCAAGGCATATTAAGGACTTGATTAACTGAGAGCTTAAAAGGAGATAACTATTGATGCTAATGTGTATTTATTGCAAATATATGGGGTTTTATCAGGGTATTCAGTAAAAGTACAGTTTAGGATTAAGCCAGTATTGGTATTAACATGCTAAAATTTCCACTTAATCTCTGAGATGCCTTGGTATTACACAGCATTTTGACTAGAGCTAGAAAAATGCACTAGCTCATAAGCAGATGTCAAAAAATTCTTGAAAATTGCAAAATCATCACCAAGGAACTGTGCTTCTAATTCACATCTGTACAGCCATGTTTCTAGACCTGTGGTATTTTTAGCTCAGCACATAAACCAATAATCCAGAAGAAAACCAAATCAATCTTCCCCACCATAAATTTATCACTGAGATAGCCTGCAGATGTCTCAAAGAACAGTGATAAAACTGAAGGTCAGGTAATTGCTACTGGGTGATGAGAAGGTGATCACATATGGTTGTAACAGAACAGCCACATATAAGGTCTAACTACAGCTATAATTACAGGAGGTGTTACTGGGAAGAATATGAGAGTACTCATATTGTGGTAGCCACCAGGTGTTGCCAGTCATCAAAAAGGCTAATACAATCCTTGGATATATGTACAGGGAAAAGGATTTTAACTTTACTTCTGTGCCTGGCAGTGGAATGACTGCTGCTATGTTCAATCTAATGATTGCAATTCAGGATTGATGTTGCAGCTTGGAGAAATGCTGAGAGTCATTCAAGTGTTGGGAAAAAAAACCCATCTCCTTTACCTAGGACACAGATAACATGGCTAAACTACTCTTTTTAAATACATAGTAGTTTAGGCTGGAAGCACTGATAATGGGTTCTTCAGTCCAGCAGATAGGTATTGGAACTAAATGAACTATAAACAGAGCATTTTTTTTGTTTGATGAAGGTAATGAACATAGAAGAAACCTGTTAAAAGTAACAGTGGATTATCTCTCTTTAGGAATTTTTAAATCAAGATTCGATGCTTTTTGAAAACTGATTGGTACTTCAAAGCCTCAGTTAGCATTAATGAAGTCTTACTATTGTTCTATGGTAAGATAACATGGCTGTTGAAGACATTCTATTATGTTTACATCTGTGTGAAAACTATCTTTCATTCCCTTTCTAACACACATTATGCAATGTCAAAGAGCAGAAAGGGTACACACACACAGCTAGCTGCATCAGATGGGTCCACCACTTGTGTCTGGTTGGTACAATCTGAGGTATGACTTGGCCCCAGAGGAAGACTATCCTTCTCCTACTGCCCAGATCCATTCACATCTGAAAGCTGAGATATGAAATAAAAAATAGTTTGCCCTTACCTGTTAGGATGACCTCGGGGTCATCCAGAACTGGGCATATGTCATTTAGTATTTTCCAAAGTGGAGTGAGGGCCACAAAAACTTGCGAGTAGCTAGAGTGAAGTAAATCCAAGTCTCACCTGCTCTGACTTTCAAACTAAGCCCCAGCAATGAATCAGCAGAATACCCTCCTGCCCCTCTGAGTCCTGAACCTGATCTGACATCACACACATCAGCTCCTCCCTGCCAGCTTTCCTTTTCTGAATCTTCTGCATAACTCCCAGCAGCTTTCTCTGCCTACCTACATATGGAAACTTTGCCCTACTTAGACAGTGAAATGTTTTCACTGAGCCATGGTAGAAAAGACAAGGAAGTTTTAATCTAAAAGTACTATATGCTTTGTAGATCTATATTTTTTAACTAGCCTGTAAACTCATAGATTCTTGGGAATTAAAGTTTACTTTGGTTTGCTGCCTTCTATGAAACATCAAATTTCACTATACTTTATTAGTGACAGCTGCTATTCCTGGCCTTATGCCATTCTCAAAATATTCTCTGTCTTCACATAATTACTTGAAGATTTTTGCTAGCTAAGACTGTTGAGATGAATCATCCCTCCTGCAAAGGTGTCGTGGGATATGCAGCAGAATTATAAGAACATTAACTTGGTTACACAGCATAAAGTCATACATGCCAGTTATGTGTTGCTGTGACAAAAGAAGTGACTCAAAATTGAAAGAAATCCTGACTGATGTGGAATGGGTTTTCCCAGCTTAGATTACGTATGAGGCAGGGAAGACAGGTCTTTAAACTGTAATAGAATTAGGCTGTGTTTGTGCATATTTATTGAATGCCCAGTGTCAAACACACCTCCTGATTTAATTTCTGATGTTTACAAGATTTTGACCTGTTGTTTCCCTTCCTGATTCAATTACAGTTTTGCTGGTGTAGAGTGGAATAATCATAAAAACTTTATCTCAGTCCCTCATTCAGGACAACTATCTGGTTTCCCTTAAGATATCTCATTGAGTATAAATGTGATCTAGAAAGGATTTTAGAAACTCTCCGGTGAAGTTTGCAGCATGGAAACTTTTATGCGCACTTGTCCTTTGGCAGTATAAACTTAAACAGGTTTCTATTTTCTTCACATCTACTATTTATTCTTTCTCTCACCACATCCTGTTTACTACAAAACGTGTAAATTTTATGCCAGAGCAGAACTCCAGACTGTCTTCCCAAATAAGCATCTAATTTGGCTGACAAGAGCACTATGGTCCACCTCACACCTGGGTTTGTCCCAGGCAATTTGGAATCCCTTCCCTCACAGAGTTATTGCATCTTCAGCCACAATGGAAGGATGTTTCTACATCAACTCTAGGACAGCCTCTGGGTTGGTGGCAAAATCTATTTCAACAAAAGTGACAGATTCATATCCTGATCTTTTTTGTGTGGGCTGTGAGTACTGGTGTATCATATATGATGGGTATCAATCTCCATCCACCTTAAAGTGTGAAATGCTGAAAAGGAGATTATAAGTGATCTTCACGCTGAACTTGGGAGTTATGATTGCCCTATTTCCTGATTAACTGGTCTCTTGTCAGCTCCAGGTGCTATTTTCCCTGGATCTCTGTGAGTGTGGTTATGTGGTCACTTCAGTTCAGTACAAATCTAGAGTGCTTCATAGAAGGGCAGTGCTACCACCTTTGCACCTATAGACTGCTTTCTTGCCAGAACACTGACTTTTTTTTGTTTCCTTGATACAAGTTTTTAGACAGATAATGTTCTTTGGCCTGATTCAAAGGGTTGCTATGTGCACTACTGCTATTCCTCCTAGAGGTAGGGAATGGAAAGCAGCAGGGAAAAGGCAATGAGATACTGGAGAGGAGAAAAGGCGAGGCCAATCTTTTTTGGCAGCAGTGCAGACATCTGCTAGGGTAAGGTAACCACATAACAATGGCCTAGGATACCTTCTTATTCAGTACAGGGAGTTTAGAATGTAGTCTAACTTAGCATTCTGGGCTAATGAGGCCAGACATTTATAGTCTGGTCAAGCTGAGGCAAAACGTCCTTTTCTAGATCTCTCCTTCTGTCATGAGTGCTAAATAGCATTGATAGAATGTACTGGTTAGAGCTTTTACCTCTATAGCTAGCCAAAGTATATCACTTTGCCTAAACATTTTTGGAATGTCCAGCTTTAATGCTACTTGTTCAAAGTAAAATTTCTTAGGAATTTCAAACACAGAACAATTGAAAATTATAAGGTTTTGTTTGAAAAAATGTAGTCACTAAAAAAAAAAAAAAAAAGATAAATTTCTCACTGAAATAAATCTACCAACCATTTTGCAGCAAATTAAGTTCACTTTCAGTGAGACACACACATAGAAACAAGAAAAGACTCCACAATTATCTTTCTTACCATGCTTTTCAGGGATTATTTGCCTCCCACAAGCTGCAAAAGACACTTTGTGAGCCAGAATCTCTGGTCTGGTCAAGTCAGGTTCTAGGCAAGCTTGATGGGTAAAGCTAAGGCAGGTTTGAATGACGTTCAAAGTCCTCAGGTGCTGCAACTCCCCAGGATACAGAACAATCCCTGGATTTAAGAACATACATTGACTCTAACTGACAGGTGATTTACCACAGACCTGAAGTCAAATTATTTAATCTTTCCTGAAAAAAGGTGTGTTTTTTTTCATTAAAGACAATAAATAACGGCTTGTCCTGCAGCACAACCTACGAATGCACAACACTTAAATCTATTTTTGGAAAAGGACAAATAGAGCCAACTGAATGATCTCACTGGCTAGTGATTTCTTTGAAATAATTTATCACATCCATGAAAATACACTGCATTACATCACTTCAGAAGTAATTTTTGCTCTCTTTTTAATTAAGTTACAGTGTTTTTCTTGATGTTTAAACTTCAGTATGTGTGAATTCAATGACATTATAGAAACCATTGGAAACCAACTCTCTTTGTATATGCACATGCATGTAGTTGTCCAGGAATGCAGCACTGGAGAAGTCAATTACACATGTGCAATATTAAAAGGTTGACCTACAAATAATTATTATAGTAGACTTCTATTTCAACCTCTTCATTTCCTACACACATCCACAGCTGAAATCCATATCACATATAAAAGACTGAAGTTCTCCAAACTTAACTTAGCGTCATTTAAATAAGAAATCCACAAAACCAACTCAAGTATTAATACTGATCGCTAGACCATGCCAGCATTTCACAGCAGATATAAATATGGAAGATTTAACTTTTTTGCACTCCTGCAGGCATAGCTGAGGAACCTTGAGACAATCTCAACCACAGCTGTATTAGGATAGCATTACATAGGTGTCTCAAGTGCAGAAGCAGGTTTATAAATTATACTCCAGACAACAGAAGCTTAGACATATAACTCACCACAGACTGGTGCATTCTTGGGTGTCGTCCATTCATTTAGAATTGTACAAACATTTAGAATTTAGAACAAACATGAACCTTTGGTCTTCTGCTGACATGCAACTCTTTTCCAAGAATTACTGTTTTATCACCCAAGGTTATAGGCAAGCAAAACTTTTGGGGCCAGGAGAGAAGGATAATGAGATGAACATTTGTAATTAGAATTAGGGCTGAGTTCTAATTGGCTGAACATCCCTCCTGCTTCCTTTTACACATCTGTATTATTTGATTCCCCTCATAATAAATCAAGAGAGGCAATGGTACTCCTAGACCTCCTACAAGGTGACTAACAGTAAGTTTATAGTCAACCATATGGATTGCAGTTTTTGGGCTTATATATTTATACCATTCCATTCTGACCATCTGTAACTCATTGCAGAAGGTCACATTAATAATCGTATAATCAGGTTTCATTGCTGATATAATTTTCAATGTACTTTCAAGTGATTTCAGGAATGCTGTCTTCTTGTTACAGTGCAAAACAAACTACCTAAGTGCCATTTTTGACTCTGTCACTGGTAACAGAGAACAATAGTTAATCCTCCTAGCCCCAACCTTGGAGTTTCTATTTTTTAAAAAATGAGGACAGTGCTGTTGACCTTTTTTGTTTTGAGATCAGTTACTGAAAACTATAAAAGCTAGAATGACTGCAACTCAGAATTTGTCACTAGTTGTACATGGTAATGTATTCTGTCAAGCAGGCAAGTACTCCAGAAAACTCACATCCTTAAGGGGATAAGAAGGTATGACACAATATAACATAGTAAATAAAATACAATTGCGTTGGAGTAACTTCCTCTACCTGCCATATCTGATGATTTCTAGTCGCACACTGAGTGGGGGAGTCCAGCTTGTTCGTCCTTTCTGACTAGATGTGTTTGCAAATCACTGATAAATGGCATCTTCCTACTTATGAGGTCTCTGGAAGCACAAAGAAAGTAATTGTGAAGAATATAAATATTCCTTTACACAGGAAGTATAAAGTTCCAGGTTTCAGTTCAGAAGGATATGAGCCTAAAACATCCTTTAATTTTTATGAATGTTCAATGTGCATATCTAGACATAATCTCCTGGATTACTTATAACTAGTTTATAGCTACAGTGGGTGCCCTTCAGTGAATTTATTATTTAGATCTCTAGAAATTAGTAGGAATGGAGCAAAAAAAGACAGGGCTGAAAACTCAACTTCAAAACATTCAGAATTAATTAAAGAAGATTGATATAGACAGGGAAAATCAGTTTCCTCATTAAGCATGGAAAGATTACAAACAATGGGTTTTAAAGTCTCTAAAGCCCCTTTTCACTCCTGGAAATATTACAGACTTGGAATGGAAAGAGGACCAGATCTTCCACAAAATTAACTACTTTGACTGTGAGCAAAATTAATGCTTCTGTTCAGTGGCCCACACAATGAAAAGAATTCAATGAAAAATTGTGATTGAAGCATTACTACCCTAGGAGATTTTCTTGCTGGTCTGAAAAATAAAATAAAAGCCCAAATGAAAATAGAGTGCTTTTACTTATAGAATTGACACTAATTATGTTCAGCTTCAACTGGGTTGCATTCAGCAACTAGGATCCTGTCATCCTAAGTGGACATGACTTATTACAGACATTTGTTTAATACAAAATCTTCCAGACATCCTAAAGAGTTTATTGCTAAGATTTCCAAATGGGCCTACAGGTTACAGCTTATATAGTTTACTTGTGCTTCACATCTTTGCAGACATCAGCATTTACTTTTTAAACTGAAAATGAAAGGTAGCCAGAAAACTTTATTAAACCTTTAACTAATCTGTTCAAAGAAAGTTACTAATATTGACTCTCCCCTGCTGCATTTTTTCATTAATTCTTTTTCCGTCTATAGTTTATATTTTTTAATTTCCAGAAACAATGTTCACAGTTATGGGCTGACATCCCATCTTCCCTTACTCGTCTCTTCTCTAGACTAAACAATGCCAATTCCTTCCACCCTCCCTTCATGCTGCCTCCAGACTGTTGCTCATTCTTTTTACTCCCTTCTGGATTGTCTCCAGTGTGTCTACATTTTTCTTGAAGTATGGTGCCCAAAACAGTACTCCTTGGTACTGGAGAGTGTCAAGGAGAATGGAAGAATTACTTTACACACCCTACATAGAATATTTTTACTCTAGGACCACTTTATTTTGCTTAAATTTGGTGATGCTTGAATATTGCAAGTTTTTATCTTTCTTTGTAAAAGCTGGCTTCAGGTATAGTTTTGCGATCAGTGCGCTAAGGCCAGAAATTTGTAAACACGACAAGGCATGCCAGTAAACCAGGAGTAGGCTGTACTGAATAAAACTATTTACAGGTCCTCTAACAGGCACATATGGATTTCAGATTGATGGCAGTTGTCCTACGCTTTGCTTTATTAAAATTGCAATAAACATTATGTAGCTTTCTAGACTCAGGTAGCGAGCTGAATCCAGTAAGAGCCTTGCCTACAAGGCTCATCAGAGCTCCAAAACCTCTAGAGATGTGCACCCCTACACAGCTTCTTACTTCTCTGTACCTTTAGGCTAAAACAGCTTCATTAAAGCCAATTGAGTTACTGTTAACTTGGATTTCACCATTAGCTCTATGACTTTACAGGTAGCAATTTGTTGTTTACTCTTTATATTTGGTTACCAAAATAGTCTTAGTTCATGCCCTATAGAGACTAGTGTAATCTAAATATTTATTCTAATAATTGATAATACCTTCCCTGCTATTACTTCACTATGTTGCCTTAAATTGCATTTTATTTTACAAAGAGGACTTGGAACAGATCTTAATGAGATTTTCTGCCAAAATTTTAGGATTATTTCCTGGTGTGAAAGAAGGTAGGAAGGATGCAGAACAGCAATCTTAAGTGCTTCCTTCCCCTTAAGGGAAGGTTGTCCCAGTGTGTTATGTAACAGGATATAGCAGGAGTTGAATGGAAAAAAAAAAAAAACAACAAGTCTATCAAAACTCCATAACTGCAAATGAATTTGTGGGCATGGGGGAGGCTGACTTAATGGCAAACCCGCGTGGCTGCCCATGGCTGTTGAGGAACTCAGGCCCCTTATCCCTCATCCTAGTCAAGTGCAAAAAAGAAAGGATAGATAGAGAATAAACTATTAGTTTTGTCTGTTGGCATACAATAAACAGCAACCATTTTTAGCTGCAACAAGAAAAACTTTGTAACAGAAAAAGATGTCTGAGAATCCACAAGCTCTCTCAAGTGAGCATTGTCCAGAAATTCTTATATGATACAGTCTTGTGTCTGTGACACATACTGAGTTATTTCCAGGGATTGTCTCTGGCTCTATGGTATTCAACTGCAAGTCTGAAATAGTTCAAATACAAATAAGAAAATAGATGCAAATAAAAATTTTATTGTTAACTTTTCTGTTCTTGAAATGCTGCATGTCACATTTAAGACCGAAAAGTTAACAGTATATATTAGTGTTTCTTAATATTATTCAGAGGTCAAAGGTCCATTACACTTCATACGGGGCAAACATGAAACATATTCAGCATGTTGAACTAGTGTTTTTAAACACCTATGTCAATCCACAGAAGTCAGTGGGTCTCAAATAGAACTGAACTTTCTCAGGCATCTAGTCTCACAGTCTCTTAGTGCTTATTATAGCTGTATAACTTTGCATGGGAAAATAGAAGAGAGGCTGCAGGTCAAATATTGGTCTTTGCTATGGCAGAGGAAAGGTAGAATATTTCAAATTATTGTTTCACTTTTATGCCAGCACTACAAAGCAAGTCTAAAACGTGAAAGAAAAGAGGGAAAAACCACAGAAATTTAGAGCTGTAGAGTTCAATAGTCAGTGTTTATTGCCTTGAAGACAAATAACGATATCACTGAACTAGCTTCAAGGTTGGGTAAATAAGATTAAAATAATAATTTATAATCTAGGAGATTACAGAAATCTTCAGTGGACTGTACTGAAGACATAGAAACCAATCATTCATTTTGGGGAGATTGCTACTGCAGACTATTGTAACTTTTCCAGAAAATCCACAAAATTCCTTCTCTTCACTTGTCTCTGCTGGCTTAAAAAGCAGATAAGCAAAAGACATTTTGATGCCTTAGTATATAAATTAAAACAGGGACTAGGACAAAGAGGGGAAGCCTTTCATGTTATTTTTGTGGCAGAAATATCAGAATGGCAGCCAAATCATAAAATCTATAGTTTGTCCACCAAAACAATCTGTTATGCAAAGCTTTTATGTTTCTTAAAGAATTGTTTAACAAAAAAAAAACCCCAAGGGAATGCAGAAACTGTACTGCTACAAATATGGTGATATTTATACTTGGTTTGAATTTATTCAGCTAAGGACTGCCAGAGGGTGTGCTTTTATTTTTTTTCTTCTTCTTTAAAGCCAGTTGAAATTTGACTTAAAAATACTGACCAGAACAGAGGAGCAAAATGTTCTTGCACCCCTGAAGCTAATAACGTCATGAAACCAAAGTGGGTAAAATCCACTTTAACAATGAAGAAAACTGACAGTGTCTCTTAGTCTTTTTTGTCAGACAGAAATTTGTCCAACAGATACCACTTCAGGCATTGGTAAAATGTGCCTGCCAGACACAGGAAACCAAGAAAAACAAGACAAACCACAGAAGCCTTCAAAATTGTATCATTTTTATAGTTAAGTGAGAAGACGGATGCTCTCACTGTGACTGACCTCCAAAGAAGCAGACTTTTAAGCCAATACAAATATTAGCTTAATTTTTTAAGTCTCTGAACATTCATATATTGTTAGACACAGGACAATCCAGCTTAGTTTTGATCGGCTTTTTAGACCATTAACCAGTCTCTACTTTGCTTAGCAACTGGAGCTCAGGAGAACATTTTTTTAAAAAATTATTTTTTTATACTGATTACCTAATTAAAAAACAACCAAACAACAACAAAAAGCCCCAAACAAAACCGAATCAGAAATATTCAGTGGTTTCTTATACTTAGCAATCATAGGCTCAGAAGTCAGTGTTCTCTATATTTACTGCAGAAACTATTTATAAATCAATGTTATTTAGTTATAGCTAAAATGGTTTTTAAAATGTCCATTGTAATTCAGGTGAACACTGAAAGTCATTATGTTTGCTAATGAAAATGGTTTTAATATACTAGAGTTAGCATTAACTAATTTTAAAGGATCTTGGACAAAAAAATTGAGGAAAAAAAATTTGAAATAACTAAAATTGTACTTAGTTTAACCAATTAGCTAATTGTTAAAGAAAATCATGCTAATGACATAAATGTGGCTGCTAATTGACCTCAAAACATCCACATTCACAGGCATTCTGAATGCCTTGAACAAGCAATTATCTGCTGAAAGCATATTTGCCAACTATTCTACTTCAAGCTATTTCTATTTGTGTCACATGAATGGTTTGTGACAGGCATTTTTCCCAGTTTGGTCATAAATTGTGAACAAGAAAGTAACAAACAAGAGAGCTCTGGCGTGGATTTTCAGTAACACTACCTTCTATAATAAGATTTAATATTTTTTTTAGCCATTATTACTAGCCCCTATATAGCAACAACTGTTTCTGCAGTTCCAGGTGTGACAACAATGCCAATTAACCAAATTAAGAAGCTGGTATTGCATTTTTGATTCCCAGAATCTTCCCAAATCACAGCACTACAATCCTACACAAAGCAAGTATATTTATTTGGGTTAAAGAATCATAATGTTAAGAGTTAGAAGGGACCTTAAAGGTCATTAAGTCCCAATGTTCCCTGCCATGAGCAAGGTTGGGGCATCCACAGCCTCGCTGGGCGACCTGTTCCTGTGCCTCACCACCCTCACAGGAAAGAATTTCTTCCTAATATCCAGCCTAAATTTCCCTTCTTTCAATTTGTATCCATTATTTCTTGTATTATCACTACAGGACATGAAGAGTTCCCTCTTTTCTGATGGCTATAAATACAAACATAGTATTTTTTCCGTGATTATAAAGGATCAAAATCACTAATTAAATGATTATTACACAATAAATGGTTGTGCAGCTTCCAACTGAATGAATTGTAGGGAATCAGTATACCAGAAGATGCTGAACATCCCTAAGATGCCAGTTCTTGGATTTCTTAGTAGCAGCATTACGAATTCCTTAAGCAGGAGAATTAAGTGTCAATCCAAGTACAAGAGAATCTCTCCCATATATTGGCTTTGTGCCAATACAATGGTATTGTAAAAAATACTTCTATTAGTCTAAACAAGCATTTAAGCAAGTCCTTAGCTATTGTAAAAATACATTGGTACGAAAAAGCTCCATTTATCAGCTATAATCCATTTACCACAAGCAGACTCTCCACTCATGAGCAGATATGAAGGTAAAAAATATGAAGACAAGGGACTCATCCTTGTCCTGAGATTTGTGGTGAACCATAACAGGACCTCCGGAAATATGGGCCCCTCCATTTAAGTGACCACAATGGATTGCTTTGAGTGTTGCACTGTATTCTATATGAATTTCAGTGTATTAATTATATTAGTATACTTACTGCAGCATAAGAGTCATTCCACTAAATGTATAACTTGTAACTGTTTGGGTTTTTTTCTTTTAATTAGTCCTGAACTGGCACTCTCCCAGTTTGATGATTGTATTATAGCAAATTTGTCTTAATTCTTGTAGCTTCTCTTTCAGCTACATACATTAGAAAAATCAGGCAGACAAGGATAATTTTAATTCCATTTTTTGTACCTCTTCAACTAAATTGCCTGTAGCATAAACAAGGATAACTCACCTACCAGAATACTTCACTGCAGTTCAAAACTGGGTCACTTTTGGATAACAACTTTAGGCTCCATATTAAGAGTTACAAACACGTAATCAGGGTATGATTTGGAACATGCCTCAAATCCTTTGTCTCTAGATAAAAGACTCTCAAAATCTCTGCACATGTATCCTTGGAGTAGGACTATAACATTTCGTATTCTCATCACAATAACTGCAAAGTAAAGCATGGGAAATTCAAAACAAAGTGTGGGAAATTAAGTTTACCCAAAGGGACAGGTGACAGCAGCAAAGCAGGAATTTCAATGGGCTTCTACAGCTACATGAGCAACTTATATATGCTGGTATACAATATTGTTCTAACTTATCCAGCCTGAAGAGAGGCAGTGAATGTCTAGGGTAAACACTTGAAAAATGCCCTAGCCAATGCTACTTTTGGTAACTTGGTTAACTAGCTATGAAATATTGTTAAGATGTAATCTATTTTGTTTACTGCTGGCAATTCTCTCACTTTATAGAGTATATGTAAAAAAAGCTTTTAGCATACCTCCTTCTCTGAAACCAAGATTAAACAAGGCAGCTTTTCAAATACAGGGAGGAAGGGGGGTAATTTTTTCTTAAAAAATACTACTATAATGCTGTAGCACTTTAACTGCAAGCACTGTAGGAGTATAAGTTATATCATCTGGACTTCTAAGTTTCTAGGAAGCAGTCTTATTAGTCTTAAGTGTAAAAGCTTTGTTAAACAAAATAACATATCATATGCATTCTCAAGAGCGATCCAATTCTTTGTTTTCCTATCACTTGAAAGAATTTTAAAATTATTGATTGGAGAATAATAGTGTGGTAACAAAATCTTTTTTTTTATTGTTTAAAAGTTCAGTTTAAAGATGAAAAAGGGGGAAACTTCTCTGCTGTTGGCAGCCAAGAAGTTTAGCAATCTGTGTAAAACTAATGGATTCATTAATCTCATTCATAAATCATTGGGAAAAATACTTTTACAGTTGGAGCAAGAGGCAAGCTGCAGGTTTTTGGGGTTTTTTGCTACTACCAAGATAAAGACTTTAAAGAAACAAATACTAACCAATTAAAACAGCCCCCCCCCAACACCACACCCCCATCCACCTTGGTACTACAGAGGTACTGACACCTTCTGGCAGTGAGTGAGGTGCCCAGTCAACTGGTAAACTACTCTATTTCCAAAAGCTCCCTCACTTGAGTTTCATACAGACTTCTGCTGAGTACCAAAAGAAATAGTTAATGATGAAAGGTAGTAATTTTGAAGAAATCAATAATATAATTAAATCCATTTAGTATAAGCCTAGAAGAAACATGGTTAGTCACTCCCTTGATTTGAGGTAGCTATGAAATAAATGTTGTTGAACTGACCTCCTTTAATATAGCAGATAAAAACAAAAGCCAATGGATGAAAAACACGCTAGACTCAAAAAACTAAAAAGTCCATCAATTGAGTGCTTGTGCTATTAAAAGTGTTGGAATGACTTCTACTTCACTGCAACTACTTAAACGGGATGGGTTCTGAAAACCAAACTCTGGTGCTCCCTGACATACTGGACTTGAAACCATCTTAACAAAATCCTAAATTCCTGTTTGACAGACGCTGTTGACTAGTTCATATTAACTTCTATTGTTTTTGAAGTAATGCAAAGAATAAAATTTCTAATTTCCCAAACTCAGTCTTGTCTGTCTCATTGATAACACTGTATCTCAGACATTTAGAGTGCCTTGCTCCAGGTCATATGTACATTTGAAACACTGCACACAGATATTCCAAAACTATTAAAGAATCTTCCCCAAAATGGAACCTCACACAGGTATATGCCATGTTCCAAATCCAGAATTTTACATCTGTTAAGTAAGGTTTTGCTTGGAGCACAGGAGTCTGCAGAGAATGAGAGCTATTAGAACAGAAACTAATCCTTGACACAGGACAAATTTCCCCGACGAGCATTTTTATTCTACTGACCTAATGTTTCCTACAGTCTCCTACATGAAGGAAAAAAAAAAGTGTAGTCTCACTTTCCACAGAAAAGAACTGGAGATCAACAGTACTCTTGGACAGTGTATTTTGAGATGCATAAGATGAACTCAGCAATGAAAATAAGAAGGTCCTACTCCAAATGAGGTAGTAGCTAATCTCATTCATTGCAGAACATTATTCTGCAGTCTAAAGTAAAGCTGAAAATTTAATCTTAAGAAGTGATCGCAGATGATAAAAATATCATAATGGAAGTAATTTGGATGCAGCATACACAAAGCATCAGATTTTAAACAGATAGAATGGTATACTTTATTGCATTACATGAGCTATGCACTAATCTGCTTCTTAAGAAGTCATTAATTATACTTCAAATTAATTTATGTTCTTGTAAAATCTGACAAAATTCACCCTATGCCTAGAATATGCATTCTGCAGACACAAGATAGATTTTTAAATACATGTCTTAGGCCTGAAACTCCTCAGTTTCTACTAGAATATTCTTGAAGAAGTCTGAGAAGACTGAAATCGAGGATTTATAATACTAAGAAAAACACCCATTTAATACCTCTCCGGCAGTAGAGGTACTAAATACTGT
Source organism: Xenops minutus (assembly GCA_035221455.1). Taxonomy (NCBI): domain Eukaryota; kingdom Metazoa; phylum Chordata; class Aves; order Passeriformes; family Furnariidae; genus Xenops; species Xenops minutus. Next base: position 47,410,425 of record JAWWEE010000105.1, on the reverse strand, counting down.
ACTTAACACTTCACTGTTCAAACACATGAGGAGAGGAAACCCTCCATCAAATCTTTCATATTAAGCAAATATTTGTTACATCATCCAAATAGAATCACTCAAAACATCTGAATATTTCTGAAAAGTTACTTCTCTACCTGAGTGTGAAGGAGGCAAATTTTAAATGTGCACACATATCTGCATATCACTATAGATGCTACTGCAGGATAGCTACCTCCTGCTGCAAGTATTCTCAACCTCTTCTGATTTCTAACACCCTCTCTAATTTTGTTCCCTAAAATGGTTGGTTCTTATTAATTCACCTTGTTACTTTTCCTTTTATGCTAAATTTGGTCATACCATTTTTCCTCAACTCATCCCTGTCACCTTTAAGCTTTCATCATTCAGTACATCTTTTTCATATGTACAGAATTCGTTCTATTTCTGTCACAGTGCAGACATTGCACCAGTAGAGTCAGTCTCTGTCTTGTACACCCTGCTAGCTCTATTCTATGTATTCAGAAGGCTCTATGCTATATGGACTATCCTATGGATATGGAAGCTGGTGTCATCAATATTTTATAGCAAAATGGCTTAAGGCCATCACATTCATGATGGTTGTTCTTCAATGGCATTTAAAACTTCTTTGTACTCCAGTGAGAAATAGTAATTAAACAGTAGTTTATCCTATAACTGTAGAGACCTCTTGAACTAATGGATTCAGGGACTGTTTTTAGTCTTGGCTTCCTTACCCATATCTTCTCACTCTACAGTCCTCTTGCTACCAGCATAAAACTCTTCCTGAATTTGCTCTTGAAAATATATTGCCTGGTTTCTGCATTACCTACAAAGCTGGCATAAATATTCAGGCACCTGTCATTTCACTGCCAAACTGAAAGGTATGTAACAGCATGCGAAAACCATAGGACGAACAAGTATATTCATTTCTTGACTGTCACAACCAAACCTTGGGTTGCTACATCCAGACTCAGGCCTGTTAGCAGCATAAAATGATCTCTGTTGTTCAGAAAGAAATTCCACTTTTTTTCTTCCCTCCTATGCTGATAATTTTAATTTGGTACCTATCATGGCTAGACCAAAGAATTGTCTCTTAACTTCATCACCTTGTAAGTTTAACATTTTTGTTACCAACAGAATCAGCAGACACTATTTGGTACATAAAATCTGAATACCCTGAGCTTCTAGTACTTCACAAAGTGTTCATGAATAATATATGAAAAAGGCACAGTATTGCAAATTCTCTTAAAATACTATTATTTAAATGTAATGACTGTTTTTACAATCTGTTTGCAAAGCCCTATGTTCTTTCAATATTCTTCAGTCCTATAAAAATGACTAACTACTGTATTGATTTGTGTGAGACAGAACATATGCTTAACACCAACTGTTGTAAGTAGAACAAAAAGATTTAAGTAGAAAGACTTGGATGAATTTGGAGAAGTGTCTTACCTACAGTTTCAAAACCATTACTTGATTTTGATGATCATGACTCATGTTAGTCCTGTTATACTGAATATTTATAGTTCATATGACCATTCTGAGGAAGGAATGGCGAGTCAGCACTTTCAAAAGTGAAGCTTGATTTAAACACCATTAGTAAATTCAATTTTTCTGTGCCAGATTCACCTTTTTAATAGGGTAAAACAAAGCCATCTATTTTATAAGAATTCTTTGAAATCCTGCTGTGAAAATTCAAAAGTACTAGTTATAGAAAGTAAAAAAGTATATATAGTATTTTTTATTAGATTAAAAAGCTAACAAGACATATGCTTTCAAGTTGCCATCTGCTTTCATTTCTTCCTACTCTGGTCTTGGTTTTCAACTACCCATCTTCCAAATGCCTGCTTTTTAAAACCACTTAACTCTCCCTACTTCAAGATTTTCTTCTTTTTTTGGTGGTATGTTTTATTTTACCTTCCCCATACCATAATAACATGTAATAATTTCTCCTATTTTGATACAGAATAATTTTTACTATGGAATATTGTATTTTATACCCCAGCCTATTTAACTCAGGAATAAAGTTTTGCACCAATTCATTTATATATATCTTCTTGTACCTTTCCCAGAGAAACACCAACCTAAGAACTCCACATTAAAAGTATAAAACTTACATGCTATCATATGCTTACATGTATTACATATTTACACATAATGTAATAGATGCTTCTATTCCTGACAAGAATCCCCTGTAATGTCAACTCAGTACCCAAGACCTCCAAAGCACAAATCAGAAACTGTAGAGAAGTATTTTTAAGAAATCTACTTTAAGATCATACAATGTAGCTTGCATGTAAGATATTTCCTTAAAATTACCTGTCTTTGAAAATACATGAATTGCTTGTCTATTATGATGATCCTCTAAAACAGGAACAAGTGGTCCTTTGAAGAGGAATAAAACAGGCAAGGGTGCATTGTACAAAATAACACAGTGGATGAAATCAAGTTATTTTTTGTTTTCCCTTCAAAGATTCATTCTGTCATTTTTATTATATTTTAGGAACACATAAAAACTCATTCTTGGCAATAGTTCTGTGACTGGAAACACAGAAACATTTATGCCTGGCCTATATTTGTAATATCACACCAGAGATAATTATCACTGAAGATCAACATTAAACCCCCTGCTTTTAAGGCATTTTCTAGTGGTGCACATATGAGAAAGCCTGTCCTAGAGCATCATTGCTTCAATTCCTTATATCGCATACCTTCAATACCACTGTAGAAATAAGAGGGCTGATGTCACAAATGTACACATAACCTACTCTTTCAAGCAGCTTCTTTGTAATTTAATGCAGCTCAGCTTCATAGATGCAAATTCTCTTAAAGAGAAAAAATGGACATTGCAACTTAAAAAAACTCTGCCCCTCATAGGACAATTTCAAACTCGAAATTCTTGCTAAAATCTCAAAGGCAGAGGGAAAGTATTATCTCAAGAATGGCAAGGATACATTATTAAGATTCCTTTTGTATCTTTGTCCGCTGCAGAAAGAAATTACTATCCATTCCTAAAAAAAACAGAAAAAATTCAGACATACCTTTACACTTACTCAAATCTTGATTTTAAAGCTAGAAATCCAAAATCTCATAGTAATTCAGTCAAACATAGCAAGGACCCTAGTCTCCCAGAATCTTTCCCTTTAGTTGAACACTAAAGCTTGGCTTGTTAAGATGACAATGCTATCTTGTCACCCTTGTTCTGAACTGCTATTTTGGGTGTCTGTCATTGGAAAAGAATACAAACATGAAAAAAGCAGGTAAAACAGCACACACTATACTTTTTTGGATATCATTCTATTAATATGAAAATTTGGGGACCACAAATTTGTGATATTCCTTTCTGCAGTCCCCAAGTTATTCCCACCAACACCACAACTGTATTAAACAGAAAGTTAATTTTTGAGAGAGCAAATCTTACCTTACAGGGAAAAAATTACTTATCTGAATGCTAGAAGTATATTGCAGACTCTTACGGACTCTGAGTAGCAGTTTTAAACCTGTCTTGAAGCCAGATTAGGCTCAAGAGTAAAGAAGAAAGAGGCAAAAAATGAGTAATTATTAGAAACTAAGACAGAGACTTGTTATGCTGCTCTTGTGCAAAGGCAAAACCATAGCTATTGCAGAAACTTGGATTGCACATGTGACCTACATAAAATGCCCAGTGGCAACTGAGAAAATACTTGGACAAAATTTGATGGGGACTCTGAATAAGAGAACGCAGGAATCCAAATTATTTTATTCCAGTCAATATAGAACTGCACCTTTCAATTCATGCTTTTACAAAAGAGATGATAAACCACTGGTCAGACTAAAATATATAGCTGGTTTTCAAAGCATCTTTTCTACACTGATGAAATATCCAGAAGGTAAATTTTGACAATGATTAAAAATCCATCCCATTGTGAGCAGCATACAATTCATTGGAATATAGCCCTCTGAACATGACTACGTTCCAGGTGATTAAAGATTTCCTCTTCTGTTTCTGGAGTGAGCTGTATATTATCATTGATTGGAGATAAAGGATCTGACTTCCTACAGGAAGGAAGTTTCTCGTACTCTCTGCACAAAAAAACAAAGACAAAACAAAATTCAAGAATGTTATAATGTTTTATGTTTCTAGCCACAGGCCAGTAAGAACATATGAGTTAAAATTAAGCAAGACCCCTAACTACTCACTCATCTATGAATAAGTACAAAAAAGAAATTGTGATGAAAAGTTTTAATTTCAGTTTCAGTACAACTGAACAACTTCACTGAATGTGACAGAATGATAGCTGTTCACCTTATTTCTGAAAGGCTGTATGTGTCCCATCTACTTGGGGTTGTACATGCTTTCTGAACATTTAAGTCTTCTGAATAAGTGTAGTTTTATATATACATCCCATGAGTCTTGACATTAAGGCAGAACAGATTTAGTGTCCCATATGATTTATTTGCCATCAGGTAACATAATTGTTAAAACCTAAGGCTAATTTAGAAACATTTTAAAATCTGAAAAAATAAAGAGAATACTCCAAGCTAAGTAGGTTTCGCCAGTAAAAGAAACCCTTTTTATGAAATGTATTAAGAAAAGAATCCCATAAAAGCTAATAAACAAGTCCTTTACTTACACAGAAGTAATACAAAAATACATATCCCAATTATAAGCACACAGAAATTACAAAGCAAAACTGGATGGATAGAATGTGAATGTGGGGAGACTAGTCTTGCAACCATCAGTGGAGAAAAGGAATAGAGTGCCATCTAGGCTCACTCTGTTCTATCTGCCTGTGTACTGATAAATCAAACTATCTGTATTTTCTCCCTGTGAACAACCCTGGTCAGACATTCACAATTAGAGCTCAAGCAGTACATACAAAGACACTTCCTCCTTTAAACTGTCATTCCTACTTCACATGAAGCAGATAATAAAAAGTAAGATTTATAAAAATGTAAATAATTAATATTTTTTAAAAACAAATCACTTGTGTTTATAATAACTTACCCTAAAATGCATTCATGTGACTTAACACATGCTCACCAGTATCATCATTAATCACTCAATGAAAAAAAAAATACTTTTATCCTACTCACACTTGGTTTCAGATTAGCAAAAATAACAACAACAACAATAATAATAATAATTTAAATAAGACTTATTTATTCAAGAGGTTCCTACTTTGAGCAAGGAAAACTTTGCCACCAGGGGTTTTTACCTTAGCCCATGGAAACAGTATAAGTTAGAGAACCTACACCTTAGGTTTTGGTTTATTTTTTTTAAATAGTCATTGCCCTTCAAGTTCAAACCTTGAGGATATTTGCAGAAACTTCAAGGCAGACAAGCCATCTTCACAAGGAAAAGCAATAACACTTTATAATGTGCAAAAATGTCTCTTGCAACCAGAGACTTCAGCTAACAGGCATATTTCATCAATTTTCAGACATCTTGAAAGCAGAACACTTCTGACAATCAGCCATCTCAAAATGTGAGTGGCACAGAGTTAAACAAGCAACCCTATTCAATTAAATTTAGCAACTTTTATGCAGCTTTTGGATTTAGATTAAGAAATTACTTTTGGTTTTTAACATCAAACAATGGTAGTGGTTTTCGTATCAATTATGTTAAACTAAAAGCCCTTATCAATAAAATTCAATAAATGAATTTTAGCTGAGAGTTTTCCTGGTTAGAAAGAAAAGGCTAATTCTAAGAGGACATTTACTAAAAATCATGCTTCACATTTACATCAAGTTTAGGAAATTATAATCTATATGTAGAAAATACCTATCTTGAGCTATTATACTTATTGAACTGTATGGAGAATATGTGTAGAGTCTGCTTTAAAAATTGTTTCTTTGGAAAAATAGTGTACAGGAGGCTAAGTAAAGGGTTAAAGCAACTCACCTTTTAAATTGGAAGCTTTTCCAGAGTTCACTAACGGTGACCTGCAATCCCAGCTTATTTTCAGCATCACAGTCATTTCTCTTCTGCACAGGTGACATCTTCCTGCTTAATCCACTTACTTTAGCTGGTATCAATGGTTTGAGCTTTGTTAAAATACGTGACCTTGTACTACTGGATTTACGTAAACCAGGAACCTGTGAGATTTTAATATTGCAACACACATGGTTAAAATGAAAACCTGTAAGCAACAAACATTATGCTGCAAAACTTACCAAAAATTGCTTTACATTGTGTTTAGATAATGCAATCTGAATTACCACAAGGTATATTTAGATAGTTTCTATAATCTAAAAAGTGTCAACTCAAACACATTAGACATAATGCAGCTGTAAGAACTGTCAAAGCAGTTTTCATAGGTCTTCGTATTCTAAAATGCTGCAAATACACACTTCTTTCAAATGCAGTTTTAAAAATCGATTGAATATTTTATTTTTTCACCTGTTTAAAGAGTTTTTGGTTGTGCCCTCATGCAATGTCAGCTTTCAGAATTTTAAGACAAGCAATTCTCTGGTATCACTCCCTGTAAGACCCAGATTTCAGGAAGAAGGGAGTCATAAGGTGAATAGAGGTTAACAGTATGATTATCCCAAGGATCATTAGACCTCTAGTTGGAGCTTCTTATCCAGAAACCCAGAAAAGCTCTGCTTAGCCAGAATATCCCTCTTTTAATGAAACCAGTCTTAAGTTTGAACATATCAATTTATGTAGATGGCTTCACTATATAATTTATACTAGCTGTCCACCACTCCATTATTGAAAAAATTTTTGCTTCATTTTCTATTCACTTAACAGCTAAGCAATGAATCTGATTGGGGAAGGATTTTTTTGTCTTTATAAATACATGAAGCTCATTTTGACACAACTTAATTCCTATAATTGTGTCAGTCAGTGTGACTCACATTCTCATCATTTTTCTGGGGTCAATATCAGGCTGACTGGCAGCTACTGAGGCTGCTGCTACCATGCTTTCTGATGTTGAAACAACATTGTTGATCATTTTTGTTTTCTTTTGGCATGATCCACTGAGTTTAACAACAGAAGAAACAGACACTAAAGCAGGATTTTTTTCTGGGAATAGCTAACCACACTTGTTAAATTCAAAATTACACCTATTACTATCTATTTTATCACTCTCTTCCTATTTGTACTGAATGTGCATAAACATAGCACAAAAATTAATCAAATAGAATGCACTTTTAGAGACAGTAGAAACTTCCTTTGTCAAGCAAGTTCACAAGTGGCGAAAAGTCACATATTTTCCACCATGTTTTCCTGTCTTTCCTATAGGTATTGTTTTCCCCCTTTTCTGAGGGGGGAATTAGCCATTCGGAAGAACTAGAATGTTCCACTGAGCCATTCTAGCACTCCGTTGTAAATATGAACTACTCACAGTTCCCAGCTTCTAAGTGATCACTCACTTCTAGCCTATTTTGGATTGTGTCTGTCCTTATGAGCACCAGAACATAATTATCAAAATACAATACCTGCAGAAGACAGTGAGTGTCTACAGTCATAAGAAGTTCCTATTTTACAGTTGGCTGCATAAGATTAGTTAAGGACACTCAGGTTGCTCTTGTTTCCCATCAGAATAATATTAAGAATAAAGTGTTTTGCTAAAAGTAAATCATCTTTTCCGTTTTGCTGGGTCATCTTTAGGAAATGGCACAGCTCTGCTCACTTCAGGTACTTTACTAATTAATGCAAATAGCACTTTCCTCATCCAAAGTATTTGCATTTTTTCATTCCCCCACCACACACGCTTGTTATATAATTTTTTGCACCTTAAATACTGCATTTAGTTTTGGGCCCCTCACTACCAGAAAGACACTGAGGTGCTGGAGAATGTGTAGAGAAGGGCAACAGAGCTGGGGAGGGTCTGGAGTACAAGTCTTATGAGGAACAGCTGAAAGAGCTGGGTTTGTTTAGCCTGGAGAAAAAAAAGGAGGCTCAGAGTAGACCTATAACTCTCTACAAACACCTGAAAGGAAGGATGTTGTAGCCAAGTGGTGGGTGGTCTCTTCTCCCGGATAACAAGGGACAGGACAAAAGCAAATGGCCTCAAATTGTACCAGGGGAGGTTTAGATTGGATATTAGGAAAAATTTCTTCACAGAAAGGGTTGTAAAGCACTGGAACAGACTGCCCAGGGAAATGGTAGAATCATCATCCCTGGAAGTGTTCAAAAATCGTGCAGATATGGCACTTCAGGATATGGTTCAACAGTGAACATAGTAGTGCTGGGTTGACAGCTAGACTTGACCCTAGAGGTCTTTTCCAACCTTAACAATGCTGTGATTCTATTATTGAAATTAAATTGTTTCTACCAAGCAGATCTTGGTATTCCAAGGGAAAAAAAATAGTGTTTAAACTGAAAGCTAAAAATTGGAACAAGAATACTAGGAAGGATAAAAATAAAATCCTAAAACTCCCTGCTTTATATTATTTTGCCATTTATCTATCACCTCAGCCATTTTACAACATGTGTGAAGTAACCCATAATCCCACATATCTCTGTAGTACTGAATTACATCACAGTTATAACTTAATTTAGCTAACCCAAAATTAGGCAAAGCTGCATGCTGAACACTCGCTAAGAAACTTAGAGCTGAACAGAACACTCTTCTGTTGTCAGTATTAGTCTCTTTGCTGACAAATTGAGAAAAATAATTAGGAATAAAAATGACAGCTGAAATACTATCACAGAAACAAGTATTAAGAGCTCAGTATCTTACAAGTACGTGTTTGCAAAAAAGCTTCTATTAGTTTTGATATTAGAATTGAGTAGGTAGGCACTTCACATTTTGGACTGGAACCACAATAAGAGCTGACAAATTTCTCAGACTGCCTCCCCAAGTTAGGTTTCTCTACAGATCAGCTAATAGCTGATTCTGCAACTTACCAAAATCAGAAAAAATTATGCTTTAAGTAATTAACTGCTTCTTCCCTAAATGTGGAACTAATTATTCCCTTTGCTATCTTCTATGAACTTAACACCAGCAAGCACTTTCCTTGTTTCACACTTGAAGTAAGCAAACCTAAAAGAAAACTGAGCCAAAAGTGGTGTTCCTTATCTCTCCTTTCCCTCTCCTGTAGTCTTACTGATGCTACAACTCACAGGAATCCAAGAGTCTGGATGGGCCCAAGTTCCAGTATGACCAACTTTTTGATTATTGCTGCCAAGTTAGTTTTCAGCCACTCCAGTTTTCTGATGCAGTTCATTATAAGTATTATTACCAGTACATAAAAGAAACAGAGAATGCATGACCAAGGAAATAAGTGGGGGAAATCTTCCTACTAGCTGCTTGCTTTAAATAAACCTTACTGTCCTCACAGATTTTCAGCAGTTTTTCTGTTGTCTGCAGGGCTCCAAGCACACTGAAATTTTGTTTTTACATTATGTTTATATTACCTCCAGTACTTTCATCATGTGTATTCCCCAATATTTAGTATATTCATTCTCCCAATATACCTTTTAGGTGAGCAAAACAAAATAAAACATTAAATGTAGCCTTAAAAACAAAGTAATAAAATTCTGAATCCTAGGATGATTTTGTTGCTCAGTCTTGTTGAGGAGAAGCAGGAAAAATGTTAATGTTGCAGAATAAAAATGTAAATTCCATCTTAAGGAGTAAGTTCCTAACAATAACCACAAGATGTCACTATTTTACAAAATACACAATATTCTTGTTGAGCAGAAAGAATCTTGTGATTTTCAGTCTGTCTGGGAGAAAGTCAGTGGGGCTATACATGAATGGATGAAAACATATTCCTCTGACTTATTCGTCTTCTGACCAATTCTAATGACAACACACAAGGAGTCAGAGCACTTTTACCTGTTAAAGTATTAGAAGGTTTATAAACTAGACAAATGTGTAAAGCTCTTAGAAATGTTACAAAGACAAGGAACATAAGTTTATTCTTAGACATCTAAGTTAAATTACAGGTGAGCAACCAATAGAAAAAAATAACTGAAATGCAGGCTCTGAAGGAAAATTGACTGATATGTTAGTGTCTAATAGACTTAAAACAGTTAAAAAAAGAACAATTGACAGTAACCTTTCAGATTTTGAAATTTAAACATGCTTTCTCTATTCAAAGAAGCAGGAGGTAGCTAAACTAGCAGATTTATCAAGACAAGCAATAAAATGAGGCTGTATCTTGTGACTGTATCTGGACTGTGAACATGACTGCAATTTGTATCATAAAACCTGTGGTTTTAGCCTGCCTGAGGAAAATTAAGAAATGGGGATTTTTTGCCTTAGGTTGGCTTCTTATTTTATACTGAAGTGTTTAAAATCCCCAAACAAGTTGCAACTGTGTTATCAATCATAGATGGCTGGTTATATTTCATTTCAGCTCCAATGTAGATGATTAAGAATAAAGTTTTGTCTTGCTGTCATTTGCATTGCTTAAGTTTTCATTAGGAGTTCTACAAGTAGTAGAAAGCAAAAACTGATTTTCAGATTTCAATAAAGCTCAGAGTTAAAAGAATTCTTACCTTGGTCTTTATGACTGTAATTTTTCTGTCAGTTTGAGCAGCAGAAAATATCAGAGACCGAGTATGTCCATCATCAGCCATTTTTGAACTGGAGTCAGATTCCTTAAGGAAAAAATTGATTTGGTTTTAAAACAGGTTGGGGGTTTTTTTGTAAACACAATATATATTTTCATAACTACAGGTATATACTTTAGAAGACATAACCTTTTCAGCAGTTCTAAGAACTTACACAAACACCTGGGCTTATTTTCAGCAAACAGCACTATGAAGAAACATATATGTTTTCTGAAAGGATTTCAGGGACTAACAAAAGGCGAGAACAAAAGCTTGCCTACCAGGTTTTTTTATGACCCACTACTGTAATAGCAGCAGAAAGACTGAAGACAAACTAAAACCAGAGAATATACATTATTTAAGGTAGTGTGTCAATCCACATTATGTTAAAATTGTGTTAAGCATTGACAAGAATGAAATATAAGCATTCAACGATTCTATTTAGAGACAAGTTTTGTTAGCATAAGCTACATACTCTGTAAGGCATCACCCTGAAGATAAGACTTCACTACATCTTTTATAATTTAAAGTGAAAAAAAAAAATGCTGAAACAAATGTCTAATTTTCTTACCTTAACATCTGAACTGTTGTTGGACACTTGTAATATTTCTGAAGACTCCATACTACATTCTGATGGCTTACAAGACTCACAAGATTGTGATGACTGTTCCAGTTCTATTAAGGGGGAGGACTCTTCCTCCAGTTCATCACACAGTGCCCCATCCTCTGTTTGGACCCCATTATTCTGATCTTCCTGGGAGACAACACAGTTGTTTCTCTCTTGGTGAAACTGCTGTGAAAATACAGTGTGAGATGGACCAGGGTTTTGTGAATTATTTACAAGGCTGCTTAACCACTGGAAACAACTCTTCTGCATTTCTCCAGGAGATGTAAGGATAGTCCTTGTTGATTTTTCAGTTTCTGAAGACTGAGAAACGTCTTCTCCTACATGTTTTACTTGCTGTTTCTGGCAATCCTGCTCAGCATTTGGAGTTAGATCATCATCCTTCTTTGCTCTACCATCAAATATAGTTGTATCATTGTAAAAAAATCTAAAAAAGAATAAAATTAAAAGGTAAAGGCAAGAAAGAAGAAAGTTACTTCAAATGTATGTCATCTTCAAAATCCAATAGTTGTCTCTATTTTCTACTTGAAAATTTTATTTTCAAGTATATTTGCAGGCAAATTATTTTAACAATAGGCAAAGTCCCTCAGGGAGGCATTTAACAAATAACAGTAAAAAAGAGGGGGGAAAAAAGCATCTGTAAACATGTCATTAATTGACTGAAATACTAATAAGGTTCTTCACCAGAAACATCTAGGAATCCTACAAAACTTAAGAATATATTAATTATCATAAAGCTAAGCAGTAGTGAAGCACTTCAGCACCTCTTATCACGGAAATTAGAACGTTACTACTTCTTTTCCATGCTATAGCAGCAGCTTCTAAGAGTACTGAGCACAGATTTAGGGAAGAACCTATAATCAATGACAACTCTTAAGTTTTGATACAACATAACAAAACTTTCAAAACCTTTCAGCTCAGGAAGAATATCAGTATTAAGACTGCTCTGTAAAATTAGAGAGCTCTAAATATTCAAATTGCTCTAAATATTTAAATGCTCTAAAATATTCAAATTACTTAAGATAAAAATTACACAATAGACTTAATTGTGATAATGCTTTGTAAAACAAATTCAAGTAACTGTGGCCAAATACAACTAAATGAAAAAAAACCTCCAAAAACCTAACAAACCCAAAGTCCCTCTTCTCAAAGTGTTGTACAGAGATCAGCTGCATCAACTGAATAAGATGTATACAGATAGGTATTTGTCATACAGCATGACCAGGTTTGGATTTACTGAAACAAAAAACTCTGTCAACTTAAGTCAACGCATTGGCTATCTGCTTGCATATTTGGCACAAAGCAGCTACCTTTAGAGGGGGGATGTGTCATGCCCTTTACCTGGAAAAACAAACCAAAAAAAAGGCCAATTCCTAATTAATTTTGACACCCAGAAGTATTGATTATTATATTGAGAGCCACTAAGCTGATTGCAGGGCTGGAGCACCTCTCCTGTGAAGACAGGCTGAGGGAGCTGGGGTCGTTCAACCTCGAGAAAACATGGCTTCAGAGAGACCACATAGCACCTTCCAGTATGCACATGGGAGCCTACAAGAGAGCTGGAGAGGGACTTTTCACTAGGACATGTAGTGACAGGACAAGGAGGAATGGCTTCAAACTGGAAGAGGGCAGTTTTAGATTAGATATTAGGAAGAAATTCTTTACTATGAGGTAGTGGTGAGGCACTGGAACAGGTTGCCTAGAGAAGTTGTGGATGTTCCATCCTTGGAAATGTTCTGAGCAGCCTGGTCTAGTGAAAGATGTCCCTGCCCACAGCATGGGGGGGAGTGGAACAAGATGGTCTTTAAGGTCCACTCCAACGCAAACCATTCCATGATTCTATGACTCTATGAACAGTCTCAGCCTTCACTTCTGCAATAAAAAATTAACATTATCTATCTCAGAGATAGCCTGCCTAGCACAAAGGATATTCCATCTCGGCTCAGGTGCATGCAATTACATAGAAAAGTCTGAAGTAGCTTTTTTCTTGTTTTCAGTATTAAGGTTATTTCAGCAACCAGGACAGCAAATAGTACTTTGTTACTTATGAAAACATGTGACATAAGCATACCTGCTTCTTGTTCCTGGAACAATTACAGCATCCTTGTCTTTGTTTTTCCTTTGTAAAAAGGAAGCAAATTTATTTCTAACTCTGGGCAGGGAGTTAGAGCTTTCTTGAGTCACAGAATTCCCTGAAGAATCAATGCTTTGTATTGCTGAGACACTCTTTTGTGCTTGACCATCATGATCATCCTCCTTCTTGATTCTTTTTGCTTTTGTAAATGAATATTGCTTCAACAGATCTCCATCTGAGGTTTCTTCTAAATCTAGACAATTTAAACATCATTGTGGAAGCACATATTACAATTAAACAGTGATGAAATAACTAAACTTTAAATATTAAAAAAATTAGTAAGGTCTTGTGGGAACATTGTTGATATTACAGTTAAAAAGTCTTTAACACCATTGTTTTCTCGTATATAGACTTAAAAATAACTTTTTGGTAGATGAAATGAAGGCAGAACAACTAAAATGAAGCACGATGTTTGTTTTGGATGCTTGTTTTGGTATGGTTTTTTTGTTTGTTTTTTTAAATACTTTGAAAGAAAAACTAAACTTGATTAAAAAGTTAGGTTGCTACAAATTTTGATGCACGAGACATGAGGAAGATAGCAAGAGTAACAAAGGCAAAAAAATAAAGCCCTAGTAGCATAATCAGAAAGAAAAAGAAGTAGAGGAAGAGAAAATACTTAACATATTAGATAAAACATAATGGGAACAAAAATGTTCCCCTTCTATTAAAAGCCCAGTTTATTTCAGCACATATAACTTAGGTGGTGTAGAAGATAAGACAGCACAGATCCACTAGAGAGTTGAAAAAGTTGGCATAAAGAATATCTATACAGGGGATATAGGCAGCACCGTGTGAAAAGAGTACAGAAAACCTTCTTCAAGTTTTCTGTCTGGCCTAATATCCATGCTAGGAAAAATACGCTGTTTTAATTTCTTCACAGGCCTTTATAAAATAGAAATGAAAAACAAAACCATATAAAAATAGAACAGATTATACTAAGCATAACTTAAATAACTTTATAACCAAAATTTTATAGAAAATTAAAGAAAGTTAGACTCAAGTTCTGCAGAAAGGTTGCCATCACCCTTCATCACTATCTGGGCTTTAATATTTTGGCTTCTGAGTCTTGTAGCTTGTTGAAAACACAAAACAGACAGTAACAGTTTAGAGTTAAGCCTCTAAAAATCTCATACCATCAAGCACAAGATAAAGTCTTTTCCCACAGCCTTCTACTGTTATTCACATAATTCTTTAACAAAAACATACCACTTCTTGGCCTTTTTGCCAAGAGCTCTTTGCCTTGAAGTTTTAGCCCTTTAACGCTAATTATTTTCTCCATGCCTTTGGTTGTTGATTTCTCTAGTAAATGCATTTTAGGAGGAACAGTATCTTCAGTAGGGCCAAACTTGTATTCTCTGCTCCAAATGCTTTTTACATGATTATCACGTCTGTCATTCCAGCCACGACTTCTCTGCTGCACAGGCTACAAAATAAAAAGATAAAACTAAAACCCAAGACACAGGTTTATAATCTTACCTTCTACATATGATTTCCTGATTTAGTATACAAGGACATTTTAACATTTGCACATCTAGTGACATACTCTTTTTGACACACCTTTTCTTTTTTGTTCCAGTATTTCTCAAGCTTTTTATACAAATTCTCTTTTTTTGTGCTGCCATGACTTCATTTCAGTATGGTACAAGCGTTTAACTGATCATCTGTTACAAAATTACAAGTTTAACTTTTATTTCTATTCAGAAAACATAATTTGGGATGCTACTTCAAAGGAATTCAAATATCTCTGATAATTTTGTTTTTAAATCACTTCCTTCCATCATTAGTATTAAGGACTTACCAAAAAAGTCTGACAGTAAAACAAACATTAAAGTCAGATGCCATGAAAAATAAAACTTTACTTGTAAAAAGAGTGATAAATACATGTGTTGAGAGCATATGGTTTCTGTAATAACAGAATAGCTTTCATTGCCAATTCATTTGCAGTTAACGTTCAATCATTTTTTCATGAATGTTCAGACCCACATCAAATTCTTAATATATAACTTCAGAACAAAGAGGTAAAGAAGTTACCTGTGCAGTGTCAGGGTTATAATTATCAATTTGTTCCATTGTATCGATATCAATATTGCCAATGGCAATTTGAAAAGCAGTATCATCACCAAAATGTCTGTTTCCATAATAGTAAAGGAAAATCTTTGATTATTATATTATATTTCAAGAACTGCAGCATGATGTTAGAATATCTGTTTCCCATTTTTGTGCTAAAAAGCATGGCTAGAATATTAACCAAAAGGATTAATACCACTGTTCTCGGCTCAATTTGATGCAACAGCAATTGTAACTCATGATTTGACAAGAACTGTGGATATAAGTCAAAATTAACTCCCTCACTTGTCAGCAGAAAAAGTTACTAACTTTCTCCTTCCTAATTTCTGGAAATGCCAGACATTAAGAGTCTTGAACATACAAAGCTAGTAACTACTTCAACAGTCCCCTCTTTGTTAATTTTCCTAATTTTTCATGCTACAATTTATGTCACAAAATGCTACTTGTTCTACAGGAAAGAAATATCTGGTAAATAGCAAATGCTTAGATTAGAGAATGAGTTGAATAGAAATTGCGAGATTAAATTTGCAGAGATTATAACACACTTAAAATAAGCAGAAACTAAAGACAGTTGTAAAGTAACTCAAACAGTTTAAATATAGCCTGTATTTAACAATTTCTTTTCTAAAGAGAAAAAAACCCAGATGAATAACTTCTGGCTAAAATGATGTATCAATGATAAGACACTGAGTTACTCCCTGCACTTTTTTTTTCATTTATTTAAATCAGAGCAAATAAGAAAAGAAGAAAATCCCCCCAAATTTTAAGACTGCAGAAAAGCCAGGCTTTGGTCAACAGCAGAGGTGCAACAAAAACAAAATCTAAGTCCACCACTGATGCAATGGAAAGTATAAGACACCACACCTGCTCACCCTTATTTCCCCATTCTGCCATTTCAACATAAAGGATACCGTCCTGCATAACTTAGTGTGTCTGGATCAATGTCATCCTCATATGCATTCAGAGGAACTAATTTTCTGTTGACAGGATCAAAAACTAACTGATAAAGGAACGTGTTATTGGCTCGTGTAAAACCCTGTATGTATTCTTCTGGTACCGTTATATTCATCTTCAAGTACTGCCCCATTTTCTTAATAACCTGTAAAAAACAAATTGCTCAACTGTTTCATTTAAACAGCTCACACAAGCACTTAAATACATGCAAATTATTAGGTATCTTTGCTTGTAATTAAATGTAGAATGCGTGTCCTCTTACAACAGCAGATTAAACTTAAACAGGGTAAGGAAAGAAAAGGAAATTTTATATATTATTTTCCCACTCAAGTAGTTTGCAATCAAGTAACACAATTCAACTCTTTATAAATACTTATTGTTTAATAAATAAGTAAAAATGTGATTAGAAACACAGAACATGTCTTTAAGGTATATTTGTTTAAACTAATGCATATCAGATTTCACTATTCATATTATCAGGACACGTAAAAAATACATGGGTGTTTCTAGAAGAGAAAAAAAGCAGTACTAATCAGCTTAAGCCCTGACATTTTGCTCAGGGATACAGTAAAGGAAATTATTTACATGAGAAAAGTTCAAAGTACCCTTTTTACTTCCACAAAAGTGAAACCAGTTACTTTGATGTCTTCTATACATGATACAGAAAATTTTAAAAATAAAAATCATAGTTGTGTACAGACTGTGAGAGAAAAAAAACAAAATACCAAAATACACTAAAGCACACAAGTAACTTAAGAAAGAAGATAACACACTAATTAGACTGCATATTTAAATGCTTTTCTGGATTAGATTTACCTGCCTTCAGGGCAGGCCCATAAGGTGTTCTTATTAATTCTTAAAAACCTCTTTACTCCCTTAATACCTACACAAAAGTCATTCCCAGTCTCTTAGCCTCTGTGTTTCCTAGTACTACATTTGTTTGCATTTCATGCATTGGACAAGAAAAAACCTGACCTTATCTTTTGCACCATACCAAACTTTTCTTCTCTACTGTTTTTAATATATAAATGTCCATATCCATATAATCAAATAAGATTCCAAAACCTTGTCTCTCCCACACAAGTAATGAGGGGGAAAAAATGCAAAGCCTAATTTAAAAAAAACAAAACCAAGTTTACCTTTATAATATCTGGATTGTTGGCTAATTTTATTAACTTGCACGCTTTAGCTAACCCAATTCCATGAATTGACGAGAGGTAGTCACAACCAGAAAGAATACACATGTAGCGGAATTTCTCTTCTGTAAATACATTTCCAAGCTGTTTGCAGCTTCCTAGTCGTGCTTGATCTATCTCTAGTCCATTTCCAAACTTGTCAATTTTCAGAAATACCTGAAAATTAAGAGGAAGTGAAAGCAATAATTTTGACTCATATAAGCTAGTTCATTGCACTTGGTGGAAACAATAGAATCAAAGTGCTATTCTCATCTCTTCTGCTTCCCACATCTATTGTGTAAGAGTAAAATCATACATCAAACACACCTGGCAATGCAACTTCAAACTGTGCTTTTAAGATATCAGGAAGAGGTAAAGTTTGTTAGTATTTCCTTCCATACCTTTTTACATCCAAAAGCTAAAAGATCAGAGTCTTCCGTAATTATAGCTTGAACCATGTCAATCTTATTAAGATAAGCCAACTGAGCATCAGCTTCATAAGGAGCAACAATACAATCAACTCCCCGGGCTCGTGCAGCCTGTATGTAAACAAGAAGCAAACAAGTACTTTGCATCAATTTTCAGTAATTACCTTAAGAGATCTGAAAGTATAAGAACCTCTACATTAAAAAGTCAAAACCATGATCTTTTTAATCACACATCCATCCCGCCCCTCTTAGAGCCCAGTATTTCATATTCAAAAACTCAAGTTTCAAGCAGTTTAGATCTATGTAGACTCATCTACAAAAACAGCTTTTCCTGTGTTGGCCTGTAACATTGTGGTTACTGCATCTGACCACAGGTGTCAGCTTCAAACTCATGCAAGCTATATTCTGGACAGAGGAAAAACAGCAGTAGAACAAACTTAATACTGTTTTGATAAAGATCATTTGACTGCAGTGGAAGTATAGCAAAAAGCTACTAGAAAGGTTTTTAAGCAGCCAAATTTTTTTCTGTAGTCTATGCTCAGAAACTAGTAGAGCGGAAAAATATAAAAAAATAGTATCTGTGGTTAGTTTTTGTGCATCAAAAGTAAATAAGGTATTATCAAATTCAGTTCATAGCAGTAAGAAGACATATATTTCAATTGACACATCATTATTATTTATACAACTGGGCATAATAAACTATAAGTGAAGCTAAAGTTTGTTAACTGCCTAACACAATCCAGTAATATGCAGGACAACTAGAGACTAGGAAGAAGGGAGCATATTTTTCTTGCCTACACAGAAAAGGTAATGATGTAGCCGTACAAATGCAGAGTAAGACATACTACCTACTGCATTTTTTTTTTTTAGATGGCATTATTAACAATATTAACAACTTACTTTAATAACTTCATGAGCCATAGCATGGGTAACATTTACACTGCGCCCAAAGCATTCCCTAGCTTCTGACAGTCTCCCTTCCTGCAACAATTGTTTCCCCTTCAGAAGACTGGCTTGACGCTTCCTAAAAGATAGACAAAAATACCCACCAAACTCAGATTATTTTTCATTTAAGAGAACAAATAGCAGAGAGGACTAAGAGAGACAGCTAGGAAACGGGAAAAAAATTGCAACACTTTCAAAATCTGGTCTACTGTGTAATTTTTTAAAATGGAAGAATAACTAAGTTGCTGTATTGACAAGGATAACTAGATTGGGCACGTTGACATTTTTAACATTGCCTCAGAAAACAGCGACAAATTGGGAACTGAAATCAGCAGTGTAAAAGAAGAAATGCAACCACTCTCAGTATGCAGTAAAATAGATTTAATTTAATTTGGGAGTATCTGACATTAGATACTTATTGGTTTAGAAAACAGAAGGCATAATTTACTTAATTTCAAATATTGGAAATCTTTCACTCCACACTGAAGGGAGCATGAGTCTCATGGGAATTTAAGAAAAACAATCACTAGCGAGAAATTCTCACAGCTTCAGTGAGAAGTTCTATTATAGGGACCTGAATCCAAACCTGAAACAAGTTTATCTTATTAGCTGTAGAGAAAGGTGAGGAAGGTGGTATTATTTTTAAATAAAATTATATTGGGAAGAAATATTTTTGTCCAGAGGTCAAAAGGGCAGGTAAACTAAAAGCCTCTAATACATTACAGGAACTAACGCTCAGAGGTTTACTTCCTTCCTCTATCAAATGGCTTTTATTTGTGAAGTGCACTTCTATTTTTGGAATAAAACCTCTAAGAAGTTTGTATGATTTTAGATGTGAATTAAATGAAATCACACTACATTGCAGGGAAGTTTACCAGACCTTACTACCTCGCTGAAGTTTGAGTTTTTTTGACTTTGAAAATTAACTGTAGTGACAAACATACTGCTTTGCTTACAAATCAATAAAGTTCAGTACTTACTCTCGTCGGGCCTTTTCCACTTCCTTCTTAGAGGGCAGGGTGCATCCATCAAATACCAAAATTGGTTTAATTCCAAATGAGAGGAGCATATCAACAAGTTTCATACAGAAAGCTACATAACTGTATCAATAGTAACAAAAGAAAAGAAACAAACTTTTATTGTTAACCACAAGTCTCTTGCATATTATTTGTTTGCAGGAAAGGAGAACTGGAGGACTGTTTATTGTTCAAGGATCTTAACAGGCCATGTATTGTCCCAACATCACAAAAAGAGTAACAACACTTGAATGCTGTTTGCTTGGTTTTGGAGTTTTATTATTACCAAGAGAAAGAGTTCACCTTCCAAATGGACTGATTGCTCCTCTCTTCTACACAAAATGGAATAAGAACTCAAGTACAATTCAAACTGATTTTCCTGTGTTAGGATTCAATACTGACAAAAACTTGAAGAGTTAAAACATGGATCTTTCTTTTCAGTTTTAGCAACTCAGTTCATAACGGCCAGGGAAACAGCAGGAAGACAAGCACAGTACATGATCTTTCCCTGGAAAGGCTGACTAGTGCACTGTTGTAGAGTTGGAAGGAGTCATGGAGTTATTAAATCTCTCTCTGTAGAACTATCCACTCTTCTCTTCAAACAGTGCGTACATGCTATGGAACAGACATAGAAACCTATCTTCCCATACTAAAAATACAGAGTCAACACTAAAAGTATTTCAAAAGATGGAAAAGTACCCCAATGTGTACTAACTGTGAAGATGGTGTATGGACCAGGGCACAATCTTCCACTATCTTCCAAGCTCATCCCTTGGAAAAATATTTGTTGGGAATTTCAGACTTTACTTTTTCTCTCAGACCTCACATTTCCTTACCTGTTATTTTTACAGATATGTAGGAGATCACTGTATTGGCAGCACAGTATTAAAATATAATAGCTGCTGTAAACACTAAGTGTAACGTGATAACCAACGAAAAAAAAAATCTTTTTTTATTTTTTATTTTAAGGACATTTTAAAACAGAAAGAGTAACCTTTTCAGCAGGGGGAGGGAAGGGAGGGAGTATGAGACTTAGAAGCATTTGGAATGAAGAAATTGAGTTTAAAGCTACTGAAAACATGTTTTTTGAAAGGCAGGAGCAAATAGCACATTAGCTATATAATACCACAATCCCAATGAATTTTAAAGTTATAGTTAAAGTGCCAGTCTCAGATGATACTGTGCATGGAAACAAGATTTGCTTATAAAATATTTATATATTTAAATTCAACCATTCCAAAGTTTCCTGTGACTACGAATGTTTCTCCTGACAGTCAATTTTTTCCTCAACTGAAGTGTATCCCATTCTCAGGACTCTGAGGGCCCTCCATTACCCTCAAAGGCAGGTAGCAGGGTTGGATAAAATTCCCTAGTTCTTCAAATCAGCAGAAGCAGGAGTAAAGATTTGAACCCATTTGCAAATCATCAACACTCTTGCCTCCAGTCAGATATTTGATGGAGCCAAGGTCTTCTCTGTGGTGCCAAGCAATAGGACAAGAGGCAACGGGCAGAAACTGAAACACAGTTGGATACATATATCTTATATCCACAACTTGGATATAAGAACTTTACTGTGCAAGTGACCGAGCACTAGGACCGGTTGCCCAGAGAAGTTTTAGAATCTCTTACTTCTCTGGAAATATTTAAAAGCCATCTGGACACAATTCTGCGAAAGTGCTCTACGGGACCCTGCGTGAGCACGATGTTGGACCAGGTGACATCCAATAGTCCCTTCCAACCTGACCCATTCTGTGATTTAAAACTACAATCAACCTAAAACAAGAATTCAACCCAGTTTTCCAGAGATGAGCAAGAACTTACACAAACCTAAGCTGCAGAGCTGAACTTGAAATATGACCACAATTTTTGTTCATTTCCTTCCTTAGAAATGTAACTGTGTAAATGAAAAATCCATATTACATTAGAAAAGCTACTCTATTAAAAACATACAATGTCAAGCAAAAAATATTATCTCTTATTCAGGGCATAACACGTTTCTCCTAATTCCTCCATATCATTACAACCTTTGTCATGGCAGTAATTTACAAAGTATCGTTACATACAAAAAAGGTGCCTTAAAATAATAGTGAAACTTATGAATTGCATGTACACAATCTCATCAGAGGAATTAGATTATAATAGAGAGCGAGACATGTTAGAAAAAAAAAGTAACCCACACAGGCATTGGTATTTTAACAAAAATATTTTTTAAGAGTTTTTGCCCCAAAGTATAATTTAATATTTATTTCGCGCAGTTGGAAAGCTACTTATGGCCAAAATTTCCATTTCAAAAGAGTATAACTAGGACTGAGAATTCAGAAACAAGTTAGAAGCGAAACTACTGTAACTCGGTTTTTCCTTCAAGAAACATCAAGCTAACAAAAGTTATATTTGTTAAGAGGACCAAACCCTAACGAAGACTTACAGATCCGTGTGTTCTCCTCGGGCCAGCTTTTCAGCACAGGCATAAGCGCCTTTGTGCAGCCAGCAGTAGGTGTCCACTGCGACCGCCAGCCCCTTGTACTTCTTCACGTGGGAGAGCTCGGCAGCCTCCTTGATAAACTGCAGCAGGCCCTGGATCCCCATGGCGCCGTCCCAGCTGCAGAGCGGAGAGAAAAGGGAAAGGTGCGGGCACAAGGCCGAGCCTGGGTCTTCGCTCAAGGCGGGCCGGGCCGGGCCGGGCCGCGGAGGGGGCGCCGGGCCGAGCCGGGAGCACGGCAGGCTCGGGGACGGGGCTGGGACGGGGGCCGCGGGGGCACAGCCACTGACCGACCGACCGACCGACCGTCCGTCCGTCCGTCCGTCCGTCCGTCCGTCCGTCCGTCCGTCCGTCCGTCCGTCGGTGGGTCGGGTGCCCGTGAGTGTGCGGGCGGGTCGCGGCAAAGGCCGCTCCAGGCCACTCCGTGCCGGCCCCTCCGGCGCGGCCGCCGCCCGGCGCTTTCAAGGAGCGCGCGCTCGGAGCGGTGTCCCCGCCCCCGGCGCGCGGGGACTACGAGCCCCGGCGTGCCCCGCGCGGGGAGGCGGGTGCCATGATCGCTGTGGCGCGAGCGCCGTCATGGCCGGCGCGGCAGAGGCAGTGGGGGAATACACTCAGCACACTGAAACAGAATCACGGGATAGTTAGGCTTGGAAGGGGCCTCTGGAGATCATCCAGTCCAACGCCCCCGCCCTTCCAGGGCGGGGTCGACCAGAGCAGGTTGCACAGGAACACACAAGTGGCTGTGGAATGTTTCCAGAGAGATAGGGGCCTGTCTCCATGAGCTCCCTGGGCAGCCTGTTCCAGCGCTCTGCCACCCTCAGTGCAAGGAAGTTCTTACTCATGCTGAGGTGGAAGTTCTTCCTCACGTTGAGGTGGAACTTTCTGTGTTTCAGTTTATGGCCATCACTCCTCACCCTCTCACTGGGCACCACTGGAAAGACCGGCACCATCCTCTGGGCACCCACCTTTGGGATACTTAAAGGGATTAGTGAGATCCCCTCTCAGTCTTCTGTAGGCTAAACAGGCCCAGCTCCCGCAGTGTCTCCTCATTAAAGAGATGCTCCATGACATGCAGTGAAGACAGCGTGTGGATAACAAGAATTAACATGATTATAAACATTAAATATTATTAAATACACTGGAATCAAAAGGCATGCCAGAACTTTGACAGGACGAAGGACAGAGTCCTGTAGCTAAGCCAGTGAGGGTGAAGGGAGAGAGGAGAAGCAGGTCACTGACTGCAAAGGAAGAGGTGAGGGACAGATGTCATGGCAGCGGCACTCTGGAGTTAATGTCAGAATGGATGGTCAAACTTACAATTATGTAATAGAAGTTCTTTTTCATATTAGTAAACATAATGGTATGCTTGCTTGCATCAATTAAAATTCGCAGTGAGAAATATATGTGGTCTGATATCTATCAGGTAATAGTTTCTTTTTCTACTTGCCATTTTGAAGTCTGTATAGTTCTTTGGTATTTTGATTAGGTTACATGGATGACTCAGCCATCAGGGCAGGAAAGCAATGTTTCCAGACAGTGGACACCGTAGCTTAAAAACAATGTGTTTTGAAAAGAGCACATCTGAATTACAGCTTCTCAAGAACATCGTGTGCCCTGATAAGTGCATACAGATAATTTGGCCATAGTGACAGTATAAGATGTTTTAAAGTTGAAAACATTGATTGAATCCTACTTTTACCAAGTCTTTTCTTACTCCATGATTCTGACTATATATGACGTGATCCAGAAGTTTTAAATTCAATTGCAATTAGAACTCTGTTTGGATTAGGATTGCTTTTCTTAGAAGTATGTCCTATCATTTTTGACATTTCCTTTTTCCTCAAACTGTCTTGTTCATGGGAAGAACAGTAATTGGAGTAGACAGTGTAATATATCAATATCACTCAAAGTCTCACGTGCACTTCAATTAAATCTACTTTTGACTATTTTCTGTAAATTATGTTAAAAATAGTCCTAAGGTGAACTTCAAAGTCAGAAGCACTAGAGCCAAGGAACTTGCATTGAGGGAAGCCAGAGTTCTTGCCCAGCTCAGATTTTCCATTCCAGTTCCTTCATCTGAAAGCATTGATACCTTGGAGCTGAAGAGTTAGCACAGTATGCCTTAACATTTAGTTTGTTACAAGTATCTTCAGTCATATATGAACCAGTATGACTCACCCTCATTACTTCTCATAACTTCTATAAAATGAAAGGAGGAAGTAGTACTGCATTGTGGTTAGTTACAAGACATATATAGAATTATTTCCTTTCTTTCCTTAGACAGTTTTGTAATAGTGACTTGCAGAATACATTTCAAATAGATCTGGAAACAGAAGGAATAGCAGAAACTTTTTGCTTCCTTTAATTCTTTTGTGTCATGTAATAAAAACAGGAGAGCTATACAGAGTATAGCCCTGCTGATCTTTAATGGAAATTTGAGATAGGTGCCCAAGATAAGTACACTGAAGTACCTCTAGAACGGCTTCTTTCTCAACACTGACTAAAGAGAGGAAATGGGATTGCTATGTCTGATGTAAACAACTAAGCTTTACACAAGCCAAGTAAAGCAAAATTAATTTTGTCTTCTCTATGCACTACAATGGTCAAGAATGTCTTACAGATTTTTGCTAAACTTCCTTCCATACAGTGTCTGGTGGTACTGGAATTGACTTCATGGGATAGACTAAAATACTCGGAATGAAAACCGGCACTTTGCTGAAGTTCACAATCAGAGTATCGGCTATGGTGACATTAGTAGATCGGGTGTCTGGTTTATACCAGTTTTTCCAAAATTTCAGTGAACTCCTCATTACTGCTAATATATTGTCTTCACTGCTTAAGAATTTGATCACTTATTTCACAAAGTTGGTTTGGAAGTTAGTTGGACTATATAATCAGTTTCTTAGAAAGGAAATTTGATTTCTGTCTGATAGGTAACAGTATTAGATTCACTGTACTCTTTATGTTTCCTTTATTGAAATTTCTATCTATGGACAATATATTTTCACAGCTTTTTTAGCTTAGCTAAGGAAACAGGCTTTAATACCATGAATGAACTCATGAACACACTTTTACACACTTGAGAGAAGTCTAGAGAAAGACATCCTTAAAACCGTGTTTAGTAGCAGAGGAAATGTTTTTAAAAGTTCTTCATTTATCAGGAAATATTGTATCAATATGGTTAATAAAGTTATTAAAAACCTGGTATATCTAGTTGATGTTGCAACTGCCATCTGCATCAATGATGCCAGGTCAAGAGCACAAGTTCTGTGAGCAGCATCCCACTTACCAACTAGTTCTGTTAAACTGTTAATGCTCCTGATGGGTACAAAAGGGAATAGAAGAAAACCCATATTAATTTCCTGCATCAGAATCCCAGGTAATCTCATTAGTCTGGTCACAGTTCCTATCTTTTCACTGCTGAGTGAACACAGCTGTTACATTCATTTTCCAGGGAAGAGATCTGTCTAGGTAATTCTGGTATTCCCTTCCTGTGCAAACTTACTGCTTCAGGCAGGTCTGTATCCACCAGTTTCTTCATGAGAATAAGGTAGTGAAGACACTCAGCTTTGCCAGATCATACCTTGTGAAGCTTATTGAGCTCAACTTAGGTTGAGCCAAGATCATCTGACATTCTCTTTGTGTCCTGGGTTTTTGCAGTAAAGACAAAGAATAACTAATCCACATATTGACAGTGAACAGCAAAAACAAGCTGCTCATGAGTGACCCTGTGGAAATGAGTGGAGTTATAATTTTTGTGATCCTCTCCCATCTTACTGCCAGTGGAAACCTGCTCTCTGCTATCACGATGTGTAGCCAATGTTTTGATTTGGTTATCTGCTGATTATATTAGCTATTCTGATCTGAGCTTACCTTTGGTGTGGCTGTGCTGCTTATGGCAAGTTTTTTTGATCTCTAGAAACATATATCAGTATAGAGAACAAAAACATGGTAAGCTCTAGTGTACCAGTGCACAAATTTTTTTTCCCCTTCTGTGATCTTTTGTTGTGAAATAATACACCCCAGTGCAGTCGAAGCCTCTGATCCAGGTGGCTGCATGGCTCAGCCTGGCCCCTACAGACTTCTGGGACAGAGGGAGCCTCAGCTGCAACCCAGTGCAATGGGCAGTTCAGTTTCACTTTTGAAAGTGCAGAGACAGGAAAAACTCTCCCTTTCTTTACAGGTGAATCTTGAAGCTGGTCCTGCAGGGATTACTACCAGTTTAAATTATTGTGAATTTATTTTTTTTAATCTCACAATAATGCAAGTTTGCCCATGATCAACAGAGAACTTGGAGCCTGTTACAGTTAACTTGTTCCTCATGCATATGGATCTCACCCTTGTGCGGAAGATTAACAGGTAAATTTTCTAGTATATTCCACCTAGCTGCAGGTGCTTTTGTGCTTCTCTTAGCACCCTTCCTTTCAGTTCAAATTGTTTGAAAAGGTGTGTGTTTTGCTATGATGAAGTCCTGAATAGCAGTTCTAGTTTGTATTACTGTGACTTAACATTTTTGCTCTGCATTCCCTTTACATTGTCCAGAAAACTTTAAACCAGTCTGGGGTCACTGAGTTCCTCCAGACACTTCAAGTCTGTCCAGAGCTTGAACTGTCCCAACTGTCTTCCAGTTTGGGAATTTTACAGAGCTGTCTCTCCATATATCTTTAAGGCATGATCTAGTAACATTAACAGCTTGATTCAATCATTAACAAGAAATTGCTAAAAGACAAGCAAACTGATGCAGAGGACCACTAACAGTTTGGCAGATGGTGGGAAAGGAACAGCTGTGTCATCGTATTTAAAGGGAGAGCCTGAGTCAAAGGAAGGCTGAGTCCTTCTGGGGCAGGTGAGCAGCTCCTGGGAGTTGTTGCTGTTGATTTATTTAACTTGGTGCTGGACCCCAGTGCACCTGAGGTAAGCTATTCCTAGACTTACGCACTCTGTATGTGCAGTCTGTTCTTCTGAGAAAAGGCATTTTGACAGTATTCCTTTCCTCGTTGTTTCTGGTAATGCAAACAGTGAACTAACAAGTGAAGGTCTGTGTCTCAGGGAAGTCTAGGGAAGCGTGAACTATACAAGGCCTTGGGTAAAAAATCTTGTTTTAAGACAGTAGCTCAAGTAGAAGGACCTTTTAACTGAAATGTTAAAATGAAACAAAAACATCTTTTGATCATGCCCTGCAGGAAAACTGTTGATTAGGTTCTCAGGGATCTGAATCCAGCTCACAGACTTTTACAGGACTTTCAACCCAAAAAGAAGAAAGAAGATGTATGTTTACTTGTCAGGTACAGGCTCCTCAGAGTGGACCAGCTCAGTAGGCAGCAGAGGTTATCTCTAAAAAGTCAGCAACATGCCCTCATAGCAGGAAAAGAATATTTTGCTGCATTATTTGTGTGAAATTATCCTCCCCCTTTCTTATAGTAGGTGGCTGATGGGACAGTGCTTCCATACTGCACCCTGTCTTCTCAGTATTACTGGCTGGTCTCATGAATGCTGTCAGGTAGATGCTGTGGATAGATTCTTGCAGATCTTCTTTCTTTCTCCTTTGTCTGCTCCTCTTATCCTCTGCATTTCTGCAGGTGATGTAATGATAGGGGCAGGATAAACAACAGGGCACCCTGACTCAGATGACATGATGCAAATACATGTGTCTATATACTCCTCATGTGGCCTGTATTGAGGGGTTCTTTTATTCATGGAAGTGAAAAGTATCCTTTTTTATTCTGCTTTTCTGTGACTTTACTGATTCATATTACATCCATCAAACACAGTTAGTTACACTCAAGATACGGATCTTTCTAGCAATGTCATGCCTTCAAACCAGAAAGACCTGTCAGCATCTTGCTGAATTCTAGCTTTCCAAAAAATGGCGGAGGTAGTGAGAGCTTAAAAATATCTTATGTCCCTTGAAGAGGATAGAGGGTTGCAAACTAAAGAGAACAGAGTCACTACTTAATGCACTCACTGGTACCTATCTGTAAAAGTATCAAAATAACTCAGCCTGGAGTACAGTTAGAGACGGATCTTATTACCACTCAATTTTGATCAGTCTCGTTATTTTACAGAAGCCCAATGCTGATGTAGCCTCTAGCTTATGTAACCACATTGATAATGGAAAGATATTTCCCATGGGTCAATGAAATACAGATGTTCTATCAAATTTTGCTAGAATTTTCTTACATTTCAGAGGTGAAAATAGGGAGGCCTTGGTGGGGCAAAAATTATTTCAATTATTTTGCTGGGATTTAGTGATTCTCTGGAATCAGATAGGATGATGAAATAGTGTTCCTGCTTTCTGGGGAAATGAGGGAGGCCCAGTAACCTAGCATTTCTCTTTTGTCAGTTACACCTATGCATACTAAGTGCCCTCTTAATTTCTGTTTATCGTATAAGAAATTCCTTGTGCTACATGTAATAGAATTACAATAGTTTAATCAATAACTAATTATTCCAGCAGCAGCTGAAGTATTTCATTTGTTCCCAGTTGTAGGTAATCTATAATGTCTTTTGCTTTTTTGTAGGTACTGATATATTCCATATTGCTGAGTCTTCCATCAGCAAATGAAAAATATGTATGTGTTCCTCCTTTCCATTTTATCTTTGCTTTTGAAAGTCAGTGGCAACAAAGACATTATATTTGGTCACAATAATTTCACAGAATATCAAGTGGGCAACATGAACCTCATTCTCTCTGTCCCACATGGTGGGTCAATGGAACCTAAAGACATCCCTGATCGAGAGGCTGCCTGTTGGGATGCAAAGACATCTTCTTGTATTTTCTCTCATGACTGTCCTCCTGGAAGTATTCAAAATGATAAGAAATGCAAAGTGTCTACCAACCAAGACAGGTATACTATAGAGGTGGCTCAAGCTCTTGCTGAAGAAATTAACAGTATTACTGATGGCTTCTTCCCACATATCATTATAAACCACCTACAGAGGTTCAAGATGGATGCTAACAGGGAAAAGGAAGAAGCCTCCTTTGGAATTCCCCAAGCAGAACAGGCCTGGGAAGACTATATGGGATTTTTGACCACTGCAAAATCACAGATGTCAGGGGGTCTGATTCTGGATATCCATGGACAAGCACATCCTGAAAGGTGGATAGAACTTGGTTACACACTTTCAAAAACTTCCCTTAACTCAGGTGTTTTTTCTGCATCATGTTCCTCAATTAGACATATGGCCAGTCAGCTAGTCAATGTGTCTTCTGAGAACTTGATTTCAGGGAACAGAAGTCTGGGTAAATATATTGAAGAACAAAACAGCGGTTATATTTGTGTGCCTTCTCCATCCAATCCTAGCCCAAATAATGGGAGCTATTATAGTGGTGGATACATAACAAAGACTTTTGGTTCCCATAGTTCTGGCACTGTTGATGCCATTCAGCTTGAACTACCCCAGTGGGTAAGGGCAGCTGAAGAGCGTCCCAGATTTTGCAAAGCACTGGCAAGGGCTGTAATGAAATTCTGGCAAACTAACTACTGCAGCCAGTACAAGCATGAATTTCTGCCATGCTGAAAGAGGCTGTCTTGTTAAGGTACCTTTTCTTAATACAGTAATGATCTGGAACAACAGAACAACTCACTCACCTGGAACATGTAAGCCTGCAAAATAATTGTGGATGATGCCAGTGGAAAGAAACCAACCTGCAAAGAAATACAGAGATATGGATACAGAGAAAATCCACAGTTAATACCAACAAGTCCCTTAACACACAGCTTTGTACTAGATCCAGCATGGAAAAGACTACTATGAATGGTCATATTTGGAAGTATTTTTGTGTTTAATTTCTTTCCAGTATCATCCCCTATTCTCTAGCACACAATAAAAAACTAATCTTCTAATGAATTCTGTGCAATGCCTTAGTGAATTAACTGTTCAAAGAAATGAAATGCCTCTGCTTTTCTTTTGACACTTAGAAAAGACAGCTGGATTACATCATTGTGTAAAATGTCTGGGGCTAGGATAGGTTTCCATTTGGTGTTTAGAAAGCCTTACAAGTTGGAACTCAAGTAAACCTTAATGCTGAGCAATGACACGTGGTCTGAACTACTTCAGGTTTTGTTAATTTAATGAATTAGGAAAAAAAAGTCTGATAGCACTTACAGCACTGTAAATTTGTCACAGTTTAAACAGCATAACAGTAAGGTAGTGACTGGATGGAAGGTTGATAAAGATAGCACATCCACATTATGCATTTTTGACAGTTTTCCTTACAGCATGATTCCCTCCTGAGAGCTGATCTGTTGATTTCATTCAGCATAGGATTAAACACTTGATTGTTACTGGGAATAGTACTGCATTATGGATGGGTTCTTCTGCACAGAGGAGAACATAGAGGCATGAATAGCCATGAGTACAAATCAGCTCTTGGAAAAACACAGGCAATTGACAAGGAAAACCAAAGGGAGTAAAAAGCAAGACTGAAAAGAGCAATATTTGAAAATTAAGAATCTATGAAATCCTAGTAGTGCTAAAAGATTGGTAAAAAGAAAAGAATAAGTAAATATTAAGTTAAACTGAAGAGAGGTGGGATACCTGCATCTTGCAACCACAGTAAAATATTTTAGGTCTAACTATTACAGGGACAGTACCAAAGAGAAACTATTACACAATGATAAAACATAACATACACGAGCATCAAAGGAAAATGGTAAGAGCGCTCTGCCCCTGAACTGTTAATTTTTAATAATCTTTGAAGACTAGGCAGTTTTCAGGTATCTGTAAGAGAGCTGATGTTGCTGTGTTTCAAAGGGAAATAGGACTCATAATTGCAGGAATTTTACCTTTCATATGCTGCTAAATCATGGAAAGGAACACAAATAGTAAATGGAAGGTTACACTTTATCTGGTGCCACTTGGTTTGTCAGACAAGGCTGATTTTGGTTTTAATCATAAGGTTAGTTAATGTGGTGGGCTGACCCTGGCAGACACCAAGTGCCCTCTCAGTTGCTTGCATGCTTCCTTACTTCTCCCAGTGGCATGGGAGAGAGATGAGGAAAGGGAAAAATGAGAAAACTCATGGGCCATAATGAAGACAGTTTAATAGGTGAAGCAAAGCTGCTTGTGGAAGCAAAACAAAATAAGGAATTCAACTACTACTTCCCATCAGCAGGCAGATGTTTAACCACTTCCTAGAAAGTAGGGCCTCAGCACATATAATGAATGGTTACTTGGGAAAACTAACACTATAACCATGAACATCTTGTTTTCCACCTCTGTTCTGTGAGCTCTTACTGCTGAGCAGGATGTTATATGGTATGGCATAGTTCTGGTCAGTCCAGGTCAGCTGTCCCAGTTGTGTCCTTTCCCAGCTTCTTGTGCACTCCAAGCCTACTCTCTGGATGTGGGAAAAAAGCATCTGGTTGTTGTGCAGGCATTGCTCAGCAATAGCCAAAACACTGGTGTGTTATCAACACTGTTTTAGTCACAAATCTAGGACACGGCCCCATGCAGGCTGCTATGAAGAAAATTCCATTCATCCCAGCCAGACCTAGTAGAGCTGATCATAATAATTTTAAATATACTCCCACAAGAGATTTTGCTAAAGAAAAAACGCAGTTACCCCTAAATCTATCATAGCCATATAACAATGTGAACACAGGTAAAACATTGCAAATCGTTGTATATTCAGCTCATGAGAAAAATGTCTTTTCAAGAAGTCCAGCAGATCAAACACCATTCAATGCCAATTATATAGAAAATCTGCTATTTTCCCCAAAATAGTAGGTAACCATGTCACTATTTACATGGATTATCTTAATTACTCACTAAGATGATGCACTAGGCAAGGATTTGTATCTTTAGCAATAGGACTATAGAGTAAGTATTCTGTGTATGTATTCATGTCGTGACAGTGTCCTGGAATGCTGAAATACCAGGAAGGATTTGCAGAATCATGATGGATAATTAATTGAGTATGAGCTCAGCAGGCACTCTTTTGGCTTAGAGGATGAACATGCTCTTTGAAAGCATAAGTAAGGAGCTAACTGGCAGAAACAGCAGGACATATTAACTCTTTTTTTGAGTATATGATTCTTTGTAAGATTATGAGTCTAAAATGGAGTTTTGAGGCAGATACGTAAAAAAAAGATGGCTGACAAAGCTTAATCCGTCAGGAAAACAGTCAGTATGATACTCAATATACAAAAGTTCAAACTGGACAAATTGAAGCAGAGAGGAAACTCGCAGTTTTGACATGGAGAATGACTGGTAGCAAATATACTGTACATTAAGACCCTTAGGAGACTCCCTTCAACTGAAAACTAAAATAGTAACACGAACAGGCATTTGGCCACAAAAGATATTCTTGATGGTTTCTCTGCCTTGTGCTACCCAAAAGGTTAGACTGGATCATACTGCCAATCTTCTTTGGCATTAAAATCCACACATCTTTCTGTCAGCGTAAAACCAATTTTATTTATTCCTGATAATTGAAGATCCTGCAACATCTTCCCTAAGGAAGGAGATGTGTTGTCTGAGATCTCAAGCGAAAGCATTTTCTTTTACACTGGTCCTGGTTAAGATGTCTGTTCTAGGGCCATAATGAGTTCTTAGATGTTGAATGAGCTATCCACTGATTTCAATGGGAATGATTTTTACATAAACCCAAGATCCTTTCCCCTTTGGCCATGTGCTTTCCCAAACAGAATGCCAGCTCATCAGGCAGCACAGGATGAAAGGTGCTGCACTATGATACTATTATTACCTGTGCTAGTTAAAGATTTGGACTTCCTGTTTAGATGAAAATAGAGACTAAAGTTTAAGAGCAGAACTTTCTGACATTACTGTGCTATGGAAGAAGGGACAAACCTAATAAGAAAGCAATAGCTTTCTTAAATGTTGTTGAGGATATCAGTTTCCAACACTTGCCGGTTCTCTTTTCATGCTATCCAAAGGCACGGTTTTAGATTAAGGGTTCAGAGTCCAATCATAAAAATAGGAAAGATACTATGTAGGTTTTAGCACATTTAATGAATGCAAAACCCAGAATTACTTGTTACTAGCATCTGCTTAAGTAAACACCCACTGGCAGCCGCTGAAAAGGAGTATATTTTCTGATCATCATAAAATGCTGAGAAACTTTAAAAAATTTTGGAATGTATTACAACAGTTCAGTATAAGCAGTTCATATTGAATCACAATAATGAGCAAGTAATGCTGTTAAATGTTCACCCTTATTACACTCTGAATATACAAACCTTCCTTTAACATTATCTGTCATGCCCTAGGCTTGGTATGTATTATATAATAAAAAAAAATATGAAAATAATTGGGGTCAATTGAGTTGATTTATAGTGGTTTTTACTATTTTAAATCTACATAGCTAAGATTTAAATTGGTTCAATAAGGGATCAGGATTTCGCCCATAAACCTGAACTGACAGATAGTAAGTAGATGAGAAAAACTAATTTTAAAAAAATCTTACATAAATAGATTTTCCTTACCATAACAAGTTACGGCATTTTAAAACAGCATAAGCCCAAAGGAATCTGAGCTGCTGAAAGTGAACTTTTTGGGTAATATGGTCATTTCATGCTGCTAACAATTCTGTTCAAGGCATCCTCTGAACAAACTAAATATTAACACTAAAAGGCTTTAAAAGAATAAGTCTGCATTAACAAAACACAGAATCAAGGAATCACAGAATCACAGAATATGCTGAGTTGGAAGGGACCCACAAGGATCATCAAGTCCAACTCTCAGCCCTGCACAGGACCATCCTCAAGAGTCACACCATGTGCTCGAGAGCATTGTCCAAACACTTCTGGAACTCTGTCGGGCTTGGTGCTGTGACAACTTCCCTGGGGAACCTCTTCCAGTGTCCAACCACCCTCTGGGGGAAGAACCTTTTTCTAATATGCAGCCTAAACTTCCCCTGACACAACTTCAGGCCATTCCCTTGGGTTCTGTCTCTGGTCACCACAAAGAAGAGAACAGTGCCTGTCCCTCCTCTTCCCTTCATGAGGAAGTTGTAACTACAATGAGGTCTGCCCTCAGTCTCCTCTTCTCCAGGCTGAACAGACCAAGTGACCTCAGCCACTCCTCATACAGCTTCTCCTCAAGGCCCTTCACCATCTTTGTTGTCCTCCTTTGGGCACTGTCTAATAAAGTAATATCTTTCTAATACTGTGGCCCTCAAAACTGTGCATAATATTCAAGGTGAGGCTGCCCCAGTGCAGAGCAGAGCAGGACAATCCCCTCCCTTGACCGGCTGGTGATGTTTTGCCTGATGCCCACCAGGACAGGGTTGGCCCTCCAGGGCACTACTGACTCATTCAACTTGTCATCGACCAGGAGCCCCTGGTCCCTTTCCGTGGCACTGCTTTCCAGTAGCTCATTCCCCAGTCTGTTTGTACCTCCAGGGTTGCCCCATCCCAGGTGCAGAATCCGGCACTTCCCTTTGTTGAACTTCCTGTGGCTGCTGATTGCCCAGTCCTCTAATTTGTCGAGGTCTCTCTGCAGGACTTCCCTGCCTTCAAAGGAGTCAACAGCTCCTCCCAGTTTTGTGTCATCTGCAAAAATGCTTGGTATCTCTTCGAGTCCTGCATGCAAATCATTTATGAAGATGTTGAAGAGCACAGGGCCTAAGATGAAGTCCTGTGGAACCCCACTGGTGACAGGTCACCACTCTGATGTGATCCCATGCACTATTACCCTCTGTGCTCAACCTGTGAGCCAATTGCTCACCCAGCACATGATGTGTTTACCCATCTGTGTGCTGGACATTTTGTCCAGAAGGGTCCTGTGACAAACAGTATCAAAAACTTTACTGAAATCCAAAAAGATTACATCAATTACCTTCCCTTGATCAACCAGGTGTGTTACCTTGTCATAAAAGGAAATGAGATTTGATAGGCAGGACTGTCCTCTCATGAAGCCGTGCTGGCTGTGACTGATGACTGTGTTGTCTTTCAGGTACCTTTTGAGTTATGGGGCATCTTTCTACTTCATTGTAATGTGGTTCAGGCTGTTTTTCCAGCTGTGGCTATGCAGCTGTTTAGAAACAGCTGTTAGAAAAAGCAGAGCTCAGCTGCTAGGACCAGCTGTGCTGAAAGGGCTCCAGAGATGCTGTTTGTGAGGAGCTATGGCAAGTGCATGCGTGTGTGTGTAGACCATGGGCCTTCTGTAGGAGTGGTGACAGAGAAGAGGGAATAGTTCTCTGTTTTTCTGTTTTCTGTTTTTGACTGGGGATGTCTAGAAGAAACTGCAGGTGGGATTTTCTATTTCCCCTTGCCTGGAACAGAGGAATGTTGTGTAGGAGAGAGGAACAGCTGTTAGGGAGCTCTAATCTGTAGAGATGAGAATAATCCTCTGCTCCACCTGAAGCTAGGTTTGCCTTTTGCTTCCAGCTGTGTCTATCTGCCTAAATGGAAGAAGTCTTGACTGAAAAAAAACAAAACAAAAAAAACATGTTAGCTTTGCTCACAAAACAGTGCTCTTAATAATGGTTGGTACTGCTAGTCAGGTAGGTATACAGTGTGTGTGGACAAATGGCAATGAAGATTATCAGGGTTTCTGTGCCCTCCGAAAGTTTTGTGAAAACCCCAGTTATTCTCTGTTGCATTAAACTTCAAACACTTCCTGTGAAAAGGGAATGAATATTCTTTTAGCTACCTGTGGTGCTTTTGGCCTTAACCAATACAGGGCTTCCATGTCTTATCACAGGAATAATTTACGACTGGTTAAATAACTGGTTAAATATCTTTTTAAATTTTACTGTTGCTAAACTTTTTTCTTCTCTATTTTCTAAGGGATGGCATCATCTTCTAAATACTTTTTGGGAAAGAATCCTCATTTTTTCCTAAAATATTTTAAGTGCATTTATGGGAAAATGAGCATCTGTCTTTTTAATGCCATTGTCTTCCTCCTTATTAGCTTGTCAGAGAGATCTTGAAAAGTGTTCCTGGGAAATAATGCTACCTTATTATTCCTTTTCCAGTATCCTGTTTTATTGTGCATAGTGGCTAAGGTGCCACTGTACTTGACGCTACAGAATCGTAAGCTAAAGAGAGATTGTCCTAGAGACTTAGCTGTAGAGGACGTATCCTTCAGTAGCTGTTTGTGGCAATTTACTTCCACCCACCCACCCCCCACCCCCCATCCCTCCCACCCAGTGACTAGTGTTTTTGATTTCCTAAATATTTATTTAGCTGCTCTTCATTCAAACTCTGGCAGTTACTTGGCTGCATGAGTTGCTTGTGCACATTGTGTGAGCTCTGCCTCTTATTGTGTTAATGATCCCAGGTGGTGGTGCTTCTGCAGAGTATAATTACTTGGTAGCAAAGTTCATCCCATCTTTGGTGCTATCTTTGGCAGTTACAGTTCTGTCCCTACTTGGCTCATCTCCTTGTCATATGGAATGATAATGTCCTCTAACCTTATGTACATGTGTCTCTTAGCTCAGCCATCAGAGCTTATTCGTTCACTGCTGATTCAAAGTGACAGCTGTGCAATCAATCTGTTTGTCAGTTTTCCCCAATTTGGTGTGTTGGAGCATGCTCTCCTTCACACATACGCTCAGGAATGCTATCTGGCCCCTTGTGCATTGCAGGTCTGCTGCACCTGCATCAGAAGTTGGAGTCAGACTCCCTTGGTATGAGCATTCATGGTTTCAGTGGTAAAACTATCATAGAAAAGTAAACCCATGGTGGAGGACTCAGGCAAGCCATGTTTGCAGACTTGGGACAATTCCTATATAGTGTTCTATATCTGCAGTGCAACTGGCAACAGACGTGTCACTAGTTTCAGTATTGTTTGTCTTTCTTCATTCTGGTTACTGTTGAATTTCAATATTTGGCCTTGCTGACTGCCACATTGCTGAGTTTGACAAGTTGTTGCCAGAATTTGAGTCTGCTGACATAAACTTTGCATGTATGTAAGCAGAAATTCAACCGATGATTATCCTGTGACAGAGTAGATCCTGCTTTGATTTTGTATAGCAGAAGATTAGGAAAGGCTGCCTTTTGAGAGAAAGAGGGCAGCTGTTTCTCATATTTATTTGATGAATCTTTCAAATATTTGATTGTGCCAAAAGCTACAGCACAATAATATCCCTTGGGTAAGGTGTATGTTAGGTTGAAATACTGATGCAGTGAAAAGTAACAATAGTTTTTCCTTATTTAGATTACTGTCTACTTGTACAAATTGTAAGGTAATTATTTCTGTAAAAAAGAACAGCTCAGTCAGGACTTGATACTTACTAGGAGCTATGCTATTTGAGGATGATAGAATTTGTCAGAGTTCCTTGAACAAGCAAGATTGGAATCATGCAAAATTAACATTGTGTTGAACTCTGTGTTATGCTTCTACAGAATGCATAAATTACTTGCAATGAATCTTACTATTTAAGTGCTTTCTGGTGTAACTGTGCAATTCCTGAGAATTAGAAGAAAAGATACATTTTCTACTTCCAGTAAAAATCATGCTGTAGTAATTTTTAGCTACCATAATGCAGAGGCAGTAAAAAAGTGAAATTTTTGCATCAGTGAACATGTGGGCTTTTTTAGGAGGACTACTCTGTACAGGTTTTAATTCCTGTCAAAATTATTACTGTCTTCAAAAGATGCAACAGTTCTTTATATAAAATGACTAGAAAAATCAAGACCTGTTTTATGTTGTGTTTGTTGAGTTCATATATAAAGACAATTTCCCTTTCTGAGAGCCAGGCTATTGATGGAGTTGTATGGGGGAAAAATTGAGCAGAATTTGCCCAGGGGACATTGTTATACATCTTTTTTAGCACCATCAGCACCAGAAAGATTAATTTACTTGGTGCCCCTTTTGATGTTCCTCTGAATTTCAGAGTTCTGTCTTCAATGAAATAAGAGTATCTCAAGCAGAAAGAGATATCGTGTTGAGATTTGAGTTCTCTGTATCCTTTGATGTCCTATGAATGCAAAACTTTGTGTCTGTTTTCCAGCTGAAATAAATGAACTTACCTACCTGACTCCTTGGACAATTCTTAAAAACTTAAACAATTCATGATAAGAACTGATCTTTAAGCCTAAGTCTAAAATATTGCATCTGTTTTTCCTTACACCTCACAGACTTGTCATGGTTGTGGCTTTTCATGTGACAGTAGTAATCATAGGGGCATCACACATTTCTATGTGAATGGTTTTAAAAAGAAAACTAAGGAAGTTTTCACATAGGCTAGTGAAAGTTCTAGTAGATAATTCTAACCTAGGTTATTTGTTTCAATTTTTAGACAAATATTAACACATTCTCTGTGCTGTTTCTCCAACCATAACAAACTTACCAGTGAACACTGATGAAACAAATGCTATAAACAGTTTTTATTACCACAGTGATCAAAATTGGGAGTTTTATTTGTGGACCTTTAGAGTCTCTTGCCATGAAACTCCAATAGAGATCTATAAAATAAAATAACTTTTCTCCCACTCTGCTTGGAGGGGAGAGAAAACAAAGCAAGTTTTCTTGGATAGTATTTGAAACAGAAGCAGTCTATTTATGTTGTAATCTCTGCAGCATTATCCGTGGGTTGAACAAAACTCTGTCACCAAGATTGTGACTTCTGTGGAGATATTTGGAAAATTTCCTATACTGCCATCAGTCTGATAGGTGTGGTACTGGCGGGTAAGCAGGAACCTTGAGTGCTTTCAGCTCTCCTCTTCTACCATGCTCAGAACAGTCATAGTCAACATTGTAGGGGTGGTGCAGAGTAATCACAGAATCACTGAAGTTGGAAAAAACACTTAAGGTTGAGTCTAATAGTAATGATACAGGTTCATTCCCTTCCTGCCTTTTGTAGGCCTGAGACATCTCTCCTTGCTGTAGATACCACTGTTCTGATGAGAGAGGTGGGGAGGAAAGAGAGCTGCTAAGAAGGGATTCCTGCAGGTGGTGGTGCTGGTAAAGTCAAGTGTTTTGCAGGTGTATATTTCATGCTAGTGACAGTGGTACTGAGAGGATCAGACACCATATGGATTTGACAGGTTATTTAAGAAAAACCATTACACTGTGTATGGAAATGGGAATATGCTTGCAGTAGCATCTATAATAACCTCAGGAACAGATCAGTATGTGTGTTCTCATTTGGTCTTCAGGATGCTGCTTTTGGGGTTACTAAAAAGCTGTGGATAAGGTGGCAGAATAAGTAATTTCCTAGGAAATGGGAAATTAAGTTCAGAACTGAAGTAGCTTCTGTTTTTTGAAATATGATTTTTTAATTAATATAAATTAAGCCAAATATGTTAAAGTAGGATGTTCCTGTGATAGCCTTTCTCCATGTAGCATTCTTGCCCACTTTAGATTTTTTAGATATGAGAAAGGTTAGTGGCAGGTTAGGGTTTGTAGTGCCAAGTCTGGCTCTGACTGCAGTGTAATCCTCATTGAGGAGGCAGCAAATGAGCCTCCATGCTTGGAACAAGTCATAAAACAGAAGTAAAATACAGTCAGTAAATCTAAGTGAGGTGTTTACTTTGAGATAATATTTACTTATACAGTGGAACATGCTCCTATTGTATGACAAAAGTGCAGCCAATAATGCTGCTCTGAAGGGTTCCTTGTTTTCAAAAGGTGAATATATTGTTGTATGTGGGGGAAGGGGTAAAAGGATGAATATGTAGTAGACATATATGGGCAACAATTAAAGGCAAAATCTTGATTGTTGATCTTTCCAGTGAGTTCTGATTGCATTTTTTTTTTTACCTTCTCCAGGTACGTCATAATTTATCTTTGATTGCATATCAGCATATGTGGTGGTGCTGCTTCTGTAATTCTCTGAAAGTCCAATGAACAATTACAACATGAATTACTCATTTTTTCCATAGCACTTTTTGCTTAAATGCAGAGGCATATAAAATTGAAGGAAATCCAATTAAACTTGGCAGACAGTTACTAGTTTGAATTGTTTCAAAGAAAATGACTGAAGATTAAAAAAATAGTACAGTTAGAAGTCTTACCTTTCTTACCTTATTTATTTTTTTTTATTTTTTTTTAAGTATACATGAAAAGATTTTGGCTTAATCTTAACAATTCCATGTGAGAGTCATTTTGATTTGAATGTCATTCCTCAGGGGTCTAGTTGAATCTTTTCGGAGGTGTACCGAATTGAAGATTAATAGCAATAGGGAGAGGAATATGGTGGGGGAACGGTTAACTCGAATGTCTTACGGGTTTGACTTACTATCTTTTAGAGATTAATTTGTAGCATGGATTTTTATGAATTATTGAATTTAATGAACTACTTAACTCTATTCCCATATAAACGTAAGCCTTCATTCTTTCAACCTACATTTAAAAGTTTAAATATATATAAGAGAAGAAATACTAAACCCAGACTTTAGTTCATCAGCACAAAATTTGATTCACCTCAATAATGTTCCTGTTTTCTTTTTGGGACAAGATAGTGCAGGGTATCAAGTTTTTGGGTGTGTAAATGGTCTGTAGTGGTGTCTAAATCAACAGTGCAGAACTGTAGCAGCTGACCTTAGGAAGATTTGAGAACTGAGTGACTTTTGGTATGTTTTTGCTTTAGGAAGGGCTTAGAAACTTATGCAGTATAAAACTGAATGAAAGTGACCTAGGATTATGTTACAGAGTCTTTGCTGAAAATTTGATGTCTAGCCTAAGCTAGCTCTCTAGCTTCCCTCTGTAATTAATAGAAAGAAGTAGATACCACCAGAGAGCTAGAGCAGGTGAGCGCACCAAAACATGCTCAGAAAATGTGACAGAAAAGAATAGACAAGCTAAATACTTTCTTCCTTTGTGTCTTTCATATATTCTTACAGTGAACATTAAATATGAAAATATGAGATAATGATAAAAGCTAAATTTACTCCTTTTTAATAAGTAAAAATGAAGGTTTCAAAGGGTGTGGGGGGAACAGATACTAACACAAAGTTAGTGTACTGCCAAGTTCTGTTACAAATTTGTACTTACTAAAGGCCCTGCATTTAGAAGTTGTACTTGAGAGGAAAAAGTGTTAGTTTGTGTAGTAATAAAGGTTGTGCCATTCTAGTTCAAACTGCCAACCCACACATAAAACCCCACGCTTTTTCTTCCTGGTCCCGATCCACCTTTTCTTCCCCATGTGTCCAATTCTGAATATATATAGGAGAGATATAAAGAATACCTAACCAATAAATTATTTGGTATTAGATCACAACAAAGTCTCTAATATGATTTGATTGTCTACATAAGTAACTCTAAGATTTTTGTGAGTCTTTAATTTCTACTTCAGTGATAGGTGTTATATAGTAAAGCAATTCTTCCTGTTCAAAGAGAGAAGAGAGCCTTTAGACTTTGCTTTTTGTTACCAGGAAGAAAGTATTTCTTCTTCAGATAAATGGTTCTGTTTATTTTCTTAAATTACTTCTTTTCTCTTTCTCTCTCCTATCCTTTTCAGCTTGTGAGCTGAGGGCTTCCTGGGAAATGTGAGATAGTATCTTTCACCAAAGTACCCTGGAAGAGCCTATAGGAGTCTGCAACAGGTTAAAGACTTCGCTTCTTAACCCAGACAGTTCAAGAAAGTCACCCTTTTGTCTTCCTTGTTCTTGTCACATTTTATCCACATGCCTAAATCAATTGTACAGCTGAGAAAGGTACCTCTGTGGACAAGTGATTCCAGGATTACTCAGCAGTGTAAAACTGTATCTGTCCTCCTTCAGTTCCATGCACAATCTGTCTCTCTGCCTACACACCAGCTCTCACTTTCCTTCTAGCTTCTTTCCTTGTACCAGAATCTACTGCCTTGGATTCTCAGTTCATGTCCTTTTGTTAGGACCAGAGAGTTCTAGAATCACTTTTCCCTTGACTTTTTGAGTTGGCCTTTCCAGGGGGTAAATCCTTCTTTGTTCTTCATCCAAATCTGTTCCTCCCCATTTTTTGTGGAACTTTTGTATGAAATACACAATTTCTTTCACCCTAAAAGGTAGTGGTTCAAAGTGTAGGATCTCTAACCTCCAGCTTAGCTTATAACAGTTAAAAACAGCAAGTGCAGGAAAATGCCTGATCACTGCAGCCTTTACCATCTTAGTGAAGTCTTTAGGAAAATTCAGGCTAGGACCTACACCTTCTGTGAGAATAAATTTAGCCTAACAGTTTTTGGTATATTTCTAAGCAATTTCAGCATTTTAAGAGAAGTGTTAGGCAGCTTTAATAGATGATTAGATGATATTACCAGCCCTTTGTATGCTGGCTTAATCATTCCCTTACCATTGCATATTTTACCTTGGCAAGTGAATCTTGTCAGCAGAATGACATCATTCTGTAGAAGTGAGGAGCTTTGCTCACACATCAAAATTTAACTGAAACAGAACTGAGTCTGGCTTCATCAAAAGGGGAAATTACAGTCTGAAACAAATAATTCTTGCGACAAGAACAACCAAGAACTATTTTTGCAAGTTGTTGAGCATGTACCTTTCTAGAGAGCCAAGAACTTCTCAACATGACAGCACTTGTCAGAAAATCGGTAGGAGGGATACCTGCTTAAATTTGGAAATGAAAAAGAGTTATCTGTACTAAACTGAGAAGGTTATTTTGAGTGTGTAGCTCTTGCCTTTGTGATTTTTTTTTTTCAGTATTAGATGTGTTATTTTCATAAGCTGTTCTAGTTCAGCTTCTTTCTTCCCCTCCATCTTTTTTTGAAGGAGTGGGAAGGAGTTGCATATCTTTAGTGCATCTTTAACGTGATAGTCTGAAAATAATTCTATGTATAATATTCACAGTAACTGTAATGAATAAAGAAGCTTATCTTAAACCTTTTTAGTTTTACACTTCACCCTCACAAGAACTGATATCACTCTCAAGGAAAGCTCATGAAAATTTGAGAGTGCAGTCTTTTTAAAAAGACCATGATTATAGCTCCACAGTCCAGTTGTTCAGACAATCCATGTGAGGCAATAGTATCTCCATGTGCGCTAACTGGAATAGGGATAGATGAGGGAGAAATAACCCCTTTGGGCTTTAAGGCTGCCTCTGTAAGGAAACTTAGCAGGGCTGGGGATTGTGTTTCAGCACTGCTAGTGATTCCATAGTCAGTGAATTTCCTGGTGCGATTTTCACCTCAGACAATCGCTTCTTTTTCTGACAATGCCTTTTGATGAATGGCATGGGCTAGCAACCATTTCCAACAGGGAAGAAGTCCACCTTGTTTTGAGGGAGAACAAATTAGCCATAAGGATGGAAACTGTTGTGCCACACTTCCCAACAGTAAGTGAATGGAGAGTAGTGTGGAAGACTCCTGGGCTGAATACACATTTGGCCTTGGAAGGATGCAGCTGTGAGCATGGGAAAGTGGAGAAAAACAAGTCTATGGCCTTGCTGTGGCAAGGGAAAGTAGAAGAATGTAGGAAAACAACTGAGAAAAACAAGATATATTTTGAGTCTTACCAGCATGAGGAGAGATGTGAACTACCTAAGACTCATGGACAGAAGTACTTGGCTAATAACGTGTGACATGTCTATGCGTGGGCAGATAAGAAAAAGTATAAAAGAGAAGCTTTCTGTTAATAAAACAGATGTTGCTGTTCTGGTTCGGGCTGTTGACCTCGATGTGTGTCTGTGTACGTGAGTGTATTTGCTCCGTTGCCACAACTGGTGCCCTGTGTGCGGCCGCTGCCGCAGAGTAGCCTCTTTCATTTCCCATAGAAATACAGTTCTAGAGCCCAGTAAGACAAGATTTGATGGTAGGACTGAGCTCTTAAAGTATCCAAGTATGAAAAAAATTGGAGTTATTTTCAGCAATAAAGTCTCAGCAGGAGCATCTTGGAGAAGATGTCCGGTGTCTTGAGCCTGTAGCAGTATCCAAACGCTATAGAAAACAAATGTGATTAAAGTTTGAGTTCCCCAAGAATGACAATGTCTGTATTTTTAAAAAAATATCCGGAGTTTTAATTTTATTTTATTTAAAAAAACCCTAAATGGTCTGCAAATAGAGAGTGGAGTGCTTTCTGTAGCTTTTGAGCACAGAAACCTCAGTGAATTCAGTGGAAATGTTGCCTGAAGTTACTGAAACAACTTGAAAAGCAGCAGTATGTATAAAACTACCTTCACTTAGCACTGATATTCAAGTACTGATTAGTGTTTAGAAGTACCAGAAAATAACTTATTCCTTAGTGTTTAGTTTTTTTCCACAAAGTAGACTAACTACCTGCACTTGAGTTTAGTCAGAGCATCAGGATCAATTTTTCAATCTCCCTCTTTGACCATAAAATCCTTTTATTCGGTTTTTGATCTAACTGTACTAGATTTCCTGTAGGCCAGAAAGGTTTTATACTATTGTCTTTCTCATTTAAATTCATGGTCCTAGCTTTGTCTCCAATTGTTCATCTGCTTGCCTCATACCTGCAAGTTTGTCAGTCTTAGTTTGCTCCTTGTGCCAGAGTGGCTGTCTTAGTGCTGTTCGTCAAGTCTGCTCTCATTTGTCTCCTGGGTTTATTATACTCTTCTCTTCCATAGTTGTCTTCTATATTTGCATTAAATGTCTCTATTGTGTTATGTGTCAGAAACAAGCTCCTTGGGTTCTTGGAATGCCACTGAGATGAGGTTTCAAAGAAGCCTTAGGTGGGAT
This sequence comes from Xenops minutus, assembly GCA_035221455.1. NCBI lineage: Eukaryota > Metazoa > Chordata > Aves > Passeriformes > Furnariidae > Xenops > Xenops minutus. The sequence continues at coordinate 47,365,570 of JAWWEE010000105.1, read as the reverse complement.
TCCTCAGGGTCAGGTGACTAAAACCCCCTTCCTGAGTGTACCTTGGGGAGCTGTGGTTTCTATGATATTTGCCATGAATTGGGATTTTGAAAGCTGTGGGATTACTAGGCCTGTCCTCACTTATCTGGGTCCTGCTGTTCAAGTCAGAAAGCTGTGACTGTCCTGAGAAAGACCTGGATTTTTCTGCACTTTGGGAAGGTATGCCCTGCTTGGAGTCCTGTGCAGATGGTCTGAGTGCTGCTGAGCTCCTGCCTGCCTTCATGGCCTGGAAAGTCAGTATGCCAATATGGAAAGTATTTAAAAAAAAAGGAAAAAGTGCAGGATTTAGACTGAACTGGACAGAGGAAGGAAGGGGGATTGTTGCTGTCTCAGCACTGGAACACTGTAGCTGAAGGGTGAAATTCGGGCCCCAGTGAGCAAGTTGGACTTTGAATTCCCTACACAAGAAATGAGTTTTCCAGGTCAGTTGGCACTCGCTTTGTGAAGCCAGTGTGTTCCTAATGAGGGAAACAACACAGGAAGGGAAGAAGGTAGTTTCTCAGCAACCCAGAACTGACTCATGCTGCCAGCATCATAACCAGGAGTTAGAGCCCTCCAAGGGTCTGTAAAGGAGGTGTTTCTCTGATAATCATGACTATTTTCAATTTTTTCCCCATGTCTTTGAGAAATCAGTTGGGAAGATTCAATAGTTTATCTGCTTGTCCTGGATATAATTTTGTTGCTGTAAGGCAGAGCAAAGAGAAAGGAATTCTTTTGCATTTTACCTTCCTGAAAGAGGTATTTTTGCCATAGCCTTTGGCAATTGCAGAAAGTGAAATTCTTTGTTAAGAACAAAATGCAGCCAAACAAGTCCCTGGGCCCAAACCCTTGTATTACATCCCACTTGTATAGGTAATAAGAACTATGGAAATTGGTAGTTAAAAGTGGATACAATAATGTTTGCTAACAAGTGAATGAATGGTGAAAATGCTTGATTTCTTTTCCCCCAAGTCATCTAATTAAATTTTTGGAGGTGAGATACTTAAACAATATAATTAAAACTGATAATAATTACACCTCACAAAGCATTTGGTGCCTGAGCAACATTAACCTGTATGAGAGTAATGCAAATATTTTTTTTAATTAAACACATTCTTAAAAAGTTAAAGATCTGAAAATAAAATTAATCATGCAGTGTCCCACTTTTGATGCCCTAGAAAGCTCCTTTTCCCATTTCCCTTTTTTGCTGCTTCACATGTTCAATTGTAATGTTTTAGATACTGTTCCAAGAAAATCTACAAAAATACTTTATAATTGTTAAGTGAAGACAGTTGGACTTTACCATATTCTCAGATTTCTTTGTTGGTAGGAATGCCTTACTGGGCTCAGACATCAGTGTTACATTAGTTTAAGTGATTATTTATTTTTGTATGAAAAGACATCATCTTTTAAATGTGCTGTTGGAACTTTTGAAGGTCATACCTGATTTCTTGCCTATTAATTATGGTCTTTTTTTTTCCCCTCTCTGGAGATGGTTTCTGCAAGGCTGTTTTAAAGATGTTTTAGAGCTATTTGGCTTCTACTGTGAAAATAAATTAATAATGTCTTTTTTAGCAAGAGAGCTGGGCAAAGAAGGATCTTGGAATATTGCAGAAAAGTTAGTAAATTGAAATAGCAAAACTCCTCGCCTCTTCATGCTGATGGATGAAGCCATGAATACTTGATATCAGTAAATGCTATGACAGCATTTTCACTTCTAGGATGGAGGACAGTGGTGGTTTGAGAAGGAAAGGGACCTGTGAGGTAGGCACCTCTGTTACAGTCTGAAGCAAAAGCTGAGTGAAGTATCTTATTTCTCTGGAGTTGTAGGACTTACTCATAGAGGATTTTTGTCCCAGGCTGAATACTGCAGTATAAGTTTGGCTGCTGAAATGTGAAATCATTGCCTTAAAGCACTCTCCTCTGCATCCACAGGCTGCCTTATTGAGTAGTAATTCCTTGCTTTTCTGCAGACTGCAGGAGGAAGCAGGAATCAGCACTGTGTATGAGGAGGAAGAAGTGTGACTTGTTCTGTTTTTTTGCCGCTGAATTGCTGGCATGGAGAGGTTATCCAGGTAGCACTGCCCAAGTGCTTGGTAGTGAAATGAAGAGAGGCCAGACTGAAGAGGATGAAATTGGATGCAGCACTTGTATCCTGTGATGTGCCATTATTACCTGGTGATGTTTAGAACTGAAACATTTTCATGTTAGTATTAAATTGCCTGTCATCAATTCAAGCCCATGGCTTTATCCTCTTCCTGCTCTAACTAACAGATGATGGCCTTCCATTGTCACAGATGCCTGTGTACAAATCATTGGGATATTGTGTGTACCCTTGGAGATGGGGCTGGGATTGATGGCTGTGTTGTGACTGGCAAAACAGTGTTAAAACACCAATAACATTAGCAACAATATACTGGAACATGCTTCACCGAACTAAAGTGATACTTAGTTGGCTAAAAAAGTGGTTAGGCTGGGGTGTGTACATACCATTCTGTATCTGCAGTTAGCTCCTGGAAGTGAGTCTTGTGTCTCATGAAGCTGCTGTGAAAGTGACTGTTGCTTTGCAAGACATTATCAGTCTAGATTGCAGGATTGGTGTCATATTTCATGATTCTTCCTCATACATATTTGCAATTTTTAATGCTTTAGGAACATGAAAAATATTTCCAATTATGAGAACTGAAATGTAGCTATAGAAACAATCTTCAAACAGCTCAGAAAGAAAACATGAAATCAACGGAAAAGAGCTATGGCTAAATCTGTTGACCTATGCATTGGTCACCCCTCAACATCTGCTGTACACCAAAAGAAATGTCTTGATTGGTGCTTTTTGCTCAGTTTTAGGTGAACTGAGCTGAAGCCAGGTTTAACTTCCCTTTATTCTTTCTGCGAAGAATGCATGCTAAACATAACTGCATTATAATGACATAACATTATTTATTGCATATATTACATAGCCACAGTGGTGAATGTAGAACAAACAGTACCCTGAGGTCAAACACATGGGTTAGATAACCTTTGCGTTAGCATCCTGTGCCCTATCAGATGAGAAGATGCTGCATAAGAGAAGGAGTGCTAAAGAACTATGAACATTGCTTTAAGCTTGTGACTGACACATAAAAGCCATTTGCTTAGGTCTTTGTAGCCCCTATTGTGGCTTTTCTGCCTTTAGAGAACACTTGTGGCTTAGACTAATAAATTAGCTTTTCATATTTTGCAGCCATCCTTGTTCCTTACTCTCTAAACTTATTCCTAGATACAAAGACATGGTCTCCCCTCTGAAAGTTGCTCAGAACTTGTTCCCTTGTTGTTTGTAGTCAGGAAGTAGATGTTGTCAATTGATTTTAAAGACTGGTTATCCTTGCCCACGAACAGTGGACTCTTTGCTCTTTACCTATGTTGCTCTTTCTTTGTCCAATCTCCAAATATTTTGATTTCCTATGACTCCCTGAACCTTGCCTTCATTCTCTTTTCTTTCTTGAGATGAAAAGCCAGGTGTATTCTTCTTTTCTATAGAGCTATTTTTTTTTTTTTTTTTGATTTTGTATATTCTTGGATTTAGTTTTTGTTTCATTAATTTTATCCTGAAAAATCTAACCAATTTGCAGAGAGTGAGATCAATCCTTGGTTTCTGAATTATCCTCCTTGCTCCCTCCCTCTCATCTTAGTCCATTCTCTATTTTTACTGTTGGAAGCTACACAAGTTTCATTTGGCATTCAGAGTCATTGAGATAGTGAAATCTGATTTCAATCTGCTTCCTTATTAAATAAGTAGTACTGTCTTTCCCCACCGTGAAACATTTTTCAGTCTGGATGTATTCATGCTACCTTCCTGCCTACACTATTATGACCTCTTTATTCATTTGCTCCCCCTGTCCTCCCACTTCTTTGCTGTTATCCAAAGGCCCATGGCTAAATATATTTCTCTCTCCCCATTCAAGACAAACCTATATATTTTGCAAATCTCATGCTGGATACCTGATATCCTTGTATAACATTTTAGTTCCCAGTCTGGCACAACAAAGCTTTTTTTAGTGCCAGTTTATTTTCCTGTTCTTGCCTCCATTCTCTTGCAAAAAATAAAGTTTAAACCATTGTTATGTTAGGGGGAAAAGAATTCTTTAGTGCTAATAATTTTATCTGTCAGATACATCATCAGGCTTTACTGTTTGCTTCTTGTACTTGAAGTAGAAACTAGTGAAAAAGCCAAATTCACATGTCCATGTGTTTAGCAGTTTTTGACATTAACTAGAGAATGATACTGTGCACAGTAACAAAATCCAGACATTTTGGAAAGAGAATACACAAAATTAGATTTCTTTTCCCACATGTCTTGCATCTGTAATTTTTTTGTTCTTGTTTTACCTCACTGCTTGGCTATTTCAGGCTTTGAGCTCTAGGTCAAGATTATTTAGTTTTCCCTGCTTGCAAGTGGCCTGGTATTACAGTACAGTTTAAGTAAGGATGCATTTTTTACTCCCTGACTCTCAAATATTGAAAGCTGAGGTAAGTTTTATGATGTCAGAGCTTTTGTAAGATTTTTTAACTGTTTAAACTATTGTGGCTGACTCTGAACACTAAATCTACTTTAGATATATTGTTTTTCAAACTATTTCTTAAGTTCTTGCTGTGATTTTAAACAGAATATAGCAAAAGATTTGGCTTTTTTTTTTTTTTTTTAGTAAATACAATTTGTTTTCTCGGCCAGCTGTTTTGAACTATACATCTGCAGTTTGATGGTTTATGGAAGTTTCCTTTAATATTGAAGTAATTGTATAGAAGTTGAATGTCTGATAATAATCTTGTAGACCAAAGTTAAAAAAAAAAAAAAAGCCTTTGTGATATGGGCTGTGTTCTGGCAAGGACTTGAGTTTATGCTGTGGTTTGAAAAGAACCCAACAACCCACTTCCCTATTTCGTGATTCTATTACTTTTTTTTTTTTTTTTTTTAATGAAAGTCTTTAGCCAACATAGATACCTGCTTATTTGCTTTTTGTAGTTTTTAGTTATTTGAGTTTCTGGTGAATTTAATTTAAAAAAGCAAGCCCTCCTTTCAATCTGAATGCTATGTAGAGTTTAAAAGAATGAAAGCTCCATTTATTTCCTGTCAGGGAATAACTATATTTATTGTGTGTACTTGGATATGAATGAATGTATATTGGTTCAGTTTGTGATACACAGTCAGCAAATTGATTCTGTCTGATTTAAATCTTTAGAAAACAAAGCAACCTTGGGGGAAAAAAGCTGTTTTATTATATTGTCTGTGGATGTCAGGCAGGGAATTCATGAATGATAGAGGGAACTTCAAAATGAAAGGTGGGGGAAGGAAAGAAAAAGGATGAACGAAGCCTGTTAAACTGCTGAGCTCTCTTTTTCTTCAGTGCATTCAGCTCAGTGAATTAATGAGATTAAGTCACATCAACTCTGATTGCTTGAGGGAATGAGCAAAGCAGGCAATTTCAGTAGTAGCTTGCATAAGCAAGTTTGGTACTTGCAGGCTACCTATGAGTTGTGGTGCTAATGTTTGAAGCTGTTTCCTGACTTGATACCTCCACAGTTTTTATTATTTTTGTAGTATGGTTAATCTTAGCTTGCAGTCAAAAAGGTATGTTGAAGAAAAATTGCTTTTTGATAAAATAAAGCACCTGTGAGAACTGACAAAACCCCACAAAATTCTATTCTGTATTTTTGCCATTTACCTATTTGTCAGAAAGTTCCAGAAATTCTGTTTCTGTGTAAACAGGATGAGGTCAGATACACTAAGGGACAGGATGAGGTCAGACACACTAAGGGACAGTTTTTACTTTTCAAAATTTCTCACTTGCTCCCTAATCTCTCCTTATGAATAACTTAAACACATCCTCCCTAAAAACCATTTCAACAACTTCCAAGAACCATCCCCAGCTAACTGTGACCAAGTCCAATGTCTCATTCTCTACTTTTTACCATCTCTTTCGAGCCTCTTCTTTTTTGCTTGGGTGAGGTTTTTTTTTTCTCCTTGTTTTCTTCTGCTGCATTATTTTTATTTATCAGCTCAATTCTTTGCCACACAGGTTATTCCTCCAGCTAGTTCTCGGTGTCTCCTGTTAATTTTGTTATGATGTCTTTTGACAATCTGTTCTGGTCTGTAACCATGGAATTCTCATACACGATGCTCTTTGCCCACTTTCTTTATAGGGCTTCTGAGTCCTCCTTTCTCTAGTCCTTTCACGTCAAAGGATTCTAAATCAATGTCTTCTTCCTAACTAATCCTTAATAAGTGGCTTATTCTATTTTGATCTGAACAAATACTGTCCTGTGAATCAGGGCTGGCTGAGAGATTTTCTTGAGGAATGAAGGGGAAGAGCCTTTTACTTGGTTTGTTGGATTTTTTTTTTGTTCGTTTAGTCACAAAAAAAAAAGCACAATGGTTTTTTTTTTTTTTTTTAACTTGAAACTCCCATCAGATTGAATTAAGCTAATAGCTTGGGCTAAAAGACTTGTAGCTAAATTTACAAAACCACAATCACTGTTTTCTTTCCCTACTTTATATAAAGTTGCTCAGTAATTGGACACTCCTATGTGAAGTACGTGGCATCTGAAGATGTAGATATTAACCTATAAATTTCTCATCTTTGCCTCTGTGGAGAGTGTCATAAATACCAAGTGATAAGACAGCAATACACTGTTATTTTTAATTTTATCTGAAGCAGAGAAAAAGTGTCATATTTTGCAAACGCAGGGCTCATTCTGTCTCAATAATAATATTTTTAGACAAAATGGAAAAGCCTCCCCAAGAGCTGTTTTGGAAGTTGGGAAGTTTTGGAAGTTTTTTTTCTGGAGATTAGGTTTATCCCTACATGCTTAATTGATTTCTCCAGTTGAAAATTTATTGTAAGATCGGGACCTTATTCATGGGTCTTCCAGGCAGTTTTAAAGGAATGCTGTGTATGTGATATGTTTCATTTCTGTAATCGCTCTCACTTTATGAGGAAATGAGGGTGTATAACCGGTTGTGGTAGCTCTTTCTGTGGGAAAAAAAAAAAAAAAAAAAAAATAGTAGCTGTGTGTCAGCTATCTGCTGTAACCTTTCTGTTTGCCTGAGAAAGCCTGCCCTCTTTTGGGTAAAGTTAGAATTGGTGACTTTGTCAGGACTGCAGTGCAAGTGCTTGAGGTTGTTCTGCTCTGCCTGGAGAAGCTGTTGAATTTCCATGGATAGCTCTAGTGGACCTCCACGTTGGTATCAAATTCTATGTAACTGTGGATTTTCTATTACAATAATAATCGACATTTTCAGTAGGGTATGATTTTTTTTACATCAAGGTTTTAAATATATGCAAATTGTACTGTGTGTTCTCTGTGGGGGTGTGTAAATATACATATATCTCATACTTAAAAAAAAAATAATTATGGAAATGTGGGCTTTCCTTATTTCTAATAGTTTTCCATTCCTGTGAAATTGTCTGTCCATGATGCATTTTTTTCCCCTATCAAATCAGAATTTTTCCTCTTAAATCCGGATTGCTTTTTGACTCCTTTTTTGGATTTTAAAAGTCCTCTTTTTATTGTTTTTTAACTCTTCCACTAACCAACAGAGTGCCAATAGCTTCGATTTTCAGCAACATAAACTGACAAAGATAATACAATTCCAATAGGATTGGAAGGTAGGTGACAAACCAAATGCCTAGAAAAGTGCTGCGAAGGAAGCGGTGAAGTTTGTAAGTCAGTCCTGGGATCAGTTCTAGAAAATGTATACTGTAACCTGTAATCATGAGAATGACAATTGGAGACCTACATTAAGTAGATTGATTACAATTCACCCCTGAAGGAGCAGGTGTTCAGATCTCATCAAAAAGGCCAGGGATTGGGCCTGGAATCACATGCTTGGAGCCTGGCAGTGAAACACTTGTGATTCTGTAAGGTCACAAATATAGGAGTTCAATTAAAGTAGATAGTCTCTGTGCTTAACCAGGCTAGCAGAAAAAAAAAAAAAAAAAAATGGGTTTTATACTTTAAGGTAACACAGTATTATCTTATATTACTGTATTTAGAGCCTAGTTAACTAGAATGTTTGTGTTATTTTAGTAATTTTGAATGTGGTTGTTTATAATGCTGTAATATTTTAAAGACTTGGTCATGGAACAAGATCATGCTGTGCTAAGAGCTTGCACAGCATGTCTTTACTCCAAGGAACATTCAGTCTAGGCATAAGACAAGATAAATTGATGGATATAGGCAGCATACTAACATGATGCTACTGTACTGGTCAGCAGGACAGATGGCAAAATTTCTGATCGTGTCCAGGTAGATTGTTGTAAACATCCTGACATAATATTTTTACTTAAAAATGCCATGTGCGTGTGATGTTATGGGAATACTTGAGCTGTATTGACAATTCAAACTAAACATAGAAAATGTAGTCACCACCTTGCTCAATCATGTGTACTTTATTGCCTTGTTAGATAAAGCTGCCCCTTGGCAGCCTTTCCCCATCATTTTTGTTTTATTAATGAGTAGTTTTGCCTTGCATTTTGAAAAGGCCATTCCCTTTCTGGCAGACTGTGCTTTCTGGGGAGGCTAATGCTGGTTGTCTATGAGAAAAGTGATGACTTTCAACATGGGAAAGATGTGTAAGTAATTTATGAATTAAAGCCTTTTATAGGCTATTGAACAAACACATCCAACTACAATAGAATGAGATTATCCCATTACATACTTTTAACTGAAATTATTTTCTTTTACTTGCATTTATGGAAGTAGTCCTGCGCAAGGTCTCTTTCACCACAAAATGGTGGCAAAAAGGAAATTCTGTTGGGTTATTTCTGGTCTTGTCTTCTGTTTACCCTCTTTCAGGTTTAGAACTTCTACTTCATTTTGGCAGTGAACAGGCTGGTGAAGTGAAAAAAAAATTTGGTGTGCTTCAATGTAGCAAGTCTGTAGTTATGAGACACATCACTAGGATGTTGAAGTTACTCCTCTGGCTCTGAGGACAAGATGAAATACTCTGTGGAATATAGTTCCTTTTGACATTACTGGAGAAATACCTACTAACTTCAGTGGGCCCAAGTCATTGCTCTACTTTAGAACTGCATTTATGTTAATAAAATTTGTTATTTTTGAAGAAAAAAATTGAGGCAGAGTCAGAAAATACATCTATGATTTTATCGGAAGCTTACTAACGCATAATTTTTATGCCCTTTAACACACTTACTATGTTAAGTGTTGGCTGGCAGAACAAGTAGAAGGAATATGTGTATTATCAATATTTTTAAGGATTTTCCTTCCATCCCTTTTTCAGGGTAAGAATACATTTTAAGTATATTTTGTGCAATACCCATTTTTACTCTCAAAAAGAAATTTAAACACAAGCCTGACAAGATTTTGAGTTTATTTTAATGCCATACAACCACAAGGGCATAACTTGTGTTCTTAGCAGATCTGGGAGGGCATTTTCCTTTTCTTCCAGTGGAAGTCTTACATAGATTGGTGATCTCTGAACACTGCAATGCTGCTCGTCTGGGCTGTCTGTGTGAAAGCTAGGGAAATTATAGACTGGGATCTTTATTGCTGGTTCCCGTTTCTCAGCAGTGGTCTGGACTGAATCACGGGATCTGTTGGAAGATTAATGTTTTGATTCAAACTTCATTAGCCTCTCCAAAATGCTAATGAAGTATGTCCAAGTATGTCAAGTCATTTTTAAGGGGAAACAGGTCTTTTCTCATGCTCTGTTTATTCTTTAGTTTCAGAAATTTCTCTGCCCACTATTTTCAACATTGATACTTCTTCACTTTACGCCTGTACTGTTGAATTCTTTCCCTTGTTCTCTTCCATCTCAGAACTCCAGATTTCTGTCTTTTCTGCAAAATTTATTTTCACATTGCCTTTTCCTTGTGACATACTAAACTGTTCTTCCCTGGCAAAGTTGAGACACACAGTGTCTGTCGGCTACAGAACTTCTTTCCTTTGCTGCCAGTGTATCTCATCGAATTGAGTTGATGGTTCCTATCCTATGTTGTGACATTTCACCTTCTACTACTTCTGTCTCTGAAAAACATTCCGATTCCTGCTGGAGATCGTCTTTCTTTACTCTGATGTTCTTTCTAGGACCATTATCAAACCTATGTCTTCCTTTCCTCAGCTCTCCAAGAAGTCCAGGTCAGCTCTGTCCTTTCATTTTGTTGTGGTCATTGTGACTCCCTATCGTTGCCTTAGCTAATTTACCACATTCTCTGTTAAAGTACCTTTGACATACTCAATTAAAGTATTGGTAGGCTTCTGCAAAGTAAAAAGTTGCAGTAGTTGATAATAACAAACTTCTAGCAGGAAAGCATTGTTTTGAGTCTGTCTGAGGTGTGAGAAAAGTAGAACAAGTGAAGATTGAGATGACTCAATGTGCATGGAAGCCTCTGTGCTTGAATTGCGTGATTTACTGGTGCACTCTTCACAAGGTGCAGTGCACAGTAGAGGATGACTTCTTCTGCAAGATCATTCTTGTAATAAGAGTAACTGTTTCCATAGAAGACACTTTCAAACGGGTTTATCCCAAAGCTTAACCACTTAAGTATCTTGTGTTCTTGTGCATACTGAGTTCTGGGCATTTTGACTCCTTAGGAAAAGCGAAGTATTTTTGTCTGTATGTGATGAGGCAGTAAGGCTGACAGACCTGATGTTTTATTTTGTTGTGGCCATTACGAGGCCTTCACAAATTAGGCAGTTGCCTGGGACATAGCAAAACAGTCCTGAAGGTGTCTTGAGGTGTCCTTGGGGCTTCTTCCTATCTAGCTGGAACAGACTCTCTTTCTGCTCTCTTTGTTCCTCTGCTCAGAGAGGTCTGCAGTGCCAGCAGGGCACAAGCTTTCCCGACTTCTCACCGAAAAAAAATACATGAAGTGTCCAGCATAGGCAGAGGAAGAGGCAGATTCCTGTTGCTGTCGGTAAAGGAGTATGAAGAAGGCGATGCAGTCACCCCCTCAACTCCCCCTTTTGCTTCCCTTCCCTATCCCATTAGCCCACATTCCCTTCCTGCCCAGCCCTCCAGTGCTGCCTAATCTCATTTACAGAGTCTGCTGCCAGATCTGCTGGCAGCTGCAGTTTCTTGGCCGCTGTTTTCGGTGAGCGAGCCGAGAGCGCCGAGGAGCAGCAGGAGCAGGAGGAGGAGGAGGAGGAGGAAGGCTGCTGCTGTGTGGCGGAGCGGCGGCGGCGGCAGCACCTTTGACGTGCCCGTCCCCCACGTGACGGCCGCTCCATTGCGGGGAGGGAGCTGAGCTGCTGCCGCCGCTCCGGCAGAGCAGAGCAGAGCAGAGCACGGCAGAGCCGCAGCCCCGGCGGCGGCAGCAGCAGCAGCAGCGCCTCCGCCCGCAGTGCGTGTGTGTGTGTGTGTGCCTGTGTGTGTGATGAGCGATCGCCGCGTCCCTCCGCCCGCTGCCGGCTGACACCCACCGCGCGGGGCGCGCCTGGAGCAGCAGCAGGAGGCGAGGAGCCGCGGCCACCGCGCAGTGACCTTGGCCCAGGAGGTAAACCCAGCGGGCGGGCTCCGCGCCCCTCCGCGGCCCCGCTCCCGCCGGGCATCCCGGTCGGCAGCGCCGGCGCTGTCCTTGGTGCTGGAGCCGCCCGCGGGAGCGCCGGCGCTCCCGGCCCTTGGCCGGCGGGAGCCGCGCAGCCCCGGGCGGGCGGTGCGGGCGGTGCGGGCGGTGCGGGCAGCGGAGCCCGGACGCGGCAGGCTCGGGGGCAGGGCAGGGCTCGGGAGCTGAGTGCTCGGAGCAGGGCTCGGTGGCTCCCCGGGCTCCCCGCATTCAGCCGCCCGTGCGGTCTGTAGATGGAGCACATTCTTACACCTGCGTGCAAAGCCGGAGCTACGGCACGATCCCAGCTCCTGCCTAGCGCGGCTCCCGTGTGACCCGCGGGAGGGCGGGGAGGAGACGCGGCTCTTCTCGGGGAGCCGGCGTTTGGCGGCGAAGTACGGTGAAAGTAGGTGAAAGCAACCCGAAGGTGTTCTGGCTTGTCTCTTCCTTTTGCCTCGCCCCCTGGTTCCCTGCCCCTACGAGCACACACACGTGCCGGTGAAATACAGAGAAGTTCAAAGCGTCTGGTTTGCTTTCTGTGCGTTCGAGTGTTGTAAAAGTTGCTACGGCCCGAGCCGTGAGCAGAGGGCACTGCTGCATACACGTCATGGGCCGAGTCAGCCCTCCCAAAAGTGGCCTGGAAGGTCCCTCGGCGGAGCCCGTGCCGGGGACGAAGGAGCGCCTTGTGAGGAGGTGTCTGCGTGATGTGGTGGTGAGCGGTGTGTCAGGGAGCTATTCGCAGCGACAATTCATTAGCGTCTAAATTAGATTAACGTGTTGCATCCATTATTTACAGGCAAAAGGGGGTAATGACAGTGAATGGTGAATTAGCAGCTTTGCTCCGATGTGAATATCTGTTGGAATAAGAGTATACACTGATTTTTGATGACATGTTGGGAGAAAGTCAGGTCCATTAATCATCAGGGAAACAAGGAGATCTGAGGTGATTCCTTCCTGAAACCACTTTTACCTTTTACAGTGCAACATCCAAAAGCGGATCAAATTTGTGGGACATGGCACAAGGAAATAATTATGGGCAAAGCAGCAATGGGGTGGCTGATGAATCCCCAAACATGCTGGTGTACAGAAAGGTAAGCCTTTGTCTTTTTCAGCAGCCAAGGAAGGTAAAGTCCTGGACTCTTTTGCCTAGCAAGTGAGGCCATTATTTTTATTGTTTCTCTCCAGTTTCATGAATAGAGAAATGACTCTATTTGTTGTTTGAAATGGTAAAATACACACATTTGTCAACTTTGCATCGTGTTCAGAAACAGCTAGTTTTCTATTTGAAATACTTGATGTATTTTCCTCACTTTCTGCATATGATTCATGATGGTGGTGATATGCCAGAGACTGGAACACGTTTTGAGGTCAAATGTTCACTTGCAAAATCTATGTGTAGAACTGATTAAAGATATCACTTATCTGGAATTGCCACAACTTAAAACCCCCCAAATACATACAGTCCAGAAATTTTCTCTGGGAATAATTCTAATGTAATTATTCTAATAACATCAACATACAAATTTCCAGGTATTGAACTCCAGTAGTGGGGCATATTTAGCCACTGTGTTTTCATTTAAGTGAGAGTAAAGGCTTGGGGATTTTGAGATGTGTTTATAATATTTTTTTATTTTAATGAAACATTAATTACATTTATCAAAGAAGAACAACAAAATAAATTCTAATAATAACGGAGAAAAATAATTTTGCTTTTGCAAACTGAAATAAGTTGTTTATTCTTAGAATGCAGTGCTTTCTAACTTTTTGTGGTTGTTTTTATCAGGTGAAAAAAATCAATATTATTACTTTGTTAGAGGCATTGACTTTTCCCTTTACAAGTTAACTGTGATAGAAAGCATCTGATATATACTCAGTTTAGTCTTTGAGGTGAACTGAGGTATCATCAGTAACTGTGGTAAGTGTTCTTTTCCCAGACACTAAAAAACAGTCTTGCATTGAAGTCTGATGCATACCTTTTTCCTCTTCCTATTTTCATATATGTTGCTGGTTTTAGTTTGTTTGTTGCAGCTGTTATTTTGTAAAATTAGACTCATTTTACATAAGTGAATGAATTTATGAATGTAACTGGCTATCAATTTATCTTAGAATGCACATTTATCAAAATACAGGATTACCTTGCCAATATCATCACAAATGTGTTTCAAAATGCAATTGTATACATGAATTTTACGTGAAAATATGCTGCATATATTAAAAGCTATGTACCAAAGCTTATATTGTTCATTGTGGGTTTTTGGTCTTTCTAAACAAAATCTTTCGGCATTTACTATTTGCTTCCATGCTGAGAAAAAGGTCTTTGCTCAGCTTATTTAGTATGCAGAGGAGCAACACAGAAAAACTGTTTCTTTTCTCCTATAGGGACTTTCTTTAAGGAACGGGTAAAGCTTGTGAAACGTGGTATTTAGTATGACCTCATGCCAAAATCTAGCATTGCCTCTGAGCAGCCTCCAGATGGAAATCGAACTGCCGAGGCAAGTGACGAGAATCCTGGTGATGCAGGGGAGATGTGAAAACAGAGAGAGAGGATAGGACACACCACCTCAGGTGTCTACTCAGCAAATCAAGGCATCAAACAGCTTATCAGTTCTCTGCAAATCATTGGCAGAGGAATTATATCAGTTTGTGTCATCCAGTGTAGCAGAGGGCCTTCCCTTGTTGTCACTAAAGTGCAGGTGGTGCACTGAGTATTAAACTTTTGAAAAATGCTGACCTTCTAGAGTATTACCTGCCCTTTTTGGCTTTGTACATCTACTTAGTTTTGTAGCATGGTGAATCAAAAGATCATTTAAGATTATGCACACTGTGTTGGAGCACAGAGAGAAAGCTAAGTAGCCCTTCCTTTTGCAGTGTTCAAGGCACAGGCAATAAAACAATAGATAACTTTTAAAAAAGTCACCTTCCTTTTCCTGAAATATGATATTGCTATAAGGAAATGTGTTTTAAATTCTGAGTCTAGAATGCAAAAGGAGAATAGTTAGGAGGAAATTATTTCACTTCAGAATATATAATCTCTGAATATAAATCTTTAATAGGAACAACTAAATCACAGGATTCCTTGTAATACATTTGAAAAGACAATACTTCTCTGTCTGTCTTTGTGTTGGGAATGAAAGCATTGTGCAGAGTGAACAAAGAACTAGATCTGACAGCTTCATGAAGGACTCTCTTTTTTGGCCAACTAGAAAAGTATTAATAGTTGCTAGAAAAAAATCTAAACGTGCTATTGACTGGCTTCAGTCTGAAACTGAATTTATTGTCTTATATTTTGAATAAGAATGCTAAAATCCACAAAGGTGGAAACGCTTTCTTTTAGTAGTTTGTGGAAGAGCACACATTTTGTGATATGCGTACCTGCAAGGAATAGGTGCAACATTTGTTACTACTTGTATTAACAAAGAGGTGAAATCTAGCCGTGCTGAGTGAAGACTTTTACTTTGGCTATAAACCACAATTTTGTAATCTGGTAATTCTGCTAGGTTCTCTAACTTCCAGACATAACCTGAACTAAGTATATTCTAAACTACATGGAGTTACAGCCCTGCATTGCCTAAATCCTGATACTGTTAGGAGCACTTTATAGAAAATTCTATACAGAATGAAACACTAGTGTTTACAAATTCAGTACTTAAGGCTGAATTGTTATAAAATCATCATTGCACTTCAATTAAATTTCAAACTCTTGACAAAAAAGGCTGATTTCCTATTTTTAAAAAAATATATTCGGTTCATGATTAGTTACTTATTGTAAGCTCAAGTAATATAGAATGTAGATAGTCTGTTATTCTCATAGTATCTTTTATTCGTAGCCAAAGGATTTCCTTGCATTTTGCTTTCAGATATGATTTTTTTTTAAAGAACCAGCATAAGATAATTAAATATTCAATACATACATAACTTAGAATTACTTATTTGAACCTGTGATGAAAGAGACAGCAGCACAAATGAATAGATCCCTATATCATTTTTACACTGCCTTTTCAGATGCTTGTATCAGTGTTTTTATGCCTTGGGGAATAATTTTTATTTTAATAGAATGTCAGCCGCATTATTCTTTTTGTCTATCAGCCTAATTATAAAGTAATGACATGTGACACATCATTGGCACTGACATACCTTAGAAAAAGTCCTGAATTTTTCTTCTAGTAGCCTGAGGCAAATACAAAAAATGTAAAACCCCTTCTTTCACTTACACTCCAACAGAGTCAGTTCCATTCAGCAATTAAAAGAGATAAGAGACTAGAATCTGTAGTATTTTAATATCAGAAATTGCTCATGGAGAAATCTTAGATTTTGGCAACACTAACTTGCTGCTGCAAGCTAACTCTTAAAGAAGGAATTTGAGATGGAAAGCCAATGCTATGATGCCTTTCTAAGTTTCAGAGCCTGACCAGCCTTTTTTTTTTTTTTTTTCCAATCTCTGCACAAATAACTAAAAGAATAAGAGTTGTCTATGAGGAACTTCTGTTTGAGACCTACTGCTGGTCTTGCGAAACCTTTGTTTATCTTTCTGGTTGGTGCTTTGCTTACTTTTTTAGTCAAACATACACTGCAAAGATTAGGGATTCTGATTTGTAAGTTATTATATTGCTGTCTGAACTAGCTTCATTTGAGAGCTGATAGCTTTATTTTGTAGCAATAAGATTAGCCTTGTCTGAAAACTAATATTCTTGTGACTGAGACTTTGATTCTCTACCCTCCTCACTGTCCCAAGTCTGAAAATAGCTTCTGCCAAAGCTGATTAGAATCATTAACAGTGGGGGCTTTCAATGCTGTAATAAAGATAGTGAGGTGTTTGTTCTGTTTCTGTGACAATTGGGGAAAGTTATACATGCCAGTACTCATGCATAGCAAGGGCTGAATTTGTAATCTCGAACTCCTCAGTTGATTATGATCTGGAAAGCAGTGCCACAGCACCTGGGGGTGCTGGTTGACAGCAAGTTGAATATGAGTCAGCAGGAGGGCCAACCGTCTGCTGGGGGACATCAGACAAAGCATCACCAGCCAGTAAAGGGAGGGGATTGTCCCATGCTGCTCCACACTGGGGTGGCCTCACCTTGGAATATTGTGTGCAGTTTGGGGCACCACAATATAAGAAAGATATTAAGTTCTTAGAAAGTGTCCAAAGGAGGGCAACAAAGATGATGAAGGGCCTTGAGGGGAAGCCCTATGAGGAGGGGCTGAGGGCACTTGGTCCATTCAGCCTGGACAAGAGGAGACTGAGGGAAGACCTCATTGTAGTTACAACTTCCTCATGAAGGGAAGAGGAGGGGCAGGCACTGATCTCTTCTTTGTGGTGACCAGAGACAGGACCCGAGGGAATGGCCTGAAGTTGTGTCAGGGGAGGTTTAGATTGAACAGTAGAAAGAGGTTCTTCCCCCCAGAGGGTGTCTGGGCACTGGAAGAGGCTCCCCAGGGAAGCATTCACAGCATTATGTCTGACAGAGTTCAAGAAGCACTCAGATGATACTCTCAGGCACCTGGTGTGACTCTTGGGAATGGGTGCAGGGCTAAGAGTTGGACTCAGTGATCCTTGTGGGTCCCTTCCATCTCAGCATATTCTGTGATAGAAAACGTACCTCCAAGGCATGATACTTAGTAAATGTTGTAAAGGAACAATAGCCATGCAGTGACAACATCTGATGAAATAGTGACCATCATCTTCTAATAACCATTCTCTTCTCCTGTCCTTGCACCAGATATGACTTCCAATGTAGTCTGCAGAGAATACTGTGTTCTCATATGGCCTTTACCCACTGTTCACTTAAAAAGGAATGTTGGAAGACAGTGGTATCACTGATAACTGTATTTCCTAGAGCCTGTGAGACTAAGGAAGGACATTTTAGATAGATTTTCCTAGGTGCTGTCACTCACTTTGAGAAGGGAAGAGTTGCTCTCATACTATACATGTGACATCATAGGCATCCTGATCCCAGGGTTTGTTTGTTACTACATTGGAAATGTCAGGGGTATTCTAAGGTAGTAGAGATAAGTGTTGCTTTGCTTTGTTGGATTTTTTATTTTCTTCCCTATTTTTTTTTATTTTTTAAATTATGTATTAAATTACACTATAACACTGGATTATTCTGTTTCTTTTTTTGATGAGAAGAGTGGCACTGTTGTGAGTTTTGGTTGTTGGTTTTGGTTTTATTCCAACACTCATAATTATAGAATTAATGGAGGAAGATCCATGTTTGTGAACCTCAGGAATTCCTTCTGTAGGAGGAACAAAATTTACCTTCTTATCCAGTGTGTTATGATAATGTACTTCTGGATTAGTTGGTTGATAGTGAAGTAGGCTTTTCCGTAGCTAAATTTAGAGGGCAGAAACTTAATACTGATGGACAGAATAGTTGCTAGATGCTGTGGAGTGTCTTTTGTTTCCCTGTACACTCTCACCTTCATGTTTTGTGTCTGCCCTCTGTGCAGTGATTCACTTTGTTGTATCCTCTTTCAGAATGGTTATAGTTAGTGCTAGGTGTGGCATATATGTTTTGTCACCAGTTGTGATAAGAGCAATATAAAGGATTTGATTGTATTCACAACTATACAGAACCACTGAAAATTCTAAGGAAACTGATTAAAAATGTCTCTGAGTCTGCAGGTGGCTAGATCTGTAAGAGGAGCAGTTGCCCTGTTTTGGTGATTGCTGCTGGTATTTGCTGTCCTTTCTGTTCTCCTCTTCCTTCCACTAGGTGTAGAAATACATCAAGTGATACTGCAGTGAGAGGTTTACTGCTGCTTACTGTTCTGAGCTTGATGTGTTCAGATCACTGGCATTACTGTCAAATGCAAAAACCCCACAGCATTCTGCACAACCATGTTACTTCCTTGCTCCATCCCACCTGTGCCGTCTGAAAAATGTATGTTCCTGTTTTGATTGTGCATTGTCATTTTCAGTTTCTCTGCTTCTTTCCTTTGAAGCAGTCTACATTTGTAGCTATGGAAACAATGATGCTATTGATAGTGACGTGCAATACTGAGGCAGAATTTGTTTACTTTGGAGTTTTGTTTTCCTTTACTTCAGACTAACAACATTCTTTGTGGACTGCAAGAATTCTGGTAATAACCTCTAACATATTATAACATTTGACAGATTTCCACCAAAGCTGATATGAACGGTACTGATAAATACAGTAAAATACTGTCATGTAAATACAACTTTTAAAAATGTGCCTATTTTCCCAATTCAGGAATCTAAAACTAATTGAAACATACTTGTAACTTTTAGTGCAGGAGACACTACACCAGCTTCTTCAAATCTGTCATTAAAAGCTGCTAAAAGAGAAGAAATTTGGCTTAATATCCATGAAGAAGTCATCAGCTGAGAATTTTGACTTTTTGTTCTCGATTGCCACAAGCTGTGCAAAAGAAAAGTCCCTGTACAAATCCAAATCCCAGGTCCAGTCTAGAAAGAAGAAAGAAAACAACAGAATATATTTAATTGTTTTTTACATGCTATAAAACTTTTCAGACAGTAGTGTGGAAAGGTAAACATTGCCAACATATAATAATATAGAATGTGAGAAATAGCTGGTTTTCAACTGTGTCTCTTAAAAATTAAACTTTGTAAAAGAGTTGCATAGAGTTATTCACTGTGTTACAGATGAGTAAATTGAAGCACCCCAGTAACATGTTGGAGCATAGGAAAAGCTGAAAATAATTTTTTTGTGCTTAAAAAAGAGCAAACTATTTTCTACAGAAGAGGGAGCCATTAGGGCTGAGATTGCAAAATACTACCTGGAATGGCTTCCATTATTCCTTTTTTTCTTTTTCTTTTTTTTTTTTTTTTTCCCTAATGGAAACAGATTGCAGTAATAGGGCAAGAAAAGTCTGTATTTTAATAGTGGCAATATGAACCTTACAAAAATTAATAAGGGAAGAAAACTTTTAGGGTGGGATTAGTAGTAGGAGGAGATAGACCACTTTAGAAAAACATCTTCAGATAAAATTTTGAGATGATAATACACTGAAGGAAAAGTACATGTACAATTTTCCTTGATGAAGGGATTAGCTCAGAATTTTGTTTTTTGGCAGGAGATTGCCACCAACTACAAATAAAAGCTGGAAATAAAAAGGTTAAACTAGTTATTAAAGTACATGTTGGTTATAAGAGTAACTGGAATAGATACAGTGGGAATGAGGTTGGCTGGGAAGCCACAGGGAGCATTGGCGCTGAACTGAGAAGCAGAGCTGGGAACTGCAGTTTTATCTGGAGAGTGCGAACTGATTGGGTAAGTGCAGGATAGCAGGCTGGACAAGAAATAGAGCTGTAGGAACAGGTACAGGAGCATCTTATAAAGCCATTGTGTGTGTCAGGGCAGATTTTACTAGATAACGTACAGACTTCTCAACTGAGAGGAATGGGAACCTGGTATTTTGACTATTTAGCCTCCTAAAATTTGAGGTCTGTTTTGTGCTCATGTGTGTGTTTATCTCTGCTTGAAAGCATCCTTTGTCAGATGCTGCTATGGATCTCTTTCAATTTGTTTGTAATGCTCTGTGTGTCTCTGAGAAGACAGTTTTATGGGCTGAGTTTCAGAGAAGCTGCTTTTTCTCTGTAGCTAATCAGGGTATCAAACACCAGAGACATCACTCCTGCTTTTTCTTACTGTTGCTGCTTTCTCTTCCCTCAAATATACTTCTGTCTAAAAATTTATTGCTGATGAATTGGAACTGGAAAGATGACAATGTAATGTGTATTTTATCCATATTTTTCCAGTGAAGAGGCCTATTTTTCAAGATTTTTATAGTTGTACTATTTCTACTCAATTGAGGACATCTTTGGTAGCTGCTAAATGAAACTGAAGCCTGTTAGATAGATCCATAATATTCTTCAAAGGAGAAAACATTTTGGGGAAGGCTCCAATAATTTATCATGTTGTATTCATATCAAAGATGTGCTGGTTTAAATTTGAAAAACCTTAATCAAGAACCAGATAAATACTAAGGACCATCCGGATAGAAACTTATCTGTCACAGTGAAATGATTATTCTCCTGGCATTCATGTACTGTTTTTACTGGAAGTGGGTAAAATGAGAATTTTGAAGCTATATTAGCTCTTCTGCATTACTTCTGTTGGAGTTGTATGTTTGTTTTCTTTCTCTGACCTGTGCTGAATCCTGTTTGACTAACATGGTGTGAAGTTCTAGGGAGTAAGGGTTGTGCCACAGAGAAAGAGATAGCAAACATGGAGGATCTTTTGAGAGTACAGTTCAGATGTACAGGGAGTATCCAGCTGAAAGTGAAATCTGCTCCCTATATCACCAAAGAAGTTTTTTTCCTTTCTCTTCTACTTGTTCTTGATGATGAATATGGTTGTCTAATGTGAATGTACATGTGAATGTAGGTGCATATGCCTATGCACTTACAGTATCTCAGTAGTCTAACTAACAAAAGGATCAGCAGTTAGAAATATTCTTCCAGCCTTGCAGAGTCCTGCTGCCCTGGGACAAGCAGGGACAGTGAGGTGGGTCTGGTTTTCTAATAGTCTGTGGGGTCAGGACTCTTACTGGCATGTTGCTTTTAGGTTTTTGAGGTTTTTGTGCCTGTTCTTTGTTGTTGATTAAACAGCAATCAGCACTCCAAAAAAAAACAAAAAAAAACACCAAAACCACCAAGAAACATACAGACCAATTAAATTTATTTTGGAAACACTATTATGCCAGCTGGGTCCCCTTTTATTCTAATTTCATTATTGATTCACAATTAAATAAACATGACCAAAGATTGTATTAGAGGGCATTTAAATAGGTAATAGTTTTTAAAATATATCATGCATGTGATGTAACACTACTGTACATTCTCACATTACGAGAATGAATTGCATGGAAATACCTCGATTAGCTGTTGTTTAAAAGCACCCTAGATTCTGGTGGAAAACCAGTTTTTCTGATCTCCTTTTATATCAGGATGAATAAGCAGTTTACTGAATGCCTTTTGAATGACATATTAGTGCTTCTTAACACCTACACTTCTCTGAACTACAGATTGTAAGAAGTATTAATCTTGTGTGAGCTAGATTCTACCCTCAGATGTAGATTCCTGTCATCTCTTGGTATCAGCAGAGCCAAAAAATTGCATTTGATACAGAATCAATATTGAAAAAAAGAATGGCAATAATAACAACTTAATAATAACAACTCTCAAAATTAAACAAATTTGAGGTGGATATTTTACAATAAGAATTCTTTTTATATTGTACACTTCTGTTTGAAAGAAGGAGAAAATACAGATAATTTTGTGGCTGTACCACAAAGCCCCTGATGTTAGCATGTTTAATGCTTCATACATAAATTCAAAAATTACAAAACAGGATAGCTTCTTAGTTGCAAATGGAAAACTTAGTGTGTAAATAATCAGTGCTATCATACAGGGCTATACTAAAATTTCTATATGTCATGAGTAGTTTATTTTAGCTCTGCAAAATGAACTGTGGTACAATTAAACTGTGGTCTGTGCTATAATTAAACAAATCTTAGTGAAATTCTGTAAAGATTAACTGTTTACTTTGTACAGAGTAGCTTAAGTTTATAACAATGCTGCATTAGATGATAAAGTACTACAGTCATAGGAATGCAGTTTTAGACAACTATAAACAACAAGTTTTCTACACAGCTGCTCTGCTCACAGTGTTACTAGTTTTCAAATGTCTCTGTTTTTTTAAGAGTTACTAAGCAACAACAAATCTCATTCAAGTCACTAGAAGCTAAATGCTTTTAGTACCCTTTCATAAATCATGTCTGTGACTTGGTGGAATCATCACATTACCTGAATGAAATACTAGATTTTGTATTTGGCTACTTTGATCTGGAGGGTGTATCAGTGCCTATTGCAGTAGAGGAACCATACTGATGCCCAGTAAAGTTATTGCATTGGTTTGTTTTCCAAAAGTGAGGAGAAATACCTTTGGCTTGTTAAAACAGGAATGAATGATACAGTGCTTTATCTATGCTCATTTCTTAAAAACCTGTAGTTCCTCTGCTAAAGGAAAATCTTTTCAGAGTTTAAGCAGTGTGCTGTTCTACAGTCAGTTGTTGCCCAAAGCACTCAGGTTCGTTTATATTGGAAAGAAAATAATGCCAATCTTCCTTTCTCTTTACCGTCAATTCCACTTCTATAGCATTATTTTTGTATGTTGAAGTTCATGTTGAGCAGTTTACTAAACACATCGTCCTGTTCTTACATTGAGGTAGTGTTCGTATCTCATTTTGAGGTACTTTCAGAAGAAAAGTCTGTGGAAACGTCCTATTTATGTAGTTGTATTTGTATGTACCTGTGATGCATCTGTAGTTGTCATGCCCTCAGCCTTTGAACAGAGACTTGGTGCATAGCTGATGAGGCAAACCACAGCCACCTCTTGTCTCTGGGGTTCTTTTGCTTTACCTCTTTTTCTCTCTGGAAACAGAGGGCAAACTTTGATTCCAGGATACTAGAGTTGACAATCCTTTCTAGTTTTGTAATTCAAAGTTTAGGAGCTCTTGCTTTGAATAATGGAAAATAAGCCATGTTGTGCTGTTGTGCAGGAAAAAGCACAGGACTTTGACTTGCCATCTTTATATATATGTCTGTGTGTGTATTTTTTTATGTATACATTTAATTTTAAATATATTAAAGATCTCTATGTCTTGCTTTCCCTTCAAACAGGAATTCTACCCTTTGTGTCATGTGAAATAGTTTATTTCAATAGATCATTACATAGGCCTTATTCTCTGTCACTCTCAGCTATACTAAAGAACTTGGAATAGGTTCAAGGACCAAATGCTGCGAGTGAGTCACTGAAAGAAAAATATTTAGCGTTGTGTCATTCTGTCACTTGCAGTGCATAGCATTCATATGAGCTATACCACCCATTGCTCTGTCTGGTGAATATGTCAAGACAATCAGGGATGAACGGGGCTGCCAGGATTGTGCAGGTGCTTCAAGAAACGATGGCAGAGCTTCACTAGGTGGTGCTCTTCCTCCTGAGTATGGAACACACGTCCCATAGGGATGCTGAGAGGAATTCTCTTGAGGAAACAGTAAGTGCTCGTCTCATAAAGAGGGCTTCCGTGCTAGGTGCTGATGCTGTTGCTGGTGCCCTGGTCAAATTGTTGATAAAATCTTTTGACAGTGGTTTTAATTCATTGATGCTTGCTCTACAGTTTCCAGGGTGGAAAGTCTCAGCTGTCACCATGTGTTGGTCGGTCAGACTAAACACTGCTGTTAGTTGCCTGCACTCCTGTTGCACACAGGAGCCTGCTGGGCTTAGCATTCTATTGGCAATCTGAAAAGATGATTTTTTTGCATAAAATTTACAATCCAAGTGTAAAACAAGAGGGGGCAAAGTGATTTGGGAAGACTAGACAGAAAAGGCTGAGACTAGTTAATTTTAACTTTTTCCCTCAATGCATGAAATGCTCTTTGTATCACCTTCGAAAAAATATTTGAGGATCACCAAAATGGAAGTGAAACTTGCCACAAATTTGGTTGTTCACATGATTTAGTCTAAATGTCAGTGGTTTTATTCTTTGTTATCTTGAGAGGTCTTAGTGAAAAGAAATATGTTTCTGTATGTTCTCCCTTTTCTCCCATATCCCACCTTTTTGATCTTTGCATATAATATGTATAGACATGGTAAATGGTTTTTAGCTGAATGGGCCATAGATAATATGCATATATTAGCATCAATTTAAGTTATTGCCATATGGTTGGTTCCATTGATATATTTTTATCCTATTCTTTTTCCAAGCTGTCTTGAATAGTATTTACAAGGTGGACTGCTTATGTTCTTATCTATTAGTCACTTAGATTTCAGAATGTGACTAGAAATGTTCAGATTGCTGTGTTATTGCATTGTTAGCTATCCTGGGGACATTCTTGAACGTTTAAAACATGTAGTAGATGTAGATGCAGTTGAGGGGGGAATATGCCTGTCTTTTTTTTTTTGTTTGTTTGTTTGTTTGTTTCTTTTTTTAAACTAGGCTCTTTCTTATTTACCTTGTAGAAGTAGAAGCAAAATTTTCCTTTATATATGTGGCCCTAAGTGCAGAGGAACTTATGTTCTTCCTTGAGTTATTAAGGTTTATTCCTTAAAAGGTAGTGCCACAAGGTTTCTATGTTGCTCAAGTGCTACAGAAGTTCTTACATGCTGGGGTCCTGATGGTAGTGTGCTAAAGGTGTGAATTCCAGGGGTTTTTTCTCCACTGAAGTAGGCTGTATTGTAGAATGAATTAGGTGAAACATAACCAAAATATAGTATTTTCCATTTTGCCTTCAAAACAAATAAATATAATGATGACTTTTGAATGACTTGGTCCTTCTGCAAGCTAAATGAGTTTTAACAGTTGATGTATGAATTGTAATGTTAACTGTAAATGCAGTGAATTACTTCTAGCAAGTGAGAATAAACAAGACAATAGTCATTAGCTAGTCATTAGCACCATTTTCCTGAAGAAAGAGGTGAATGGTGTCCTGAGGACATAATCTGCAATAGAGCCCAGTGGAAAAACAGTGGCAGAGAACATATTATACTGAAATTCAACAGTAGCCATACTCTGTGCTAATACTAGGATGATTTGTGATGAGCAGTCTGTTACATCACTGTTCTAATGTCAGATCTCAGCTGTTTGCCTCCCTATAAGACTGAGTGTGATCATACAAAGAGAGACTCTGAAAGTGAGAGAATGTAGGTTTTCTAGATTGTGCTGCTGAATGGTTTTGAACAAACCACTCCATATCAAGCTAGCTGAAAGGCATACAGGCACTTTATGCTTAGCTCTGGATGCAGATAAGTAAGGTTGGTATTATTTTAAATGATACATGGTACAGCATTTATCTTAGAAGTACATGACCCCTTCCCTCTTCTCTAAGTAGGAAGATTGGAACCCGAGAAACTCTGGATTTGTGCAGTGCTGTAAAAACTGTGAATTCCTCACAGCTGTGGAATTCTGGTAATGTTAGCAGAATGCAGTTTGCTTAAGAGCAGAGAGAGTATCTAAAATCAAGTAGTGCATTTAGAGAATTGAGTAGTGGGAGCATGGATGAGTCATTGTTCTGCTCTCCTGTTTGACAAAATGATAGTAATTCTCTGCCCCTATTTCCTGTTTGCAATTGGAGATAATTCAGCTGGATTATGACGACACACTGAGGGTAAGTTTAATTGTATTTTTGGACAGTGTATAGTATAGTGGTGTCAGTTTTGCAATCACCATTATTGCCTTATTTTTCTTTTTCCAGTTATTTTTCACAGTACTGCTGTGATTCAATATAGACCTAAATTTTGACTTTCTGACAGATTTTTTATCCCTTTTGGGTGAGGTTTCATCAGCCTGGAAAACTCTTGTCTGTCTTGCAGTGAAGCGGGAAGTGGAGATACAGTGGCTAAATCTCCGCATGGTGTGCTGATAGTATACTTTCTAGAGCCATTGCTTCTGTTTCTTTGCCTGCTTCAACGAGTGATGACAGAGGGAAAGGAGATGTGCACGGCCTACAGTACAGGCCCATCTGCAAAGACCAGATGGCATATTTAGCAATTTTTCCAATGATTTGGTTATTTTCCCTTCCTTTTCCTGTAAATTGTCCAGGGGAAACTCATGTGCTGAAAGAAGCAAGAATTATGGAAGTGCTGACCTTTATTGACAGAATGGCATTTGATGCTTTATAACCACTGCATCCTAATCTCAGTCTGTAATGCCTATAAATACTGTGTTCAAAATAATATGTATTTCTATGGAACCCAAGCATGTGGGGTGTTGGGGTTTTTTGTTTGTTTGTTTTGTTGGGTTTGTTTGTTTGTTTTTAAAGAACAGAAGATATCTGCAACAAACATGTGGGAGCCATGTTTGTGAGATTTTGCTTTTCAGGAATTTAAATTTAAAACTAGTCAGAACACTGAAGTATCATAGCAAGTGTAACTAAAGAGACATTAATCCATGCTATATTTTCACTGAGTTTTAATTTTTGTAACAGATACTGCAATTGTATCTTTCAGTAGTATATCCTAACACTCATGATACTGAAGCCGAAAAGTCCAGTCTTTCAATTTGCATTCATATGGATAGAGTGAGTTTGGTATGGATTGTGATGATTTGAATTAACCTATGCAGCTTCATAAATGGTATTCCCATGAAACATAAGCAGACCTGCAAAACAAGTGGTTTATTTCTTTTACTTGACAGTCATGTGGTTGGATAGGGTTTTTTGGGGTGTATTTTTACTTGCTTGTTTGTTTTCACTAAGGCTGATATTATTGACACCTGTGCCGTCCCCAGCAGGATGTAATTCCCCAAACTTTGTGTGTGCATGTTAGGTATTCTGGTATTCTACCTGTGAATAAGTATTCCCTTCCTTTGCTACTTATACTAACAAAACTGTGTGCTCTGGAATGAATAGCTTTGCCAATGATATAAAATATTTTCTACACTTTGGATTAGTGTTCAGTTTCTTCTTCACTTTTCGTATACTTTTGTAAAATAACATTAAAAGCATCTTAGTATGTTACTTCTAAAATCCATTATGCTAAAACAATATATTTGTCAAAAACATCTATACCACTCAGAAGTTCTGGTGTTTTTGATTATAAAAGGCATCTCTGAAATCATAACTCTAAAAATCAATATCCCTTTAAATTGTTTTGTTAGAATGTTGCTGTCTGCTAATGAGGTTGAGTCATGGTCCTAGACAGTGTGTGATTTTAAGTTGTGTGCAAGAGAGATATATGACAGATTACAGTTTGAGACTGACCAGGCTTTTCCTTCTGCAATCACAAAAACTTTATGAGCCATCATCCTTATATTTTTGGTTCTTTAGTTCAATTTTCATTGCTCCATTTCAGTGTGGAAATCTAATAAAACCTTTAATCAACATGATTTTATTGCATTGAAATTTAAGCCAGGTTCTCTGAGCAAGGAACCAGACAATACCCCTTACAGTTTACATGGACTAAAGAAATGCACCTCACATACAGAGGCAGGATTTATGTCTTAGTCTAATTAAAGTATTAGCAATCTCATCAGAGTTGTTGTATGTTCTGTTAGAATAGTGCACACAGGGAGACACTCAAACCTATATCCATAATTATCCAATTACTGGTAATTTCAAATATTATTATATCTAAAACTCAGATACACAAGTTGTTTAGTATCTATTTCTTTTACTGTTGTTAGGCTCTTTAGGGTCCTAGGGTCAATAATGTTATCTTCTAGATGGATGGTGAAGGATTGCATCTGCATCCTCATAGAAAGAGTATGATGTTGATAGCAAGTATTTTTTCCTCTTTGTTCTTGGATGTGCTTGTATTTCTTGTTTTTTGTTTGCTAACATGGTCATCTTGCTTGCTCTTTCTTTGATTCTTCCAAAGTTCCATTTTATATCTGAGTTTTACTAGATATGGCTTTTGGTATTGGTTTAGCATAGCTTTACTAGACCCAGCTTCCAAGTTTGCATTCCTTTACCAGAAATGTGACAATATAATATTTGTATTTTTAGCCCTGAAGCCCAAGTATCAACCTATTCCAGTACCAGCAAAAATGTCTGCTATAATCTGCTGCTTGAATTTCTGGGTATTTCTGTAAAAAGACCCCTAAAATTCTTTCACAACATTTAAGTTTCTTTAGCATAAGTAATAATTTATTACCACATTCTTGTCATCCCCTTGTATTAGCGTCACATTGTTTACTGTACAATGAAAACATTGATCCAATAGAAAACCTGTGTATTTACTGATACATGTAGATACAATGTTTTGGTAATTGTTTGCTGCTAATTTTGCTGGTATGTTATCAAAATTCCCTTACAGCAGTTTTCACAGAAGAAGAAAAATTAGCCTGGTTTTAAATGTAATGGACTTTGAAGCTTCTGATTTTTGCTGTTTTGAAATTAATGAGAGAACCACAGAATTTGTCTTCTAAATTTTACATAGTCTGCAATCTGTGAACCAGAACCTAGAAGAGGTAAATATAACGGGTCAAATCTATGGCTGTAATCCAAAAATAGTAACTTGTGCAGACTGGGACTATTGGTGAGTGTAATCTAAGAGGCCCTATTAAAATCCATGACCTTTAGCAAACAAGTGATTATTACCTCTGTCTTTCACTGTAGTTCTATAACTGATGCCTGACTTTGCAGCAGTTTGAACTTTGCAATCATCTTAAATGAATGCAGGAGAGAGACCTTATTAAATAAAAAGCAGAAGCAGAAGGATTTTGGACACAATTTGAACATTCTCTTGGATTAATGACATTTACAGTATTAATCAGAGACCCTGAAAATCAAAGCTGTTGATGCCCAGAATAATTGAAGCGTCTCAGCTGACAGCATTGATGCTCTTGAATTGTGATATAAATGAAAGGCATCTTATTTGCATGTAACTTGTTTCTAAGTGCAGTCTGTTATCATTGACTATTTTTAAGAAAGGCTAAGAATTCCAATTCTGTCGTGAGGATGCAAAAAAATGTGGTGGTTTTTTGTTGTTGTAGGATTTTTTTTTTTTTTACATTAATCAAGCAATTGTAAGAGATACTTACAGAAGCTCTGTTGGAACCATATGTCTTTTTAACCACTGCAACCAATGACTTGTTTGTTACTTTTTAAGCAATACAAATGGAAATTCTAAGCAAGAAAAGCTCCCTCAGCTTATTTTAATAATATTCTCCACAAGGGCCTTTTTCAGTTTTAGCTGTCCATATTTTTTTCTATCTTGAAGTGCTCACTAGACTTTGTAGTTCAGATGAACACAGTCTTTGATTGTCAGTGCTTCACTAAGATGGCAATAGAAAACGTTTTTTATCTCAGCCTGACAAATTGATTTTTTTCTTCAGAGTACTGTTGGATCTTAGAGCTTAACTGTGGTGTGGTAATGTCCCAGATATATTTCCATTCACTGTTCCTCAAATAGAATTTGCAGTTTCTGATTATTTTCCTTTTTGGAGTCTCTTTGTAAGGAATGAGACATTTTTAATACACACAAAGATGAGAAGAATGATTGTTACATTATTTCATGACTAACTTTAACCATATTCCTTCAAAGAAGGTGTGTTTATTTTCTTTCACTTTTGAAATACTTTGCATTCCAGTTTTAAAATAGAGTTACAGTATCACACTATTTTAAAATTGTCTCTATTACTTAAGTACATTTTTAAAATGTTTTTATTTTAGAGGAGCCAGGTAGGTGATTGAAAACTAGGCTGTACATTCATGATTTTTCTTTGAAATACATATTCTTATCAGTGCAGGTGTACTCAAAAAATGATGTGATTTTTGCAAGCACTAATCTGGTGTATGAATTGATGATTTCTCATGCCCAGGCTGCAACATGTCAAGCAGTATGAAAAAAAATTATTTGGCAACATTATCATCTTATTTCATTACATGGAATTATCGTGCTGATGAAGAACATGGTTAGGGAAATAAATTGCCAAAAGAACTTTGGTTTTTGTTATGCAGATTTGAGCGATCAAATATATTATGTTGTCATTCTTATTGTCAGTTGCTGTAAAGATCTTGCCTGATGTTCTATTTAGGAGGCTCATAAGTTTCAAACTTGTATTCTTTCTCATGTGTCTCTGTATTACCATTTGCTGTCACCATTTCAATTCTTGATCATCATGAACTTTGAAATGTTGCAAATACAGTAGTACCTCAGGACAAGCATTCCTGTAATTCTGTTAGTGTCTGATCACTCTTAATACCCAGGTCAGTGTAGGCTTTTGAAAGAGACCTACTATTTAAGTGTATCCCTGTTGCAGAATAAAATAAAACCCTCAATATTTGATGATGGCAGCTCAAACCACAAGATCCTGATAGAGTGGTCAAATCTTAAAGCTTCTAGAAAATGTTTTGCCACTATACTTTTAGGGAGTACTCTGAACTGCAGTTAGTAGAAAATAATCAAACATTTTTCTGACCGCATGCCCATGACTATTTGAAATTTGACAAATACGAATAACACTGCATAGGTGAGAATAAGTTAGGTGACCTTTAAATGTCTCTTCCAACCTAAACTATTCTTGTATTCCATGAAGCTATCTGAAGGTGGGTTTCTTTTAGTGGGGTACAGTGTGGTTTTTTCACAGTGTGTTTTTTTTTTAGTTGGTTGTTTTTTGTTGTTTGTTTGTTTTTTCATTTTTGTTATTGTTGTAGTATCAAGACTGGTTCTCTAGGCCTTAGCAGGAGACAGACTGGGTCTGAGCATTTATGTTGCCAAAATGGTAAGGCAGATCCGTTCATTAGTAGGACTGCAGGGCTGTGTATTTTTAGAACCTTCCTGTAGTTCAATGAATGCAAACTGTGTAATTTGTCTTTGACACAACAGCTAACAGATATAATTTACCATGCTGCTGAGTTGACTTTCAGACTGATCTGGTTCTATACCTCCTCTTGCACTGTGGAGTGTTTGGCTTGGAAGCAAAACACACGGCAAGGTTTTCTAATTGAAGAATGCATGCCTTAAGCTGGTGGGTGCAACAGCTGAAGGTATTGATTTGGAGATTTTTAGTTTCTTTCTGAAATAATTTCAAGTACTCAAGGAGGTGATGAAATTGCATACACCAGAGACAGATTTTTTTGTTGTTGTTTTGGTCGTTTGTTTCCCTGTGGAGGGCCCATCATCCAAGTGCCTAACTGTAATAAAATCCCTTCCTGTTTTTTCCAGCTATTAGTTTTCAGTGTTTTGTAAACTAGATGATACACATTTTGTGCTGAATGAATATCTTCAGAATGACTTTTTAGAGGAATTTTAATTAAATTGTGCTTTGTTTATTGGATATAAACCCAATTTTGTTGATAATGAGTTTCATTAATGCTGCTTTGCATATAGCAGCATTTGTTCTTTAGTGACTTTCTTGCAGGTGTACTCACTGTCATTAAATTAGTGGTTGATATCATTCTAATTTATCAGTGTTCTGATCTTAGGCTGTGTTGTATTTATATTTAACTACCTGCTTTACTACTGATAAGTATCTATTGGTTTGCCTACTTACCTGCACATTACTCTATTGATTTCTCTTCTTATCTTGCTTTTTGTACTCTTGTATCTGAGTCAATTTATTCCAAGGACACAGAGTACTTTTCAAGTCATTTAAACACACAGCAGGAAGATTATCCAGGTGATAGTTTTATCATCGATTTATATAAAAGGACTGTTGTTCTTTATTCCAAGCTGGCAACTAAGCCCCATGCAGCTGCTCACTCACTCCTCTCCCTGGTGGGATGAGGGAGAGAATCAAAAAGGTAAAAGTGAGAAAACCTGTGGGTTGAGATAAAGACAGTTTAACAGGGAAAGCAAAAGCTGTGTGCACAAGCAAAGCAAAACAAGTAATTCATTCACCACTTCACATGGGCATCCAAGTGTTCAGCTATCCCCAGGAAAGCAGGGCTTCATCATGCGTAATGGTGGCTTGGGAATACAAATGCCATCACTCTGAACATCTCTCCCTCCTTTTTCCACAGCTCTATATGTTGAGCATGATGCTATATGGTCTGGAATATCCCTTGGGTATAACTCAGCTGTCCTGGCTGTGTCCTCTCCTAGCTTCTTGTGCAGTCCCAACCCACTTGCTGGTGGGATGGGGTGAGAAGCAGTAAAGGCCTTGAGACACTGTGTGAGTGCTGCTTGGCAATAACTAAAACCTCCATGTGTTATCAGCACTGTTTTCATCACAAATCCAGAACTTAGCTCCATCCTAGCTACTTTGAAAAAAATTAAGTATCCCAGCCAAAACCAGCACAAATTCCACAAGGAACATGATTGAAATCTAGCTGTGGATAAAGATGCATTTGAAGAGGTGAGTTTTATATTTAGAGGGATAATAAATACATTTTATTTTCTGTTTCTGAACACATCTCTGGGTATTTTTTGTGTTTTGTGTTGGCTTTTTATTTTTTTATTTTTATTTGTTTATGGGTTTTGTGTTTTTGTAGTTTTTGGTTTTTTTTTGTTTGTTTGTTTTTGTTTGTGTATTTGTTTTTAAAGTAGAAAATGATTCTGAGAATTCTTTTTGGGATATGGGAGAATGGCTAGCATTTCTAGGTTTGTGGGATTTTAGTATGTAGCTTATTTTGTGGCATGTCAAAAAGAGATCATAACTCAGGCTCTTCTGAAATTAGAAGGTGCTTTACATGTACATTCAAATTCTAGAGGGCTTATGTGGAAGCTGCCTTAGCCTTTGATTTACTATGTAGTAATTCCCATGTACTTTTTAGGGTTTAGCAACTGTGAGGTAGGGGGTATATTGCTGGAGGACTGATGGTATTGTTTTGTAATCTTGGAAATAGCTTCTCAGCAAACCTGCCTGCATTGCACCAGGAGGCAAGAGAAGGATAAAATGCTTTTAAATTAGATGATTTAGTGTGCAGACCCAGAGATAACTTACAATTCAAATTATTGTGATGCTACTGTAAAAAGTTTTGTTAGGAGAAGCTACTGGTAAGTAACTAAATTTTTGTCTTCTTATCACCTTCCTGGGAAATTTAAGTCCTGTATGACCATGGGTATCTTTGTGTGTCTTAACATCCAAGGCGTAATATTCTTTTTGTTGGTTGCCTTATCCCTCTTCCCTGTGTTTCATTTCCCTGCTTTTTTTATCTTGCTCCATCATACCATATTCCAAATGGGTAAGCTCTGTCTGAATTTCTAGGTATGTGAGTGCGGTTCTTCTAAATCAACTGTTACATAAAAAATAATGTACTCTAAAACTCTCGGAAATAGTTTTTCATCTGGACTATATGCTCTTCCTGTATGCATATGCAGAACTGGGAAACAATGCCTTTTTAAGAGGTGAAAGTGGCTGCAGCCACAAAGAGGCTGATTTTAGTTATCGTTGAAGTGTTTATGTGTATGTGTTCTCCATGTAGCTGTGAATTATAATGTTAGTTGGAAATGTGGACTGCTATTAGTACAAATTTGATTACTCTTTCTTTCCCTGTTTAATGTCATCTCGAACAGGTTGTGTTTAACTGCTTCCTTTTTCTGGTTATTCATGAGAGTGGATGAAGTGACTGGTTAAGCATCTGTACCTTGCAAATTTAGTGTTCTAAGAAATGTGTAATGGTTTTGTCTGCTTAGTAAAATGAGAAGCTCCAGACAGTTTAAGTTTGTTTTCAGACAACAGGATTACATGTGCATAAACTAGTGGAAGATTAATAACAGCTTCTTTTACTAACTCTTTCCTCACCAGTTCCTGGTTAACACAAGAAAAAGTATTTCAGAGCTCCACAATAATTTTTTGTCCACTGTCATAACAAAAGACTACTTGCATAGAACTTCCTCTTTTCTAAAAAATGAACATGTTGTCAAGCATATTGAAATAACAGACCTCCCATTCTCTTCCTCCAAATACACATTATATCCAAAATATCCTAGGATGATAGGAAAAGCTGTGACCAGTTATTTTCTTATAAAATGAACCTATTCTGTAGATAACTCTCTGAAACTCTTTATCTTCTCTTAAGGAAGGCAAACATTAATTTATTGTCTATTTGATTAGGTAATATTGTCTCACAGAATGTCTCATGATTATCTTTGTCATGTGGAACCCATTTATATCTGCTCCAGCTGACAGATCTGGTCCTGGTATACATCCAATGGAATACCCTTTAAAGAGTGCAGCACTCTCTGCAGATTCTCCGGTGTTGTTTATCTTTCGATGCATTTTCTACTTTGCACTAAAATGCTGGGAAAGTTTGGTTGTCTTATTCCCCTGGAATTTTACATTGGTGAAAAGATAATTAGGAAAATCTTTCATGGGCTGAGCAGTTTTCTGCTATATTCCCTGTTTTGTGCAAAGACATATGAGGCTGCTGTGCTCTCACAGTGCTTCTGACAGTTTTGGTTGCAGCATTTGTGTTGGGAGCCATCTGTGGAAGTCAAGCCTAAGGTGTGTGGATCACTTTTTAATCTGTGTTCTACTTAGGAAGGCTGTGTGGATGCAGTGGTAAAATTCATCACTTGTAATACCACCTCTGTTTTCCCCTTATCCAGTAATGGGACTCTGCCTAACAAAACACCCCATAATAGACACATTTTAAGTCCAAGCTTTATATGTGATGAAATTTTTGCCCTTGGATTTTCTCCTATCACCATGATACCTTTGCCTTGGAGGTACCGTCACTGTTTAAAGTCAATGAGGAAATCTCTTATTAGTTGGTAAGATAGAAACAAATTTTCTAAATTAAAATAGATATGTCATGGAGCATCAAATTAAAAAAAAAAAAATACAAACCAGTGTCTATAAACAACTCTGAAATTTAATCTCTTGGCCAAGTAATACGCAGTACACTAAAGACTTATTAAGGATAAGCTGTTTCTACTTTTAGAACAAACATTAAATGGCAGATGCCCACAATTCTAATACCAGATGCCACTGATGGAAAGGATTTGTGACCTAAATACTCCTGAACAATTTCTTCCCTAAATGCACATTCACAGCTGCACATGACTTAACTGATCTAGGTAACTGGAGAGGTCTTTATCTCTGTTCATGTTAGGAAACATACATTGGCAAGGTGCCCTTGATACCATTCTATTTACCTAGATTAGAAGAGAAAAAAAGCGACAAAAGGTACTCTGTTTAGTGAAATCAGTTAGAACACTCTTGACTCCAATGTGGAAACCTGTGAACCAATGTTTTGATTTGGATCTGAAAGCACTAAATAAAAGTATATTTCTCACCTTCTCCAGAAGGCAAACTCTTGGGTATTTTTGAGTTGCTATTGTGCAGTGAATGGTGTTGTATCAGTGGTGATATATGTTAAAATTATTTGGAGAAGAGAAGGGTTGTTGAAGACAGAGTAGATGCAGAAAGTTTGTTTTTTCCCCTTTCTAACACAACTAGAAGTCCTAAGCTTGCTGCAGAATTAATTAGAGGAAGTTCTTTTGTGCTTTTTTATCTATAAAGTCAGATTAGATTGCCATAATGGGCTCTCTTGGAGCTTTGTATTAAAACAGAGTCACGGTTTAACCCCAGCTAGCAACTAAGTACCACACAGCTGCTCATTCACTGCCCTGCTTCCCCAGTGGGGAGGACAGTTGGAGAAGAAAAAAGTAAAACCTGTAGGTTGAAATAAGAACAGTTTAGTAATTGAACTAAAGTAAAATATATTAGTAACACTAATGGTAATAGTAATAATAATAATAGTAAGGAAGGGAAGAGAGAGGGAGGAATAAAACCCAAGCCAGACAAGTGATGTACAGTGCAATTGTTCATCACCCACTGACTGATGCCCAGCCTGTTCTTGAGCAGTGATCATCCCCTCCTGGCCAACTGGCTCAGTTTATATACTGACCATGATGTTGCATGGTATGGAATATCCCTTTGGCCAGTTCAGGTCAGCTAACCTGGCCAAGCTCCCTCCCTTCTAATGAACCTGCTCCCTGGCAGAACATGGGAAACTGGAAAGTCCTTCACTTAGGGTAATCCCTGCTCCACAGCAGCAAAGACATCAGTGTGTTATCAACATTATTCTCATACTAAATCCAAACCACAGCACTGCACCAGCTACTATGAAGAAAACTAGCTCTATCCCAGACAAGCAGCAAAACAAAATTACACTTTCCCATGACATTCTAAGACCTAGGTTATCCAAGCTAGAGAAATTTATTTTTGTTTCAGAATGATTTGGCAGCTTTTGCCAGTACAGCATCCTAATTTTATTTTTATATTTATTTATTTATTTATTAAACTTAAACAGAAATCAGTATTTTCTAACAGTCCTCACTTTTCCCTGTCTGGGACTGTATGCACCTGACAATGACACTTTGAGACAGAGACCAAGAGTTCCCAATCTGTGGTGGATTCTACATTGTTTAAAAGCCCAATGATAATCAGCTTTAGCTGGTGAGATTGCTGTGCCCTTGGCACTGGCCATTGTGCCCCAAACTTTGGGTGAGGGTATACCTATCTACCTTCCATTGCTGGTTGCCCTTGCATTTTTTTTTTTTTTTTAAATGGATAAATGCTGTAGAATAATTCTGTCTTGAAAAAAGTTAATATCCACCTACTTAACCAGATCCTAGCTGACAGGGAAAGTTGTGTGTACATCCACAGTCTCTTTTGAAGTGAAGGAGAAAAGATTTGTTTTTCATTGTACAAATGTTTCTCTTGGATTGGTAGTTGAATGCCTTGTCACAGATATCTTGTCACAAATATCATCTAGTCTAAAGTTTTGACATTGATAACCATTTAAAATATCCTCATAATCTTCCTTTTACTTTTTTTCCTCCAGGATTTTTATGTTTGTATCATATCCAAAATAAAATAAAGTAAAAAAATTAGTTAAGCATAAAGTAAGCAATGGCCTTGCTATACAGTTAATGTCTCTCTGTGTGTATTTTGTATTTTGAGGTTAAAATTGGTCCTTGAATCTAAATGTGTCTACTGGTGTTTCTCTTTTTTCTTTTTTTTTTTTTTTTTTCCCCCTAAACAATTGCTTTCTGGTTTGATGTTTCGCTTAACTCCTTTTGAGTGCTTTCCTATTTTCTGTTTTCCCATCAGTTCTTTTTGTCCTGTTCATACTGGCAAGCCATTCAGTAATGACGTGTGGTAATACTTTGTTGGAAATTTTCTGATTTGCCAATGGATTAACCTAGAAATATGAAATGGTGATGCTTTGGTTAAGCTTTGTTTACAGTGCCTTTCAACAGATAAAATGGAAGTTTGATCTGTAATTATAATAAACCTTATCCCCTGATTCTAATTATTCTAATTATGAAAAATTGGTGTTGATAGAGAAGAGAAACTACTGATATTGAGCGTTGAATCAGAGTTGAAATTGAAGTTTTAACCAGAAGCAGAAATTTTTAAAATAATATGAACTGTAGCAGAAAATCATAGTGAATCATAACCTTATTAGAGTTGATGTTATCAGTAAAGATGTTCTGTACTCTTAAATGATATGATATTTGAATCTATGTGTCAAATCTAGAGACTAAGAATGTAATGTAGATGAAATTGTAGTTGGTGGAACTTGAGCAGAAACTTCTAGATTTATTTATTGACAGAAAAATTAAATTACTTTTAAAATACATCTGAATACAGAAAAGGTATGCAAATGTGGCTGAAGCAAATTGAAATGTCTGTTGATTTGTAGAAAGCATTTTTCATCTTTTGCCTTGCTCTGCTTGCATCCTGCAAACCAAACAATGCAACTTACCTGCTGCCCTGGTAAAAAGAAAACACTGGGAAATGTCAGTGTGAAGTAACAATAAAACAATGTGTTCTGGTGTAGTAACAAGTAAACTAATTTCCTGCACTTTGTAGCTCTGTAGCTTGATGAGGGGAAAATACCTTTAAAGCTGTAGTAAGCAATAAAAAGGGATAGTCTGTATTTCAGTCTGTGGTCAATCAAATAATTCTTTTACTAAAATTGTGGTCAATAAAATACTTTTGTTAATATAACTGTAAAAAAAGTTCTGTGTCTCAGAAGGCCTCATAATGTGAAGAGAATATTCTCCTTCATCTTTGATACTGGTATATAACAGAAAATGTTGACTGCATTACTTGGAGAATACTCTCTTGAACAGGAATACAATTAATTCATAGGACAATAGGCTTGGGTTGTTTTCCCTTTTAGGTGGGGGCAGGGATTTGTATAAGACTTTGTTAGACCAACAGGAGGAGTTAATTTATCCCCAACACGTTTTAATAAGATCAGTGAGCTTTGGCAATGATTCTTGTAGAGACAGTGGATCTTCAGAGGATTTAGCCAAGGTGGAAAACAAAGGTTGGAGGTTGTCAAAGGTTCCTCTCTGAGATACCAGTGAAAGAGATTTCCACTATGTTTACTCTGAATTTTAGTGAAGTAACATCTAATGATATATCTTCAAAAGCATTGCAGTGTATTTTTTCAGTTTAATACCATTTAGAAAAGGATCTGTGTGAGAGTTGTATCATTCAGGCACAGATAGGGACAGGATTATGGTAAACTAGTCTATATCATATTACATGTCAACAGCATATGTCTGTGAGGTAGGGAGTACTTTTTTCATGCTATAACATTCATATTGCTTGTCAGCTGCCCACCCTACCCTAGTCCCAGAAAATTGTAATATACAGCAATGCCTCTATTATAAACTCATTTTTTCACAAGTTGAGGATACGAATTTTATACAAAGATTGATGGGCAACCCGGAAGAACTGTATGATGCATGCATCCTTTCAGAACATCCTTCGGTGTATGACACAGCTGATACAAAGTAGTCTGCAGTATTTAAGATAATAAAATTTTACCATGAAAGATAGTTTTGTCTTACACAGTACTTTTAAGAATGGCTTTATACAGTTCATTACTTGTACCAACCAGCCTGTGATGCTGGCATAGGTGGAAAGCTGAGAGATGTAGCTGGCTCTTTCATTGCATTTCTAACTAACCCAGGAGAGTATTATCAAGGGCATCATGGACAATAGGATATTTTTCAACAGTGTCTGTTTACACTAGTGCTACAGCAGGTGAGCAAACACTGATATGGCTGGTTTTGGAGCTGTGTGTACATACACAAATATTACTTTTTTAAATATATATAAAAGGCTGAGTGATGTAATAATAGATTTGAGAAGAACACTTGTTGCAGTCACACCTTGAGAGAAATGCAGAATGTCTTTAAATATATGATGAGCAAGCAAATGAGTCTCTATTGACTTGCATGTATGTAGGTGCCATAATCATGTCTAGAAACAAGTTCTGTTACTCATTTATCTGTGTGAAGTACAAGTGATGGAATAAAAGCAATAGAGGCATGCATATGGAAATTCAGCTCCTACCAGTGCAGGAAATAAGGAAGAATTTAGCATTATGGTATGCTGTAACTGACACTGCTTGTGAGAATCCGTAAAATTTTCTTGATGTTCACTGTTAAGTATTTGTACTTATAATAACACATTTCTCATCCATCCTATAATTCTTATTTCCAGTATGAATGAGGCTATATTTTATGTTTTAGGGGGAAAACAAATCTTCTCTATGCTGGAAGCTTGCTGTAGAATCTAGAGAGATTTTATCCAGATCCTTAAGATGCATCCTGAGGTGGGATACACCTATAAGTGCTGAGGGAGCTGGCTGATGTTGTTGTGAGGCCGCTCAATTATCTTTGAATGGTTGTGGTAATAGGGAGAGGTGCCCAAAAACTGCAAGAAAGCAAATGTCACTGCTATCTTCAAATAGAATAAGAAGGACACAGGGAACTACAGGTAAGTCAACCTAACCTTGAACCTTGGGAAAGTGATACAACTACTAATACTGGAAAGCATTTCCAGGCACATGAAAGGCAAGAAGGTCATTGGGAGTAGTCAACATGGATTCAGCAAGGGGAAGTAATTCTTGACCAACTTGATAAACTATAGAGAATTGGCTGGCTTCCTGGACTAGGGGAGAGGAGTGTTACTGTCCACCTTGACTTCAGGAGCATTTTCGATGCTGTCTCCCATAAGATCCTTGTAGGGAAGCTGATGAAGGATGAGCAGACAGTGAAGTGCACTCAATACTGATTCAGTGTCCTGGACCATAGGGTGGTGATCACTAGTATAAAACCTAGTTGGAGGCCAGTAACTAGTGGTGTGACCTGGGGCTTTTTACAGAGTCCAAAGTTTAACATCTTCATTAATGATCTGAATGATGGGGCAGAGTGCCTCCCCAGCAAGTTTGCTGATGACATAAAACTGGGAGGAGTGCCTGATACACCAGAAGGTTGTACTGCCATCCAGAAGGACCTCCACAGGCTAGAGAAATGGGCTGACAAGAACCACATCAAGTTTCAAGTGTGAAGTTGTTTGTGAGTGTTTGTCGATTTTATGACAAAAAATAAAATGAAAGCTCCTCAGCACTGTGCAAAGGTAAGTATTGATTTTATACCATTTCCAATGTATTGGAAAACACGGCACACATACAAACTCATTTGTCAGTTGAGAGTCTTAGACCTTGTATCTCTCTTCTACTTCCTATCCTACTGCCAAGTCTGCTTTCTTTCATGAGAGACTGAATATGATGTGGTACTCACTTTAAATTATTTCCTAAATAACTCTGTTGCTATGGCAGCAACTGCTGCTGCTGCTGGAATTTACATGCAGAGCACTCCAGTCAGGAGATTTACAGAAAAGTAATTTAAAATGGTCAAGTTTGTCAGCATTTTCATAGCCCACCCACAAAGCAGTTCATTATGCATCTCTTTTCTAGAAACCAGAAGATCTGTTATGACAGGCACAGCTAGCAATGTAATAAAAGGGAAAAAAATGCCCAAGCTATCTAGAATAGGGTCTTGGCTATTTTGTTGAATTCTGGTGGAATGTGATTTGCTATTGTATAGGAAAAAGACTTCAGTGTGGTGTTTCTCACCATCAAATGACTAAGTGCATTGTCATTTTATAATTTTGCTTACAAAATAAGGCTAAGATCTTTGGGAAAACAGCATTTTTATTTTTATTTTTATTTTTAATTTTTATTTATGAAGACTATACTAGTATACTACCTTCTGAAACATTCTAATGTTGCTTTTGAAAATACTGTAGGACTTCAAACCTTGTATCCTGAGATCTGCTATCTAAGGAGAAGCCCAAACATTTCCACGTTCACTTGACTTACAGAAGTGGGTTCATGTATAGTCTGATGAGAATATGACTAGCTGAAAGGGTTGGGTTTGTCTTCCTCTTCCTTCTGAAACTTTATGGTCAGATTGCAACTTTTTCCTGAGTATTAGTAGTGAATGTTGCAATTTTGACTCTAGGAGAATTAAATTTGTACAACCACAATGAAAGTTCATGACAAAATGAAAAGATGGATTTGAGTATCGACTAGTTAAAAAGTTTTTGTGGTCCCTAACATTTAGTGTTTGTTTGCCTTTTGTTTGATATTCTTTGCTTTCTGAGGTCTCCAATTAATAATCAGTTTAACCAGCAACACTATCTGTGAAGTTGGGTATGTTTCTTTGTTCTGTGGATATGAAACGATGCATACATATGACAGGTATATACATTGAAATTATTTGTTCATATCTACAGTGGAACAAGAAAGAAAGATGATCTGTTTTAGTCCATTCACTGTGACCAGAAGCTTTTCCCATTCTGAGGCACTACTGTTCATTTCAATTGTTACTCAGATGGGGCAGGTTGTAACTCTGTTCATATAGTCCCTATAGAAACTCCATCTAAAAGGATGGGGTCCAGAAGTTGAGAAGCCATGCAGCACTGGTCAAGAGGTGTCCATAGTCCAAGATGTTGCTGAGCTGTGGAGAAAATCAGCTTCATTTAGCAGTTGATTAAGGGTATCAGTCTACCTTCTCTCCAAGGAACTTCAAAGCCCCTGTTACCCTTTACTAAGGTGTTAATACTCTTCATTGCAGTAAAACATCATTTCACAACAAATACTCACTTTGCCCTGGTTTAAGTGGCTTAGAGCCCCTTTTTGTATGGATGTTCCAAAAAAAAAAAAAAAAAAGTCATATTCTTCATGAGGAAGTAAATGTTCCTTTATTTCTTGCTGTGATATTTAAGACTAGAATAAACAAATGTAGGTAACATTTATCCATTTTATTTGTCCTTTAATCAGTCCTTACTTTGAATAAAAGAAAAAATTTAGCTATTCCTTGAAATAAAAGTCAGCTTTAAAAGCCAAATGACTTTCTTTTGATACAGATATTACATCGAGATGGTTTAAAATTTAATTTTGACTTCAAATGGAAACTTAAAGTACATATGACAAACATCTTCTGGTTTTGTTGTACTTTGGAAAAAAAAAAGTCACATGATTCAAACTGCTTTAGGAAATGACATGGCATATAGTAAAACTCCTAAAAGGGTTTGGGCATTCTTTCATCCTGTGCTTGTCCACAAAGATTTGAGTTCTTTCTCCCTCTCCCTCTCCCTCTCTTAAATACCTCTATGTGGCAAGGCATGCTTTTATGAAGCAGTCTTTTAATATATATGTATTCCCAAATGATTTTCAAAACCGATTTTAAAAAGAAAACAATCCTAAGAGACTTGTGCATACTTTACAATGATTATGTCATTATGTAAGTGACACCACTGCAAAGTTTCAGGATGTGAAATGTCCAGTGCTGCTGGTTAGGATAAAAAGTATGTTGCTGGGAAGAATATATTCCTTTGGGCAGGGCACAGCTAGCGTCCTTTTTATGTAATCTAATAATCTTGCAAATTTAAGTGATCATTAAAATTTCCTGCTATACCTCACTGAAAATACAATCAAGATGATAATTGTAGTAGTTGTGGAAAATTGTTGCTGGTAGCTCACTAAGCAGAAATTGGTTTCATTTGTAGATTATGTAGTTCAAATCATATGCATTGGAGTCATATATAGTTCAGTACAAGTCACTGAATGCTAATGAAATACATTCTTTATTGAAATAAGCTTGCATTTTGGGTGTTCAAAATTAGAAGACTTCATACATTCAAAATGGCAACTTACATCAGCATTCTTATAAAACTTTTCCAGTTGAATTTGGCTGACTTCAAAGGCAGCCTTTTCTGTTGATCTTTGAGAATTATGTATCCTTGAATGCTGTAAGGCAGAACAATTTATTGAGACACAAGACTGGAAAAAAGCCAAAGCACACCGGAGCCAATAGGCTAAATACTAAATATTTTACCAAATGATCTCAATGTTGTTTAGCCTTTTTGTCCAGAGGCAAGTATTTCTTTTTCCTCCATAATCCATCAGGTTAGTGGACATAGATGGCTTTTCTTTGTTTAGAGTTTTGGACACATCGTGTCCTTCTCATAACCAGTCAGTTTAGAGTGAGTTTGTTGTGTACAAACCTCACAGTGCCCAAAAATGCTGCGTTACCAATTCTGCAGTCATTACAGGTCTAAGTAACAATGTAAGGACAATTTGTCCTGAGGTTATATACAACAGCCTACATAGGAAGTGAGTAAAAAGAACTGAGTCTGACCTAGTCCAGAGTAGAAAGAACTGAGTCTGACCTAGTCCAGAGCATGCAACATTATGAAACTCCATATCAAACTAGATTGTTTTAAATAGCTCTCAATGTCTGTGCACTGTTTTTACGCACTAAGAACATACACTAGAAAAAAAGGTAACTTGCAATTTCAGTAACATTTCACAAAATGTCAAAATCCATATTTTCTTGGAAGAGATGGAAAAAGGAAACAAAATGATAAGACTTTCTTAAGTAGTACCAGGAGGGAGAAATTATTTCTGTTTCTGAAATATGAATTTTTATATGCTTATCATGTGTAATGGTATGTTGAGCTCAAGAAAAATAGCAAACTCCTCAGAACATGGTGAAGATAGCAGAAAAATCTAAAGATAAAAAGGGATGCATTTCAGTAAATCCTATTTTTTATTCTAAGACCAGTGAGCAGCTGTGATTAAACTCTTGCCTAAGCTATAGATGACCCAGTTAAATGTTTTTTTCTTAAAAAAGGAAGTGCAACTTTACTCAAGCTTGACTATACAATCTAATTATGTTTCAATGTGCATTTAATATTGAGAATGTATTTGTGCTTAGCTGGGGGCAACAAGTTGCAGCTTCCTATATGCAATTGTATTTGTGCATGGGAATGAATGCAATAAAGTATTTCTGTTTGCTTTGT
The DNA here is from genome assembly GCA_035221455.1 of Xenops minutus. Taxonomy (NCBI): domain Eukaryota; kingdom Metazoa; phylum Chordata; class Aves; order Passeriformes; family Furnariidae; genus Xenops; species Xenops minutus. The sequence goes on along the minus strand of JAWWEE010000105.1, from coordinate 47,321,456 downwards.
GGTTTAATTAATGAAAAAATTCTTATGTAAGTCTTCATGTATTTTACCTTATCAAAACCACATTTAATCATCTTTCTCTATGCACACAAATACTTTTTTCTGTGTATATGAAAACTGTAACTTCCAGTAGTGTATTTTGGCTTTGCAGACAGGGATTTCCTATTACAGGAAAACAAATAGGAGCAGAAGAAACTTCTGTTTACCTGAACATTAATTTACCTAATTTACCTGTAAGGAGTTTTATTGCCCTTGGATTTTTTTTTTTTTTTAATGAAGAATGGAACAGAGAAGTAGAAGTGATTGTTAAAAAGTAGACTATTTGACTATGGAACAATTAATCTTTGCTGTTTATTCTGTTTGTGCAGTCTCACATGTTCCTTGCATTTGCCTTCCATGGAAAGAAGTTTTATGTGTCAGATTAGAAGTAATGAGAGTAACAACCATCCACTTATTGGAGATAAATGTATGAAATGGTTACAATTTTAGATCATTACTTTTATGACTAGAAAGCTGAAGTGGAGCGTCTAAACAATACACAGAAAATATCACCCTTCCTTTTTCCCGTTTCTTGTGCCTAAGTTGCATTTTGCTAAGTGAATTTTTTGTGAACCAAAGAAAGAGTCAAAGATTAAAGAAGATGAGACAGCTGGAGATAGAGGAGTTGATGCAGAAGAATAATAGTGCGTTCCAGCTCAACAAGTGAGCAAAGAAACTATGTGTGTCTTCCTGCACTCAGAAGAATTTAATTCTTTAATTAATTTTAAGCAGGATTCTAACCATGATTTTTAGGTCTAATAATTTTCCTACCTCAAGCAATTTTTCATTGTCTGCAATAAGCTTGAAGAGTCTTGACTTGAACTAGCTGATCATGTGACATGTGAGAAATAGTATCTTTGCAAGCAAGAGCTAATTCTGGTGTAAGCATGTTTCCCTGTATTTCTTTGTGTAACTAGGTTATTTGGCTGGGATTTTTTTTGAGGCAGAATGCTGCTTTAAACAATGCTGTGCTTCTGCTCTGTTCTCCAAATAGCCTATGTAACTGGAAAAGGAATGGATGATTAGAGTTCTAAGTGTGTGATGGCTTCTGCAAGTGTCTCAGTTGTGTATTGTGATTAGCAAAATGAAGAAGATCCTTAAATGTGTCCTGAATTATAGAAGGATTTAAATTGCCCTGTAATATATCTATTGATTTGAGAAGAATCATGGCTGACATTCACTGTAGCCACCTGAGCAAGGAATCTGGCCTAAATTCTGCTTGTTATCACATGGTTCAGACTTGCTTTGTTGCAGAGTGGAGAGTTGTACTAATCATATGAACATCCTCAAAATTAGTTGCTGCATTTATAAAGGTACTAACTTTCATTTGTGACCATGCTTAAAAAAAAAGTGAATTATTTCCAAAGCAGTAGAGAAAAACTAAAATTGTTTTAATGTCCGTGGTCCCAGTGACTTTTCAGTCTAACTTGTATGTGGTCTATTACTCTGGAATTCTTTGTTCTAATTGAATAATGTTAAAATATACAAAATGTAAGGGCAGTGAAGCTGGTGAAGGATCTGGAGCACAAGCCCTGTATGAAATGGCTGAGGGCAGCTGCGGTTGGTTAGCCTGGAGAAAAGGAGGCTGAGGGGAGAGGTTATTCCTCTCTACAACTACCTGAAAGGAGGTTGTAGCCAGGTGTGGGTCAGTCTCCTCTCCCTGTAACTTAATTTTCCTACTTTGAATGAGTTTGCAGTTTGGGTTTTTCAAACATGCCTAGAAGTCAAATATCAAAATTAAGATATTGAGGTATACTGCTGTTATTGCAGCATTTATCGTTGTGTATTGTAACATTTCAAAAGGTTCTTTTAAGCTTTATTTTTTTCCTCTTATAGAAAGAAACAGTAATATGACAAAAGGTGTTTGCTGAATAAGCATTCATTATTTCTGCAGTTATTTCCCATTCATATGAATATAGAAATACAGACAAGCATGAGGTTTAAGAATTCATGTCCTTATTTAAATACAGAATTTTCTAGTGTATGTGGGATTTCAAGATTTGATAGTCCTTAAAAAAATCCTTGCAGAAATTAGTCCAATCTGCAGAGTGCAAATATGAGCAAAACTGTTGTCTAGCTCAGGAGTAGATACTCTGATTTGAATTCCTAAAGATTCACCTACAGTTATGAACAGAGGTGCCCAATACAGCCCATTGGATTTCAGGGTAAAATGGTCTCTCTGAGTGGCCAGGTTTCAGACCTCTATTCTAAAATGTGGGAGCTGTTTTAATATAGACAGGATATTTTTTCCTTTACTTTTGATTCTTGTAATTATTGGCTTTTCTGAAATACTTTTAAACAAAGGTCTTTAGCACCTGCCACACAGCTGGCCCCTTTAGTTTATTGGCTTATTTTGTTGAATTTTATGAACAATTAGAAAAACTTTCATATTATGGGAAATACTGGTCAGTCTTACTAAGCCGTGCTCCACCACATTCTCTGTTAGGCAGGTTTTATTGCTGAACACTGTCCACTGCTGGACAGAGTGGAAATGCTATCTTCCCATGTTACTAAATAGAGTTCCATCTCTTGGGAACCATCAAAGCTGCAGAAATTCCTTTTGTGCAAACTTTGTCAGATTGTTATTTTTTGTTATCAACACATTCTACTAATATTTAAACTTCTCTACTTGGTTACCCTGTGGTAACAAAATCTTTGAGACTCCTGATAGTCTAAGTCTCCCCATTACTGCACTCTGAATCTGTGTATTTGGCTTTCACACACCCCTCTTTGCTATCTCTAAAGAGCAACATTTCTATATTATAAGTGAGTTAATGGTGTAGGCCTGAAGCTAATCTCTGTTTCTCAAGGGAAAGTAAAGTCCCATCTCTTGTTGAAGATATGAAAGTAGTTTGTCCTCAGCAAATTCATTTTGTCATAAACTCCTGTGAGCTCAGACTTGTGTTCAAGAAGTCAAAGCCTAGAGACCCTTAGGGGTTCACCCTAGTTTGTTAGATGCTGTAGAATCTTACTCTGCAGTGTGCAAAATCAAATAACTGTGGACTTACAGAAAAATCAGTAGAACTGGTTCAGGGATTAAACTGGCTCTAAGCTTTCATGGTCCATAATGTGAACCTTATATTTTGTCTAGCCCATTTTTAACTGCATTCTAGATTTTCTGGTATCTACAGATTGTCTTACTAACAGCAATTGTTAACAAAATGCTTTTTAAAGAAAGGGGTTTGATCATATTTTTGAGGAGGCCTCTAGATATTATACTTGTTTCAGGCATTAGGAACTCTGCTTGAGTAAATCCTGTGTTCTTTATGCTAACTAATTTTTGGTTCAGTGAAACTCTCCTTCAATTTTGAGAGAACATGCATGCATAAAGTGTGCAAAATTTGTCCCTGAATCCCTAGAATGCCTAGGAAAACACAAACTGGCATCTCTGTCTTCCCACAGTTCTTCTTGTTGGCATGAGATCCAGAGACTGAGATTTTTTGCTTTAGATTTATCCTCTATACCAAGAGCCGAGTAAATAGAGAGGTATGAATGTTCCTGTTAATGTAGAGCTGAATTTAAAGCATATGTTCTGCTTTCTGGATTTTTTAAAAATCCCTTTTAGGAACTACTTTGCTTTTTGGCATCCCTGAGACATTCATGGTGTACATCTACCTTGAGAGCCTTGGAGAATAATGATGAGATCCCTTTAAACTGTAACTCACAATCAGGCTTATGTTTGTTTGAAGATTAAATTCAAAGTCATTTGCCATGAGTACAAATGTCCAGTTCCTGCCAAATTTGCCTCAGTTCTCCAGTCATTTTTAGCACCACCTCCAATATGATTTAGAGTCAAAGTTATATTTGTTCTGCAATCATACTAAGCTTGCAATGGGTATGTAAGGCTCTTCTGAATTTGGCCAAGGCTGCTAAGTGGCTGCTGGCACCACTTTGTCAGGAATTATGGCATGTTTTTTATAGCTGTTGTAAAAATTTTGAGTTGCAGTTGGGAAACAAAAAGCTTTTTTAAAATGATACATATCTGAAAAACATACATTGTGAGAACATGCTGTGTTGAATACCAAGAACTAAGTCTTATGCATTCCCTGGAAGACAGGAAGGTCGGCAGCTGGAATTTTTCATTGATTTCAGACTAAAATGTGAAACTGAGTTCTGTACTGAAAGTTTTGAACATGAAAATGAGTAGTCATGTCCTTCTTGCTAATAAAATTTTCAAAGGCAAATCTTCATAATATCTAAGAGTTAGAAATAATCGAGGCTTATTCTTCACATTTTCATTCTAAGAAGATGTAAAAGAGAGATTGGTTTCCCTGAAAAAGCATATTTGATTAACTAAGAGATAGTTAATAGGGATGCTGAAATGAAACTGCTTAATTCGTAGTTCTGAGCTCTTATGTCAGGATTTATGCAAATTCAGGCAAACATGACTTCAACAGCTTAATTTCAGTTTATGAGTTTAGGTTTTATTTCTTGCCAAAAGGATACACTACAATCATATTTTCAGTATGCTTCAGAATCTTGATTTTCCACAGAGATAGTGTGGCAAACTCTACATCTGCGGAATTAGAAAACATACAGGCTTTAGTACGGCTTGTTATTTGATTCTGGTAGTTTACTTATTATACCTATACTCTTTCATAAAAACTTTGGACTATGTTCTTCAGGAAAGTATGCATATTTTTTTAACATGTTTTGTTGGATAACAAACTGTCTTTTTCCCCCCTCTCTAGTTCTAATGCAATTTTTTTTTTCAGCTCTCCTGTCCCTGTGTACAGGTGTCACTATGGAAGTCTAGCTGCACAGGATGAATTCTACCTCTCTTATGCCCTGCCTCCCATAATGTTTTTAACTGTATTTCATTAAGTCAGATAAATGAAGGCTGCTTCAGACAGCATGACAGGTAATTGGGAATCTTAACACAATTTTAGCATAACTTTACCTGTGTCAGATTGTTCTTACACCTTTGATTATATGTCATGGCATATCTTCAATAGATTAATGCCTGTAAGCAGAGGGGAATCTTTGAAACAGTTGAGTCTAGTAATTGGAATCGTTTGTTCCATGATACGGGTCCAAGCACCCTGAACAGAGAACACCATATAGTGTCTACTAGGAACTGAAATGAGTGAGTGTATGTAGGTGCTAGTGAGTCAGAGTAAATAAAAACATGAATTCAAGTTTGACAAGGGAGCTGGCCTTGAAAACATGTGAAGTATGCTCAGGTTTAATTGAGATAGTTTCTGTTTCCAAGTATCAGTGCCAGGTGTGTCTGGCTCTGGAGAGAGAGCTACAATTGAGCTGTAAGAATAGGGAGTTTATTTTTTTGAGTTCTATCTTTAACAGCATTGAGAACTTAAAAGTAGAAGAATTACTGGGTGAGGTTGTCCCTGAAACAGTGATAGAATTAGATATTTAGTTTCAGGCTCAGTGTGCAACACTATGATGACTAACAGACAGCGCGATTCCTAGAAAATGTTATTTGGCCAAAATGCTTGTGTGATGCATTATGTAGAAGTAGGAGAAATTGCTGAGTGGAGCGATTTGAATCAGCATGAGTATTTGACTTTGGTTTGAACCCACTTTTAATTTTTACTGGTTATGGGATTAGACATGATCACCCAAGTCACTACTGGGCCCTCTCCCACTTCTCAGGAGGTAACTACATGCTAGGTATCCAGTTCTGATGAGCTCATGAAACAGTTCTCCCTGCACTACAAAGCACATTCCAGCACTTCATAATAAACTGGATATGCTGCCAGATGGTAAAAATGCAAAGCTTTTTCAAATGTATAGATTAAAATATATGCTGTCTCCTTTCTCCCTTATTTTTCTCCTTCCTTCAGGTTCTTGCTCACTTCTTTCCCACACCTTCCCCCATACTTTCGTGACTTCACTCTGCAGCACCAATTCTTTTTTTCCCACTCCTTCACCCAGCTGCTTCTATTGCTCCTCCAGCTCTTTAATTCCATTCTCTCCTTCTTTCCTTTTCTCTGGCTTTTTGCCACTTTCCTAATTTTGAAGCTTTAAATTCTTTCCTACATTTTTAATCTGATATTCCAATTTGTCTTTGTAAGCTTCTTCATGAGTTTTCTGTTCAGAGAGAAATTAGAGCAGTGCAGTTAACACTTGGCACTTTCCTCAAATTCATGTGTCCAGTGGCACTTGAATCATAACAAAAGTTCATCAGTTTTTGCTTTCTGATTATGTAAGATGATGTAACATATTTATTGCTAAAATCAAAGCAGTTCTTTATCTTAATATGGGTAGCAGATGCATTTTTCAGAAAGAGATTTGAAAGGCTAAGAGACCACTCCTTGAAATGTATCTTTCACAGACTATTTGCTCTGTCCCTGGTCTATTTGTGCTTCCTTACCAAATAAAAGCAGTTCTGATGGTGGGAGGTAGGGTCACTTCCAAATTTCAAGAGACTTGAAATAAATTTGCTTTGTTTTGAATGAATTTCTTAAGTTTTGGCTTTCCCTGATTATATTTTTTGCAAAATAAAGCACCTCACTCAGATCTTCTGCTTTCTCATCTCCCCACCGTAAATCCTTTTTTTTCATACATTGGATGCAAACTTTTGCCAGTCTAAAGCACCCATCTCAGTGTCAGCCTTGCAAATCTCTGGTCATTCTGAGGAATGTTAAGGGTATTTGGAAACGCAGAGGTAAAACCATTGAATTCAATAGGGTATGTATCCCATTCCATTTTTATTAGGAATGATTGGGGTGCAGTGAGGAGTAAAATGCCTTGAACATAATCTCTCTCAATGTTCTATTGTACTTTCCTGCAGCCACTCTGTCTTGTGAATATTTGTTTTCAATTTCATATTAATTGGTTAATATGCATTTGTTCAGTGATCTTTTGCCAGTTTAGAGAGATTTGCTTCCTCTAGCTCTACATAGCCATCTTCTTGGCCTCACAAATAAAGACCTAAGTGCAGCTCAGCTGACAGTGGCTCACTTTTGTGGAGGGAAGCACATGACGAGGGGTGGGAACAAGAATCCTTTGGTGTCTTCTCATTTCAAGATGATGGTGAATGTGAGCCTCTACTGTACAAAGGAGTAGATACTGTAACTTAAACCTAAAGTAGCATTAAAGGGATCAGTGGCCTTTGGAGTCAGGTGGAAGTGTTTTGAGATTCATTTTTCTATGAAAATTTTTAATCATCAAACATAAATTATGGTAGGAAATATTGTTCCTTTCAGCTAATTCAAATGGTTCAAAATTGTTGAATAATCTAGCATAGTTTGAAGAGATTTAATTTGGCTTTGAACTTTAACAATGGTGTAGGTAAACTCGAAATATTTTACAGATTTTCCAAACTGTGTTTAGATTTCTGCATAAGTGTGAAGTGTTTTCCCTTCCATTTTAGGACTAAAAATGTGTTTGAAATCTTATTACTTTCTTCAGGGGACAGGAAAAGTCTTGATCTAGCTCTTAGAGCGCCTCTCTGGTTTTCTGTTTAATTTTATTATGTATGTAAGAGTGGGGATTTGTATGTAGGCTTGAAAAGGAGCTGGGATTTTAGTGTGAATGAAAAGGACTAGATACCTGATTCTCCTTGTTTCTATCTTTATGTCTAGTGTCTCATCTTCTCAGCCAAATGAAGGCTGTGTGAAGCCCTGATTAAAACAAGATGTTCTTATGAGCACATTATATGTTCCAGAATTATTCATTTAACACTGCTGGTTTGTTTTTTTTTTTTTTTTTTTTTGCCTGAGGAAACCTAGGCAGACATGCAGGTGGATCTGTTGTAGAGTACAGATGATGTAAAAAAAAGTTTCTTAGGGATCCAACCACTATATATACTCAGCAAACCCAACATGTGGACTGCCTTCAGTGGCCAGAATTATCCTGGAGTTGCTAGAATGCTACAGATGAATGAGACTCTTCTTGATTTACTATAGACATGCAGTTGATGTAGTCTCCTCAGATTCTCCTTATGGCCAATAAGAATAAACAGATACTTTGTGAGATTTGATTTTTTTTCCAGACAAATGTAAATGTTTTCTTTAGAATAGGGAAATCACACCCTAGAGAAGACTGTTGGGCTAAAAATAGAGCTCAGAAGGATTAGCCTACAGGCAGATGTCTGCATTGCCTGATGAAATGTATTGAGATGTCAGCAAATCCCAGATAAGTGTATTTTCTCTAGCAGCCCTCGTAAGACTGAGACAAAAGCTTCATCGTCTTTTCACCCTCACTGTATTTTCCTGGTCCAGCCTAAATCCTGTTTTATCCTGTTGCTGTAGCTGAACTTGTTGGAGACAATAGACTATCCAATAAGAACCCGACACGAGGAGCCAGAGAATAAACCCATCATCAGATTAAAGTGGTTTTCATATGAGAGATGTATTTCAAGGCTTGGAGAATCTGTAACGTCCTGAACAAGTCCACAGAGCCTGTTTACAGGACGAAATAAACCACATGCCTTTCTTTAGTTACATGGTATCAGGAATAAAGAAAATATTGAGGAAAAAAAAGGGATGAACAATGTTGTCTGACATTGATGGAAGCCTTGAAGAGGAGTGAAGGAAGTGCTGTCTCAGTTTTCTAGAGGTGTTTTTAAAGAACTGAAGAAAGGTAAATTTTTCATGATGATAGTCCTCAGTGTTAATGGGCTGCTAAAATAGCTCAAGGCTGATGATGGGAAGGATGGATTTTTCTTCCTTTAGACAGCTGAAAGCACTGTCTTTTTTTTTTTTTCTTTTCTTTTTTTTTTTCCCCCCAGACCTGTGAAATAATAAATTTTAAATAATGTCTTGAGACTGTAGACAGAAGAATTATAAGTTAGTCTTGACTTTGGAAAGAAGAGTGGGTGATTTTACTCTTGATGAAAAGCCCATTTGCCACTGACTTTTAGCTCAGAGGTTGAAGAACACATTTTATCTAATAAAATGCAAACCAAATGCAGAATGGAGTTGTTGACATTGGTGTAGTCTTTGTTGTCATAACCTAAGAGGACCTGCAATGCCACTTTCCCTCCTTTTGAGAAATGCCACAATACCCTATTTCACTTAAAGACATGTGGAACTGCATAGATAGAATAATCTCTGCTGGTGATTATTTTAGAAATTAAATGTAAATGAGCACAACTTTTCCAAGCTTTGGCAAGGCAGGGTTTGGAACATCAATCTGTAACATAGAGAAAAGGTCTGGAAGGTCAGTGAAACTAGGGTAAGACGTCAACTGTATCATATGTTTCAGGGCAGGATTATACCTGAAAGGCTTTGTGCAATGTTTGTGCATGCTACCTCATTGCTTTTTGTGCTACTTCACAGGGAAAAACACTGTGCCTGATTGTTACAGAGATAGCCGAAATAACCTAAACTGTGGCATTGGTTAAACCCAGAACAACAAAATGTGAGGCAGCAAACTTTAGTTTGAGGGTAGTAGCATTCTAAAGGCTTTTAACCATGCTTTCTCAACTTTAGAAATGTGATTACATCAGTTTTCTTTTGAATGAAGAGAATATTTTGTGCACCGATCAATGAATTTTATGCAAGAATTCAGGATTTTTCTAATACTAGTACTCATATTTCCCTTTGTGTTTCTTCATATCTCATAGTGGAGGACCTATTTGGCAGAAAGGTCAGTTTAATGTTGCAACCGAAGAAAAGTTTTAAAGGGTTTGTATTTTCTAGTTTCCTTCCGAACCTTTGCTACAGGTAACTCATAGCTGGCAAAGGAAATTTGTGTAGGTCATTTCCTTCTCTCACTGACTGATTGGTCAGAGATGTGTGAGACATGAAGGTTGACTGGGTTTGTGTCTGGGAGGTGATACTAACTGTGTGGTAGTAGTTTACCCTATCTGTATTTTTCATGAGGAATTGCATCTTGTCAAATGGAATTTTATTCAGATTTGTGCATTAGTTCTCCTTCTTCAGGGAAGGTACCTTAAGAATAAGGTCAGCTTTTCTAGAAAAAGGGTCATTATGAATAACTGTTTAAAATCCTGTATTAAAAATATGTTTTTATGTAAGTATGTCTGGAATACTCATTAAGCATTGTAGAATACAAGAATTTTCCTAATTAGAAAGTATCAGAGCAACCTGCAGATCCATCGAACTGCTTGCTGACTTGTTTAGGATGAGCCGATACTGAGCCTTGCCTCAAATTCTTATCCATTCTTGTCTCCTGCTTAACCACATCATGCCACTTCCTTTCTTATGTGGGCTTTGTCTCAGAAACAGGATTCAGACATATCTAGAAGAGTGCCCTTTTCAGCTGTTCAATCAATTTATTTTTTTTCATAAATGAAATAAGAATATTAAAAATAAATGTTTGGTGAGTTGGAGGATGCCAAGGGAACACATTTGTTTCTGGTGTCTCACTGTCAGTGATGTTTCTGTCAGCCTTCATTAGCTTATGATTGTTAGCATAAGTTAATGGTACTTAGCTGTACAGTTAAACATCAAGCCTTTATAAAAGCTGGTGGAATTTAATACCTGAAGAATTGAATCCTTTTGCCCTTATTTCTAAGAAATTTTGAATATCTTTGGGGATTTTCCATAATATGGAATAAGAAGGAGATTAAATCTCAAATGGAGTTTGTTTTATAGGTGAAACTTCTCAGGGAAGCAGAGCTGCTTCAGGGCAGGATTTTCCTTTGTGGTATTGCAAAACAAGATATGAGAATAGCTTGACAAATTTATTTTTTTTTTAGAATTTCAAGGTACATGAGTCTCTTGTTTGATTATGAAGTGAAATTTAAAGTACTAGTGGAGGGAAACTTGGTTAGACTCTTAAAACTGGAGATAATGGGCAGCATGAGCAGGCAGTCACACTTTATGCTATAAATTATCAGAAACAGAAAATAGTCTCTCTGAGGTTCTGAACACCTGTAGCCCATTCTTTCTCAATAATGCCATGTATATTGTGGGAGAAAATCATAAAGAAGGTAAAGGAGAAGAAAAATATCTTATTAACTTACATGCATTCTACATGACCTGACAGGAAAACCATGTTCAGTACCTCAAACCACAATCTTACTCTTTCGGCATGTGGCCAAAGAATTTATTTTGGAGTGACTAGATGAAGTCAAATCATGCATTTTGATAACTTGTTTGTAATGACATATGCTGGGTCATATTCATCCCTTGAGTCTGCCTATGCTCAAAAATTGTACCACTTTGTTTATGCTTGTGTTAGTTTTATAAAGCTGAATAGCATCATTATCATGGGAGAAAAGTTGAGACATTTTGTAAAGCAGTCTTATTTAACTAACGTTCTAGGTAGCATTGATACCACTTTTTCATAACTAACAACTTTACTTTCAACACTATTATTCTTACTATTTTAACAGTAGGAAGCATCAAGAGTTTTAAACTGTCAGTAAAAGCTGAACACATACCTTCTGCTATTTACTTGAAACAGGTAGGCAATATTAGAGTGGTGTATTGACAGTCATGTATTCTTCTGACAGTATATATTTATTTAATCGTAATAGCATTTACTCTTCTCTGGCATTAGTTCTTAATTATCAAATCACTTGAGTGTGAGTGAATCCTTGCAATTCTTCTGTGTGTGAATTTTGTCCTACTTTTAGGTGGTTACTACGTGAATACTATCTGGAGAAGGACTTGGACAGTCTGGAAAGGTTTCTTTTCTGGAGTAGGCAGTACTGGTCCCATGGGAGCACCCCCTGAGAGTGTCCTTACAGGAGTGCGTGTGGAATGCAGCTAAAACTTGACTCAATGAGACAAAATGCTTCTCTCAGTCAGGAAAGAGATAAAGCTTTGAGTGACTCAAGATCTCCACAGAGGGTAGTAGAGGGCAATGAGAGGAAATCTGTGAAATGAAAGGGTTGGTGTGCTCCACATCATGCATGTTTTAGGGGCATTATTTCAGCCAACCACTTGTCTGGTCCCATGGTGCAGTTAATAGTTCGGAGGATATTTTTGTGTTTGCCTTAGTGTGAAAAGAATTCAGCTGATGTCCTCTGAGGCTGCTCTGTAATGTGAGATTTTCCACAGTTAAGTGTAAAACTTGCCTTGGAAGAAGAGTCATCATCAAAACTTGTGTGCTAATGTAGATGAGTTCACAGATAAGCTAATATTGTTTTTAGGAAATGCCACCAAGTAATACTTCATGCAAGATACCTAAGTCTTGGGCATGGTACATATCATATGGAGTAGGCTTTCCACATGTATTGATTCACCAGGGGCACTGAAGGTCAGATTCTTGGCATCCTAACAGTTTTACTCCTAAAAATTTCCAGCTAACAAATAACATGAAGTTGCATTTTGTAGCTGAATGTAATTTATTTTCAGATTTTATGGAATATTATTATATTTCTGTTAGCAATGATATTTTATTCTTTCAAAGAAAAGAAATGTTTTTCAAGTTTCCTAGCTTACTTGATGACAGTGCTTGGAATTACTAAAGTATGAATATCCTCCAGATGTGAAGTTATACCTTTTAAAACCATACCTAATAAGAAGCTTTCTGGAAAAGACATGGATTTCTTTTGGGGGAATGTTGAAATTTTAAGCATAGCTGTTAAGGAAATTTTATCTAGCATCACTTTAAAAAGGAATGAAAACCTATTAATAACTCTAAAAGGATTTAGTAAATAGTTAAAATAGCAATTGCAAAAGCTTCTTTATTCAATGTATTTTTGTAACTTTTTGTTATGTGTGCTGCTACTGGACAGGAAGATCCTGTGAGGGTTTGATTTTCTGTTGGCTTTGTTTTTTTTTTCTTTTTCATTACTCCACTGTAACTTATGTTTAAGAAATTGTGACTGTGAATTGCCTTTTCAAAACCAATTTTCTTCATGATATAAAAAATAAACTTTTTACAATAAGAACAAACATTCACTAAAACAATCTCCTCAGGAACATGGTGAAGTCCCTGTCACTGAAGTTTTTCAAGATATCACTGGTCAGGGTCCTGTCTAATCTCATTGAGGTTCCCTTTCCCACAAAAGTTTGGATCAGGGGATCTATTGAAGTCCCTTCTAACCTGAGCTGTTCTATGATTACATGATTCTAAAATTTTCTGTTAGTTATTTTGTAATTGATTTAATAAAAGCTCTGTGTGTGTCTTATCTATGGTTTCTGGAGTAGCAACTCAAGTTCAAAAATTTTCATCAGATCTAACTACTAGGAACTGATGCATATAAAACTTATGTAGGCTTAGACAGTTTTGTACTTACAAACGCTCTTTCACTGAGCAATGGGAATATTTTTCTCATGTGTAAAGCTTTATTTTCTCCCTCCTTCTACTGAGTAATAGCTGTGTCCTCCCTTTGCTCCCTCGCACACCTTTGTCATCCAGGATGGCTCTCTGAACTCTGCCTCTCTGCAAGGTGAAAGTTTCAAAGAGCTATTGGTGGCTATTCTATTAATGTGTGCTCTGAGAGGCCATAATTTGTGATGGGTTTTAACTCTGTTTTTTTTGTTTGTTTGTTTTGTTTTGTTTTCTGTAATAGATTCACCTGTCTTTCAGATATATCCTATTTGAAAAATATGAGAAAGGCAAAAAGCTTTCCGTTGTCAGGGGGTTTGGTGGAGAACAGATGCAATTTGTCTTAAATTCTACACATTAACTTCTTCCCAGTATTAATCTTCCTTCAGGAGAAGTCTCTCTCAGATGTGTAACAATGCTTCCACTACTTGGAACTGGTTTGTGCTGTTTTAAATCATGCTGAGGTAATTAGGATATAAAAGGTTGTTCCATTGTCAGCTAGACCTAGGCAGTAAGAAAATGGTGTTTACTTGCCATTTGTTCTGGCAGGATAATGTATTTTTCAAGAAAGAAAGGGAATTGGAGAAGGAAGAAGGAGTCAAACAAGGCTACCAAAAGCATTTCAGAGATCTGTCTTCACCACAAAACCAGCATGACTTATTTTAGGGAGGTTTGGAAACAACTTATTGGTGTCGTTTAAAAGGTATACTTACTATGTGTTATTCTCCCTGAACATATATCTTAATGCGGAATTGCTTAATTGTTTGTAACTATTATGGATCTTGGGGTGGCCTTTTGTGGGAAAATGATAAAATATTGACTCCTTTTGCTTCTACCTTCTGGTAAATGATTATCTGATATAATGAAATGTTGGAAAACATAGGACAAGGTAATTTCAGAAATTAAATCTTACTGCAAGTATAAGGTAAACCTGATTTTGTTTCTGAGTTTCTGCCTTGAAATAAAATAAATGGAGCTGATTGAAAGGACTTTCAAATCAGCAATGAATGAATGGAGCAGACATCTAAAAGGATAATGTTAAAAATGTTTGAAATCTGTCTTTAGAATATGAGGTCTAGTAGGTGTTTTATAATGACTTTGTTTTGCAAATATTGTTACTGGCTTCTTTGTTACTGGTCCCTCTTTTGCCCATTCATAGTCCAAATGGTACCTAAAACCCAGACTTCAGTTCCGTCACTTGCAGCACAGTTCTACTACCCAACAAGAGCAGTTCAGAGAGTTTAGGTTACAGACTTTCTGGGCCCAATCTGCATCTAACCAGGGTTGTCAGCTTCTGATAGTGGAATGATTAATTTTGGTCCCTGTGTGAAAATGGAAGTTTCTTATTCCTGAATATATTAGTGAGTACAGATTTTAGGGGTTTTCATGCATAAGAAAACCTGTGTTCTTCATTGTTTTGGGTGGGCTTTGGTCTTACATAGCTAACACTATTTTTATATAATTTCTTATAAGACATTCTTGTTTTCTCTTTCCTAGAAACACTGAAATATAATGTTTCTAAATTTTAGCATTCCCCCTGTGTGCTACATTTGCTCAGTGACATTATCGAGATAGCAGCCAAGAGCTCCTGAGGTTCTGAGTCACAGTTTTGCAGCAGGGTGCCAAAATCCTTACTAGACTTCCCTAGCATGCCTGATTGCAAGCTGAGGCTCCTGGGACTTCTTGACTGCCAGCTTTGTGACAAAAACTCTGGCATAACTTTCTTTCCAGTATCTGACAAACCTAGGGTGCCGACATCCTTTGTTAGACACACCTGGCACACTTTTTCACAACCCACAAATTTCAGTTGTGAATATTCCAGGGCATGAAGAGTCTGCTTGGCATATGTGCCCTACATCTGCAGATTTCTTTATTTCACCTGCAACCTTTTGTTGAGAATTTTGAAGAATGTCTTGGAGAAAGTCTTCTTGGAGGAGGAGACCCACTTCTATGTTCTTATTACTCTGCAGGAGATAACAGGTTTTAGAAAGAATTCTTTTAAGTTAATGAGTTTTTTGGGATGCCAGATACCTTTTGAATTTCATAGTTAAAACATGGAGCACTATTCCTGGAATTTTGCAAGGACTTTTTCATAAAAATGTCCTAAGCAGTAGGAACTGAGATGTGGATTTTCAGGGAAAACATCAGAATAAAATACTCATGAATATCAATTTCATGCCTGACTACCCTTTGTCCTTTAAAAAACTCCCCCTAAAAAAACAATGGTATCTGATTAATATATATATGTTATTCAATTATCAAGTGTAAGGAAGCAAATTCATACAATTTGAAGAAGCTCAGAAATCTGAATAAAGATTTTTTTTTAGTAGAAATAACTAGGGAATTCTAGAAAAAAAAATGTTCAGAATTTCTATGTTCTATTCACTTATATCTCTCTGACAGTACTTGTCATTACATATCTAATATGATTATTATGTCTTACAAAGCAGATACAGTTTTCAAGATGTGCCAACGAGTTTTCTGAAAGCACTAAATATTAACTTAAGACTGATAATAATTGTTTTAGCATAATAAACATGGACCTTACAGCAAGAGCACTGCGTTTTATGGCTGTTCCACTAACAGGAAAGCAAAAAAAAAAAAAAAAAAAAAGGCTTTCATAATGGCAAATCAATAAAACGTGGTAGTTCAGGTAATAGAGATATCTTGATTTCATTTTTCAGTCAAGCTCATATTATTATGAAGCAGAATGGCTTGGATCTAGCATCTGTCCTAGAAATTTTTCTACCCATGCATACTAGCAGTCAAAATGCCTGTGCTCGTTTGTGTGTATTTGTGGGTGGAGAAAAGCTAGCAAAGAAAGTCTTCAAAGCAATGTCTGCATTTTTTGTTTTGCTCCTGTTATATAAAAGGCCAAAATAATATTATGAGATCATCTGAGAATCTTAAATATGAAAATGTGGGTTACTGTTACCTAACATTTACTGTTTTTTCCTGTACTCACTTGTCAGGCTCATAAGGGTACTATTTTGTAGGAGAAAACCCAAGAACCCCAAGTCCTAGGTGTTTGCTATAAGCACCATATTTAAATTCTGTGTATTTTTATTGAAATAACGCAAGTCTGAGTTTTTGCATTTCTGTAGATCAGTGTACCTCATTACTTTTTTTTTTTTTTTTTAAAGAAAGCACTGAGTTCTCCATAAATTTTGCCTTTACCCAATGTGTTACTAGGATTTCTGGCATCACAAGTCACTTGGGTAATTTATGCTCATGATGTCAAAAGCCAGACACAAACAATAACATACAGCAGGTGAATTTGATTTATTCAGTTTATTGAATTGCTATTTTGAAATGTTACTGCTTCAAAATGTGGAACATGAGGAGTCTTTCAGTGTGTCTGGAGAGCACCTACTGCCTTGATAACAAACTCCTTGGAACAGATGGTGTTCTCCCAGGAGTGCTACAGGAACTCAAGAGGTAAATAGTTGTATTACTATTGCTGATGCATAGCTTTCATTTAAAATTGTCTTGGTGCCTAGGATTGCAGGATGGTAAACACGATGCCAGTGTTTAGAAAGGACTTGATGTGAAATCTAAAAAACTGTAAGCCTGTAAGTCTCTGTACTATATATAATAGTAGAAATTATTTTAGAGTGGATTTTCTGATCAAGTGAATGAATATGATATCACAGAATCAACTAGGTTGGAAAAGACTTCAAAGATGATCAAGTCCAACCTTTGACCTAACACCATCTCATCTACTAGACTATGATGGCACTAAATGCCATGTCCAGTCTCTTCTTAAATATCTACAGGGATGGTGAATCCACCACCTCCCTAGACAGCCCATTCTAAGGTCTGATCACTCTCTTTGTAAAGGATTTCTTCTTAATATCTAACCTAAACCTCCCCTGGTGCAGCTTCAGCCTGTATCCTCATATCCTGCTGCTGGTTGCCTGGGAGAAGAGACTAACCCTTCTTTCAGGGAGTTGTAGAGAGTGCTAAGGCCTCCCCTGAGCCTCCTCTTCTCCAGGCTGAACAACCCCAGCTCCTCAGCCACTCCTCACAGGATTTGTATAGATAGATATGGTAGATAGACTTGGGAAGTGTAAGCATGGCTTTTGTGAAAGGAAGTCTTACACAACCATTGTTTTGGAGTTCTCTGAAGGACTTGGTATACCTTGTTAATTAGGTTGACCTGAATGATGTGCTGTACTTGATCATCCCAGTAACTGGTGACAAATTCTCTTACCAGAGTCTTTTACGGGAACAAGGCAGCCAAGATCTAGGAGGGGACATCTCTCCTTTGATAAATGATGAGTGGAAAGCCAAAAACTAAGGATAATAGTAGCAAAGTATTTGGTTTTTTAATGGAGGGAGGGAGAGAAAACTTGCAGGAGTTTGGTCTGGGTTCTGAACTTTTCAGTATGTTTTTAAGTGACCTGAAAAAGGAGAGGGTGTAATGGCAAGTTACTCTGGGGAAAAAGGGCTATGGCTAAATATGAGGGATGGCAGGGGTACATTAAACCATAGTCTAAATGGTTAAAGAAATGGCAGGTAAAATTCAAGTAAATAAATATGGGCATCTTTTTTCTTCCTTTGTGTATTAAATGATGGCTTCTGAGTTGGTCATTGCTACACAATAATGAGTTACTGTCTCACAAGGACAAACATCAGTCTGTCATTACAGATATAGTCATGGAAACATTAATTTAATGCTAAAGAGCAGTCAAAGAAAGAAAGAAAATGCTGAGTCACTAGGGAGAGAATGGAGAGCAAAGCAGAACATCAGTGCAGTACTGCAGAAATCCATGGTTTGTCAGCATTCTGAATTCTGTGCATGTTTATGCTCTTCTCAACAGTGATGAGGAAAGAATGGAGAAAATTCAAAAAAATAAGGATAGCAACAGAAAAACTTTCTTATGAGGAAGGTTGTTGCTTATATATTCCATAAGATGAAACCATAATATTTCAGCTAGTGTTCAGTCTCTTACAGACAGGAATTTAAACTACTAATTCCAAAGTATGTCTAATTTGATAGAAATTGCAGTATGAATCCATTTAATGTTGAAATATTTTCCAAGCAGTTTTTCAGGATGCAGCTGAATCAGAGCTTAATGACATCAGCTGGCTAGGTTCCTGTGAACTGCAGTGAGCCTGGAATCGGCATCCCAGAGCAAATGAGGAGCCTGCTGTGAGAAACTGGTGAACACAGTTGCCCTAGAGCAGAACTGAAGCTGTATTTTTTCCTAGCTTTTCCCATACATATTCTCATACACAGTTTGTGAAACATGATGTTTGGTGAGGGAATATGTAATTTTGGCTGGGCTACACTTTGTGTTCTTACATAACAAAGCAACAGAAAATAAGCAGTAGGAAGTTTTGCCAAACATCCATTGGATGCGCTCTCCCCTAAAAACCCCAATTTTTTATGCCTGCATCCTGTTTCATAAGTGGGGAAAAAAAAAGGCCTTTCTAAAAACCCTCATCGCTCTTCAGGTTGCTCTTATTATTGCCAGTGTCTGGTTGAGATACTGTGCATAGGAGAATCCAATGATGAAATATGTAATAAAGACTGAGATTTTTTACTAACACTTAAGAAAACATGCAGCATCTTGAAATGCGGAAAAGAGATTTATTACACAACACTATATTGTGTTAAACCAGTGCTAGTTGCAATAAATGTTTTTGCAAATCTCAGATACTTACTCTTCATGTTGTCACTTGCAAATTGGATAGTTTCTCCATTTTTCTATTATTTGCAATTTAAACTTGCATTTCAATCACTGGCAGGAGATGTTGCTTTTAATAAGTATAAGCAGATGCCTTCTCTTGCTTTTGGCAACTTTAGTGTGAGGGGAAAAAAGGAAAAAAAGTACTAATTAATGTTTTTGCCTGCTGAGACTTTTTACCTTAAGTCAGCTCTGTTTGTCACAGTTGCGTAGCAAGTATTTAGTCCTGAAGACTAATTGGCAGGCTAGATGGACTGTGACATTCAAAATTATGGAACAGAATTCAAGAAAGTAGAATGCAGCCAGAATTTTAGATGCTTCTGTGCCTTTAGTATGAGGTAATCTCAGTAGGTTTTTGTACTGTTTACAGCTTCTGGGTATTTTAAATTGTGAATAATTCTGCAGCTTTTTTCCTTTTTCTTTTTTTTTTCCTCCCTTGGAATAAGCATTTGTTTTAAAATGCAGTGATTTCTTTTGGAAACTACTCCATATTTTTTTGAAATGGTGGTATAGTGATGGAAAATGTGGTTTCCATATATTCATCCTTGAAGATTGTACTTGATTTGGGGTGTTTTTTCTCCTCCTCTTCCTTTAGTTTACTGAGAAGTTTTATAATTCACTGATATAGGACTACATCAGTTAAAGAAGTGTCCATTATTTTGCATAATATTCAGAGGAACTTCTTGATGACTCTTTTCTGCAATAGGTAGATTCTGCAGGTCATCGTATCTTCCTTCCTAGTATGTAGACTGTGATTTAAAGATGACATTACTCTTAGTCCACGTAACTGAAGTTCAGATGTGACTGGTATTACTGAATCCATTGTGACTACTGATGCCATTCAAAAGAATTGAACCTTATTTAATATTTACTTAAAATTGTGCATTCCTTTTGCTTTATCCAGATCTGTCCTGCCACTCTGTCATTCCCTGTCCTTCATAGATCTTTACTTGTCTGCTACGTAGCAGTTAGAATTAAAATTCCTGGTTGCCTGGATTGAAACAGTGCCTGCAAACCTCAGTCAGGACCTGGACCTGCACTGTTGTGCTGTGCGTGACAGAAGAGTGTGCTGGTTTTTCCCCTTGGGAATTCTCTGACAGTTGCATCCTGGAGGTTACTTACCCCAGCAACTGTAGGTTGGACACACATTTCCAGGTTTTCCTGTGTGCTGCAATCTAGTTATGTTGTGTGATAGCACATTAATGACCAAGAAATACAAGCCCAGAATACTTTGCTTTGGTTTCAATGGTGATATTGAGATCAAGTTTAATTCCTAGTAGAATAAATTTGAGTTTGAAAAGGAACAAATCTGATATTCTTTGTCTTTTAAAAAATTCAACCAAATAAAAAGCCAAAACAAACCAAGCAAACCTGTTGTGCTAAGCATCGCCAGGCCATGAATGGACAAGTGATAGTTTATTCAGCTGAGGCATGGCCATTTAATCATTTGTGCTGTCTCCAAATTTGGGCTTGCTTTTTTCAGAATACTCCTAGCAAATGTAGTAACACGTCTTACGGTATAGTTGCAAACTGATGCAGTGATTGGTGTAAAACTTGCTAGTAAAAGTATAGCCATGCTTCCTGTTTGCGTTTTCCTAGTCTATTGGCATGTTTTGTGAAAGTGTAATCAATTCCTTTTATACACAGATGCAAACCTGGTTAGTATTTATAGTAATTAGAGAGCAAGTCTTTAAATTTACCTCATCAATGTCAAACACCATTGACTACCTACTGAGCTTTTAAAGTTGTCTGTAAGACCTGCAATTGATTTTTAGGAAATATATGTGTTTTACTGTGTTTCAAATAATTTAATAATTTGATCCTTGTTTAGAGTCAGTATGAATAGTTATCCTGAATGGCAAATTAAAATAATATAAATAATCATGAGTAGACCTGAGCTGAAACTGGGTTTTGTAAAATGAAATATTTGCTTAAAATTTAAAGTATAGGTGAGATGTTGACTAGAAGGGAAAAACGTAATGCTTAGTGAAGTCAGGGGTCTTCAGTAACTGATAAGTGCTGGCATAGTTAGTTTGTGCAAAATTTTATTTGTGCAACTGTAATTTAACTGGCTATTATGTCTTGTTTCTTTGAAAACCAGCATCGCTAACACAAATTGTACGAGCATATACTTACTAAGACTGCCTTATTTAGCAGGGATAACTCTTGGACAATACTCAAAGTGTGTACAGTGAACAACCTCATTTTTTTTTTCTCATCTGTGGACTTTGAATTGTACACATTTTAAAATGTAATGGAACTTAGCAAAATCCACCATGTTCTGTGGAAGCATCGGTTGGCAGCATCAGTGGCTTTTTGATCATCAGGCCTTGAATACTGTTTGTGAGGTATGTGAATTTGAATATGACAAGCAGAAGTTGTACATCTGGACTATGATGCATTCTGCTTTTGTTATCATAAAAAGCATGGAGCCCAAAAAAACAGAGTAGTCATGGTCTTTGAGGCTCGATTTTTGTATTTAAACAGGAGTTTAACCTAGTCGAAGGCTAGGCTGTTGGTAGGATTAATAACAATGATGTATGTATTAAAATCAATTTAAGAACATTTGGATTGTTTTATTAACTAGAATTAGAAAAGCTAGGAACATGTTTTATCCATATATTTAATAAGAATTTTTAATTAATTGAAAGAAGGGGTAATATATTAGTTTATCTCTATTTGTGTTCCTAGTAGGAAATGTTTGATGCTGTTCCTTCTCTCTGTTTTATCCCCTTTCCCCTTGAACCACACCATGTTCCCTTGTGATATAAAAGAAATAATTTTTAATAATCCCTTCACTAACAGCTGAAGTTTAACAGGATTTCTTGCATGAACTGAAGTTCATTTCCTTCAGACACCTCAACTTTTGAGGGGGAATTTATGAAAGTATGAAAGGCTTGTATTCATCCAGAACAGGGTACAGATGAAGAAAATCCTCTGCACAATTTTATGGGAGGACTTTTTATAGGAGAATAAGAAATTATAGATCTTAAAAAATTATTCAAAAGACTGATGTAGCAAACTCTTATATTCTTTCAGAGATTACCTGGAATACTTCTGTACAGTTTCAGTATGTTCTAACTGGAAGTTATATTTAGTGCTTCAGCATTTTCAGTGTCATTTAGAGCATTAATAAATTTGAAAACTGTATCAATTGCTTCCCAGAAATTGCAAAATTACCCTTTCAGTTGAGGATTTCAAGTACATAATGTTCTAAGAATAAATATCAGTATTTAATAAACCTGATAATAAATGTGATAAGAGGCAACTTCAGCAGGCAAATGAGAGGAATAATGTAATGATAATGTTAGAGTTAAATGACTCAATGAAAATAATTTTTCAAGAACACCTTTGTTCAATTTGAAAAATTTAATTCATTCAAATAATAAAACAGTTCAGTTACTGACCAGAGATAGTATCAAACTTCTTTTTCCCCTAGATTGTTTTGCCACAGGCAAATGACACCTGATGACTTCAGTGGCAAGAGTGACTACTTTGTTAGAATTTAGTTTAGATTGTTTTTTCACCTTGTTGCCAGGAAATCTAAAATTACATGAATGGTTGATGGAATGATTTTTTGTTTCTAAACTTGCTTCTTCTGCCTTATGCATTTACATGTGCTGAAGGGGTTTTTACCTTTGAATAGTGTAGCACTTCGCTTTTTTCATCACTGGATGCAGTGTAATTCAGTTTGGATTTTTAGTTTTAGTTTTTGGTAAATTGGAGTTTTATTTCTGATCTTTGAAGTGTTTGCTCTGAATTTCAATTCATCTGCAAATGCTGTGTGATTGTGTTTTCTTTATTTTCCTTTGAATACTGAAAATAACATTAGCTAATACAGTAGAGTCCTCTGCAGGAAGATCCCAGGCAGACTTCCAGCTTGTCAAGGAGTAAGTCTTGATAGTTGGGTAGTTACATATGTTTCCTTCTGTGATTTGATTCTGATTTCCCTACCTTTTTTATGAGATACCGTGTTATCAAAAGGGATTTATTTCAGGAGATCTAGTCCCTCCCAAAAATGTAGAAGCAAAATTAAATATAACCCTAGGCCAACAATGATTTTTTTTCCTAGAACCTTCTTGAAAATGCTTTGCAGACTCTCTTGAGTCTCTTGTTCCAATGTTTTTTTCTTCTTTCCTAAACCTTCTTTTTATTTTCATATGTAGTTCATTCCTAAGCTGATACTTTCTGAAAATCAAAGCACAGTTATGTAAGCAGCATCAAAAACTTATTTAAGCCTGGTATCTATTATTTCCCTCTTCCTTGTCAAAACTCACCTAACGTAAAATGCAATGAAGAAACATGGGTTAGTTTAATTATTGGGGAGCGGTGTGGTGGGAGTGCAGAGGGAGGATCTTCTTACAAAACCCATACTGAACATCATGGTATCTTGTTATGTGCTTCTAAAGTTGTTTATCGTTGCCCGGTATTTTCCTGAGTTCCACAATCAGACCATCTAGCCTGCAAGTCTGTCTGGAGGTTGCTCTCTCTGACTTCAAAGGAAGGTATTATATTTGCATTTCACAAATCCTTTGCGATGTCATTGGTCTTCCTTAAGGTATCAAAGGCATAGCTTTAGCTGTCTCTTACAATACTCTAGATGAATTAATCAATTCTGCTAACTGAAATATATCTAACCTCTCTAAATTATTTAGCTTTCTCATTCTTACCTGTAAATGGATTTAATCAAGATGAGGTGCAGATGCAAAGCAGTGTAGTGCTTGCCCCTTGGCCTGTAGCACATGAGCAGCTGGTTCAGCTGATGTTCTTCACCCAAAACTGGAGGTTTGTGAGATGTAGCGGAATGGTTCAAAAGCTTATATTTACATGTCATGAATTTAGATTCAGTAATTTTTTTTAGTGTTACTGGTATTGTTTAACTTCGTGTGCAATACACCACTTAGTTTCACTGAAGTAAGAAGAAATATATAAGACAAATTTTAATCCCAATCAGTTGTGATGTCATTTCTGTCTTCTGAACAGCCCTGTACAATTATGCAGCCATAGTACCAATACTCTAAAGCTCAAAATAAATAAGAAGTTACAAGACTGCCTACTCAGTTTTTGCCCTGCTTCTTCTTCAGGCACAGAATCAGATGTTTTTACTGAAGCAATCAGCAGTGAATAATTGCTATTTGTTTATGTAAGTACATTGTGAAACCCAGAAGATAGGGAAAAGCATTTCTCACTCCTCAGAATGTGGAGCTGTATTTAGAGACAACATCTAAACCAATTCAGAGCCATTTAACCCTGAAACATGTCCTAAAACTGAGACTAGTAGGTGATGCAGACTCTGATATTCTGCCAGTTCAATTGTGATCAATTGTATGGTCTAAATCATTGTACTTCAGGATAAATCCATGGTTAATCTAAAGCTTGAATATCCTCTGTAGTTTTTCTTCCTTATCTCAGGAAGGTTATATTTGAAGCTAAAAAAGATTATGAGAGAGATGGCAAGTATGCTTAAAGGTATGGAATGAATTACTTGTTATCAGCCCCCTGTTAAATTTTGCCAAAGCTGTTTTCCAGTACTTTGTCATGATGAGAATATGTGGTCATGGATTATAAAATAGCAGAACTTGTTGGTTATAGTGAGTACAGATCAAATGCTAGTATTTTGTTTCCATTGTTCAGACTTTGTGGTCAAAATGTAAGATATTAGAAGTGGTAGACCTTCCCATGGGATAAATCTTGACTTTCTCCTGGCCCAAGATAAGAAATACTAGAATTTTTGTTTCCTTAGGCTGTTTAGTGTGAAAACACACTTAAGTATAATGTTAAAAATCTACTTCCTAGAATGATGGCCTTAAAGTAAAAATCTTTCTGCCTAGAATACCTCTCATGCTTACCTTAGAATGAGAAAGAAATTCAGAACAAGTTCTCATCTACTCCAGCACCTCCTGTTGAAAACTACTTTCTTTTATGAATTGGAATAATAAGACCTGAAGGTATCAGAATTTTTCTCCTTTCTGAAAAATCAACCTCAAAAACCCAACAAAACAAAACTGCCAATTTTTACAGATTAGATGCAGGAAGATTTTATTTATTGTTTTGTTCAAATAATTTTACAAGTCAAGAGAGATTAAGAGTAGAGAAGTACTTGTAGTGATGTAAAGCTTTAATGTTGTCTATCATAGATACACATTTTATTTAAAAATTCCTTAAGTGACAGCAGAATGAAAAATAGTTTTTATAGGATGGAAAAGACATTGGAAATAATTATATAATAATTAATAAACAGAATCTGCAATAATGTGTTGCAGGAAATATGAAGATACATAGATGGTGATGTAAATCATGAGGTGTTATGCAGGAGGAAAACTATGCTCTTAGAACTAAGAAAAGTGTAAAAATGCCTTGGGTTGTGCTTATAGTAGGGATAATGCCCCATGCAAAAATTCCAGTGGTAAGTATATTTGATCAAGTGTTAAAATTGATCTCTGCTTCACACATTTCGTCAAAAATACATTTGATTCATCTCAATTGCATCCATACTAAACTATTGTTTGACTGCCAGTGTGTGCTCAGGGGTTGGAGAGCTTTGGGGTTTGTGAAGAAAGCCCTTCACATAAGCTGAAGAACGTGTCTATTGGGAACATGGGCAGGGTGAGCATATCCAGTGTTGCCTTGTCGCTGCCGTATGTTCCATCTGGCCCTTTGCCATCTATAGCCAAGGCCCTGACT
Organism: Xenops minutus; assembly: GCA_035221455.1. Taxonomy (NCBI): domain Eukaryota; kingdom Metazoa; phylum Chordata; class Aves; order Passeriformes; family Furnariidae; genus Xenops; species Xenops minutus. The sequence goes on along the minus strand of JAWWEE010000105.1, from coordinate 47,295,888 downwards.
TGTCCTCTCAAAATATAGTGTGACAGTGTGTGACTGCCTAGATGATTCAATCTGCTGTATCACTTCAAGGAGATCTTCAATGTGTTTGGAGCCCATGGCCAAATGTTTTCAACTTGAATAAGTATTCTAGACTTGAGCTTGTTACTGGGTACAGTGACCTAATCCTAATGATCAGAGTATCAATATTCCTCATACTTCATGGATTATAATTACTGTTTGATCCTTAACAAGAATGCCTCCTAAGCCTGTGCTTGCAGAATGGTCTAGAAGCCTAAGTGGTGTAAACAAGCATGGTGGTCCTTTGAGCTAAGTTTAAAGTATTAAGACTTCTAACTTTGTTCTGGTAGATCTTCCCATTTCTAGCTTTCCATTTATTGATAATGTATTCTGCTAAATCAAAGAAACTCTACAAAAGGAACAGTCATTGACTTTCCAAACTTTATTTCTACTGTTAGGATTGCAAAGCCACCAGCGAGCAGGATCTTATCATTCGTTCTTATTGCAATTAAATGTAAATGCATGTAAGGGTGGCCAGAGAAGCCAAGAATTTTGTGGTCTCTAAGAACTAAAGCATGTAACAGGAAATAGGAAGTAAAATGTACTTTAAGTGAGCTGGTAAAAAAGTTCTAAATGAGTTGTTTGATGGGATTTCAGATCTTGGAATATGACAGCTATGGAAATATTTTCCCTAGTTCATAGTGAAAGCATTGTTATTTTGCTGAATTTAGTATGACTGCCTGTGTTAATTGATAAATTTTTATCACTGTTAAAGAACTGTTTGCTGTGTAGATCTGTCTAATGTGCTGGAAGCTGCGTGCTGTGACTTTAGGTTCAGAATGCTTAAAAATGAAAGTTGGATGGTGAGAATTGCAGGTCCTGAGGACACAGCTTGAAAATCTTATATCCCTGCCTAAAATTTACTAAGGATTAACTAAAACCTGAATTAAAAAAAAAAAAAAATCAAATTTTGTTGGATCACAAATTATGTAGCAGGGAGATGAATGCTCAAAATATTTAATACTTTCAAGGCTGCAATTAATTTTCAAACTGGCATTTGTACAATGAGCAAGTAAAATACTTTATGGTAATTCATCAATACAAAAGAAAGTTAAATTAGACAATCAGAGTGGACTTTAAGAATTACCTCAGTGTTCCTGATTTTCATGAGAAAAACAAAACCAAAAACTGGTCAAGATAGATTTAAATATGTGAATTAGTTCAGTAGAGTTTGTATTAATAGAGCTACTTACGTTGTCTGATGGGTAAACTGCTATAGAAATGTTAGCCATTGATAAAGTGAACTCACTTGTTCTTTAGGCAATTTAATACCTCCTGTGCTGAGTGTGAGGAGTTTATTACACATAATCTTAAAAGATCAAGTTTGAAAGGAAATATAATTTGCACACAAATACTCAGCTTTCCTCACAGATATTTAGTGGAAGAGAACGATGCTAACTGTATGAGGGAATAATTTGTACAATACTAATTGGAGGCTTGATTTTGCCAGAGAGACAAAAGGATGCTCAGAAAATGTGGAGAAAGTTGGATATGAGAGACAGCTGTGCTCACATGTTGGAAGAATATTCACAGATGTGAATTCATAAGACCCAGTTTTATGGCAGCAAACCAAAGATGTTATGACTCATACAAATTGAAATCTGCTTTACTTATTCATCACTTTAACAATGTGTTGTTTTGTTTTTTTTTTTTGGGGGGGGGGGGGGTGGTTCCCCCACCCCGCACCCGTTTTAGCCTCGATTCGGGCTAAAAAAAAAAAAGGGCTTCACATCCTCAAGCTCCCAGCCGAAGTGGGGCTCCAAAGGGTGGGGGACTCCCACCAGCCCAGCATCCCCAGCTGGGGTGGGGGGCTGTCGGTAGCCCCCGACCCCCGCGTGTCCCCCACGTGCCAAAAACTCGTGGGTGACCGGAAAACGGGGCTGACACTTGGGGGCTGAGCCTGGGGCGCCACAGTTTGGAGGGGACCGTGGGGAGGGGGCTGGGGGGGGCTGCGGCCGCCCCCCCTGAGCGGAGGCTCCCGGGTTTCTCCTCTCTCCCTTTTTCCTTCTCCTTCCTCCCCTTTGGGCTGGACGTGCCCGGGCAGCGCCTGCTCCTTCGGCTCCCATTGATGTTCCTCCCAAACAGCCCCGCCGCCTGCCAGCAGCCTCCCGAAAAAAAAGATTTGGGAAGCCGGGGGAGGATGGGGGGGAACCGGGGCGGGAGAGCGGGAGCGGGAACAAGTGAAACCGCCGCGGGGCAGCTCCGGCTCCGGCGCTCCCCAAACGCCGCAGCGGGGGCCGGGGCAGTGCCACCAGCCTTGTCCCCTTCCCTCGCCACCGCCCCCAGCACAAGGTGCCAGCCCTGCGCCCACCCCCCCCAACCCCAAACCCCTTCGGAGACCGGCCCCGAAGGGTCCCCCTGGCCCCCGCCCGGGGTCCTCCCCGCCTCCATCCGTGCCCCCCCCCGGGGCTCAGCGGCTCAGTTTGTGGGGGCGGCGTTCCCCCCCTCCGGCTCCCTCTTGCCTCCCTTGGCGGCCGACGGGTCCCCGGCGCCTTTGCCCTCGGGTTCGCCCCCGTCCTTGCCCCCGTCGTGCGTCTTCATGTGCTTGCCCAGGTGGTCGCTGCGCATGAAGACGCGGCCGCAGACGGGGCAGGCGAATTTCTTGGCGCCGGTGTGGGTCTGGAGGTGCCGCTGGAGCTCGTCGGAGCGGGTGAAGCGCTTGCCGCAGAAGAGCCAGTTGCACACGAAGGGCCGGTCGCCGCTGTGCCAGCGCAGGTGGGCTTTCAGGTGGGAGGTCTTGGCGTACGCCTTCCCGCAGCCGGGGATGTGGCAGTTGTGCAGGTGCTTGCGCTTCACCCCCTCGGGGCACGGACCCCCCCTCTCCGCCTCCTGGCAATTGGGGCAGCGACACGCCGCCTGCCCCCCGCCCCGCGGCACGGCCCGACGGGCCCCTTTGGGCCGCCCCCCGCCCTCCGCCTCCGGCCCCCGGGGCTCCGGGGGACCCTCCAGCGCCTTGGCCCCCTCCGCTCCCAGGAGATGCTGCGCTGGCGGCGGCAGCAGGTGGGCGGGGGGAGCGCAGAGCTGGTGCTCCCCCCCGCCGTACCCCCCCAGGGCCGGCGGCAGCCCGGGGTGCGCGGGCACCTGCAGCCCCCCGCCCTGCCCGGGGGGCAGCTCCATCCAGCTGGCTCCGGCGTGGAGGTCCCACCAGTTGACACCCCCCTCCTCACCGGGGGCGCCGGGGTGGGGGGGCCGAAACCAAGGCTCGTAGGGATGCGCCATGTCCGGGGGGGCCGGCAGCAGCTTGGCGTAGGCTCCGGGCGCGGCGGGGCCCTCGGGGGGCAGCTCTAACCTCGGGGGGCCATGGGGCTCGTAGGTGCCGGGGGCGGCGAAGGCGGAGTCGTCGGGCCCGGGCAGCGGCAGCTCCGGGGGGGGCAGCGGGGAGGCGAAGTCGGGGGCGCCCGGCGCGGTGGGGCCGTGGGGCTGGAAGGGCTGGAGCGGCTGCAGGTCCAGGTGGGTCGGGGAGGCGCGGGGCGCGTCGGAGGGCTGGGATCCCAGGGAGCCGCAGACCGCCGTCAGCATTGCGGGGCGGCGGCGCACACAGACCTGCGGGGCCGAGGAGGGGTGGGCGGAGAGTGGGGGGAGAAGAGCTGTGAGAAGAGGAGAGGGGGTGGCACATCCCGCACCCCCTCCCGCACCGGCAGCGTCTCCAGCGCCCCTCGCCCCGTCACCCGTGGTTTGGGGGTCACCAAACCAAGGGCGTTTCGCTGCTCTGCAGCCCGGTGTGACACCAGGACGGTGGCACCGGTTTGGGGGGCACCCCTTAACACTCTACCCCATGGCCCCTGTGCCAGCCCCTAGCGCGGGTGGGTCACGTCTGTGGCCCAAAGGAGTCGGTGCCTAAATCCAAAACCCAAGGAAACTGCCAGTGATTGCCCTGTCACCCCCCAGACCGTGTCCCCCAACATGTCTGGGGTCCCCGAGGGGACGTGCGTGGCGTCCACAACCACGAGGGCACCCAGGGGAGGACACGGAACCCACAAAGCCACCTGAGCTCTCCCAACGCTCAGCCAGGCTGGGAAACCATCGCCCCCCAATCCTGCTCCTACCCCAAGCCCAGGGCCCAGCTGGAAGCCCCCAGGCTGTTTTGGGGGGAGGGACTGCACCCCCAGGCTCTTTGGCAGCCGGATGAGGCAGCAGAGCCCCGGGCCGGGCCCTCGGCAGTCCTTTGAAGGCGGGCTCTGAGCTGCCTTGGCCCGTGGCCCTGGCCCCCCCCGGGGCACCCGCTGAACCCCCAGACCCCCAGGGCACCGGCTGCACCCCCAGACCCCCGGGCAGCCGCTGCCTCCCCGGCAGGGCGGCCGTGACTCAGCGGGAGCTGTGCAAACCCCACTGGGGACGGGCCCCACCCCAGTGTCGAAATCCACCTGCCGCCACCGGCTCCCGCCCCCCGACTTCCCACCGGCGCCGCGGTGAGGGGCGGCCGAGACCCCCCCCTCCCTGGAAAACCTCCCACCGACCCCTCCCGACACCACCTCCTTCTCCCAGCGACCCCCCAACACTGTTCCCCCCGGCCCGCGTGGGACAGGGACAGACCCTCAGGGAGACGCTCACAGGGTGCTGAAAGCTTTGGGGTGGGGGATCCCCTGAACAAAGGGGTCGGACCCCCAGAGCCCCCCGATCCCCAGCGCTGAGTCTGGCGCAGGGAGACTGCCCTGGAAGACCCCCCAGCTGCGTGGGGACACCCTTTACCCCTGCCTTTTGGGGGGTCCCCAAATCCCCCTGACAGAGCCCATCTCTACCTGTGCTACCGACACTTGTGGGGGCTCAGCCTCGAGCTGGTGCTGGGATGAGCCCCTGGGGTGGCAGCCTGAGCAGGTTTTGGGGTCCTGCTCCTCACCTGGAGCTCAGCTCTGCCCACCCCAACCCTGGGGACCATCCCTGCCTCCTCGGGGTGTCGGCGGTGTAGGAGAGGGCTGGCACTAAAAAGGTCCATCACTTCCACCCACACTGGTCCCCAGAGGGGTCCTGAGCTCCTCAAGCTCACTGCTCCCCCTAGGTGTAAAATTGGGGTCAAACCCCCAAAACCCCATGGTGATGGCCTGTCATGGGGCCTTGGGGTGGCAGCTGGCAGGCACAGGGACCCCCCCACCCAGCGCTGGGGACTGAGGGGACCTGACAGGGATGTCCCTCAGCTCCTCAGCTGTGATGGGAGGAGAACGAACCCTCCGTGGGGTCTCAGGGAGATCCCACCCGACACAGATCCAACACAGCCACACCACGGCTCTCCTGGATCACCCCACTCCCAATCGCCCCCCTCGGCTCGGGGGTCCCACCGAGCCCCCCAGTACAGCCCCACCCCAACCAGTCGCATCAACCCCACCATCCCCACACTCCTCCCAGCTCCAAAACCAGGGAACGAGGACCACAACTGGGATGGGTGAGGGAGGGGGAGCGCTGGGCCTGCCCCAGCCACGCGCGGAGCCTCCCAGGACATTTTTCCACCCGGGAACGATGACAAAAATCCCCAGGGGCCCCCAGCGTCCTCCCTCCCTCCCTCCCTCCCTGGCGGGGCCCGGCGACGACGCGTTGGCCATTTCACCGCAGGGAAACTGAGGCAGCGGCGGGTGAAGCGTCCCGTGAGTCACGGCCCGGGCTGGGCACAGGCGGCCCGGCCCGTCTCCCAGCCCCGTCGGTGCCTCGCCCCGCGGCGGGGCCGGGCGGGCGCCGCTGCCCCCAGCACCGGCAGCCCCGACGGCTGGGACGGGGGCCGCGGCCGTGGGGTTGGGGGGCGTGCCGCGGGTTTGGGGGGATGCCGCGAGTCCCGGGGGATGCTGAGGGGTCGGGAGGGGGGATACGGTGGGGTCGCGGGGGTGCCGTGGGTTTGGGGGGATGGAGAGGGTTCGGGGATCCCCCCACCCCGCCCAGCCCGCAGCAAAGCGCCCCGGAGCCGCAGCGAAACCCCCCCGGGGCTATTTTGGGGGGAAACGGGGCTGCATCGGTGGCAGCGAGGGGGGTCCAGCCTGTCCAGCCCCCCACCCCACAGCCTCGCACCCACCAGGGCTCGGCACCGGCGCGGGGTCCCTGCGGGGCGGCGGGGGGCTCGGCCACACGGGAGGGGGTCTCAGTCCCACGGGAGGGGTTCTCAATCCCATGGGAGGGGGTCTCAGACCCATGGGAGAGGGTCTCAGACCCACGGGAGGGGGCTTCAATTCCACGGGAGGGGGGTCTCAGTCCCACGGAAGGGGGTCTCAGTCCCACGGAAGGGGTCTCACCCCCGCGGGAAGGGGTCTCAGTCCCATGGGAGGGGGTCTCAGTCCCGCGGGAAGGGGCGTCACGCTGTGAATTGGAGAGGGGGGGTCCACATCGGGGCATCCCGGGAGGCGGCGGGACCGGGAGCCCCGGGGCTCAGTGGCCACTGGACGCGGCGGGGCGGCGAGCAGAGACTTGCCGGGGCCGGAGCGGGCGGCGGGACCGCCACAGCCCGTTCCCAGCCGTCGGTCAGGGCAGCCGCGTCCCCGGCACCCTCCCGGGGGTCCCGTCGGGGGTCCCCGCGGCCGGCAGCACCGGGGGTACGTACGGGTCTAGCGGCAGCGAGGTCCCGGCGGGTCCGTCCTCATCGGCGTGGCGTGGGCGCTGCTTCCCGAGGGGACCCCGAGGGACCCGCGCGGCTCCCCTGGGACGGGGCACCCACTGGGCCGGGCGAGCAGGAATGGCCGGGTCCCAGCCCGGCCGCCGGCTCTTCCCTCCGCCCCCCCGCCCAGCTCCACCCCCGGCCCCGGTGATTTTAACCCTTGGAGGCAGAGCCCCAGCCCCGCCGCTTGACAGGAGCCGGCTCCGGTCCCAGGATCCGGCGGATGAAAGCGGAGGGAGGGGACGGGAAGTTCGCAGCAGACACCGCAAACAGGGGGGTAATTAAAGAAGAAAGAAACAACCGCCTCCCTCCCGCGCCCGTGGCCGCCTCCTCCTGCCACCCCCCCGGCGACCCCCGGGCACCCCTCCTGTCCTGTCCCCCCCGTCCAGGCGCCCCGGCTGTCCCCCCTCGCCTGTGGGTGACACACAGGTGGCTGCTCTCCTCCTGCCAGTCTCCCCAGGCACTCCACAGCTGTCCCCCCATCCGGGGGTGACACACAGAGGTGGCCCTTCTCCTGCCACCCTCCTGCCAATGCCCCCCAGAGGCCCTCGGGCACCCCAGCTGTCCCCCACGTCCAGGGGTGACACACAGACGTGGTCACCCTACTCCTTCCAACCCCTCTGGGGACCCACCACCTGTCCCCCCATCCAGGGGGGACACACCGAGGTGGCCACCCTCCTTCTGTCACCCTTCTTGGGCACCCTCAGTCTGTCTCCCCACCTCGGGGTGTCACACAAAGGTGACCACCTGCTCCTGCCCCCCAAGGATGTCACCTGTCCCCATGGGGGGCTCCTTGCCCCCCGTTGCAGCTCAACCCTGTGCCACGGGATAAAAGGGACAGGGACAGACACAAGGGACGAGTTTTGGGGCCAGAGCTGGACCCGCAGCAGGAGGGAGTGGGGTGATCATGGCAGGACCCACCGCGACCCAGGTGGATTTGGGGAACCCCAAAAGGGTCCAGGAGGTCTCGGGTGACCCCGCCCCTGCTCAGCCGTGGGTGTCCAACCCTCCCCATCCCCCGTGTCCCCCCCCGAGGCTGCGGGGAGGGAGAAACCCCGGGAGCTGCCTGGTGACAACACCACGGCCGGTGGAGCCACTTAATCACCGGCGCGTCGTGGCCCCATTTCCACGGCCAGAACCCCTGGGCCCGGCTGGTGGCGGCCACAGCCGCGTGGGGACCCTCGGTGGAAGCCCACCCTGCCCCGAATTCCATGGGAAAGGGTGCTGGTGCCTCTGCAGAGCCCGGACTGGGCTGGCAGCGCCTCGATCCCGGCGCGTGGGAGCCCAGAGCTCCCGGCGAGCCTGCCAAGCGCCCGGCCGGGCGGAGGGTGCAGGGAACTCCTTCGCCCCGGGGAAAACTCTCCTGGTTTTCATCATCCCAGGGACGGCTCCACCGCCGCCGCCACCAAAAACGCGGCTGCCTGTGGGGTGAGCGTGGCCCCACGGCTTGGCTTGGCTTGGCTTGGCTTGGCCACGAGCTGGGATGAGGACCCTGGGATGGGGGTACCTCGGGATGGACACACTGGAATGGGGGTGGCAGGATGGGGACACTGGGATGGAGACACGGGGATGGGGACACTGGAATGGGGGTGGCAGGATGGGGACACTGGGAAAGGGACACTGGAATGGGGGTGGCAGGATGGGGACAGGGGGATGAGGACACCAGGATGGGGACCCCAGGATAGGAAGCCCAGGATGGGGATGGCAGGATGGGGGCACTGGGATGGAGACCCCAGGATGTGAAGGGGCAGGACAGGCAGCTGATGGGGGTTTGGCAGGGCAGAGATGGGGGTGAACACACACATGGAACTCTGCAGGGCACATGGAGGATGTGGGGGCACCCCAGCCCCAGGATCTCCTTGTCTCTCCTCCGTCTCTGCCTGCCCGGGAGGACCCAGAGGCCATTCCCAAAGACCCAGAGGAAGGGGGTTGCTCCAGCTCAGGGACCTCCGAGTGTTAGTGGGGCTGGGGTGGTGGCCCTGGGCTCCCTGGCTGCCTCACTATTACTGGATTGTGGCCACCAGCAGCGCTCTGGGGCTGGGGGCAGTTTGCTCCAGGTACTGGCCCAATCCCCATCCCAATCCCCATCCCGATCCCCATCCCAATCCCCATCCCAATCCCCTGCCCCACCGTGTCCCCACAGGAGCAGGGACCCCGTGCTGAGAACGCTGTCCCAGATGTCCCCCAGTCTCCAGTTCCCCCACAGCCACCAGGAACAATATTCCTTTCCCTGTGCATCATGCACATGTGGCACGTCTCATGTCCCTTCCCTTCAGGGTCTCCTCCCAGTCTCCCCAGTGCTTCAGGGACTGGTATGCTGGGAAGGAGACATGTTCCTGGCCAGGGATTCCAGGTGCTGGATGCCCTGGCTCCTGTCCCAGCTGTTCCCAGTATGGCTCCTCTCCATGGAGGGATGTGGGACACACAGTGTGTCTCCTCCAGGGACAGGGACAAGGACCTGGGCAGGCCCTGACCCCCTCATCCCACTGACACCAGACCCAAGACCCACCCGGGACCCTCCAGACCCATCCCACACACCACTGGAGGGGGGGGCAGGAGATGCCAGGATGTGTCCAGGGGACAGTGGGGAGCTGCGATCCTGTGGCTGGATGGGACAGTGGCACAGGGCTGTGGGGACCACGGGGACCAGGATTTGGGGGGGCCGGGAGTCTGGGGGTGCTCCTGGAGCCCCTTGAGCAGAGCTGGAGCCCCGGCTGGGACCACAGACAGGGAGGGAATTGCAACGATGCTGGAGCATTCCAGGGGGGATCTCCTCGCCACCGAGTGTCTGAAACCCTGAGCCGTGCCTTGAAATTACAGCTAATTACAGAGCTCATTTGCATAAATTATAAGGCAAGAGGCAAATGCCTCCAATCCCTCCGAGTGATCAGGCAGCAGGAGCTGCTCCAGCCGCTCCAGAGGGGGCGGGATCGAGGGGTAACTGGGGGGTTCTGGGTCATGCCCAGAGCCGGGATGGGGGCAGGAGGGGTCGGTGCTCCCCCAAAAATGCAGCGGGACCCCGTGTGTGGGTGGGCACGAGGCAGCAGCGACCCCCAAACCCCAAGAGCTGGGCACAGCCTGGTCCTGCCCCGGGGAGGGGGGACAGGACCCTTGCTGTGCCCCGGGGGTGATGGGGTGGGGTGAGAAGGGCTGGCACGGGGCAGGGGCAAAACGGGGCTGGGGGGCACAGCCCTACAGCACGGGGGGGTTGGGGACACCCCTGTCCCCAGGGGAAATAGGGGTGGGGGATGAAGAGAGGGAAGGATGGAGGGACAAAGAGATGGAGGGAGAAAGGAGAGTGACCTCCTGGTCGCCCCAGGAGCAGGGGGATGGAGGGATGGAAGGGCAGGGATGTCCCCTCGGGCCCCAGGAGGATGTTGGGGGACAGAGGGACATCCAAGCCCCCTCCCAGCCCTGGGGCCGAGCACTTCAAACGCTCCCGGCTCCGGAAAGGGCTGCAATTTCCTTCTCTGCAATAAAACAGATTGGTGGGGGGCGGGAGAGAGCGGGGCCAGGGCACGTCCGTGGAGGAGAAGGGTCACATCCACGCGTGTTTGCCCACGTGTGGGACACCCCCCACACTGCACCGTGTCCCGCGTGTGAGCACATCCGTGTGCGTGTGAGCACGTCCCTGTGCACCCACCCACACATGTGGGTGCTGATGTCGGGGTGCCCCGGGGGGCTCCCCGGGGGGGTCTGCAGCGGGTGCCACAGGGCTGCGCCGTCTGGGTCGCCCCATCCCGAGGGGACACCCCCGGGGGTGGCTGCGGAGCCTCAGACAGGGAGAGACACCCGGATCCTCCCCGGAGGTTTTGGGGGGCCCCACACCCAGACAGCCCCGAGGGGGATGACGCTGGGGTGACATTGGACCCCCCCAGGGGTGCTGGCGGGAGCCTGGGGGGGACCCCGAGACTGGTGCGAGTGGCACAGTGGGGACGATGCCAGGTGGGTCAGGGATGGTGGTGGCACTGGGTGGTCACAGTTCCCATGTGATGGTCACAGCCCCCATGGGGTGGTCAGAGTCCCCAGTGGGTGGTCACAGCCCCCATGGGGTGGTCAGAGTCCCCATGGGGGTGTCACAGTCCCCATGGGGTGGTCACAGCCTCACTGGGGTGGTCACAGTCCCCAGTGGGTGGTCACAGCCCCCATGGTGTGGTCACAGCCACAGTGGGTGGTCACAGTCCCCATTGGGGTGATCACAGCCCCCATGGGGTGGTCACAGCCCCAGTGGGTGGTCACAGTCCCCATTGGGGTGGTCAGAGTCCCTAGTGGGTGGTCACAGCCCCCATGAGGTGGTCCACAGCCCCACTGGGTGGTCACAGCCCCCTGTGACTGTCACCCTCCCTCTGGGGCGCTCCCAATAAACGGTGGGACACGATCCTATCCCTGTCCCCAAGCCGTGCCATCCCGGGGACGAGGATTCAGCCCCGTGCCAGCCGCTGTGCCCGCGGGAACAGCTGGCACGAGGCTGCCCTCCTGCTCCCCGAGGACAAGGACACCTGCCTGCCTGGCAGAGATTCCTATCGGGATTATCGCGACGGGATTCCCCTGCCCGCAGTGCGTGCCGGGTCACGGCGTGCCCGGAGGGAGCGTTTCTTCACCGGGAGCAGGAATTACTGTCGGGACTCGACCTCTGCGACGCGGCGACGGAGCTGGCGGCTCGGCGGAGGGTTAAATGGGATTTTTAATTTGTGTTTTAATTAGTCCCGTGTTAATCTCGCTGCCGTATCTGCTCCCAGCCGGCCCGGCTGTCAGTCACGGCGTGGGGAAACCTGCCTGGCACGGGGTGGGGAGCGCCCGGCAGCGCCTTCCCGGGATGGGGCACGTGGATGCAGCGGGAATGGGGGCGTGGGGTGGATCGGGGATGGGGACAGGGACAGGGACACGCGGCTGCACCAGGGAGGGGACACTGGGCTGCAGAGGGAATGGGACACATGGATATATGGGGATGGGGAATGGGGATATGGGGGTGGATCAGGGATGGGGACAGGGACACTGGGCTGCACTGGGAATGGGACATGCAGGTACATCAAGGACAATTCATAGCTGAATTGGGGACAGGGACACACAGTGGCACTGGGGACGGGGACAGGGATACCCAGTGGCACTGGGGACAGGGACAGGGGGCTGCACTGGGGATAGAGCACGTGGATGCAGTGGGAAGGGGCATGTGGGTTTGCATTGGGTTCGGGGACAGGGACACGCAGCTGCATCAGAGAGGGGACACTGAGCTGAACCAGGGAGGGGGACACGCAGTGGCACTGGGGACAGGGACACGGGGCTGCACTGGGAGCGGGCACATGGTTGCAGAAGGAATTGGGATGTGTAGATGCACTGGGGACAGGGACACGCAGCTGCACCAGGGATGGGACACTGGCTGCACTGGGGATATGGGGACACTGGGCAGCACTGGGGACATGGGGACACTGGGCAGCACTGGGGACGTGGGGACACTGGGCAGCACTGGGGACGTGGGGACACACGGTGGGACTGGGAACAGGGACACGTGGTTGAAGCAGGGATGGGACACTGGGCTGGGAAGGGTGAAGGACTGGGAAGGGGCCCGGGCACAGGGCCAGGCTGGCAGCTGAGGAGGAGCTGGAATTCCTGTAACTGAGCGTGGGCTTGGGCGTGTGTCCCGCTGGCACAGGGCACAGGGTGGGTGGCAGGGGGCTGGGGACAGGGCCAGCGGGGCTGGGGACTGCAGGGGATGGCATGGCCTCGCCCTGTGTCACAGCTCTGGGTCCTCTGGGTCCTCCAGGACCTCCTGGAGAAGGCTGACCATGCAGAGGTCCCTGCCTCACTGCGTGTCCACATGTCCTCATGTCCTCATACCCCCATGTCCTCATCCCAGCCTTGCTGTGCCAATCTGTGTGTCCCTGTTCCCCTCCCACTGCACAGATGCTTGCCCTTTGTGTCCCTATATCCCTGTGCCCCCATGTCCCCATGCCAGCCTTGGCAGGTGGCAGTGCCAGCTGGGGTGTCCTCCAGCACAGGGACCCCCTGGTGCCCTGCTCAGGGTCCCCTGGCCTGGAGTCCCCTCCTCAGAGGGTGGCAATGCCATATGGGGTGTCCCCTGACAGCTGAGCTTTTGGGGTCCCCCTGCTCCCCTGCTTGGGGTCTCCCATTTGGAAGGTGGCAATGGCAGAGTGGGTGTCCCCTTGTAGCCTGGGCTGAGCTCCACAGTGGGGTCCCCACAGCGGGGTCCCCTCCCTGGAGGGTGCCAATGCCACATGGGGTGTCCCCTGGCAGCATTGGGGTCCCGTTCTGGGGTGCCAGGGCAGATTTGGGGTGCGGGGCCATGGTGACACAGCGACTGTCACATCTTTTCCCATGGCTTTTATTTTTTACCAGCTTGACCAGAGCTCGACCCCAACCCCAGGGGGGTCCATGGGTGCCCCCCACCCCGGGGGATCCCACTGGGCACCCAACCCCACTCCTTCCTTCCTTCCCAGCATCGCCCACCCCAGCATGGACACTTGGGTGTGGGGAGGGGTCTGCCCGACCCCAGCACCCCCGGGTGGGTTTGGGGGTGCCGGGGCGGGGGTCGGGGAGCCGGTGCCAGGCGGTGAGTAAGCGGAGCGCGGGGAGGGAGGTAATTAAAGGGAGGCGCTCTCGCCACAGCAGGTTCCCACAAATGGGAGGCCCCGCGGCCACAGACACGGCACAACAAAGCACCGGGCAATTATTTGGCTCCAGTGGGAGCTGCTGGTCCCGTGGGGGCTGGAGCCAGCTGGGCACCCCCGGGCTGGCAGGGCTGGCACCAGGGGCAAGGGGGGCGGCGGGGACCCCCCCCCCTGGGGGGGTGTGGGGTGGGTGGGGGGACCCCCATGGGGTCCTGGGGG
>JAWWEE010000105.1:47201900-47282315 GCA_035221455.1 Xenops minutus | reverse complement strand
GCGGGTTGTTTTTTTTTTTTTTAATATGCGTTAGTTAACAAATACATGAACTATATCTGGTTACAGTGAGTTACTTCAGCTTTTTCTGAAAAAATGCTGCCTATTTTGCCTTAGAAATACAATACTAGTGTGGGCTACTTGAATTTTAAACTCTGTAGAATATAAAAAAGGTCTTTATAAGTAGTTACTTTGCATAATGCATTACAAATATTTTTTAATATCAAGCACCAGTTGGAAAATACAATATTAGTATATACTCACACTTCCCATCTGAATATTCAGATGATCCTTGATTATATAACTGGTGCATACTACAGCTGACTTGTTAAAAAATTCTTATAAACTTCATTATGACTTATAAATGTGTTTATTCATGCTTGCAATTACATTGAAAAGTACTTGAAAATCACAGAATTATAGAATGCTGGAAAGGACCCTTAAGATCATTGAGTCCAACTGTTAATCTAATGCTACCAAGTTCACCACTAAACCGTGTCCCTAAGTGTCATATCTACATGTCTTTTAAATATCTGCAGAGGTGGCAACTTAACTTCCACAGATAGCCTGTTTAAGGTGTTTTAGCTGTTTTTTTCCTATTGATTTGGGTAGTCAATTCTGTAGGAAAGGAAGACATACTATTACCATTGGAAGAGAACAACAGTACTTAAAATTTTGGTAAGAAATCAACTGACCATAGACAGAGCACATGATCCAAAGTTTGAACAGCATATAATATTGAATCAACTATTGATATTCACAGAGACTTTGTGATTTGAAATGAGCCCTTTTTTACTAATCTCATAAACAGTATTATTTCAATAAAGCTGAACTGTTTTTATTGGGCACTGGCTGAGTTCCAATAAACATTTTGGTTGCTCTTCTAGATCTTGACTTTTCAAAAAACTTTTTTTATGCTTTGACTATATTGCTCAGAATGATTTGTGTATAATATGTGTGCATATGTGTATAATTTACTGCCACATTTGAATTATGGTTTTTACAAGGATTCCTGTAATAGTTGCATTAATGTTTTACCTCTCAAAATAGCAGCTATAATTCAAATGTATATATTAAAAGTGATGTCAGGAACTCAAAGTGAAGTAAGTAAAAAAAATGTAAATCTTTTTATAGTAATCCATTGTTTTAATGTTCTCAATTCTTTAATAGAGTCTAAAAATATATAGTCTGTACTTTAATAATGAACAAGAAGTGGCAAGGTGAATCTGGTGTATTGTGACAGATTAAGGTTAGGATGACTTCTTATTAAATGTTTTTTGACAAATATATGTTTAGTTCAGACCTCAGACTGAAGTAAGAATATAAAATGAGATGATAATACTAACAAAGCCATTTGGAAAACAATGCATGGTTTCCAAATAGGTTGGAATAGGTTGATTTCTTTTTTTTCCAGCTCTGAAGTCCCTTTGGCATCCTTCCTTTAAAAACAGTTTTGAAAATCTGAGTCATAGTTTAACCATGTGGTGTAATTCTCTGAAAAATAAAATTTGAGTTTCTTTATCGCTCAACACTAGATTCCTTCTATATCAGCTTGTGGCAGGTTCACAGAGACACAGACATTTTTTGAATACACAAGAGACCTCCTTCACTAGTATTTGGAAAAATGGATGGCATCTCAGTCATTGCTTCTGAACATATAAGCTTAGGGATATAAATGAAACAGATACCATTTCAATTCCCAAGAACAATTTAGTATAAGATTATGGACTCATTCACTTTAATGCCAGGGATGCTCTCAGGATTTAAACTCTCTGGGAGCTGACCACATGCAGACAGAAGTTGTCATGGTGAGAGTTCACCTTTTTGTGCCCGTTCACATGGCTCCCACATAGGCTCCTGCTGCGCAGCCGTCTGCCAGACTTGTTGCTGTTCCTCTGATCGGCAACAAGCTGCTTGTCAGCCTTCTTTCTCCAGCCGGATCTCCTCCTACTGTGTTTACTGCTTGCTCCCTCCTTAATATGGCTTTTGACTTCATGCTGAATAATTTCTTGTAATAGGCAATGGTGGACCTCAGTTGTCTTGTGGCAGAGGATTGATGTGGCCTTTCATAAGTTTCATTAAAAAGAAAAAAAGAAGTTGTATCAGTATGTTACTGCATACACAGATTTATTAGAGGCCTGCACCAGACATTTTAAATATGTCTCAGCTTCACAATTTGATTGTACATCTAATTTCTTAGTCTTGGAATATAACCCACTACAGTCCTCAATCCAAATATCTACAAATTCTAGTATAGCTACCTTTGGTTGTGATGCCAGTAAATTCTGGGGAAAAAAAAAAAAAATCAGCTCCTCTCTATGTTACATATATTTTAGGTAAAAGCTAAACAGTATGAGTTGCTTCTACTTTAAAAATTCTTACAGTATTCAAGAGTTAGTAGATTACCATCCTGGCATTTTGGCTAAAAGAATCAAACTTTTAGAATGGTATGTATTTTATTTGCTTCTCATTGTGGAATGTTTTTCTGCTAATTTTGAACTCAGACTTTTTGGATCTTCCCGTTGGACATGTGAAAGGAGCAATTCTATTTAGTTTGTCCTTATCAGCTGTAAGGAACTAAACTTGCATGAGTTCTTATCAGTACCTGTGTTTATTAACACATTCTGTTAAAACATGGCAGCCAGAGGAAAAAAAACCTGTAGGAAGTGCCATCCTCCAGCCTTATAAAGCAGTGTATGTTAATCTTATTGATGTGAAAATTTTCTTCAGTGTCTGGAGCTGCATGAGTACTGAATTGCCAGCACACGGAACGAAAAATAGCTAAGCTACACCTTTTCCTCAAATTCATTTCTTCCTTTAGTTACTGGTTCTCCTAAACTTTGCAAGAATGTAACATTCAGGAACTTTACCATTAGATAGAATGGGCTAAATTTGGCCCTCGGATGTAGAAACTAATAAGGCTGGATGAAAAGGCACAGAACTGTCAAATACATGATATTAACTTCATAATCTTGATGTCTTTTGGAACCTCTCTCTCTGTCAAAGTTAAGAGTAGTGATCTAAAGCAGTTTCTCCACTCTTTCCCTCAGACTCTGAAATGGCACTTCTGTTGAGTAAAGTATCTCATGGTTTCCCATGAGAGAGTGGCTGAACTGCAGGACTGCGACATACCTCTGACTGTAAAGTTAGCATTCACTTTAAAAATTAAGCCTTCTTCTCTGTAATAATTGATGTTATTTGGCTCTCATGACTCATCTTTCTTATTTTATGTCATCTTCCTTCATCCCTGTTTGTCTGTAGAGCTTTAGGCCATCATTCTTGATCCTCTTCTTCAGTGATAGTCACAGAATAATTTTGTTTGTGTTATGATTTTAGCTACAATTAGTATGCCTAACTGATAATCTGGTTTTCTGTTTCAAATTAAATCTTGTGTCTAAGCTAAATCTGTTTGTCTAACTTTCATATTTAGCTGCAAGTTTCACTAGCAAATGGATTTTTCTTCAAAACCTTTATTGAAATACTTTCCCCTCTGCTTTGGAAAAGTGTAAGCTAGTCCCACTCATACCTTTCAATTTTATTTTTTTTTTTATTTTTTTATTCTGTCTGTTGCCTTCACTATGGATACTTTTTCTTCATTTACCTCTCACAGCATAAGTCCCTCAAATGTTTTTGATTCACAAACCTTTTTGTCTTCAAGTTTCAAATTAGTTTGTATTGGAATCTCTCATTCACAGGACGTGTTGCTATGTTTCTCTGCCTGGTTAATGGTGACAGATCTTGTTCCCCTTTTAATAAATTTCAGAATAAGTGCTTGTTTGGAAGAACTTGTGTAATGGTCAGTTAATATTTGGGCATTCAGATTCCCAGCATTATCTTTAGATTTTTATGCACTGTTTTGTCTGTGCTTATACACTTTTCATTTAACATCTGTAACATCCATTGATGCTGTGTCACTTTAGGTTTTTGCTTTGGTACCACCTCGAAACTATCATGGTTCTCTAATTTTGTCTTGCTTAAGCAGTTCAGTTTGAAATATGCACTGAGTTCTAAACAGGTTGTGTTCTTCATTTCAAAGTCTTGGATCCAAATACATTCTGGAAACTATGATTAATATTTCTCCATGAAGAAATGCTAATTGAGTAAGAATGCCATATCACAGGCTTTCTTGAGTAGTAGATTTAATCTTTTAACTAGAAACAACAAGTATCACTCACAGTATTTGAAAATTAACCTCCATGTCATAAAAGTTTTCATGGGTATATGCCTGATTACTTTCTTTTTCCTGTGATTGCTGTTGAAGCAGAAATTAGTCTTGGACAAGAACAGAAAGAGATGCATATTCACAATGGTGGATACTGTCTTCTCAAAAAACGCTAAATGCAGCAGATTTTCAGCTCTTGACAAATAAGAAATGTATTTTCCAAGTCAATAGTTGTCCTTAGACACAGAGATAACATTAAAAGTTCAGATAAGCATAATGAAAACATAAAGGTGATTGAGTGCAACTATTGTTTGTTCTTCTCACTGCCACAGTCTAATTCCTGACTGTAGGTCTTTGTAGACAGGTTCCACTCGTAAAATGTTATTTAATTAAGGTAAGATGAAACATAACATTCTAGAAAGAATATTGAACTTTGGGGGAAAGAAAAAGAGATAAATTTTATTTCTTGACAAGAAACTGAAGAGATCTGTAAACACTGCAGTTTTCAGTCCTCTTACTGACAGAGGAAAAGTGAATGGTTGTGTTTATATTTTAGAACAGTATTGTAGCACAGAGTTCTGTCTTTTCATTAATCACATCTTTTCAAAACCAGCTACCCTTATATGGGCAAAACTTCACATCAAGATCTACACTACAAAGTTGGTGAAGATGTTTGTACATCAGTCCAAATAAACCTAAAACAATTGATGGGCTTACTGTCTACTTTTCTTAGAATTAAACTAGACATGAACAAACATTTCTGTGTAAATAAGCTGGCTTTTGTTATCATGCAACACTTGCATATTTTTGGTAGCATATAAACCTCCTGATAAATATGCTAGTTTAACACATACATAAAGCATAAATAATTCTTGGAAAGTGTGCTGTAAATGCATATTTATAAACACACAGCAGTCAAAGTTTATGCAACAGCAAACTGATTTATCTGCTGACTCAAATGTTTTGCTTGCTGAGTAGAATATAACTGGGTTGCACTATCACTTAGTCTAACATTGCAACACCAAATAAGAAAGCCTTTTCCAGTCAAAGAACCCACAAATGCCATTTGTACTTGGTGCTGAGAGCTGAGTAGATCATTCATGTGTGAACAAGAAGTCTGAATAAGATAGGAGAAAAAGAAAAAAAATCTGCTTATACCATAATAACAGCATTTAATTACCTGATTTCTCAGGTTCTTAGGAAAGGTAACAATCTGTACAGAAGTAAAAATCTTTTATCTAGAAATCCATCCAGTGACAACACAGGATTAAGAGCTGCTCTATTTACTTCAACACATTGCCAATGTGCAAGACTTCAATGGCTTGGTCAGCCTGACCAGGCCATCATGTTTTTAAGAGTGTTTATTTTTTTTCCACAGGAATTTCTGTTTGATTTTATTCACAAAACAAGTGTATTAAATATAGAATAACAGTAAATATACTCCATTTATGAATCTGTAGCCTAATTCTGTGTTCTATAGGCAAAAAATACCATATCTCATTCATTTTTCTGCTTAAACTGGGGAACCAAGAGCTGTTTTTGCAGCCCGTATCTATTAAAATAACTGCCAAAACACTGACATAGAATTTACTTTCTTCCACACCCTGACCCAAACTTTCATATAAAACTCCTGGACTTCTGTCTCCCTGTGTCTGTTAGAAGAAATTGTTAATAATTTTTGTTATTACAGCACTAATGAAAGCAGTTCTAAAAAATTGGTGTAGAAGTTTCTCCATCGGTGGCATTAAAAGTGACTTTTCAGGAAACTTTTCTTGGGAGTAGGAATGCTTGATAGAAAATGAGTGCTAGCACAAACTATACAAAGTTTTTGAGACAGAGTTTTTTACACAACCCCAGACTAAGAGCTTCTGACTTGTTGCCAGGGTGTGTAGATTACAAAGTGATACACACATATTTTACATGCCTGTTGTCAGACTAGAGTCATTGGAGAAGTTTAAATTTGCTGAAATGCTGTATCAAGATCTGCCTCATTACAAATTACTAGTTACTGCTGCTTTTGCTTGTAAGATATACCCTGCAACTTTCTATAAGCCCTAAAGGAAGTGAAAATTAAGGTCTTGATTTTTTTCTGAGTATACAGCATCAGTGTGCTTTTCATAGTCAATCAATGCTTTTTTTCCTTAGGCTTCAAGGCATTGAAAAGAAAATTCGCATAATCACCCCAGTAACAAAGAGTTTCAGTCTCAAACAAATTGCAAGGAAGGAGACAAGGAGTCTTTATTAAATATGCAGGAAAAAAAAGGAAACAACAGATAAATTAGCAGTACTTTGTATGTACTAAACTTTCTTAATCAACTAGATTTCTTTTATGTTAAGTATTTGCAGAAGTGGGAGGTAAATGAATGAATGCATCTGTGTTTTCTTGAAGTAAGTTTCAGCTTGCCTGCCTCAAGAAGTACTTCCCAACTGATATTTCACAAACTTTCTACTTGATGTAATGTTATTCAAGGTAAGTTCCTCTGCTAACCTTCTCAGAGTCTTCAAGTGGGACAGCATCAAGCTTGATCTATCAGTGTGACGCTTAAAGTTCTTCAGGCCCTCCAGCGTCATGGGAATAATATATAAAAAATGTTACTGGCATGATTTGCAATATCTTTTTTGCATAGAAC
Source organism: Xenops minutus (assembly GCA_035221455.1). NCBI lineage: Eukaryota > Metazoa > Chordata > Aves > Passeriformes > Furnariidae > Xenops > Xenops minutus. The sequence continues at coordinate 47,275,526 of JAWWEE010000105.1, read as the reverse complement.
AAGTGCTTTGGTTTTGGACAGATTCTGGGCATTGGATGTGGAAAGAAGAGAAAATCTTCTATTTAGAAAATCTTCTAAAAGCTATGTCAGCACTTTACATAATTTTGAGGTTTGAAGTGAGTTTGAAAAAGAAAATTATTTTTAGGGTAAACAGCTGTGCAAGAAGTGAAAAATATTTGTCTTAGTAAAAGTGTGATTTTTTTTTTTTTTTAGAGGTCCAGCCCCTACAGGCCTAATCCTAAAACTGTCTCCCGTTTATTATCCGTTTAATGTTTTGTTGCTTAGTGTTCATCAGTAAATATATTTTTCACTCTACTGTGTATTTGTAGAATGATTACCATTATTTAATTAGGTTTTTCTTTCATTGGTGAAAAAGGTAAAAGCTGAAATAATGTGTTGTACTTTTACTATAGCATCCTTTTTTCCCCTCTAATTAAAAGGAACTATTATTTAAACCAAGCAAAACTATTTGCTCATTACAAAATATCATAGCTTTTTCTACAAAAATATAACAGCTTTAACTGTAAGAGCATAATGCTCCAGTAGATAATACACAAATACTTGCAGGAATAACAAAAGCATTTAAGCTATTAGCTGTAGTCAACACCATAGAATTTGTAAAGCTGCTACTTGCAAGCGCCTAAAATTACTGGGTAGACCACTGAGGTTTTGCAGTTTTACAAGCTTTTTTCATTCAATTGCACCATAATTGACTCTGTGTTGAGCAGTGTGTTGAACTAGATGGTCTCCAGAAGTCCCTTCTGATCTCAGTGGTGCTGTTTCTGTGTCATCATACAAGTGAATGACAACCAGATGAAGGTACAGAGTACTAGGAAGGTCCTTTGTTCTGCTGTCTCAGGGATAGACATGGAGGGAGAGGTGGTGAGCTAACTCTGTATGTTAAGGAATATTTTGATTGTTTACAGCTTTATGATGAGATAATTAAGTGTTTATGGATGAGACTCAAGAGGAAGGCCAATAAGGAAGACACTGTCATGGGAATCTGTTAGAGACCACCCAATCAGGATGAAGAGGCAGATGAAATATTCCATAAATAGCTGCAAGAAGACTCACAATTGCTTGGGCAACTTGTTTGCTGAAAATAGCATACAACAGAGAGCAAGCAGACTAGGGCATTCCTGGAGTGTGTGTAAGATAACCTCCTGATACAGTTGATGAATGAGACAACCAGGGAGGACACACTGCTGGGCCTGTTGTCTGCAAACAGAGGACTAGTGGGTGATGTGATGATTGGAGGCCCTCTTGGGCACAGGGATCACAAAATGGTAGTTTTCAGCTCCTGAAGAAGTAAGGAGCAGGGTCAGTGGAACTTGGACTTCCAGAGGGCAGATTTTGGCCTGTTTAGGAGACTGGTTGAGAGAGTCCTTTGGGAAGCACTTCTGAAGGGCAAAGGAATCCAGGAAGGCTGGATGTTCTTCAAGAACACAATCTTAGAGGTGCAAAAGCAGGCCGTCCTGTGAAAATAAAAAAATATTATTTTAAGTACATAAGCAACAAAAGCAGGAATAAGGAGAATCTCCATCCTTTACTGGATACAAGAGGAAACACAGTGACAAAGGCTGATGTACTGAATGCTGTCTTTGCCTCAGTCTTTAATAGATAAAGACCAGTTATTCTGGGGAGGCTAAGCCTCCTGAGGTGGAAGATAGGGACAAGGAGCAGAACACAATCCAGGAGGAAATGGCTAGCTGCCTGCTACACCACCTGGAATCACACAAGTCTATGGGGCAGGATGGGATCCACCCAAGGGTACTGAGGGAGCTGGCGAATGTGCTCACTGAACCACTTCCCATCATTTACCAGCAGTTCTGGCTAATAGGAGAGGTGCCATTTGACTGGATGTTGGCAAATGTGACACCCATCTACAAGACGGGTTGGAAAGAGGATCCAGGCCTGTCAGCCTGACCACAGTGCCGGACAAGGTCATGGAGCAGATCATCCTGCAGGAGAACAGAGGCCCAGGTGCAGCCAGCAGGGATTTATGAACGGCAGGTCCTGCTTGATTAACCCAATCTCCTTCTCTGACAGGGTAACCTGCTTAGTGAATGAGAGAATGGCTACAGATCCCTTCTGCATAGATTTTAGGCTCTGGAAGCCAATCAAGAGTTGCCATAGGAAAAATCTATTTCCATATTTTGCAAATCCCTTCGTGAGAGAAGTGATTTGCAGTGCCTTAGCATATTGGTATATCATCCCTGAGGTGAACCCTTAGATTGTTTTTTATTACCAAAACACTTACTTTAAAAAAGTTATTTTCTGCCACTTCAAAAAAGCCTTCACCATCCCCCCCGCCCCAGTGAAAGAAAAAGGAAATAGGCATGAGGTGGACACTGAGCCATCTCTAAGCCAAAAGCTCTGTGATTGATGTGCTACATCACAGGATCTGAGGTAATACAAGCTGGCTGCACAGAGTTGCTTCTGTCTGCGAAAACTAAGTCCTATAAGGAGGAAAAGTTTCATAAAATGACAAATGTTTTCTTCCTGCCCTTACATAGGGCAAGTTTCCCTATGGAATATACCTCAATTGGCATAACAACAGTAATGTTATTTTGGACGTATCTTCTTTTCCTTAAGCCCAACCTTGTATTTCGGTCATCACACTGTATGTAACCTGATACAGACTGACAGCTCATGGAGCAGAAATCTTACCTCGGAGAAATGCTGCTTGTATAAGTACATCTTACTTAAGGTGCTCTCTGTGAATTAGGTCTAGAGCATTAGGTCAATCATAGATGTTACTTAATACTTTCTCTTTAAATTTGTAGTTTGCTTTATTGCCTACGTGTTATTTCACAAAATTCTTGGGTAATTAAAGGGAATTAGATAGGAAACTAGTACTATGCAAGTTTTGCAGATTTTTAGAAATATTCTCTAATGAAAGCTTAGGAATAAAATTATAGAAGTCTTCACTCTTTGAAGTATCAAAAAAATCTTATGAATATACAATTGGCAAGAAATAGCACATAGTTACTTTCGCCAAGGGAAGCAGAAAAATGCTATGTGTGGCATCAACATGATGGACTGCTCAGTTGCCTGCTCCTGTTTGATAAGGATATTGTGTATGACTTTATTTAGGATATAATCTCTCACTTTCTCTGCTGACATGTTAAATGTGTGTAGCCGTTTGGGTGTTATGGGCATTTCTTTCTTAAAAAAATATTAACTTCAGTTCTTAGATAGTTCTTTGCTTTTAAAGCCATTCATGTAACTGTAATTCCTGTTATTATAGATTATATTATATAACATATATATTATATATGTTATATTATATATTATATTATCTATTATGCTGTAATTTTTCTTAACATGACTACTAGCATTTGAAAACTTAGTTACATTTTTTCATGGTGTGACCAAAAAACCCCCCAATAAACTAAAAACATAAGGAGTTAGTGGGGAATATTATTTCCTTTCTTTGTAAGTAAAATGGTCAGATACAGTTAGAGTCCTATGTACATTGTTGGTTTTTTTTGCTTTTTAAACACACTCTTTGTTTATGTTACTGAGCTGCTACTGAAGAGAAAAGGTCTGGTAATCAAGGGAATTTCTTTCCAGGATGTAAAAGTTCTCTCACATTAATATTTCTAATCCAGGCCCCTGCCCTTTTCTTTATTGTTGCTTTTTCCTTATTCTCTTGCCTGAAACAGTTTGTAGGTAAAGACCAAAGTGTTGCAGAGAGAACTTTGTAATGAGACTGAAGGATAGATGTGTTACCTGAATCTTCTGTTAGTTCTATCCTGTTGTAATAATTTTTATAATTTGCATAGTTTCCATTAGGAGACTGTTGCTGTGTTGCTGTTAAAAGTCATCAGCCACTTGGTAGTTCATAGCAAGTTTGAGGTGTTCCATGTTGAGCATGTGCAATGTCAAGATATCCTGTTCTTCATTAGTCTTTGTTATTTATTCCTATGCTTCATATCCCCTCCAAGACATACCAGATACTCTCCTATTTCAAAATGTTCCTGGGTTTTCCTGGCTTTTTTTTTTTTTTTTTTTTTTTTTTTTTTTTTTTTTTCTTTAGTAGAGGGGAGGATTCTGCTGTGATATCTGTTTGGATATTGTTATGTAATCAGCCAGCTCCATCTTCCTAGCTGCACTGTGATAGGGCAGATGTTTGTAAAAAGATTCAATAATCTGTTGCCTTCACCCCATAAAGGTGATCTGCAAAGAAGAGTTCAGGGAACATTCCTCTTTTTATGAAAAAGAGGAAGAGCAGATTCTGTCAGGCAGGGGGAAAGCGAAACAAAATGCTGCTTGGATTATTGCAGTAGAGTAATAGTCTTGCAGTAAAAATGGTGAACTCTAATGTGTCCTTGAGAAGGGTGATAATCAGATTCGTGAGGCGAGTGATTAATGTGAGCTGGGTGATTAGTCCACACACTTCGAATACTGCTCCAGGCAACCTGCAGATTCAAGTCAGTATGGCTGTGTTGTTTATATTAACTGTAGTGTTGTGATATGTCAAATTTCTGAATAAAAAAACCCCAAAACATTCTAACAGAACTAAGAGAACTGCACTTTTATTTTGTATGCAGGGATGCCTCACATTTGGGATGAAAACTACAGGCAATAATGTAACTAGGTAGTGGCACCCCTTGACCTCCAGTACTGACTGCAGCTGCTTGTAGTGCTGTTGGCTAGCAGTGGTTATTCTCACTGCTCACAAGAAAGAGTATAATGCAAGAAATAGCTTGTGAACTTCTCTGTCAGTGGGATTGTGGAGTCAACAGCAGCTTGGACTGCGCTGATTGAGTGCTTCTGTAGTGCTTATCTCACCAAATCCTCTTCACATGGGAGCTGTTTGTTCTCAGTGGAACAGCCTCTTTTTCTTCCCTCCATTTTGTCCTCAACTTATACAGGAGATTAACTTAGATCCAAATATCAATTCCTGTCTGCAACACTGAGTTTGTTGATAAGGCCTAATGATACCTCAATTCAGTAAAAGAGCTCTAAAGCATAGCATGAGTCTCTGGCTAAAGGGAAATATTACAAGAGAATGTAGGGGACTCTAGTTTATATGTTATGAGCATGTTTATAAGACTTGTTTATATCTCTTGCATCATTCTAAACAGAATGGAATAAGAATAGAATAGAAGTCTAAGCAGAAGGAATCCGTATTTCATTCTCCAGAATTAAGCAGAAACAAAAGGGAAGGGAAAAGAAAAGTCAGCAGAAACAAATCCCATTTTCAGGATAATCATAGGTGAATAAAACATACTCAAATTATCTACTTTATGATAAAATAAGGAGATCATAGGGAATTTTTAAATGCATTTTCATGGTTTTTAATAGCTCCAGAAGAATACTATCTGAAAATATAAAACATCTTAAAGCATCTTGTGCACTTTTAAGAGCTGCTTTTTTTTTTTTAAGCTATAAACAGTTCTACATAATTATGTAAAGAAACTGTCAACCTTTTTGTCATGATTTCTTGACACCTGTGCACTTATGAAAAAGATAATTTTGATAGGCAGAATATATTGTTTGTCTTTTCATGCAATACACCTTGTTGCATATCATGGGTTTTGACTAAAAGCGACATCTAAAAATCTGTCTCCAACATGCTGATGCCTCAAAGTACAGATAGTAAGCTCCACATGGTTATACATGACACTTTGTATCAAGCTAATTTCATTGTCCTGATTAAACATTATGTTTATATTACTAAAATAGAATCACAGTAGTCTCTAATCCTGACCCTCACAAGTATTTGAAACTTTCTTTTTGTGATTGTGATGAACCATGAATGTGTTTGTATGACACTGACCTACAACACATTGTGTTTACCCACTCTAGGTACATTAGATGTTTTTTATGCTTTATGGCCCCATCAGACCACATGGTCTTTTGTATGTCAAAGGTATGTTGTTACATGGGACATCAGATTTTTACTGCTTTAGTGCCAATGAATAAACACTTGAATAGGTCTCCAAGGAGCCTGTTTTGTTTCTATTTTTATGTTTACAATGGCAAAAAGACAAATCCTCTGCCTTTAATGAAGGCAGCATTCATTAGCAGCTGCCAGTGCATCTCCTGTCACATGCCATTTCTGCCTTGGAAAAATCATGCAGGTATTCAGATAAGGTTTCGGTTAAGTGCTTTGGAAGCATTTCTGGCTGTGGCAGCAGAAGTTGCCTGTTTCTCAACAGGCAGAATATCTAAGGGCCTTTACGTGCAGAGCTCTTACCATATTTCTGTGCTCTGAACAGGCCTGCTTTAAGCGGTTCAGCTGCAAATTTTCTTGTCGCCTCCTTCCCTTCCTCTGCAGTGGGAGGGGAGGGATATGGCTGCCTACCCCTCTGATTTCACTACCTAAGCTGAAGGGAAGGGACTGTTGCACTAAACAAACATCGGTAGCCAGTGGAAGATGACAGTGTGGCTTTTTTTACGTCTGTAAGTGAACAACATTCTGGCAGCAGTTGGTTCGTTGGTGATGGGCAATGCTGAATTCATGCAGAATTCTATGTATTTTGTGCAATTAATGTTGAGCTTTCATTTAGGTTTTCTTTGAGCAAATGATGACAAAATTGTCTAGCAAATGACTGAAGCCTAGATAGCCTGATATATGTAAGCATTTCCACTGAAATGATAAAGGTAATAAACTCAAGCTGAATATTTTCCCTCTAAAGCATTTTATATTCCATAATTTATAGTAGGTATCACAAACTGGGCTATTAGCTCCATATCAAAAAATTTTAAGAAACATTTTGTATGTGTTTTCATAAGTGTATATACAAATTGTTTTGGCTTGATTACTTTTTCTCCAGCCTAGACCTTTGTCTTCTCTAGGATTCACAGAAGACTGTGTAACTTCATCTAAGAGTATTGCAGATTTTGTTTATTATCAACAGCAAAAAAGGAAGCAGGAGAAATTTATTGATCCTTAGGTTTATGTGTATGAACTATAATTTATAAAAGTAGAGTTGCAACATAGCTCCTTCCATCAAAAATCTATTTCATTTTAATAATCCACTACCACTACTTCATTTTGATTTATGAACTCTCCATTTATGATTGTGTTGCCCAAACTTTGGAAACGCTGAAAAAGCCTTTTGATTTAAAAAGTCTCTTTTGACTGTTTTGAAAAGCTCTGAAAGTCATTGTTGAAAAATGGTTTTTAATCCTGACTCTTAGATGTCCAGAGAATGTTGGACAAAAACTCAGTACTGCCAAAAACAGTAGAGCAGTAGGCTGAAAAAAAAGCAATAGAGTTATCAGCTATGCCTCACTGTTTTCAGTTAGTCTTTCATCTTTTGAGCTGAGGCAAAAATAGTACAATGTCATGGCAGTGTCTGAAAGGGAGAGCATGAGGGCAGCTGGGCAGTGCTGTGCTGGCAGCCCTGATTTTGGCTTTGTTTGGTGTCTCTAATGACTGAATAGCAATTTATGTTATTGTTTTTTACCATTTTTTGCTTTACGTCTGTGCAATGATAATATGATTATTATATTATACTGTTTTGCATAAGCAGATTAAAACCAAATAATAATAAAGGCCTTGTTTGTGAAAGTGAACACAGCCCTATTATAATTTTGAACTATTCAATTTATCTTTATACTTAGCATGGCCTTAGAGATTTTTAAATGTTCATTGTTTGTATTTTAGGTGTTCCTTCATTGTTTTCAAATGTGACTGCAGTGTTTCTGAATCCTCAAACTGAGAGAGAAATTGAAAAACAGAGTGGACAATTTCTAATCTCATTCACACGTTAGTGTCTTTCAGATGGCAATATAATCTGGAAGAAATTAGATGCCATTTATTTGTTTGAAATCTGTTTTGTTAAGTAAGATTTCATAACAATTCAGAAAGAGAACATTTGCTAGAAAAGGCTTTTTTTTGAAAAAAAAATATACAAAAAATGATACAAAACCCACAGTGTCTGCTATTTGTAGTGCTGAAAAACATTAAGATAGCTACAGCAGGAAAGCATTGCTCATTGATGGTGTTCTCAGTCATGCATTTTGAGATTTGTAAAAGGAGTTTCTGTGTTTGTTTTGTGTGACAAGCATAAACTATTTACAGGTTTAACTTTTATGATTTATACCACCATTCTGCCAAACCTTGGTGGAATATTCTGGTTAATACTGCATCATCTGCTTGCGCAGTACACACAGAGGTGATACATATATGTGCCGTTCATATGACTAGATGAAAGGTGCTGTAAAACTCAGTGCAGAAGCATTATAAATATCAAAAGCATGTCTATACTGAATTAGATAGGAATCATTGAGATAACCAATTTGAAGGAATTAAACCATGACAAAGGCTTTCCTTCCTCAACTACATTATCTTCAGGACAAAATCTGCCACTAATCCTTTTTGTCATAAGCACAGCAATTGCTGTATTCTAGTGAAGCAATGGCTGGGTACATTTGTAACTTAGAAGCCCTTGAATCTGTGAGGACTTTTGTGAACAAATCAAACGGTGAATAAATCACTAGTAACCCTCCCCCACCCTCCCACAAACTGCTGATATAAATGCAATCTTATTATACCTCTTAAATATTTCAGTTTGAATTCCCTAAGATAATCTTGTATCAAAACCATGATGATATTCTAAATTAGTTTAATTGGTGTAGGTTCACAGCAGTGAAGAAACTCTAGAGCCAAAACAATAGAAAATAGTATAAATATCTGAAGATTTGTCACAATACTCAGAATACTCCAGATGACACTATGCTTTGTCACTGAGATGATGGAATTAGCATGCAAATCACACTAAATGAAGATGCCTTCATGGATGTTTTTCAAAAGTCTAAGTGAGCTTTCTAACTCCGTTAAATATCGGTGCTGCTTTCATACATAGATCAGGTACCATGATGCTCTGACCTCTGACCACACACTGGTTCAGTCTGAGCTTATAAGAAGTCACTCTCAGGGGAACCATTTGACCATAAAAACAAAGCAAATCAGGCAAGTGGATAAGGTTTTTCAAGTGTGGTGCTCTGCTACTGAATGCTGGTTTTAGGTGTGGATATGAATGGTTTTCTAGACTCTTCCATCATGCAAGAGAGAGAAAGGAAAGAGAAAGGGCTGAATATGAGGGTTTCTCTGCTGTAAATCCCTCTTCTCAGTTTTGATGAGCCTGTGTTTGTATCTTGTGTCACCAACAAATCTGTGAGAGGAACGAAGTAACCATTTATCACTGAAAGTGGCACAATTAGAAATGTAAACACTTTATGTGTTTTTGCATGCCAGGTATCCTTCATCCTCCTAAAGATGATACCTCTAATTCTCCTTTGACAGTTTTAGATGGATTAGCAATAACAAAATAACATTAATTAACTCATTTCGAGACCACTGAAGTGCCCCTAGACTGGTACTATTTTCTTTTTAATGGAAGTTAGCTTTTTGTTTTTTCCTTTAAGGCCATGTAAATATGCAGCCATATCCACCTGTTCTGCTGCCAGGGAATCCTACCCCAGTCCAGGTGGCACAGCTTCTTGCCTTCTCCTGAGGTGGCCTGAGCATTCCCAGGCCTGCTCCTTACATTTTTTCCCTTCATTCCTCTTTGCTCTTCAGGCATTTTTTGACCTTTCTGAAAAATGTTTTCCTTGCAATGCATTCCAGGGCAGCTGCAGGGCTCAGCTGTGCCCTGCAGCAGGTTGGTTGGAGAAGTCTGAAACCGACTGTACTGGGAGTGAAGCTGCCCCCACCTCTTCTCACAGAAGAGCCCCCCGGCACCTGGGCTCAGATGCCCAGAGCAGAGGTAATCTTAGAGCAGCTGAATATCAGCTCCTATTGTATTCTTCTAAAAATACAGCACTGAGAAAGGAAGCTGCCATTTCTGTCATGGCCACAAACAACAGGCTGGGAGTGACGCACAGCACCACTGCCAGCTGAAGGTGGGTACCCATGCTCTCCACTTCGGCTGCATTCACTGCACCCAATGAAGTTTCCATCAGGCTTTGCACGGTGTGAACTTTAGCTGAGTGATACTGAAACACAGAATACTTTAGGAATTAAAGCAGATGCAGGACGAGAAGAGTGTGGGCACTGCTGCTGTGAGCTCAAGTATGGGGAGGACATCCCATGGTAAGGGCAACTCTGGTTGCTGCAGGTTGTGACAAGTGATGACCAGTGTGTAGTGTTTGGCTAAGCCTTAGCTAAGCACTGCCTCCAAAAATAGAACCTCTGAAACAACAACAAAAACAAACAAACAAACAAACAAACAAAACTCCTTATGAAGTGCCATGCCTGGTTATGGTAGTTCCCAAGAAGCTGGTAACACTTTAGAACAATAAATAGTAAAAACATTTCCAAGTTGGAACAACAAAGCAAAGACTGTTTTCAGTTATGATTTACTGAGGTGAGGTACATCATTATTTCATAGAATTCAAGGTACGACTCAAGTACAAAGCTGTGGTGGTTTGGAATGGACTGGCAACAGGGTTGAGATCTTGGCTTGAAGGGCTTTGGTAGTGAGATAAAGATGAGGAAGGGTTGAGAAATTAGAAGATGAGGAATTCCTCTTGTTTTTCTTCTCCATATTTAAAAATGTAGGAAGTTCTGTGCATGGTGATAGACTGTAATTGTGAGAGTATAAGAGGAAAATCTCAAAAGTCAAGGCGTTGCTAAACTGTCCACTATGATGGTGTGCTCCACCCAACTGGACTCTGGAAAGATAGATAAAACAACAGTTAGGGGCCATAAGTCTTTTTCAACAGCTGAGGGCTAGTTGAGCATGTGCCAACCAAAATACCGCTGGTATGCAAATATGACTATAAGTCAATCATTTTACTCCATAAATGGTGGACAGCCCAGGTCCTCTTGAGCTGTCATGTATGGCAGTGGGCCAGGATCTTCCCTTGAATTGAGAAGTGTCTCAAAGTTACTCCTTGAGAATGAGAGAATCCTTACTGTGTCAGATACTCAGTAAGTGAATTGGGAATAAGCATGTTGAAACTGAAATCTTTTCTAAGTGATATAAAGGATTGACTGTGCACATGCAATCCTTTAGACATATACCATTGACTAAGTCTGCGATTGTGCATCTAGCACACCTTAAACTGCCCTCAGAAAGGAGTTTAGAAAGCAAAGGGGTCCTTTCTGAGCCTCATGACTCGACAGAAGGGTCTCCCTGACAGTTTTGTCTGACCCTGTCCTCTAGAGTATCAAACCAAGTGTACCTTGTCATCGAATCCTTTTAAACCACTGAGGCATTTACTATGCAGCTTTGTTAAATTGCTGTTTTATATCAATGAACTTATTGCTACTTCTCTCTTGCAAGTGAAGTGCGTCACTCCATCCGCAACACCCACACAGGATGAATATATGCATCATTACAGGGCCTGTTAGGAGCTCTTGCACAATTTTTGTCACAGCAATCTGGCTCATTGAGAGCATAGTAAATGAAGACTTTGTGGAGTAATTCAAGGTCTTACGTACATAGATTTAGGGTTTAATCAGGATGTATAATGTGGCTCCAAAAAGGAACATATTCACATGCTATCTTTGAAACAGGTACTGGATTTTTACTTTAACTAATGCTGAGGTAAAGCAGTTATCTTCTTTTGGATTTTGGAACTATTAGATTCTTTGGTAGAATCTAAGCACTCTCTTCCTCTTTCAGTTCTAATGGGTAAACTTGTTTTAAAGGTTTGTCATATTTCAATTATATTATTACAATTATTATTATAATGGATATTATAAAATACTTCAGTTATTTTTGATGCTGTATATAATCATGAATACATAACATATATAACCAAACTCTGGCTATGGTAAATAAACTGTGTCAATATAAATCTGAATGGGTATGTAAATGAGAACAGTTACTATTCAAATGTAATTGTGAGAATAGACAGATGACACAGTATTGCCACTAGCTTACACTGGAAGTCTCTGTATCACATTTTCTCTCGACTAAACTCCTATTTCTTTCAGTCTTGTTCACACAGAAAATGCAAGTGTTCCAGTATAGCGCTCACTACCATGTAAATGTAGTGCCAGAGGGAATTGTAATGAGCAGTTGTATTAGTATATTTCTATTTTCATATCTATAGCCAGGTGTTCTCTATTACCATGTGTGCTTTTGAGATCTTGACATTGAAAATTTGTTGTACATTAAATTACAAATGAGACTATGCTTTGGATTTTCTTTAGTAGATTATGAAAGCACTGATACCTGGATATAGCGCTCTCCCGCTCAATCTGCTTTTACTTTTGAGATTTTTCCTGGGGGTAGTAAATTGAAGATTAAAGCTGATAGTCCTATGATTGAAGAAAAACATGTTCTGGGTATTTTAGGTGAGTTAGAGAAAAAGGGTCAATAAAAAGCTGTTAAAATTCAGAATTACAAAAAAACATGAAAGAATACCTCTAGACTTTCTGCTGATGGATCCTCCTATTATCATCAAATAACTGCCTTGGCTACAATCAATAGTTTAAATTGATTAAGTCCTAGTGCTCTGTACAATATCTATCTACTTAGGACACAATGCTCCCTCGGAATGCAAGCTTTTGCCCCACCAGTTTTTCCTTACTGTTATTACTGTCTGAGCCTTCTGCCCCTACATCAGCCCACACAGCTTTAAAGTGATTAAATCAGCACAGATAAGGATCTGAAAGTCACCACTTTAGAGAAAGCGTAGCACGTGAAAACCAAAGTCTTTATTTTTATAAAACTTCTACACAGAGAAAATAATTGTCTCCACTGACGTAGGTCTACTAAGTAGCTTTCTGATTCTTTTACACCAAAGGTTTCCACCTCTTAGTTTAGCTACCTGCCAAATCAGTTCTCAGCCAGAAGTGAAACATCCATTGATATCAGTGGTACCTATGATGTTCACAGCTACAACATTGACAATCTTATTATTCTTTTCAAGCTCTGGAGTACCTCTACTCACCTTGAGTCTGTCTCTATCTGACAGTAGAAGAGGTAGCATTCAGGATCCTTAGCATTTGAATGGAATCGGTTTGGAAATATCATTGAAGAGAATTTGCAATAGTCAGGTTTTCAGTATGTAGAATTACTCACAGAGCTTGTTGTCCTGCTACAGTATTTCACTTTTGTTATGGAGACACTGTGTTGCTGGAAACGGTGTAAGTTACCTTCATCACATTAAATGATTGTGACTGGTTAAAATTCAGAATTCTCTAATGCAATTTTACCAGTACAAACCAAAATTAAATGTGAAATAAAATATTCTTCTCCCTTATCTCCATAATTCTGAATTAAATTAAGACAAACTCATATTGTGAGTTTGTAAATTATCTAATATTTTATATTTGTACCTAGTGACTTAACTTTAAATACAATAGAATTAAAATTAAGAGAAATAATTAAAGTTTAAAAAAAACCCCAACAACAAGAAAACAAGAGAAAACTTTTTTCAATAGAAGGAACAGGAAGCGGGAAATTATTAATAGGAGTGCATTTTCAACTCTAGATAAGAGTTAGAATTTTCATTGAGTTTATGAAAACTCATTGCCTGGTAACTGGAACTTGGGTTTCTTTGAGATTATGCACCATGATGAATATTTATTTTACACTAGAAAAATATTAAATTCTGACATGCCTGTGTTAAAAATACTAAATGTCTTTGTGAACATTACTTTAAAATATCATATGCACTTATTTGTTTAGTCTTTTGATATGATCATATTGAGATTATCCTTCTGGAAATGAGCACAAACTATCTGAAAATATCCTGAGTATGTATTTGCAGTTTTTGTGAGATGTGTTAAGTGCATGATTTTCTGTCCAGCTGTACCAACTTGGCATTTCCTCTCCCTCTCCTTTATGCTCTTCTTTCTTTTAAAGATTGTCTCTTGTGTAATTTGGATAGAAGAAGCTGGTGGTGTGTTTCAGTTGTAAAAGGAGTTAGTGGCAACAACATCTTCAAGCATTTATAAAAAAGCCTGGATTAGCACAAAGAAAACAGAAAACTTCTGGCTCAAAGCCTGACCTGAAATTATGATTTCCTGAGGGGATTCATTACCACTACTAGACAGTTCTTTCAACTTATGAGAGAACGAGCCCTATAATAATAATAATAATAATAATAATAATAACAATAATAATAACAATAATAATAACAACAAAAGATTTTTATGCTATTTTAATCAGGCAATTTTCCCCTTCTTATTCTGAAGCAGTTCATCCTGCACAATGTGCATTCCACAGTGTTCATTAGCTGGCTCATCATCTGTCACCAGTGGAATATTTTTTTTAAACACCTAACAGAGACTTTAGAAATCAATCTACATAACTACAAAATCATAAATAATTGAGTTGGAATAGAGCTCAACCATCTCTCTACTTGTAGCTTACTTAATTTCAAGATGATGCTTGGATGATAATTTTTTCATATGCAGTTTACAAACAAATTATTGTACTTGATTTGAGGATGTCAGTTATGGTCTCTACCTGAACAATCAATTACATGCAGGACACTTACTGTGTAGGAGCCTGGCAATGTCACAACCTGAAGTTCTGGAGGGCAAGGCTGAATTCTCTTTGCTGTTACTTTGGCTCAGAAGGTCTGGGATCTTAGCTGAATTCAAGGATGTACTACCAACAGGTAGAAGGCAGATAGCATAATGAAAGTTTGAAAGGAAAGAAGAGTAGCTTACATCTGAGATGGAAAAGCAGAGAGGCACAGAGAGCAAAAATATTTGCTGAAGTTGATGCTCAGACAGATAATGGCACACTTTTGAATAGGAACTATTGAGAAGACCATATATAAGCAGTATTAGGGTTGAATTGCATTAAGAAATGCAAAAAAAACCCCAAACCAAACCAAAACCCCACAAAAATCCTGCATATATCTAATAAGCCATAGCTGTAAAACATGAAGTCAAAAACTTGGAACAACTGCCATATGGTATGTTAGGTTATGATAATCTCATTTAACTTTCTAACCATGCAATAATTCCTGTATTGCTATCACTCTTATGTATTGCTTGGTTCAGTTACAATGAATTGATCAAAATAGTTATTTATGAACCCAAATTAAATTAAAAAAAAAATTGCATACTATCAGGTGAGAGGCTCTGTTGACATATTTCCAAGTACAAAAGAATTTTTGAATTTTATAAGCACTTAAATGCCTTGGGAATAATTCTTTATTATGACAGAAATAAAAATGAATTCCATGATAACATGTGCTGAAGCATAAGCAAACCATTTCTTGGTGAGTTTTATTTTATTCTTCACACTGTTATTTAACAATGTCACTTGTTCATATAGCTTACCTAACATGCTGAAGGTTGAACCTCAAAATAAGAGACATTTTTAGCTGACAAGCTGCAAGCATAATATATGCATAAAAAGACATTACAATATATGCAGAAAAAAAGCAGAACTCAAATTTGGAGATGCAAAGCCAGGGCAAACAGGAGAAGACTTGAGCAGCTCCAGGAGGTATAAACAAGAGTTTCACTGTCTTGCAGCTTGAAGCAACAGTAAGGGAAGTCTGGAGTGGGCAGAAAGTAATGAAGTACAAATAGTGTAGATGGAGTTCACAGAAAGCTTCCTTATATAGTTTTTAGACAAAATATTCAAGGACAGAGTTTTGTCCCTCAAATACTGTTTTACAAATAATTTTTTAGCATGGAACCTTAGATAAGAGTTGAAATAAACAAAAAAATCAAATAAGAAATAGGCAAATGAAAAATAAGCAAAGGAGGATCCCATCACGTTCTTGGAGAGGAACAGAAACATAGAGCATACTAAATGAAGCATTCCAGATTCGGCTTGGTCAGATACATAATAAGCTCCATTGTCAAATAGAAATTAATTTCTAATTAATTTTAATTTAATGAGAAAGTCCTTCATATGCCATTTATTTCACATGTTCTGTTGCAATGATCCAGTTTTTGGCTTGGTATGGAATGGAATGATGGCTGTGGCCAGCTGAATTTATCAAATTATCAGCATCTTATTTCAATTTCAAAGATGAAATGATCTTCATTAGTCCTCAAAAGGGGTTGTAAGGACTTTATCACTGCAACACTGCAACGAGAGTTCACAAATGTACTCTAGTAACTTTGCCCACAAGGCCATGATCCTACTCACGATGAAACTACTGAACATGTAGTGGCCTGGGGATCCTTGTTCCTGAAAACTGGAGTGGCAACTAGAATCAGCTCCAAATGAAATCTTGTTTTTCTTGTGTGTGTGACATTTATGTGTATGCCTTGGGAGAAAGATTATTAAATAGAAAATATCCTTTTGGCACTTGAGCTATTGAGCCTGATGTTAAAGATACCTCTTGTCCTGTAGGAGTGGAAGAATGTTGAAAAATATAAAAAGATATCTATAAAAATATGTAAATAGTGTCTACATTTTATTTTATTCTGTATCTTTTAATTTATGGCAGAATTTTTTTTGAATTTAAGTTTATTGGCTTAGTCTTTGCAGTCCATGTGCCCTAGTCCCAACAATTACATTGCTTCAACATGCGTTATCATGGTCAAAAGTACTGACAGACACCACAACAAGGGAAAGATGGTTTGACTTGCTTATAGTGTATCCTTGGGAAGCATGGGTTACATTTATTGATATTTTTGTTTTTATTTCACAACCTTTACCAAGCTACAGATAGCAGAGACGTATTGTCCTTTGTAGGTGAATGTGAGTTAGTTGTGCCCACACTGCCTAGGGGCTGCACACAGGGCACACTCTGCTGAATGACTGTGAGTCTGACTATGTCACGTTGTTGCCTTTGTGGTCATGTGGCTAGTTGGCTTCTCTTTCCTGCAGAGCACAGAAGGGGCTTGCTTGTATTTGTGTAATTTTGCAGAGGTATGTTCTCTCTCTCTCTTCAGTGGCTTATATGTAAAATCAATATATAATTTTTTGTTTTATCACATCTCTTTTTCAGTCTTTAACTTGAAATTAAATATGTGTGAACTTTGAATCACTGAGGGGAATTGAACTTTTTTCTTTCCTTGAGGAAACTGAATTTTTTTTTTTTTTGGAAAAAAATCCAAACTGAACAGTTACAGATGAGCACAGAGTCAGCATTAAAAAATGAATGCATCAGTGCACAGAGGGAACTCATTGTATAGCTAAGACATCAATGTATGAAATAAAACAGCAGCATGAACAGATTTTTTCAGATATCATCTGGCAGGTTTTTATCAGTGAATCAGACTGCCTTTTTTACGTTAATCTCTATTTTTATAAGTTTCATCATTATACTTGCATTTTAAAAGTGTGTAGATATGTTTATGTAGTTTATATCTAGGTTGATACTGGTTTTAGTTTCTTGCTGATTATTTGGGCTGAAAAAAAAAAGAGTATTTCCACCAGAAGGACCTATTTTAGTCAAAACATTTTAAAATGCTCATTAGATAAGTATTTTAAAAAAGTTTATGTTCAGTCACAAAAAAACCTACATACCTTATGTTTGTATATGAAATATTTCTTTGTTGATTACACAAACAGAATATGATGAATAAATTTTCCATTCCACACAGGAAAATATAATAAAATTACTTTGCAAGTTGTTGTAAGCCTTTCACCTTGAAAGCCCTCATTTGTCAATAGGGAAGCCATTTAAGTGCTAAGCACCTTGATCATCTCAGGGAGATCATGAAAGGTGAAGGCCCTCATCATTTTGCAGGATTTGTAGCCTACCTTTCATAAAAGCCTGTATTCAGAGCATACTGAGCTTCTATTCAAGCACTGTTAATCCCTTAGCTCTCATTTTATTGTTATTCCTTGTTGTGTACAGATATTTCATTCAGAAGTATCTGCTAGCAAGAAAGGATACTGTATGTGATCTTAAAAATAGGAGTGTCATTCAGCTTCCTGAACCATCAGAAAAGGTTGAATGGCAAGCCTGATTTGTAGATAATATTCTATTTCCCAGTAAAATATATCAAATAATGCGGTTGCAGTTTCTCTATTATCTTTGAGTAACAAAAGTCTCTTATGACAAAAATTTGTTACTCTTGAGTAACAAAAGTAACAAAGTCTTTATGACTGCTATTTTGTGGGGGGAAAAAGAAAGGGAGCTAAGAACTGAAACAGTACAATGGAAATTTTACATGTATTGTTGTATCCTAGGTTACTTATGTATCCCCTTGCTGGTGAATCAGATAGCCATGGGATTACTATTACACAGTAGCCTAACCAAGTGCCTGGTGAAATCACAGAACATTCGAGGGAGGAAGAGACGTTTGGAAATCATCAACCATACAGCTCAGAGCAGTGATGAAATGGGGTTATGGGGTTATGAAGGTAACTAGAGCAGGTTGCTTAGGATTGTGCCTGGTCAGGTTTCGAGTATGTCCATGGTTGGAGGCTTTACAAGCTACCTGAGCAACCTGTTTAATTGTTCAATCACCCTTAAATGAAAAAGAAAAAAAAAAAAAAGTGTGTGGGTTTTCTTTGTGGGTTTTTGTTTGTTGTTTTTTTTGTTGTTGTTGGTGGTGGTTTGGTGGGTTTTTGTTTGTTTTGTTTTGTTTTTTTGTTTGTTTTGGTGTGTGTCTGTGTTTGTGTGGGGGTTTTTTTTGTTTGTTTGTTTTTTTAATTCCTTTTTGGAAAAGACTTGAGGCAAAGAAAGCATAGAGTACCTTGGGTTCTTCCATGTCCTTTGCCACCAAGTCCCTTGCCCCATCAGATGGAAACTTGCATTTTAACTTGTCTTTTGCTTCTTACAGACCTCTAGGAACCCTTGTTGCCTGTCACCCTCATGTTCCTTACCAGATTCACTCCACCTGGGCATTCTAATCCTCCCTATCTGTGAATATTCTTGAATGACCTGACTCTGCTTTCACCTCTTTTTTGCTTCTTTTTTACACTTGAGTTTTGTCAGAGAGAAAGATCTTTGTTCATGAATACCACTAGCTTTTGATCACTGCTGCCAAGGCTGCCCCCAAGCAGATTTTTCTTGAGAGGATATGAAGCTCAAAAGGGCACTTGCCCTTGTCAGATTGTCAATCGCCTCTGCCAAGAAGTTACCATCAATGCCCTTCAGAAACCACCTGGATTGTTTGTGCCCTGCTGTGTTACACTTCCACCAGATTTTAGGGTCACTAAAGCCCCCATGAGGACCAGGGCCTGTGAATATAAGTCTTTTTCCATTTGTCCAAAGGCAAATAATCTGCTTTCTGACCACATGAGGTTTGTAGCAGTCACTATAGCATCACCCATGTTCTGACCAGTAATCCTGACCTGTATGTTCTTCACTGGCTCCATATCCATCTGGAGAAGAGCTCCTTGCATTCTTACTTCTCTCTCACATAAACAGCAACAATTCCTCCTCCTTTTCAAGCCCATCCTTCCCAGGGAGCCTTTGTCCACCTATAGCAGTACTGCTGTGTGAGCTATCCCCCCTAGGACTCCAACATCCCAGTTAGTTGTAGCCTTGCAACCGCCAGCGCATCTCTGATTCCTCCTGCTTGTTCCTCTTGCTGTTTGCATTGGTGTATAGGCACTTCAGAGAGGCACCCCGTTGTGCTGATTTTCCAGGAAAGGTAAGAGAGGTTTCCCACAATGCTGTCCTGTAGGCACATCCTTACCTATGTGAATGTGCTTGAGGTGGGCTCTTTTTAGTTCTGTGCTGCTGATTATGAGGACTTTGGTGTCTAATAAACCCCACACAATTTTTGCTTGCCAACCTATCCACTGCTTCCTCACTTACTTGTTGGTCATTCTTTCACACAGGTGTTGGTTTATAGTAAAGATGTTTCTTCCCCATTTAGTCAGAAATAGCTTGAAATAATTTTATTTCTATGTCTGGAAAATATATGGACTGTGGACTTGCAGCAAAAATGTTCTATTTCAGAAATTTTTCGGTGTCAGTAATTTCATTTGAAATAATTTTATTTAAATCTTTATTCAGTAATTTCAAATGAAATTACTGAATAAAGATTTAAATAAAATTATGCACTTTAAAAATAAATACTGTTACTTAAAATAACATTTTCAGGTCAATAATCTGGTTCTAAAAGATTTTGATGGGGGCAGGGAAGAGATGAGCATATGATAAAGTTCTCAGAAATGGATACTAAAAACATTTGTGTGCCTGTGCACTTTGTGTCAGCATTCATAGTTCTGTAGGTTCTTTTCAGAAAGTGTTTTTATTCTTTTGTTGTTGTTGTTTCACTTCATTATTATTTGAATTCAGCATAAAACTGCTGAATTTCTTCCTACCTCATTTTCTTCTTCCATGTATGAACTGTTTTCATTTATCATAAAAGACCCAATAACATTCCCCTGTCACGCATCATCCTAACTGAGGCATTAAATGTTTATCAAGGCTCTCAGAAGCAGTCACACCCTGCCAACCTTTTTGCAGTGAAATTTTGAAATATACCAAGTGCAGTGAAATTTTGAAGATACCAAGGATGAGGAAGCATGATTTGAATTTGAATAATGTGTTTAAAATAGTATACTGTTGTTTGTGCATCTTTAAAAACTCCAATTGAGGTTCTTGCAACAGCTTTGAGAGCTGTGCTTTTCTCCCAGTGTAGGCAGCATAAAGCTGAGTTAAATTTTAAGAACGGTCCCATGTGCTGCAGAAATTCAAGTTACCATCAATTTTATTTGGCTAAATTGAAGTTGTGTCTCACAACTCATTTATGTACACATTTCCCTAAGCCTTTTGCCTAATATCACAGAATCACAGAATATGCTGAGTTGGAAGGGACCTGAAAAATCATTGAGTCCAACCCTTAGCCCTGCACAGGACCAACCCCAAGAGCCACACCCTGTGCCTGAGAGTACCATTTAAACACTTCTTGAACTCTGTCAAGCTTGGTGTTGTGACCACTGCCCTGGGGAGCTTGTTCCAGTGCCTGACCATCCTCTGGGTGAGGAACCTCTTTCTAATACCCAATCTAAAGCTTCCCTGACACAACTTCAGGCCATTCCCTTGGGTCCTGACACTGGTCACCACAGAAAAGAGATCAGTGCCTGCCCCTCTTCCCCTCATGAAGAAGTTGTAACTGCAATGAGGTCTCCCCTCAGTTTCCTTTTCTCTAGGCTGAACAGAACAAGTGACCTCAACTGCTCCCCATATGACTTCCTCTCAAGGCCCTTCACCATCTTTGTTGCCCTCCTTGGGACTCTTT
Source organism: Xenops minutus (assembly GCA_035221455.1). Lineage (NCBI taxonomy): Eukaryota > Metazoa > Chordata > Aves > Passeriformes > Furnariidae > Xenops > Xenops minutus. Next base: position 47,254,477 of record JAWWEE010000105.1, on the reverse strand, counting down.
CTAAGAGCCTAATATCTTTTTTTATATTGTGACATCTAAAACTGCACACAATATTCCAGGTGAGGGCACCCCAGTGCAGAGCAGCATGGGACAATCCTGTCCCTTGACCAGCTGGCGATGCTTTTGTCTGATGCCCCCCCGGACATGGTTGATCCTCTTGTCTGCCAGGGCACTGCTGACTCATGTTCAACTTGCTGTCAACCAGGACTGCATGCTTTCCAGCATCTTATTCCCCAGTCTGTTACAAACATCTGGAGTTGCCCTATCCCAGGTACTGAATCTGGCACTTCTTCTTGAACTTCCTATGGCTGGTGATTGCCCAACCCTCTAAGTTGTTGAGATCTCTCTGCAGGGTCTCTCTGCCTTTGAGGGAGTCAACAGCTCCTCCCAGTTTTGTATCATCTGCGGACTTGCTTAGGATCTGTTCCAGTCCTGCATCTAAGTCATTTATGAAGATGTTGAAGAGCACAGGGCCCAAGATGGAGCCCTGTGGAACTCCACTAGTGACAGGTCACCAGTCTGATGTCACCCCATTCACTATTACCTTCTGTGCATGACCTGTGAGCCAATTGCTCACCCAGTACATGCTGTGTTTATTCAGCTATGCTGGGCATTTTGTCCAGAAGGATCCTGTGACAGACAGTATCGAAAGCTTTACTGAAATCCAAAAAGATTACATCAATTATCTTCCCTTGATCAACCAGATGTGTTACCTTGTTATAGAAGGGAATCAGATTTGATAGGCAGGACTTTCCTCTCATGAACCTGTGCTGGCTGTGACTGATGATGGCATTGTCTTTCAGGTGTTTCTAAATACTTCCTGGAATAATCTTCTCCATAACTTTGTCAGGCACTGAAGTGAGACTGACAGGCCTGTAACTTCCAGGGTCCAGCTTCTTGCCCTTCTTGAAAACTGGGACATTTGTCAGCTTCTGGTCAGCTAGGACCTCTCCAGATTCCCAAGACCACTCAAAAATCATCAAGGTGATTAGTCATGATATTAGTCATGTCTTTGAGGATTCTTGGATGAATCCCATCAGGGCCCATAGATTTGTAAGGATCCAGCTGCAGCAGCAGTTTCAGGGTTGACTGGGAGTTGATCATTTGTGTTAAACACCTCTGCCTTGTCTCTGTTCCTGTTTCTGAGGTGACAATCCCCATCCTATCATGGGCTGATTATATTTCTATACTGCCTATTGCCATCAATGTATTTGAAAAATCTCTTTTCACTGTCCCCCACATTTCTGGCCAGTTTCAACTCCAGTTGTTCTTCAGCCCCACAGATCTCCTCCCTATGGAGGCAAGCAGCATCTCTGAATTCTTTGCTTGTCACTTGACCTTCCTTCCACTGGACATGCACCTTCCTTTTTGACCCTACTGCCAAGAGAAGATCCCTGTTCAGCCAAGCTGGCCTTACTAATTCGCTGAGTGGCCTGAAGTCTGGTCTCCTTGTGTCTAAAGTTGAATTTTTCCTGGCACTTTTCTTCCTGTCAACAGAGATTTTAAACTCATTTTCTTTGTGGTTGCTGTGTCCAAGATGGCCAACAATCTCCACTTCACTCATGTGTCATGAGAAATAGTAAGTCTCCCATATCAACTTTTTCTGCCTTTCATAGATCAGTAGAATCACCAAATGGTTTGTACTGGAAGGAACCTTTAAAGATTATCTAGTCCAACCCCTGCTGCCATGGACATGAACATCTTTCGCTAAATCAAAACCCTACCTATGTCTTTCACATCTGTCCTCTCCCTATTTGGTCATCTTGATTCTGTTTTCTTTCAGTCCAGAGAGTTAACCCTTTCTTTCATGGAACCCATTCCTTAACTTCATTTGTTCTTGTCCACACTTCACTTTTTCATTTCTACATCTCTAGACATATTTGCTTTCTGTCTTCTGTCTAGTCAGAAGAGGGAATGCTACTGTTGATTTTAATTTCCATTCTGAAAGATAGGTTTCTAAGTTTAAAAAGCTCTAGAGAAGTTGAATGTTTTAAGTGCTGTTAGGTTTGTAATCAATGTAACAAAACTACTGTGAATGTTTTAAGTATATAAGCCTTGGTATAATGCCTGAAGTTCTAAAGTAAACTTCATGTTAATCAAGCAAATTTCATGTTAACTACTTTTTAGTTATATTAATCTGATTTTTAGTGCTCTGGAGTAATGGATTTTACACCATCTGAGATTACATTAGGGAGCATTAGTGAGGCTAAGAACTAAGTATTACATTATGTATGTATGTGCTTGGCAAGAATGCAAGAGAAAATGCAGCAAAAGCAGTTTGATACTGCCTCAGAGAAGCCCTGGGGGTACTGCACTGTCCTAGTTGCCTTTATGTGAACTGTAGACAAACTGAGGTGGGACCATCCTGGTGCCATACCCTCAGTCAGGCTTCAGGACAAGGCCAGTGAGAGCTCAGCTCTCTATTTCAAATGAATTCCAAGGTGGATTACAACAGATTTCAAAAATGTGGCTTACTGCTTTACCAGTCTGAAAAATAACTTGCTGTGGGTATGCATGGGGTATTCTGGTGCAGTAATCTTCTAGGATTATTGGTTTGAGGGCAACAATATTCAGTAGTAGCAAACAAGGGGAGTTGTCACATGTTCTATCTGTTGGCACCTGGTTTATCTTTTAATTTCTGTGGCTCTGAGCCCTCTCAAAGAATATGTACTGTGCTACATTTGAGCTTTTGGTAAGCAATTACAGTTTTATGATCTGGTTTGGAATATGTAGTCATTGGAATGACTTGGACCCTAGAATAAAATCTAGACTTTGAGATTGAAAACTATAATTTTTGCTAGTTCCTTGGTAGCAGCAACTCATTTTGCTATCTGTGATGTTGAACAAATTCTGATTCACACTTTCCAGTTGGTTTTTACAACTCCTTTAGATGCTCTGGAGGACACACTGGGGATGCTCTGATGGGATAATAGGCCTAACTGACATTTAAAGAAAAAGAAAGAAATAAAGGAAATCATCACTGTCTTCCTTTTGGGACAAGGTACAAATTGATCTCCTAATTATTCCTAATGAGCTTTCCGTGTCTGGGCATTTCTTGCATGTATTTTGTTTGAAAAGTACAGTTAAATGTGCAAGTGTTGTTTCACAAATATAACAAAAATTCTAGAATTTTAAGCCTATGGTTTCATAAGAAGGCTAAAACCAATATTCCAACATCCCCAAGCAAGCCTTTTTGCATCAAAGTTTTTAATATATTTTTTTTTTTCAATACAGAATAAAAATCACAGTTAGATGCATCTGTGTGTACATCTGTATAAAAAATACTGGAATAAGGATCTTTTCCACAAAAGTGGGACTGCATTTTGATTCTGTGTGAAAAGATTGCACAAATTTGATGGGATGTAGAGAAGAGAATTCAACATTACCTGGTTTGGGTAAAAAATGTCAAATATACTGTCTATACAGAAGACCTAATCCTACTGGTCCAAAAAGCACAGCATTTCATGAGCTCTTCATTATATTTATTAGCACCATCGAGACATGTCCACAGCTACTTGTATATGGAGAATGGATTAGTGCTTTGGAATAGTGTCAGAGTTGAAGTACTGTAGCAATGTGTGCTGTAAACTATGGTGCTGCTGTTTCTATAAAATAAGTTAAGCAAGGCCATTGCTATAATATGTTTTATCAGCTTTTAAATAATTAGAGACCAGCATATAGCCCCAAACCTCCCCTCCCCTCTAACTGTTATTTAGTGCTAAGCAGGACTGGTAAACAGTGGTAAAGCACATTCTTTTGGATAGAGACTGTACAAAGAAGGGTTAAAAGCAAACTTCCCACAGTAGGGAAATAATTTGCAGTTCATTGCCTTTGGCCTTAAAGGTAATTTATCAAATGTTACTTGTTGCAGAGGTAAATTTGATTTGAGAAATGAACCTTTAGTTTCATTGTACCAAATTCAGTGAATTGAGTAAGAAATAAAAAGTGAAAAGTCTCAGATTAATTAAGTTTGGCTAATATTGCTAATAATTTCAGAACAGTCACCCAAGAAAGCCATAAAGATTGATGAGTGCAGAAAGACAAATCAGCAGCCTGTCTGCTCTTTTTAATAAAGTTCAAGCAGGTATCTTTTACTTGACTTTCACTGAAGTTTTAGAACTAATTTCTAAAGCTATGCCAAGGTTCAAATTCACTTTGGGGAGTTTAAAAATGTTTGCATGGGCAAAACCAATTCAGAATGGAACCCGATTTTGTCCTGGTTGTCGTGGTTTAAGCCCAGCTGGAAATTAAGCACCATGATGTTGCTTGTGCAACTTCCTCCTTTCTTCCCCCCACCCCAGTTGAATGGAGAGAAGAATCATGGTAAAACTCACAGTAAAACTTGTTCATGAGATAAGAACAAGTTAATAATTGAAAAGAAAGGAAAATAGATTAATTAATGATAATAATAATAATGAAAAGGGAAAACCAAGTGATGTATAATGCAATTGCTCAACACCTGGTGACTCAGGCCAGATCCTCGTTCCTGCACCCAGATCAGCCTCCTTTTCCAGGTAACTCCCCCCAGTTTATATACTGGGCATGACATTCTATAGTGTGGAATATCCCTTTGGTCAGTTCACCTGTCCTGCCTATGCTCCCTCCCAGTTCCTTTGCATAGTTCCACACTGGCAGAGCATGACACAAGAAAAAATCCTGGATTTAGGATAAACAAGACTTAGCAAAATCCCACAACTTCAGTGTGTTATCAACACCATTCTCATTCTGAATCCAAAACACAGCACTGTAACAGCTACTGAGAAGAAATTACTTCTACCCTATCTGAAATCAGGACATTGATGCAAAAAGTCTCTTCAATTCAGTTTGCATTAGGCTGGATTGAAGAGATATGCCGTAGATGTTAATATGTTTGAGACAGTGTTCTTGACTGCAGTGTATCATAGATGTCCTGATATTGTGACTATCTATGCTGGATAAATAGAATTCAGAGATTATTCCAGTAAATATTTTTATTAATTGTACCCATTTATACTAGCTTAGAAATCACTGCTGTCCTCAGTCTAATCTCAGCAGATTTACTTAGAATTTCCAGCATCTCCAACCTCTTTGGTCAGCGTCTTTTTATATTAACTCTCAACTAAGTAGTTTTTAGGAAAATAGATATGTAAAATATTTGAGATAATACTAGAAGCACCTTGGTCACTCTATGGTGGAAACAACTTCAGAACAAGGGATGATTGAAGTGTAATACCTGGGTTTGTCAGAATTTGTCTTAACAATCCTATCTGGTGCCCTTGACACCAGACTTCCCTAGAAACCACATTTAGAACTTACATCCAAAGGGGATTTTTATATCTTCAAATAAAGATTTCTTTTAAAATAAATTTTAAGAATACAGTGCTAAGCTATCTATTTTGGATGCAAACTTTTAGGATGTGTTGCCAAATGTTATGAGACACTGAGTATTTGTGCAACTGCACTTTTCAGTATTAGACTTCAAAGATCCTATCTAATTATCTTTGAGTAAGATTATGTACCAACAAATAAATCTTGGTAAGAGTGTATATGATGACCATAAACTAAAATACAAATCTACACAGTTTCAAAGGAGATAAAAGGATAATGAGTATGGATCCTTCCTCTGTCCTCCTTGTGATTTCCTCCCCCCTTTCTGCTTTGTCTAACACATAAAAGCCATTTAAAACAATTTCAGCATATGAGCTATTCCTCATGTTTTTCTTGCAACATGATGTAGTGCAACAAGATGTGATAAGGTAATGATGGAACAAAGAGGCATACATACAGTAAACAAATATGTCTCTAAAGATGCTCCTTCAGAATAATGAACTTCTCACTGAAGTTTTATGTATTTAATGCATTCAAGACATCAACATCCAAGATGTTAAGTTAGTTGTCAGGGAGAACCATGCAGAAATTCATTTTTGTGGTTATGTTGATGGCATGCAACTTCTTAAATTTCTGAAACTTTATAAATAGTTTAGCTCTTGATAGAAAAGGAGGACATATGCTGTGACAGTCATGAAGTAGTTAATATTTAGAAGGCCAGTGCCTAGAAATAGTAGTATTTATTCCCAAAATATCAAAGTAAATGCCTTCACTCACTACAAAAGGCTTTGATTAATGGCTCTGAGAAGACATAGGGTGGGAGAAAATGTCATGACCCTGCAGCTTTCTGGAATTGAAAGAAACTTCAGTCTGTTGAAAATCTGAATGCTTTAATTTTATCTAGCATTACAATGCTCCAACAAGTCAAAAGCATTTAGAAAGTAATTTATTTAATAGTTGTTTCCTTAGTTGTGTCTCATATTTCTCAGCCACTGGAGGTTACAGTGACTTACCAAAGGTTATTAGCTAGAAAAGTGGAGAAGAAAACCAAGGATTCTCAAGTCCTAATTGAGTGATTCCTCTGCTAAATGCAATTTGTTTGGTTTTACCAAATGCCAGAGGAATCTTATCACTGTTGATGTGTTTAGGTGTTTTACTTTTGTCCCACCTTATTTAAAATAATTAATCAGAATGGAATTAGAGTTTACTGTATTTGTACTGAACATCTGCATTCCCTTAATTTTTCCTGGGTAAGCACTAGTTGTGTAATATATGACCTCGTTTTGGTCAAAAGCAAGAATCTGTGGTTTCTGCTTGGAAGATGTAGGTGCTTGCAGACTACCTCTATTTATTATATTTTAATTCATTAGTGTGGAGATCTCTTGCAGCGTAATCACTCTCTATAGGTACATATGGGGCCTTTTTTTTTTTTTTTTTTTCTAGTAAGAGCCTCATTTCTTCTAGCAATTATTCATACCTAATATATTTTCAGTGTGAGATAGGTCATTCTAAATGTTCTCTAGCACAGGTACAGGATTCCCTGAGGTAGTGCTTTGGTTGTTAAACCCTGTTACTCTCCCTCTTTAGACTGGCAAAACAAATAGACCAGGGATGGAAAAAAGTATCTTTCAAAAGACTTTTGATTTTTCTGAGAAACAGCTTTAATGCAATGAAGTTTTTCTGTTCTGAAAGTAACTTTCATGAAAATTGTGCTGTGTGGTTTCTAAGACTCACATTCAAGCTACAGGTTTGATGCAACTGGATCTAGTACAGAGATTCTGACTTTCTCAACTCTTCAAATTAACTAAGTACATATCAACTGAGAGATGTGAGACTGAGCTGAGATGTCTTGTCCACCCATACGGCTGACAGAAAGGTGTGTATGGCATACAGACTTCCAATATGCAGTGTTTGATATGTTCTACTCATCATACCAAATAACTAGGATGAGCCTGTCTTTCTGGCGAAATAAAATTTGCCCTCAAAAATAGCATTTCTCAATTCTTTCCTGAAGAGTTCTACCTAATATTTTTCTGGATTAAGAAATGGTTTCAAAAATGAATTTGTGGAGTGTAAACCTGGGTATTTTTTGCTTTTATTTTTTAAAATTTTAATTCGCTCAAATCCATTTTCAATTTTTGTTTAAGTTACAGTGTGTCTGATTTTAATGTTGTCCTTATCTCATTGCATACGTATCATAATATGTTTATATAATATAAATATAAACCAAAACTTGTTTATAACAGAAGAATATTTCCTTTCCCAATCGTGTGTTAGATAGACTTAAGAAATGGTTTTATAGCAATTGTTTACAGTTTCCAGGGCTCACATATTTCAAATCTTTTAGTGACTGCTACTCTACTTTCTTTTGTGGCACAAACATGATTTGACAATAAAGACATAGAATATTTCTAATCAAAAGGAAAATGACTACAAAGGAAAATAAAATGAAGGTATTGTAAATGTCAAACTATGACTAAATTGGATGAGTATATAACATTCAGACCTGTTTTGCTTTAAAGTGTCTAAATCATGAGCATTCAAAAGCTCTAGTGTTTTGACAGCAAAAGTCTTTTTTGCTTTTTTTATCCCCTAAGAAATTAAAGTATGTTGAATTTCCTGTAAAAATATAGCATGGATTTATAAGACAAATACATACTTTTAAAACAGAGAAAAACCAAATGAGGCAGAGGCAGATAATCCATTTTAAATTTCCTTAATTCTTTCAGAACAAGTCCATAATGTGCTAGAGATGATGTAATTGCTACATATAATTGAAAGGAAATATCACAAAATGTGTTCTACTTTTCCTAATTCTACTTCAACTAGCCAAAATATAAAGTAGGAAATCTCACATTGGAATGGGCTTCTATTTCACAAAGCACTGGAATGTACACAGTCTTCACTGTGTCACCCACTGTCTTCTGATATGTCAGTCCACTGGTTTTTAATGAGACTTGGGTGTTTAGTTACTTCCATTTTCTTAGAGAATTTCCACATTACAGTTTGCCAGCTGTTTAAGGGCTTTGATAAATAAGGTTTTACTGAAATTGCTCCTGAGTCATTACATGGCAGAGGATCTTTATGAAAGCGCAGCAATGTAGAGTGGGAGTAAGAACAAACTTTGTCCTTTTCCAATGGGTGGAGGAGGAAATCAGGTAACTACTTATGAGATGAAGCCAAGAGGTCGATCTGTGTGTGTGTGTGTGTGTGCGCGCGCGTGTGTGTGTGTATGTGTGTGAGGCAACTACATACAATGAATTCTGTTAATCCAGTTACTTTCGCTATGGTGTAAGTAATTTATGCCAAGGTTTTGTGAGTGCCATAGAAACATTCACTCTGTCTTAGGAAAAAAAGATTTTAAATTCATTTTAGGGTCAGGCTGATATAGCTAAAATCCTATGCTGGAATAACTCTGGGGATGCTAAGAAATTATAAATCAAATAGTGGCAAAAATATTATTTGCAAAATACCTTTCTTTATTTGAATTACTCTTTCAATTAATTATATGCCTCAGTAATATATGACAGAATTACCTTTTTTTCAAATAAGAAACTTGTTTGACACTAAATACTCTTTAAAAATTGTGCTTCATAGAAAATACTCACATTTTCTTTGTTTATTTTTTTTCTGCAATCAAATTAAAATATGTTTCAAAACAGTAAAACCCAAGGCAGAAAAAGAAAGAATTTTACCTTTCACATAAACTCACTGTGAAATTTTTGGATTTTTAAATGCATGTAGAACTTGCTGGATAAGAAGACCTATGACCTATTTTTCTTAAATTTTCTAATGTTCTGATGAGAAGCTTGACTAATCTATATAGTCAATCAGAGATGAAGAAATGTTGCTTAACATGGAGAAATGCATAATTTTTTGTCACTAAAGGACAGGCTAATACCTATATGCTTTGTTTGTCTTACATAAACCTATAGTTGGCACTACAGTTCCTGAATTGATTTTAGCAAGAGTTATGTGAGATAGGTTTGCTTTTTAGCGTGAAAATTACTGGAGTATGTGTGATGTTCTCAAGGGGAATAAAAAGATGATCAAGCCTGGAGCTTCTGCTGTCTCAAAGGGGAGATGATGATAAGATTTTTAATAAGGAGGGAAAACATACGGGTGTAATTGGAATGCTGGTAGCTAAATTTTTATGGAAAATGGTTTAGATGCTCTGTTTCACTTATTTCAGTACTCTTCTTGGTAAGTTTTTTTGCATAGGGAATGTACCATGACTGAATTTTTGGTGGACTTTATCTGTATTGCTCACTGGCCAGATCAGTAGTTCAGTGCTTGCTTTGTTTCAACGTGCTTTAAGAACTGACACAGCCAGAACATCCACAACTGTCTATTTTCTATGTATTCTGATCAGGTAAAACAAACTATTTGTTTTCAAATAAGTTGTGTAACAGGGTGAACAGAATACTGTGAAACCAATCCATCTGTCATATAATGCTACATTACAGTATTACATCAGCAGCCTATTTTTTAAATGCCAAATAAAATTGAGACTGAAAGCTTACCATACTGTAATACAATTAAGAACAACTTTTTTGCAAGAGCATAATCTAAAAGTCAATGGTAAAAATCTGCTTTTATGGTAGCAGTTATGCTTCTGCATTTAATGGGGTTTAATAGCTTAATGCAATTTAAAGGAGAAAGACAACTAGAAATTTAGTTTTTATACAGGATCTCTGTTCTCTAGATGCTGAAATAATAGTAGAAGACCAGCTTGCCCCCTTCAGTCTTTGCCTACCACAGCGCAGAGAGCAATGCAGAAATCACCAAACTACTTAGGCTTTATCTTCTTCGTTACATTGGTGTAGCACTGCACAGGTTGCCCGGAGAGGGGGTGAATGCCCTGTCCCTGGAAACATTTCAGGTCAGGTTAGATGGGGCTCTGAGCACCCTGCATTAGTTGAAAATGTCCCTGCTTATAGCAGGGGGCTTGGACTAAATGACCTTTGGAAGTTCCTTCCAACCCAAGATATTTTGTTGTTCTCTGATACATGTTCCTCCTTGCAGTTCCGTTGTGAATGGAGAAGTAATCCTGTTTTTTGATCAGCTTCCTCATCAGCTATTGTCCTGAGCAGCTTGGAGAACCTCAAAATATACTAAATTGTTATTCCATTTTCATATCATTGTTTACTCTGAAATGTTATTTCTGTCAGTGTAATTTGAAGTATTTCTTGTAATTACTTTTTCCCTCTTCAGTATTTGAAGGATAATAATACCAAACTTCTTGAAAAAGGTCTCCTTGATTGGCAGTAGCTGCTTCTAAGATGATCTGCTGCTGTGGTGTGGCTTTGAAATGTTTGGGATCATCTGACAAACAAGGGAAAGAGATTCCAATCAGACAGATTGAAAATTAAAACCATTAGTAACAGATGACACAAATAAAGTATGAAGTATTAATACTATGAAACAATTTTAAAGCATATTTGGATTATTTTTTCAAGTGGTTAATTTAAAAAACACAACAATTTTTTCCTTACTTATTATATTTTTTGTTTGAAATTGCATTTTCATGAAGGCCAGGAAGCCTAAATTGCCAACTAACTGATTTTTTTTAGAGTCAGTATAGCATTTTCTGTAACATTTTCTTTATTCCAAAGCTGAATCAGTGTGACCAAAGTTATATGTTTTTTCTGTAATGCCAATTGAGTTTTTAGAAACTACTTCAGTCTGTTGATCACAGTCCAACTATATAGCATTAATATACATTCAGTGAACAGGATGTACGTCCTGTGTATCTAGATGTAGGGTCCTGAGGTGAAATAAAAATTTATGTAATTGAAAAAAAATGGGAGTAATAGCTCATGTAGTGTTACAGGTTTGTTGACAGACTTCTGTTGTGCAACATTCTCAAAAAAAAAGTATATTGACAGAAACAAACTTGCAGTATTTTTCTGAATTAAAATAAAGATTTTTTTTTTAAAATGAAATGCAGCATTAATTTAGTGTTTTCAGTTCAACTTATCCAAAGAAGACACAGTAAGAAATAACTGCAGAGTGGAGGTGGAAATAAAAAAATTACTGGGAGATATTCTATTTACCCAATGTATGAGGCAGAGAAAAAATAGCATATCTCATGACGTGTTGGTGCATCAAACCACTAGTTCAACATTAGCCATCCTTGAGAGAAAAGATAATTACTTATTGACATAAATTTCTATCTACAGAATGCATTATACGGTATCTTCAAGATTTTCCATTCAATACTGTACAGTTTTTATTTGATGGGGATTAACCTTTATTCAATCTTTACCTAGGAATTACTGACAGCTGTAGCTTCCAAACAGGCTACATGATTACAGGTTAATGACAGAAGTTCAAAGGATGCTTTTAAGTTTCCCTTCTTTATTATGATAGGTATAAGACTGAAAAGGACAAGAACTACTTGTATAATTTGCATTAAACTATGAGCACTTTTTAAATAAAATACTAGTTTTGTTGATTTAGCATTTTTGTTATGTGATTAAGACAACAATGTGCTTAAAATTATAAGTCAAACCCAGTTTTAAACCAGCAGAGTGTGCAGAGCCTATCATATTTATGCAAGTTCAGTGATGAACACACAAGGTTGATGATAGGGAGAAGCCCAGTGGGACTGTTCATTTAATTAGGAAAAACTCAAGTCTCAAAAATAATTGCATAAAATTGGTATTGATTCTCAAATGAATTCAAAATAGCCTAAATTATTCTTAATAAATGACAAAGGTTTGCCTGCACTCATTAAATGTAAGCACAGGCTGTTAGTATTATTGTTGTACAACCAGTCTGGAACATTACCTATTTGTTGTATCTGATATAGTATGAATAAAGAGGGCAAATAAATTTGAACCTTAAGCACAAATTCAGTTTGACAACTACAAATGAAGCCATAAGACTGTTGACTGATAATGTTTCAATATATTGACTTTTGTGCAATATGTGAAACCAGAGCATTTTTGGCTCTCCACAGATATTCCGTTTAAGGACACAGTATGAACTATTTACTCATACCAGAGTATTCTTATTATGAAGGAAAGGAACATGAGCAGAGGTGCCAACATCATAGGTATATGTAGAGAATTAGGCTTTTGAAACTAACTGCACTGCATCTATTTATTATGATGGAAACTTTTGTGTTGGCTTGTCGTTTGATTTTATGATGTCAAATGATTACGTCAGCAAATAGAGTTTCTGAAAAGAATGAGACCAGTCATTCTTGTACTCTTTTAATTAAGTTAATCTCTAATTTAATGTTCAGCAGAGAGTACTTAGGGTAGTTTCCTGTGTTGGTAGACCAGAGATGAATTATTGCTGTCTTAGAGGAACTCCTGACTGACTGCTTGTTCTTCAATAAGCTTGGGGAGTTCTTGAATGACTGTCATTAACAGTTTGGCTAACCTGTCATGTTTCAAGCAATTTTTCAGCTCTTTACTTTAGTCAAAAATCTAAATGTCCTTTTTTGGACATCTGAGTGTTTTAAACTTGGTTTTAATCCCAAATATCAATGAAGAGTTGAAATAACCCAATTCTACATTAAATGGAAAATGCTGAAATCTTTGTTATGGAGATATTAAACAATCTTTTTTCTACATACTTGATTTAGAAAAAGGATTGTCAGCACTCCTAAACTAAGATTATTTGTTTTACTTTGCCGAGCGAAATACAAATCAGGCAATCAGTTTGCCTGTATCTGTTCTTGGCAGTGCAGCCTCCTGGGACTTGTAGTTCCTGTACTTTGTGCTCTTTTCTTCTCAATGATGCAGCCTAACTAGCTGTACTAAGCTGATTTGGGCAGCTCTCAGGCGGCACTGTGATGATTCAATTAAGAAGGATATTGCAGCAATTGTTGGCATGTGTAGTTCAGGCAAAGAGCAGCTCACATGGGAAGACTGAGGCTCCTAAACTGAAACTTTGATGGGGTAGTTTAGCCCTTCATGTAATTATGAAGGTCTCAACAAAAATTTGTAGTGTAATTGACAGCACGCAAGACAGAGCATAAGTAGTACAATAGAGTTTCACGAGAGGGTCACTACTGAATGGAAGAGCAGGTACAGGTAACTAATTACCAGTGTAATACAGGGTGAGAATCTGTCTGTTTCTCTCTCTCTCTCTCTTTCTCTATCTCTCTCTTCTGTATCATTAACCTGTGTTGAAAAACAGGAAAAAAAGTGGCCATTGCCTTGTAAGGAAGCTTGCATCTTTCTCCTACCCTTCAGATTTTGTTCAGCCAATATTGCTTGATGTACATCTCCGGATGGGGGACTGGCTAAGGAAACCTCCTGCAACCTTTTGACTGGCTGCACTAATGACCTCGGAAAGGTGTTAAAAGTAGCAAGGGAAAAAATGTCTAAGAAAACTTGCTGCAAAGTGTAAGAGGTCATTACATACTTCAACTGTTTCTACTTCTTAGCAAGTTTGGATAAGGTTTTTAGTTAGTTCCACTGGGTTATTCCACCCCTCCATTTGTGTAAAAGGAAGAAAAAACATTTTACTAAAATTAAGAAAGCTGTAGTGTGGGTGGACCCCAGCTCACTCAAGATAAGAGCAATCCCCTGTTCTGAGGTACAATACTGAATACAAAATTATGCGTAGATTCATTCTGCTGTCCCTGGGTATACTCTTAATATCTGTACATGTCTAAGTAGGTCAAGGCTTCAAGTTTTCACCATGTATCTCTTGCACTTCAGTTAGTAACAGACCAATTACTTTTTCTAGTATTGGAATCCTTGTATCAAGTGATCATCTTTATGTGGAGTTGATCGAGGCTAAATTTTAAAGGAAGAAAAAACTCTTGTCCTGCACTGACAAACTTTTTGCACTTTTGACTTTTCTTGTCAATGAATTATTGAAAAAACAACCACTTTTTAAGATGCAGTGATGCTGCAAGTTGGTTATTTTTTGCAAGATGTGCACAGGTTTAGCAATGAAGTTCATATTTAGATAGACAAATGTAAAGATCAGGGTGTCCCCCCTCAAACCACATGGCACTGAAATCTAGGGAAACATAAAAATTCTGCTCATAGTTGTGTTCATTTCACCTGGCTATAAGTAGCTAAAACATACTGATCCTGGTTTGCAGTCAAGACCTGCACCAACAATAATGGAGAAAGATCCCTTTGGGTGATTAAAGATAGAAGAGGGGAATCATACCCCATATGGCAGAAGCCTCTTATGGTCATATTAAAGAAGAAAAGCCCAATAAGCATAGTCCTTCAATGGACTTTTAGCAACACGCATCAATGAGAACCAACACTTTCACTTCCCATTTGATAACTTTTAATCTCTTTTCCCCATGGTCGGAGACCACTGACTGTGGGTGTGTTAGTTCTCTATGGGTTCTGCTCCTGGGTTAAGTCATGCATGCCTGCATGCCTGGCTCCGTGTGTTTGTAGCAGAGGCAGTTGGTATTATTCAGTGGCTCCTGTATGCTGTAGCTTTTCTGTTACAGGATATTACTCTTTTTCTTTTTGCTTAATATAAGATGCCTTGCCACTGTTGTCATAGAGTTAGTCTTTGAAGTAGATTTCACAGAGTCCTTACATGTCAAGATGAAGACTTCAAATTATTTTCACAGGGAGACAAATGAAGTTTTAAATATTAATATTGTAAGGTTGTTCCAAGTTGCCTATCCATCAGAAGGTTAGTGAGATTTTTGCAGAGTTAGAATTGCCTTACTGATAAAAAAGTTGCACATATATTGAAGAACACTTTGATTTATAAAGCCTGTAGAATCCGTGCTGCACTGGTAACTTCTTTCCAGCTATACTTTATCTGTTAATGATGCATTATGATGGTCTAAAAGCTAAAAGATGTGCTTATACAACTTTCTTTTTTTCGAGCATATTGAGCTTCATTTGCAGAGTGATCAGGAGACGAATTATTTTTGGATTTGTTTTCTCTGAGTTCTTTGAGAATGGGGATAAAAAAGATCTCATTGCAAGATCAGAGATGATCAGGTTTAGCCAGGTAACAACATATGGAAAGAACTATGAAATTCTAATTCTGAAATGAAATAAAATGAAATGAGATGAAGAAGCTTATATTTCACTTTTGAGCATTGGGTCAGCTGACTCAGAGACAAACAGTGACACATCAGGAAGGAAAATTATTATAGCAGGCAGCAACATGTGTTTCCCAGATTAGACTTCTTGAACAAAATTAGATTAAGATTTTCTTTCATCATTCTAATTAAACTATTCTGCCTTTTTCATTGTCTTAGGTAATTTCTGATGAATGATTGAGAAGTGCCTTGACTGCTGCTTCCCAAATATAATTAAATGAGATGTTTTTCAGTGGAAAAGATTATGTATTTGCTGAATTTAAAGCAGCTAAAGCAAAAATAGCCCCTACATATATTGAATGTTAAACTGTGCACCTGCATATGTCAGATTAGGTAGTTTTGAAACTTTAATTGAAACATTTTTTTAAAAAAATTGCTCTTCATTTTCTTGAGTTCTTATGTTTAAGATTTAAGATAACCACAAATCACAAGTGACTTCTTAGATTTCTGTGCAAAAAGAAACAGGACAAATAAGAATTTTGTAGTCTAATAGGTAACATGCAGAATCCCAGGTCAGCTGTAACTAATTAGCAGTGTGCTGTTGTGTTGTGTTGTTTCAGAACATTCCCACTCACTTAGGAAGTAATCTTTGTTCATTGAGTTAAGCAGGCAGCTCACAATGATGCTGTCTGGAGTGTGAGCTGCCTTTTGCACAGGGTATATTCACACCTAATGCAGAACAATAATATCAGTTTGACGTGAAGGAGAAGGTGTAATTTTAAAATGCAGGCATCCTACAGCTCATTTTGCTAATCAAAACCAGAGAACTTTCTCAGAGCTGCAGTCCCTCTCTGAGTTAGATTTTATACCCTTTAGAATAAATCCTGTCCATGAAGCAATTTTAGGGAAGCATACGTGCATGTCAGTTAACAATTTATTCCATGTGCCCTCAAAAGATTGATTACTGACAACACTAGTAAAGATGGGCATTAAATGTTTGCACTCGTGTTCTTGAGCAAGTGGTAACTGCATCTCTCTACTTGTAATATTATATTCCAGCACTGTGGTTGTGTTTGTATTAATCTTTATAATAATGCAAATATACCTTTATCATGTTATCTTATGTATTAACTGTCTTCCAAACTTTGCCCTGGGGTAAGATATATTGCAGTTCTAGCAATGTTCTTATAACCTTTCTCTACATGTGTGGAATTTATCATCAAATATGATCAGCAAAGATATTCACTTGAATTTCAGTGACTTCTTATTCATTTAAGGGCTCTGTAAGATGCCAACTGAATTTAGAAGGGGTTGATACAAGCCTTCAGTTACTATATGGATTATAAACATAGGGACAGATTCCATTTCATAGATAATGGTTTGTATGCTTTACAATTTCCTCAGAAATCTATTGACAGCCTTTTCTACTTTAATTATTAAATTCCATGTCAGATGAACATTGATTCTTTTGTTCTGTTACATTTGCACATTGCTTAATTCTGAGCAGTGGACTCAATTTTTCACATCTTGCTAACAATAGCTACTTCTCATGTGTACTCTTTGGTTTGGACTACATCGCTGGATTTGTGTTTCTTGAGTTGTTAACGTACAATCCATACGTATATGGAGCATGGGAACCTCCAGACACTCTCTGTGTAAATAGATTTTTCATGAGCAGTAAAATTAATTGATTTGGGGATTTTCTTTGGTATGGATTTTTGTTCTTTTTCCTGCATACACTACTGGTGACCCCAAATGCTGGCTCTATACAACCCTCTTATTGCACCAATTGATGCACAGCTGCATCCAATGCTGCTGCTGTTTGCTAATGTGGGTCATCTGACTTCAGTGGAAAAATGATGCATGGCAGAATTCTGCCTGTTAGTCTGCTTCCAAAACACGGCCACAAATTTTAAATTAACTCTTTGGGAATCTATTCTATTAGGAGTATAGAGGTGAGATAGAAAAGTTTTTTAAGTTTTGACTAATAAAAAAGAATAAAATACCATGTCATACAGAGTTTTCCACATGGAGTATGTTGGTGATTTAAGTAAAAAGGAAAAATAGTTGTAATTAATTGTATCACAGTTTCCTTGAATATTTTAAGAAGTTAGATATTCAAAAAAAAAGAAAGATGAAAGCTATAAAATGTGTAAACAATTATGAAACATGCAAGAAGAAGAACTGGCATGGTAAGCCAATGACTGGATATTCTTTCTGTTTTCCAGTAAAAGGGCTTGCTATTCAAAGTTCACAGGAAAGTGAACCTTTGGGTTGGGCATAATTTATAAAATGTATGGTCCAAATTAGCCTAAAAATCGAGTTAAAAAAGGCAAATTGATTTTAAATATTTTTATACCCACTCCATTACTTACAAAGAAATCTTATGTTTCTGGCTCTGCTGTTTCCAGGGTTGCAAAAGTGCCTCATTATGTATTTTTTTCCCTTCTCAAAACAAAAGAAGGAATTTTTGCTTTGAACTTAAAAGCTCTCTTTTTGTTTCGAACAGTCTATTTGAGTACTGTATCAGTCCTCTAGAAGTCTCTGTGTCTATTTTGCTTTTATATGTGATACAATACCAGTAATACAATCAAAACCTGAAGTTTTATATTCAGCAATGTTTTTTGACAACTTCTTTAACCTACTTTAGCTAAATCTAACTTTAATTAAGTTGTTGGGCATTGCTATTTCTTTCTCAAGAGACTTTGAGTACACAAATTGTTTGACTGGTGTACATGAATAAATTGCTTGCAGTTTTTAGCCTGTCAAATAAAAATGTAGAATATAAGTTAAGAAAGAAATAGCAAGAGTGGACCTGTCATTCTGAGAGATTAATCTAGGATTTATTGGAGATTAATTTTAGGGAATGATTCTGAATTTCTTTATTTTTTTTTCCTCTCTCTGTTCAGATGGAAGATGTCATAGCCCGGATGCAAGATGAGAAAAATGGGATTCCTATCCGTACAGTGAAAAGTTTTCTTTCCAAGATCCCCAGTGTCTTTTCTGGTAAGACTCAAATGGGATTTCATACCATTTTAGAGTTTTCACTCTATCTGAGGGAGTGCTCAAACTGAAAATACTTTTAAATGAATGGTGTGGGGAACTCAGTCATCTGGTCTGGAGGGGACATTCCCAATTCTTTGAATAATTATAGAAACCTTTGATGTTTCTCATAGACTGGAGCAGACTTCCTCAAAGATATTTTTCTCCTATAAATTAAGTAAAGGGAATATTTATTTTAACACAAAAAGTCAATTATCTCAAAATGGCAATATTTTTATTGCAGATCAGAATCTGTTTTCTAACCAGTTTTCACAGTAAGTACAAGTTTAGCTTATCAGACAGTATATGAAGGTAAGACATGCCATAGTAGCAGCACAAAATAAAAATCATCACTGCACTCTGCAACTGGTACTGAATAAGGCCTGTGATATTTATTACAACATGCATGATCTGCTATTGTAGCTGGCTGCCTGTGCCTGAGAAACTAAGATTGAGATGTCTGTGGTGATTTGCAAGACAGCTGTAAACTTTATAGATAATCCAAGTCAGTATTTTCATAAGCATAAAAATCTGTCCATGTATTAATTAACTAGCATATATTTATTTTCCATCCATTTATGCATTTATATATGTGGATATATACTCCACTGAGTAATAGATTACATTGTTGAACCTCATTTTTCCATACTCTAGTAACAGTTGCATTTTTTTTTGTAATATAAAAGGTAATCCTTATCTAGAAAGTGTTTATAGAGGTTTATACTGTCCAGAACAGCAAGAATTCTCGACTTTAATTTTCAACCTTTGGAATGTTTTTGCTAGTGAATAATTCTGTCACAAAGAAGAATAGAGTGTTAAAAGTGCACCAAATAATGTCATTATTTTAGAAACTACTCGTACTAAAAGTAGCTTCTGAAGAATAGGCCTTTATTTCTCATGAGTTAGTTCAGCATGGCATCCTAGTAAGTAATCCATATTAATTGCTAATCTCTCCTTTATATTATGTGCTATGGATTTCCAAATAGACCAAAATGTTTTGTTTGTTTGTTTGGGTTTTTTTTAATGGTATAGACATCACACTTTAAAAAGTTATGTTAGAATATATGTATACAGTAGTACATAACAGTCACCAATGCAACAACTTTTCTATTGATGCATTAACGTTATTAACCACAGAGGGAAAGAAAAATCATAAGAGAGTTCATTTTTTTCCCTTTGCAGATTTTCTACTTCAAATACCAGGGCAGTAATTTTTTGCTGCACATGACTAAAAGCCCCACCAGAACATTACAACTATCTTTTTAGTTCAGTCAATCTACTTTCCTGTCAGTTCTCTACCCTGAATGGAATCTGGAACATTCAAACCTTGCACTGAGTAGAGGATTTAATTTGATGTCCAAGGAGTTTCTATTTATGTAGCAAACCAATATCAGCTTGAACTCAAAACTGTTGATTGCTAGGAAACATGGGAATATTGCTGTCTAAGGAAAATGATGATAATATTGTAAATATATATAGTAAATCTTGTAGTACTGTTAATACACACAAAATTATCCATATGAAGATGACCAAATCAAAAGCAGATACTGTCCAGTTTCAAAAAAGAAATATATATGTATGTATATTCTCATATATTTATATATGTGTATGTGTCTGTACATAAAAGCATGTCTTATATGCAACCATCTGTCCAGGATTACATCGCATAAAAACCAGAGCTTTGCAATTGTTTGGGACTTTTTTGGTGGGGAGAAGTAAAATGGGTAGCTCTATTATAGTGAAATAATGTTCATGGAAGTACTTAAAAAAAGATCTATAAGAGTCCTTTAAACAACTTGTGAAAACTAAGGATGTCCATAACTTCTCTGTAAAAATAGGGTCTAGGGATAGCATTTTAATTATGTTGTTATATATATATTTATATTTGTGTCCCTCTATTTCATAGTACTGCTTCTCACAACAGCAAGTGAGAAACTAGTTGAAAGAGAGTTCACTTTTTTAATGCAAAATTGCCGACCATATCTATTTAAGAATGACTGCATTAGCAAAATCAGCCTGGGGAATGGTATTTGAATTTAACTGAATGTTGTGATTATAAAGAATAGGATGATGTGATTATACTATCTCATTTACTGAGTCATTTCTTAAATGTTTTCATAAGTAAAATATCCACACAGAGAAACATTTGAAATACCAATAATTCTCTATACGCTGTACACATTCTTGTGCTTCAGAAAAACATAATTCTAAGTTAAAGATTATTTCACTTTGTGAAATTTTGAAAATATGAGGAATAATTTTGCTTTATATTCCATATGTTCATAGAGAGCAAATAAAAATTTGAAACTTTTAAGGCTCCAAGGAAAAACACAGGCCAGGAGAGTTTCTCCTTTTGTGTTATTATGCATTTTGATGCATAAAAGAAGGGCTCACTGTTGTTGTCTCCATGCTTTTAAAATGTTTTGGAGGAATGAAGAAGATATTTTATATAGGCAAACTGCTGGTCAACAATAACAGTTGCATGAAGGTTGTCACGTGCTTTTCTTAGTATCACTGTCTAGAGTATTAGGAAAAAAGAGAAGGCAATTTGCCTGGATTGTGTTTCACCACTAGACCTAGAAATGGATAAAAAAAAAAAAAAACTTACTTGAAATGATGAATGTAGGGAGTCTGACATATGAATCATAGAGAATAGGAGCTCTAAAATATCATTTTTATTTTTACTAAGGAGAGATGAGAATAAAATGCCAAAGTTTTGCTGTTCACTTTGAAGGAGAAGCAAGCATTCAGAATTTTCCAACAAAGCACTGCAATAGTTGAGGGTTTGTCTTGGGGGTCTTTGGGTGCTCAATATTAGTACTGAAAGTTTCATAAGCTAATCATAATGTGAATATTTCATTAAAAAGATGTAGTGATACAGTGGTGTCATGGTCATTATGGAATATCAGTGTGATGCTTTATAGGACTTTAAAGTGTGTGATACTCACCTATGCTTGGTGCTGAATAAAATCTGTGGGGAAGGTGTCAGTTCAGTGGTATGTAAGACTGAGTCCAAAACCCTAGAATTTTTATTGAAGGAGCAGGGAGAACTATGAGAAATGTAAGTTCAATTAAAGAATGCACACAGAGACAGAATAAAAAGCATTCAAGAAAAGCATGTTCTTATTGGTTATAACTGGCTGTTTCTGGTGCATGGCTCAATAATTTTGGACAGTAGTCACAGCTTGAATCAAGAAAAAAAGGAGAAGGAGATCAGTAGAAAGGTGGTTTTTAACATCTTCTGAGTTGGAGAGAAAATGAAAACATTAATTTATCTTTTGCTGGAAAATATAATCCATGTGAAACCTTTAGTTTTTTCCTCATTCCTATATGTGAAGCTGATATTGTGTCTTTTAAATATAGACATTGTTTTCCTATTTTTTAGAAAGACTATTGCCATCGTATCTAATTTTTATTAAATGTTTTTCCTGATCTCAGAAAATGCTTATTTCTTTTTTTACCTGGGAAATAATGAAAATATTGAGATATTCCGCTTTAACTAGGAAATCTATTAATATCATAATTATTTACAGTCTTTGAGCATTATTAATAGTGTGCTTGTTAAAAAATAAAGAGTTTATGTGTTTAAACATAAAGAAATTCCATCAAAAGCGGAACAGCAGTCTCAGTAGCCTGGTCAGATGTAGTGAGAGGCTCCAGAGGAAAGCAGTGTCATAGTGGCTCATCTCACTCACAAATCAGAGGTAGGTGAGCTCAAGGAATGAGTCACAGGGACTACCTGCATCAGTATTGCTTTTTACATAGAGGCAGGTAGCAAAGAATGAAGAGCAACACATTGGGAATTGGATGACTCAGGGGACTAATAACAACAAGAAAGAGTGCTTTATCTGTCATTAGTTTTGATCTTCCCAAGCTGAATAATGAGTTGTTCGCATTTGATCACTTCTCAGTGCTGCAGGTGAAATTAGTTGATAAGTTTATCCACTTCTGTACTGGAGATTACCTACCTGAAATACAAGATGAAAGGGAAAGTTCTATGACTTGGTTTGACAGAATAAAACCCTACAAAAGCGTAACACTTCAATCATCTGGTACCTTTGGAGCAAACTAATGTTGCATTATATATAAATAAAAGGATTTTGGAATCTTCATTTTTGATAGATTTTCCAAAATAAATTAACCATGTCGGAGAAGCTAGGATTCCCATCTCCCAAGTCTTGAATTTTATAGACTTTGTTTTTTCCTTCAGTTTCTCCTTGCTGTGTTGTTGACAGTTTCCTACTTTCCTGTTCTGTCAATTCCTTTATCTCCCTTTTATTGCATTCTCCTAAAGAATAATTTAATAGTAGAATCATTGCTGATTTCTTTATGCTAAATCAGCCTCTTGTTGTTTGCAGAGTCTTCACTGTTAAAACTGCAAGCTCACTGCCTTTATGAGGTTCCAGTCTTAGTAAAATGTTTTGATAAAAAGCTTGCTGTCAGTCCATGAAGGACGGAAGCTGGATCATTCCCTCTCCCATGCCCCTTCAGATGGGCAGATGTGAGCAGGGACTTGCCTTCTGTACAGTTTCACTTTTCAAAGCAGAATTTTGAGAACAAAAAGTTAATAATCCTCTCTTCCCAAATGAATAGTTGATTTGAAGCTATACCATGAATCTTTCTTGTGTGCCGTTTCCCTTCATTACTTTGTCAGAGTGACTGATTTGCATTCAAAGGCTCATGGTCTTGTGGGAGTCGGTATTTTTAAGAAGATGGGTTCTTTTATTTACTGATATGTCCATAATTTTTAGAGTCATGAGTAGAAGAGGTTGACTAAGTGGGGCCATCAGATTGGACATACAGTCATTTCCAAGGAATGAGATAATTAACTGATTAATAAGTGATGCTTTGTATGCTTTACAGAAAACTGAAGTGGATATTTGAGTGCTGTCTGCATACCTTTAGCTCTTGTTTCTGTTTGTTTGCCTGTCTGTGATTGTAACTATAGCCAGGGAAGGGTGCTCTTAAGCTGCTTAAAGTGTGACAGAACTTTTGCATTTTATGGAAAATCAGCTTTGTGACAGCTTTGCAGTTGGGAAGTTCAGAATAAGCAAGATGTAGTGGACTGGGATCAAACAAGAGCCGAATGCTCTTCAGAAAGAAATGAAGAACTGTTTCCAGTAGCTTGAATCATAGAATCATAGAATTGTTTGGGTTGGAAGGGGCCTTAAAGATCATCTAGTTGCAAGCCCTCTGCCATGGGTAGGGACATTTTTGCTAGACCAGGCTGCTCCAAGCCCTATCCAACCTTCCAGGGATGGGCCATCCACAGCTTATCTGGACACCCCGTACCAAGATTATTGTGCTCTCCATTTTCATTTTAAGGCAGGTGTTAATACCAGACCTTTAATAAATTACTGTCAGAATGAAAAGTTTCTCAAAATGTGAAGGTATATTCATTGGTTATTTTAAACAGAACAAAAAAATACTCATTTAAAAGTTATTGCTTTTTCCTAACCAAACAGCCACAAAAAAATCACATTCTTATGTTTACCTTTCAATTCAAAGGTGATTGCCATTGGGAGCATTAGTAAAAAGAAGGAAATAAAGTGAAAAAAGTCAGAGGCAATTTTGCATAATTGGCCTAGGAAACTCAAATATACTGAAAACCCATTGCAAAGTCTTTTAAAATAATCTATGTGCAAAACGTTCATCATAAATGTCCATTCCCTTAAAATCAATAGATATGAAAAGCTATTTTCACAGACATTTGCAAAAGAATTAGGTATAGAAGTCATGCGCTGATGGGAAAAAGTCTTAATAGTTACTGTCTTGTTGTGAGATGGGAGTTTGCTGAGGACATTCATCTTGTTTGTGGTTTGACCACATGAAATTCACATTTTAAATTAGATTGTCCCATTTCCCAAATGCATGCTTCCTCCCAAACACACATTTCTAGAGAATTAGCTCTGGGCCTTGTTGATCATCAATACAGATTTTTTCGTAACTTTTACTACTATGTTGTTTTATAACGAAAATGTTTCACTCCATTTGTTAGACCTTCTTCCTAATCACTTTGTGTGTAAAATTTTGCGAGTGTTTTAAGTGGAAGGGGATTACACCTTTGAAGTGTGAGAACTTTTAAGAGTATGGGAAAACATATTGCATTTATTACAGCCAAAAACGCACATAATTTGCCACTACTGAGGCCCAGTCTCTGGACACTGGACATGTAATATTCATGGAAAATGTGGGGTGAAAAGGGAGCCCTGAATTAGCCTCCCATCAGCCTAAAATTATCAGGAATTCTTCAATCTATCATAGCTTCACTTTAAGTAGTTTACCATTTTTTTTCTGTTGTTAACACCAGTTAATAATTGTGTTTTGCTGGTTTTCTATCAGCAATGAGTAGTACGTACAGAAACCAGAGAAAATACCCCACACAAACATGCACATACAAAAATTAGTAGCACACATATTTGTGCCATATGTATTTCCCCATGGCGGCAGTGCGTAATCTATCAGCTTAACAGAAACCCTCTTAAACTGATAAAAGCAGCGTCTGTAGTGGTCATAGGTTAACTGAAATCTGCTTGTGCAGAAAACCTTGTAGGAAGACAAGACTAGATTATGTAAAAGAAGAGCAAATGTGAAGAAATATATTCAACAGTTCTATGAAAATGGCTTTCCATACTGGCCATCTCTTGGAAATCTCTTGGAAAGGAATATCATTGACGCTTCATTGCAATGATTAGAACTAGTGGGAAAAGTATCAGTGAGAATTTTCCAGGGACTTGTATTTTAAGTAATTGTTTTAATTAGAAAGTAGAGCACAGTAAACTACTTGACTCTGCCAGTTTATGAGGTACATCTATGACTGCAAAGCTGTTTGTTTAAATCACATTGGATTTTTTTCACAGAGTAATTTGAGGTAGTCAGAAGTGTTTTCTGAGAAGAAAGGGTCAGTGCTCTGTTTACTGTCACTAATTTCTGAGACAGAAGGGAAACTTGCTGCTCACGTGAAGAATAGGGAGAGGAAGTGTATAGCTGAACATAAATGAAGTCCCATCATGAAGTCCTTTTTGAACATTAGTAGTGTTTTACCACAATGTGAAATCTGTTTCATGGTACACTTTTTAAACAGTCTCTGGAAACTACTATGGATACTCCAAAAACTATCCGCTGTCTTGCCAAAAATCAAAACTTTGCAATGGTACCTGGGATTTGTAAGTGTCAATTTGTATGAGCGTAATATAATTCTAAAGCTGGCAATATATTTTAGCAGGTTTGTGTCTTGGATATATTGCTAATGAGAATGGAATAGAATCGTTACATAGAAAGTCTGCATATAGGGCTGTAGTTAAACAGATAATGTCATTGTCTTATAAGCACAGATTAATATTAATACATTTTGGAGTACACTTGTTGAAAAATAATTTTTAAATTTATGTTCTACTGTATGCTATTGTCTGATGGCATGTTTTTAGTTGAGTGGTGATTATTTATTATATGTGTATAGCAAGCAGTGTACACATTTGATAAGTATTGCTGGTACTGACACAAATGATATATTTTTAGAGGTATCCTGCTAGGTGTCATACACTGTAAATGTACTCATTACCTTTTCTTTTTTAGATGGTACAAATGTGTTTGAAATAGTAGTCCCCTTTTCCACTTAAATGACATCTGACACTGACTCATTTTGTGACTTTTCAAGCAACATAATTTATTTCTGCTTCAGTTTTACCTTTTTAGTATGTAATATTCTGTCTTATTGTCTTTACATTTTAAAGTGATTTGAAATGCTTAAGGGAATTGCATGCAAAGAGAAAGTGATTCTGTATTTGCAGATTTCAGTCTTCCACTTTTACCAAAAAATAAATATAGTTGGCCAGCAGTTAAAATAATCAAACTAAGTAAAATCATTCCCTGGAGAATATGTTCCTTAAGCAAGAAATCAAGTTAGCAGGGTTTACAAAATTACTTGTGATTTACCTCCTAATTTGGTTGGCTCCAGCCATAAGGAAAAAGACTTTGTCCTTGCACTTGCATCAGGAGACTGCAGACTTGTCTTTGCAAAAGGACGGCATAGCAGTTAAGTTATCCATGCCTAGTTATTCACGGACTACTTTTGCATGGTGCTATTATCAATCAATATATGCACACTTTATGATAACAAATGTAACCCTAACATCAAGATTTTCCTTTCTAGTGGGATGTCATTTGATGACCCCCACCTCACTGCAATTAAGTTACACTCAGACTAACTTTGCTTTTCTAGGAAGTAGTGCACATCTGGATTGTTTCCAACTTTTTTCTTGAAAATTTGCCTGATATGGGCCTATCTACATGTTTGTTTCAGCTAGGGTGTGTTTGCTGAAGTCACTGATCTTCACTGAGCAGTCTGGTTTATCTGTGTAGTGTATCTGAATGCATGGAATTTCTATTTATTAAAGAAGCTGGGCATTTGTGAAGCAGAATAGTAAGATCTGAATTTTTATTTCTTGGTTGTTACTGCATGTTGGGAGCCAGCTCTCTGAAAAACAACAGAAAAGTTATTAAGCATTTTGCTTTTTTAGAGCTAGCGGAGCTGGCAAGACATTTCTTGCCACAAGAATTTGAAATACTAAAATAATTTTCCTCCTGACTTAGGACAAGAAGCTAAGTTCTGATCTTTCTATGAAGCAAAACTGTCAGGTTTTAATTATATATATGCATATATATGTATGTATTCCAGAGCAGAATGAAAACTTGAGAGTTTCTTTTTGGAAAACATTGGAAGTGGTACACTTAAGACTTCTAAAAAAGTTTAGCTGCAACAAACAGGGTTTTCATAAATCACACCTTTTGCCATTGAAAATGTTTTGAAGAATTTCTGCTGTTATTTTCTGCCAGCTGTGTTCCTGAGTAAAAGCGAGATACATTAAATTAGAAAGTCACCCACATAGGAAGTAAAGGTAATTTCATGCAGCTTACTGTGACTGACAGTCTATCTCTATGCAGATAAATGGACCACTGATAGTAATTCATTTTCCAAAAATTATCAGAATAATTTTAAATGGAATCATGGTATCAACAACTATTTTCTAACAGGAAATATGAGTGTACAAATGTACGATGAGTGTTACTTACAGTGCTGCACACATTTGACACAGCCTATTATAGGATACTCCTGTGCCTCGTAATAAAGGTCAATAATCTACTTTCTAGCCTATGCAGCTCGAGAGTGAGCCTTGATATTACAAAAAAAGCATGTAAGCTGGCAGGAGTTATGATGTTTTCTATTATTCCAACTCCACAGACTAAGCAGTCCCCGAGGCCAGAGGATGTTGGCAGCTTTGAAGGCACAAAGCCCAACGTTCCTGCTGTGCACCTTGCCATTTTGCTTCCCACACAGCATCTGGCTCCTTTTGCCTTAGGGAGGGAAGACCTCAGTGGGGGTGCATTTGGTTTACTTGTTTCTCCTGTCAGGAAAGATCACTGGAGTACGTGCTGCTCCCCTGCGCTGCTATTTGAACCACAGCAGGAAACAAGCAGGGCTGTTGTAGCGGGTGCCAGGGGGTCAGAAGGTGCAGTCTGGTGAGTTTGGTGTCTTGGGAACAGAGCAGAAGCCCAGGACTCTTCAGAAATTCAGGTAGATGGCACAAAGAAATTGCTTAGAGTTCCTCACTTACTGGTAGGAAGGACACAGACTGGAGCCAAAGTAATTGGAAAGAATTGAGAACATTAAAAACCAAATAAAAATCCCCAAACCCCCACAGCAAATGCAAAAAAAAAAAAAAAAAAAAATTCAGTATTTCCCATAAGCATGTTTCGTAAGATAATATTTTTTATTATGAGGCCTGGTAGTACTTGAGTATAGGAGAAGAGCAGTGCAGCTGATGGGTACTTTCAGTGTTAGAATGATGGAATGTCTGTGAAGGATTTGAGTTGTTGCTGAGAATGTGGTTCCATATTATCATATGGAAAACACCAGATATGGGGTATTTGCAGCAGACAATTCAATCACCATGGGCTTTCCTGAAATACTAGCTTTTTGAAGGATTTTGACAAAGGGCTTTGAAAGTAAAAAGGCTGTTATTAAAATAGTAATTTTTTTTACAGACTTACAGGAAAGTGGGTAACCTTTTGTACTGCAACAGCTATCGGTGTAGTTTTGATATACAAACATCAACAAGGTGTATGCATTTCAGGTGTTTAATATACCAATTTGGATCTCAATATAGCCATCAAGGCATGCAAATATTCATTTTAGCATTCAATTGTCACAAATTGCATTTAAAACTGCTGCACAGCTTTCTGACTTGGGTCCTGTGTATGTAATAGGCTTCTGGAAAATACTGAAAAAGTTATGAATGATTAGGTTGGGGTGTTTTTTGTTTTGTTTTCTTTAGAGGCAAATACCAAATTATTTTGTGCATATGAGGGCCTCATGGATACCAACATCCAATGTGCTTGTCTGATACCAGAATTTTTGCCCTTTAAGCTTTTATAACAAACTATGAAATAGCTAAAAGGTGAAAATAGTTTATAGATCTACAGACCTGCTGCCTTTTTGTCAAGACTGTACTCTTGTATAATTTGTACTTATTTGCTATGGAAAGAAAAGCTTGCAGGTCTCAGAGTAAGTATACAATAAAATGCACAGTTTTTACTGAACTGTTTCTAGAACAGAGAATGTGTTGTGAATAGAGAAACGGCATTGGGCCAAACCTGCCCATTAATTATTTGTTTACATAAATTCTCTCTTCTGCTTTTCTTCCCACAACTTTATCCTCTCCTCATTTTCCTAGTTGCTTTAATCAATCATTTCAAGTTGAATTCTTCTTTCTTCCTTACTCCTCAGAGAAAAAAAAGTTCTCTATTCACCTGTTTTATGAGCAGCAGTATTTTTGTGTTCCTACTGTCTGATTTCTAAAAGTGGGTGTTTTTAAACAATTTTATTAAGTCCTTGTATACTGACAAAGGCATTTATTCACTAGAACAAATCAGAATCTGTCTTATTGAAAGATGTAGGTGGAGTGACTCATCTCTTTGGCTTTTTTGCCTGGGGTCAAATACAGATTTATGGAAATATTTAGGCCTTGCATGTTGCCTACATCTTTTCAGATTGTTGATGTATCATCTAAAAAATTCATTGTGTGTTCTAAAATGATAGGCCATGAAGACATAGTTACAATGGTCAGCACATGCAGATGGACCCCATCTGTTCTGCTTGTGCAATGGGTTGGTTGCTCCAGACTCAAAATAAGTAGAAAATACAGTTCTGTTAAAGAACATCATGTTGCTCAAGCAGGATTTATGAGGCTAATCTTGATTTTGTTCATGCTCACATGGAAGTTTCTGGCAGGCAGGATGTCCCCAAACTGGGGACTATTTAAAGACCAGTAATGGAGTCTATTTTCCAGAAAGTGCATGGAAAACTGGTCATAGTAGCAGTTTACTCTTCTAGGATGGTCACTGAAAGTAAATGAAAGAGTGCAGCTCATCTCACTTTTTTAGTCTAGGTCTTAAAAATACATTTCTTCATACTTAAAAAGAAAAAAAAAAAACAAACAATCAAACAAAACCTCCCAAACAAGTCGGATGTCCATCTTTCTCTGTGTTTTGGTCATAGCTCACCACTCCTTTGTGCAGCCATGCAAGGGACAGGGAACACAGCTGCAGTAAGCAGTGGTATGCTGTTGAGCTACAGAGCAGGTACAATTCAGCAGTGGTTGTCCTGAGCTCGGTCAGACCAGCACAAAGGTAATGTATGTATGAATCGGATGGTCTAATGTGCTGTTTAATTTCACGTGATGTAACTGAGATATAGGACACTGCTTATAAATCACCTCTGCAATGAGTTAAATGAATTCTGTGCTTTAGTATAAATTAGTAAAACTCTCCTCCTGTTATTCTAAGGGATGATATATTCAATCCAACCAGTCACCTCGTTGGTTTTGGATTTAGTCCAATATAATTACACTTTTGATTATGTTATTTCTCATCATTAATGTTGGGATGTAAAATGTAAAAAGAGCATTTGAAGAATTTTATATGGACACAGTTATATTAAAATGGAATTGCATATAGGCAGAGAAAGACCTCTTAGGGCCGTTGCTAAGCTATGAAACACAAGCTATTGTACTAGGCTAGGCGTAAGGCCATTTTCAGTAGAATACTTAAATAAGTTGAACATCAAATATTGTTTCAAAATGTATGTTAGTAGAACGAAGATAAATTGGTAGAGAAATAAATTTAAGGTATCATAGTACTTGGAAAGTCCCAGCAGAGAAATGTAGGACCACCCATATTTTAGAAATGCAGCTGTGAGCTCTCAATTACAGACTCTGAACAGGAGCAACAGATTTCTTAAAGGAAGTGAGTTGGGAAGAGGGAAGGCACCATTAAAGCTTTTAAATGAGAAAGAACACCATTACCAGGCTTGACTAGTTTAAAGGTACCAAAGTGCTTGAAGATATATGCTTTTTTTATGAAAGACATTGCATATTTTAAGAAACAGTATTTGTTTGGATTATTTGAGAATGGTGATTATTCTTTTAGGCATCAGAAAATAGGAAAAGCTTTTCTAAGTGTCTGTAAATTATTAAATGTGGAATAAGTAATGACTTCTTGTGAAATAAGCAGAATGTTATAGGGAAAGTGTGTCTTAACTTTTGAGTGATGTGAATTATGAAGGGCTTTGATGTTCTAAATAAGGCTATTTGAATTATGATTATCCAGAATGAGGTGTGTGTGTAGACATTGTCTTTATTCTCTGTGGTAATCTTACTTTGTAAGAATCACCTAGCTCCTTAAATTGCTTTGGAAGAGAATCCCACACGTGCGTACTGTTATCCATATACACCTGAACTTGTGTTTTAAAATATATTATAATTGAACACTCTGTGACTGATTTCAACTGAAAACTCACTGCTTGATAGTTGAAAAGTTTGAAAATTTGAGTTTCCTGCCAATTATACTTCTTTTAGAACAGAGCAGAACAGAACAGAAAGCAAAATAAATTTTGAGGTTAGAAAGTGAAATGGCAGTTTAAACCCTTATATACTGCATTTATTTTAGATGAAATAAGAATTGTTCTTCTGAGAAGGACCCCCCAGTTCAAGGGGTTTGTGTCAAATATTCTTGGATGCTTTGTTATAAAAGATGAGATAAAATTTCTAATTCAGTGTATTTGGAATATTCTTCTGGTACATCTCTAAGAGCCTGGCTATTCCATTCACTCCATCAGATTTGGACACCAATATTTCTTCAGTTTATTACTAGTCAAGCCAAGATAGCAACTATTTGTATTATCTGTACTCGAAAAAGCACTCCTGATGTGCAGATAGATGTAGAGAGAGATGTAGAATTCTAGGAATAAATGAAGTAATGAAGTAAATAAAATATTTCATGAATGACAATTGAAGATCTGCACAAGACACCAGGTACAGATGCAAATAATTATTTGTTTTAAAAATTGAAGTGTCAATTGTGATTTAGCAAGGGAATTACTCGATTTAATTGCTGGTTTCTATAATGGGTGATCGAAACAGGACATTTAATTTACAGGAAAACAGCAAGTAGAAAGAAAAAGGGAGACAGCACAGATTGCAAGCAAGTGTCCTTAAGTTTTTCATTAGCTACACCAAGCATATAAACAGGTAGAATATAAAGCAGAAAAACTCCCCCAACTATATTAGTTGTAGTATTTGAAGTAGCCATCTTCAGTCAGCTTAAACTCTTCTCAAATCAACATCTGTCAAATGTTTGAAAACCTTTGGAACTTTTCGATTATTTTGGAGATGAAAATGTTCTCCTTGCTGACATAATTAAAACAGTAATACATGTTCTTCTTCTATGATTAGTATTGACTTGATAAGAAATAAAACTGAAAGAAGCAGAATAAAAAATTCTGCCTCAAATCCAAAATGTTGGTTTTTTGCTGAGTATTCATATTTCCAATATGAGATTTTTCTATTGGTAAATGAACACTGTAACTGTAGTAGTAATAAAATGAATAGATTCATTTGAAACATTTGTATACACAAAACAATACCTAAATGCCTGTTACAGAAAAAAAAAAAAAAAAAGAACACTTTAGTAAAATCTGTACAGATTTGACTAGATCTGCTGCTGCCAGGAGCTGGAGGCCTGCAAGTGGATACTTAATGGAGCTGCCACCTGCTGAAGTGCAGGACTTGGACTACCCAAACTACTCTCAGCCAGGAGTGTACTGTGTGCTCTCATATAAGACAGATTCCCTCTGTGGCTGTTTTAGATGCCCAGTTGTGTCTGGAACCTAACAAAATGTGGGTGCACCCATTAGGATCTGGGATTTTGCCTTGGGTTTCCAAAGCTGTTTACTCTTTATCTGCAAAGTTCTTCTCTATGGTTTCCAGCTGAAGGAGTGTCAAGCCTAGCATCAGACAGCACAAAGTATCCTTTAATGACCATTTTTATCTGCAAAATAAGCCTGTTTTTGCAAACCAATTTCTGTGTAATACATCAGACTGACTGTATTTAGCACTTAGAAAAACGTAAAGGGTTTGATAGGAATGAAAGTGCTAGGAAAGAGTGATCAGTATTATATACATGCTAAATTTTTTCATGACTTTTGTATCTGGCAGATACGTAGGGTGATATAGCACAGCAAAAACACAGAGAAAGGAAGTTAAGTTCTTCTCATTGCTCAAGTATTCGGTTTATGTTTCCCTTCACCCTCTTAAATGACATGAAAAAAAGAAAAACTAGTAAAACACTGCAATTACAGTAACTTTTGCACAAAGTAGAATCAAAATTTTATGCATTAGAAGAGTATTTGACATCAGGAAATGAGGAGTAATGAGTTCAAACTAGTCAATTCTGTTTTATCAATATAGGCTCTGTTTTCAAACAAAGTAAGTCAAACATTACTACTCAAAATGCTTCCTTAAGAAAAAAAAGAAAACAACCAGAAATGTGCTTTTTTTTTTTTTCTTTTTAAAGAGTGATACAATTAAGCAGTAAGGCACAGAAAAAGGTGTTAGTGTGAGATAATATATAACTCAAGGGCATTTCTACCTGTGAAGCATGCTATCTTGCCATACTGAAACACTCTAAAATCAGTAAGTTATTAAGGCTAAATGTTCCCATGTGAAGTGACATAAAAATTGGCCTGTCATTCTTTAGTAACATTTATTTAATATTTTGAATATAATATTCCTCTTGTAAATGCATCAACCCCCCCCGCAAGAAACTAGTCTTGTCTAAGGCACACTAGCATGACCTATGGCTAACTTGGAAGCATGTCTCTTGGATTTTCATCTTTGGCTTAGTCATTCTCTCTCTGTGGCAGAAGACTATCCATTTGGCCTCTCTGACCACTGCCATAGCTATGAAGTGAACTGGGAATTCTCTTTGTCCTGCTAGTACTAGGTGACTCAGTGTTGCTAGAGTGCTTTCACATCCTATGGTGCAAATTGTAAATCAATGAAATTATTTTCTGTAATTCTTTGCTGGTCACTTCATAAGTTTCGCATCTTTAGCAGATAACCCTCACTTTTAAAAGTACACCTCTGCAACAAACTGAGCGTCGTTGTTTCCCTTGCTGAAAAGCTTTTTTGATCAGTGGTCATACTTGTGTCAAATTGTTTCCCCTGTGCTAAATAATAGACACGTAAATAAATATATAAATAACCAGGCTTGATGCAGGTGACCACATCTGTCATAACTAAGACAACAGCAGGTCCTTTAAATAGTTTGCCCCTCAGTAGCCTTGTCCTTCTTGTTTGCACAAACCCACTTTGTTTTTGCCTTGTTTTCAACATAGTTAACTAAGACACTCCCTGTCTGATGCCCCAGAAACCTGTCCTCCCTCAGCTTCCCTGCACACAGGAAGGACAGAATACACTTACCAGACAATTCTCCTGATTTTTACATAAGTGAGTTTAGTTACAAGCATTCATCTAGATTTCCTTGGGAAGGCACCCAACGAAGTGTTTTTGATAAAGGGAGGGAATATTATCACATTGCTAATGCCTCTTGTAAAAAAAAAATAAAAACGTGATTCATGTCAAAATAGCCTGAATATTTCTTCTTTATACATGCAGTTGTGATACATGTATTTTAGACCACAGCTGCTTCAGTTCACATAGCACAGGAAGCTACTTGAGAGACAATTCTAACATATTCCTAAACAATATGAAAAGTTTTGCATATCCCTTTCACCTCTCAAGAGTAGCAAAGGTACAATTGAATATAAAAATCTGCAGTATTGTATAGAGGAGGATTTTTTATGTTAGGATTTAATACATCTAGATGGTTATGGTATCGTAATTTTGTGTGCATACTGACCTTAGAAAGGGTGAAGAAATAGGTTTCTTTAGCAACTTTAAATTGAGATTTGTTTAAGTCTCAGCATATGTCATAGCTGAGAAGAATTTGAGCTATATTTCAGAATTTTTGTCAACCACTTCCTGAAAATGTGTTCATTTGAGACTTTTGAAATATTTTTAGTGACCATAATGGAACTTCTTTGTATTTTTCCATTGCAAGAGAGAGAATGGTTTTATACTATTCCCTTTGATTTCACAGTCATAAATTAAGCACCAGAACTAAAAATATACTTGAAATTAAAACTTAATAAGACATGATTAAAAAGTGCCAAAATTCTAAGTTCACTCTTGCTCTTATTTTCTAAGAAAACATTTTTTAGAAATTGAATTTCAGATACTTCCCAAATGTTTTCATACCCCCTGTATATAACTCACTGTCTGGAAACTGATATAGTAGTTGCAAGAGTTGTGATTTTACAAATACATTTTCCAAATGGTATTTGCTATATAAATTTGCAAAAAATGTTAGCTTTTCAAGGCTCATCTGTTTTCTTTACTATATGGTAGGAGGAGAGATGACTCATCATCAATAAAGAGGCATGATATAAGCAGAACTATCACTGCTACAGTTATAGTTTTTATATTGCACAATATCTGTGAATTTAGTTCAGGTTAAAATGGAAAGGGCATGTCATTAAATATATACAGTGGAATAAAAATTTTGACTCATTCTGGTAATCACTGACAAAGTAACAACTTAAGAGAAAAACGCAGAGGAGATCACCCTTTATTCTCTTCTAATTTTGTCTCTTGTGTCTAAAACTATCAATTGACTTTCTGTGAGTACTCAGTGTAGCAGGTCCTATGGCACTGTCCTCTTCTCTTGTCAGATTATAGAATCGTATAGAATTATAGCACAATTAAGTACATCCATCTTAGTTCTGTACAAGCCTTCTATATCTGCTTCGTTTAGAAGAATTATCCATTAAGAGCCTTTCTGATGCTACATGTGGCAAATCAGTTTTCTGCTGAGAAATGTTTTCACAGCCACACTCTTCCAGGAGAATTTTTTGACATTGCCCTTATCAGGAAGTATTGAAACACTGCATTTTTTAATTGTTGTTTTATTATTATATTTCCATTAGAAGCTATCATAGGAGTCAGACAAAGATGAAAAAATTCTTTTTGTTTTATGCTTAAGAAAAGGTTTTGCCCCTGTTGAATCACACATTTTGATAGCATTAGAGGAAAATATTTTTTAATTTTTCAGTGTGTGCAAAGCTTTGATGTTTGGTATTGAGGTTCCACTTCACATCAAAATGAAGTTTGTGAGCCTCAGAGTTTGCTGCAAGGTAGGAAACTCTGGTGTCTCATGAGTTCTATTATGATTAGTGAAGCATCGTTTTGAGCATGCACTTTTGGTTTAGGGAGCTCAGAGAATAACAGGAGTCAGGGCCTTTATTGAGCAACCACAGACTATGATCAACACAGAAAATCGTCATTATTCACTTAAACCGTCACATCAAAAATGCTGATTATAGAGGCCGTAGCAGAGGGACTTGCTGTTCCAATGTGTTGGAATAGCAATTAGTATAAGATGCTTCTGTACTGAAATTACTGAATTATCTCTGCAACATAAAACAGCAGAATAACTTCTGCCTCTGCTAGATCAGCCATCACTGATATGCTTGCTTTGGTGATCATCATCTCTACTAAGTTTAGAGTACAGCAAGTTTAGGCAGCACTAAAGAATTACATGATTATGATTGCTTTATATGTAGCAATAGTTACTTGTGGGTGCTTCATATTCAGAACCTGTGCTCAGAGCTATAATTTTGTTCTATTTTCTCAGTGCATAACGCGTTCTTGCTTGATAAAGAACTTGTCTGCCTTTGTTAGCCTACTTGCTAAAAAGAAGAAAACACTAACTAGCAAGGACTTCTTTCATAAACCAAGCTAATCTGTAATTTTAAACATGTGAAAAGGAAAAAGTGCTGAAATTTGAAGCATATTAACAGTAGTGAAACCTTGTTGCTTACTTTCCTTCAGTGATAGTCATTTCTAGAGCCATAATATGGGAGGGGAACCTAATTGTCTTAGTAAGAAACATGGATATCCATTTTAACGTTGAATCTATAGATCTTTTTAATATACTCACATGAACTAGTAAACAATCACTTAAAAAAAAAAAGAAAGAAAATTAGAAGCATATAAGTATATTCCAACAGCAATTACTTAAAACCACAGAATGCTCTTGTTCAAGAAATGGCAGTGGTCGAAGACATACTCTTTGCAAAGTCAATAGAAAACGAGCATAGTGAATTTGAGATGAACAAAGTCTTCTGACATTTTCTGAGTGGTTTGAATTGCTGCTGTGTTTGTATGCTGCATGACAAATAGACTGGTCACCTCTTGCTTGAGACCAGCATGTTTTACTGACTGCTAAATGTTACTAGCAAGAAATATCCCACTCCCCTGAGATTCTTCTCTCTTCTGAGTCTATGGAAGAAACACTGAACTTTAAACTACCATATTTCCCAGTTCCACAGAGCAAGGAAAAAGACACTGTGCAAGCAGAGTCGGACACATTAAGGTTGGACCCACAGCTAGAGGCTGGCAAGCTCTCAAGAGGCACAAAGTGGACCAGTTGAATCATTTGCTAGCCCAAAAGCTTTACAGAGTGGAATTCATACTGTTGCAAATCATTGCTGTGGATGTCATGCAGTGAGCTCACTGAGATTGTGGAAGGGGTCAACACTGCCAGTTTGGCAGCAGTAAAGGCAGCAACATGATAATCTGTGAGGAAACGAGGCTATATCTATAAGCATGAGCCTGTATTCCCATCTGTGGGACAGTATTTGATAAAAACAGTGCTATGGCAAGTGTTTACTTGAATATTGGTATTTGAAAAGAGCCCAGTTTTATGGAGGGTCAGATAGAATTAGCATAATAGAAAGGACTAAAACAGCCTAGTATATACTTAGTTTCTAGGTATATACCTTCCTCCTGCAAAGTGAAGCAGAAATTAGAAAGGGATAAACTACATAAGTGTTCCCTCCCAGGTGACCTATATCCATCCTGCTTTGCATCAAGAAAACCTCTCACCACTACTGATTTTACCACTACTCCCTTTCACCTGTATTTTGGAGA
The DNA here is from genome assembly GCA_035221455.1 of Xenops minutus. Lineage (NCBI taxonomy): Eukaryota > Metazoa > Chordata > Aves > Passeriformes > Furnariidae > Xenops > Xenops minutus. Next base: position 47,216,746 of record JAWWEE010000105.1, on the reverse strand, counting down.
CTGGCGCCATTCCCAGGCTATGAAGCCTACTGTGATAATCAGGCAATTTGCTAGTCCAGGCACAAGCACCCTTTGCTGCTGTCCACCAATTTCTTTTCTGATAATAGGATAGCAGGAGAACTGTATTAATTACTGGTGCCAGATTGAACAGGGTGTATTTATTTCACTGACAAATCTTTATTCACTCCTGGGCCTCAACAGAGGAGTTTTGTCTTCCACTAATAAACTGCAGTCCTGGTACTGAATATCTATTTGCTTCATATTTCTTTACTGATCCTGCCTTTATTTTCCCAAGAGAAGGTATATTATCTGTTCCTGAGTCTGCAGTCAGTGGTTAGGGAAGAAATGGTGATCACCAAAAATTTTGTATGTATGTGTTCTCAAATATTACATGGAGAGACCAAAATTCAAGTAAATGGTTGTGTACAGTGGCTGGGAAGAAGGACAGAACCAGTTTGGATAGGTACATGAATGGTTGTTTATAAGAGCTCCCTCACTAAGAGTGATTTTACATTTTGGTACTAGTTATTTGTACTTTGACAATGTAAACAGCAAAGACGCAACAGGTGCTAAAAGTAGTCTTCACGTCACTGCATAATCCTAGGCAACTGTGTGAACTTAATTTTTCCCTACATTTTGTGAAAAAGGAAAAAAAAAAAAAAGAGCTTCAGCCTCATCTTCACAAAGAGCTTTTGTACTCACGAGTTTAAGTTATAAAAGACCCATCCTGCATTCACAGTAAGACACCATCAGTTCTCAGCTGTTTCATCTAAAAGAAATAAAACATTGAAGTGTACAGTAAAATAACATAAAGAATAGAATCCAGAGTCCAGGACATGTACTGTTTTTTATTACACTAATTCTTACAGGTTGATCTTTTCAAAATGGTTCTCTGTTCTCCTGTCCCCAAATCCACAGCACAGCATGGGGAACTATTATATTTACTGGTGAAATAAATACCAGAGGTCACATCATGGGTTAGTGGTCTAGCATTGTTCAAAATAATGTCTTTTTTATCATTCTTCTACTTGATAATGGATGATGGAAAATTAGTCTCTCCGGCTTTTTCACGTAAACTTACAAGTGCTTCCCATGAGCCTGTGTATCAATGTATCAAAGGGTAGCTCTGGACATAATGAACATGAAGATAGGAATGAGAGAAAACAGGAGGTTTTTGCAGAGATTGTTTCTTTGTCCAGGCTCCAAGAGACATTCCTAAAATGGAGACATTAGTGATGTCTCTATGGTCATTGACTGATACTGATGGAAAGCAAAGTACTTTGCTTCTAAGACATATTTAATTAATGTGGTACCAAGTTACTTGTCAAAGAAGAAAGGTTGTTTTGAATTCCTGTAAAAATGTCATAGACAAAAAGCCAATGCTAGTTAAAGGGTTGCAATTAATAACTTATAAATGCTGATATGAATATCCCTAGGGAAACACAGTAGCGAGGGTATGAACTTAGTAAATTGAAGCATATAGATATTTATTGTCTCTAAGTTTTACTTCTTGGTTTGCTAAGTTTATTGTGATTGATGGGAGCATAATTTATGAAACGACTGGCATATAGACTTACATATAGGAGCATATACCATGCTTCAATTTTCAAAATTTTAGATAGAAATGCAGTACTCATTATGGATGGTATGATTAAGTTTATTTTTAACCCAAGAGCTGTTGATTGCATATTAAAATGGTAATTCATGTCTATCTCAATTTTTGATAAGTCTTCATTGATGGATAAATCATATTAGAGAATTTCAATTGTCAACAGAACTTATATTTCAATGAATATTTAGGAATTATTTTCAAGAGCTAATAAAATTTGCCTTTTGTTGTGACAAGGGACTTGAGGTTCATATGTAAAGAACTACCATGAGAAGAACCATGAGATTTTTATGTCTTTGAGAACAGACACAGTCATATCTGATTCAAATAGTTGTGCAGCACAATTATTGACATTTAGAATAAATGAATTCATCATCTCTGAATAGTGATGAAAGATTGCAAATGAAAAATATGCTGAATTTGGTGAAAGTGCTGAGTTGGAGCAAAGGTCAGTTTTATTTCTAACACAGCTCATTCCATACTATATGATGTAAGTGATTTTGATTATGCCAAGCAACTGAGTATAATAAAGTCTTGAAACAATCCCTTATTTTGGTAAAAGCAGAATGGGATTAGATTTTCAGTCAGACTAATGCTCCAAAGTATAGGTACTTACAATTTGAATAACTTATTTTCTTTTCCCTTTTGAAAATGTAGCCCTGCAGCAGATCTTTGAAGTGTAAACTTTAAGACATAGGAGTATTAAAATAATCATGGATCTGGAGGAAATAGCACAAAAACATCTAGCACAGCTGAATCAAAAATAGAAATTCATTTGAACTTTCTGTGGTCTATTGAATATTAAAACATTTCATATTTCAAATAGGAAAAAATAAGCCTTGAGCAAAGTTCTGATCATAGTTACTGACATTTCTGGTGTAACACTTGAATATTAGGATTGAAGTTGAAAGTTTCTACTCAGTTTCAGCAAATTTTCTTGTATCTTATATTTTGTATTTTTGACTATTAGCTGAAAAATAGCTGGCCCGTGCTAGAGGCTGTGGAACAATAGGAATAAAACACTAAAACCCCCAGATGACTACTTTGGCCAAACAAAGTGTTTTTATTCTGCAATTTCTTGGCATTTTGTAATGAAATTCATCTTTTGGGACTTTCTGTTATAGCCTGTTGTCCCTGTGCTGGGTTGTATCTCTGAAGTATTTTGTGCAACTGTTGTGTTGTAGAATCTTTTTATTGAGATGACGTTTCCTGTTGGGGATGTTTCTGTATGTGTAGGGATGGCTGGCTAATGAGCAAATTCCTGGGAAACTTCTGGTTCAGGAGCTTCAGCAGAGCATCACATTATGCTCATGTACTTGGCATCACTAAATCTTTCTGAAGGGTGTATTTTAGTCAAAACAACTAAATTAACCAGCTTGGGTTATTCAGGAAATCTGCACTTATCAAAAGGGGTTTTTTTTGGACATAAGTTTTCAGAGTCTTAAGCAAAGAGAACAGCAAGAGCATGAGTCACTGAAAGAGTGTTCTGAAATAGCAACAGTGGAAAAAAACATTTTCTGCCCAACTGTATAAATGAACTATCATTGTATAGGAACACTTTGTGAGTAAGGAAGTGCCTTGACATTGTTGCTGGGCAAATGTCAAAACTGTAAGTCACTGTCTCTCCACTGACTTTCTTCATGGAGTAAAAATCACAAGCCAAGCCTTATATTATTTATATATTTATTCCCTGAATTAGGACTTCAGGATTTTCCCGTTTGAAAATCTTCCATGAATGTAAAATGTCTAGCAGAAATTATATTACTGCCTCACTTCCTTCCATTCCCATCTGTGTGTGGGTGTTTTTGGGGGGCAGTATGGCAAGAATTAAAAGAACTATTTCAGAAGGAAAATATAATATTTTTTAATGATATTAAAGTGGAAATATGAAAAAAAATAAACCCCACCCATAATTGCTTGAAGCATGGTGAGGAGTTTCACAAAGATTTTTTGTTGAATTTGGAAGGTTTTACACACAGTCTTCAAACTGCTGATGTGAAAAATAAGAAAGCAAAAGTGTTTATTGTGGCAGAGAAAATCTCAGGCACCTTTTACTGCATTGTAAAGATTATCAAAGGGCAACATGCAAACACTTATTGGTATGCGTACAAGAGAAAGAACATATGCTTATCAATCTACCTGTTTTCTACACAAAGTTGTCAGGAAGATACCATGACACATCTAGTAGATCTAAAAAGAATTTTAGATAGATTATTTTTGCAAGTAGAAAATTTTGCCCTCAAGAATATATCATCAGTTTTCCTGAAATAATCGTGGATGAGTTTTTCAGAGAATTCAAGGTAGTTAGACAACAGTGATGCTACTTGTTGCCCTTTTACATGTTATTTCAGAACATGGAGGTCAAACTTGGCATAGGAGCCACATATCCACTTCCTTCTTGGCTTTTCTTGAGGGAGGCAGCTCATGTTCATACACTGCTCTGTGCTGCACCAGGATGCACTTCCCAATGCTGTTCTGCTTTGCATTAACCAGCTGTCACAGCAGTAGGGAGGGGACTTCAGGTGCTCAACTCCCCTCACGGGTGTCCTACAGGGTAGTAAATAATTTTCTTTTCTCCTGTTATCTGCCAAACTATTTAACACAAAAGAGTTACAGTTCCAGCAAAAGGAATTAAAACGTAGCCTAACCAGAATGTCTAAAGACTGGGGTGGAGATAATCAGATTCAAATACGTAAAACTGCTTGTGTCTGAACAGAAGTTTGGACTAAGGTACCTCATGATTTAGGGAATATAATCAGTAGACAGTGGTGACTGTTCTCTTCTGTGTGAAGTTTCTCAATCTTTTTATAAAGAAGCTACATTGTCACTAGAGAGAAAAAAATGTTCAGTCTGCTGACTAGGCATTCATCTACAAGGTATGGCATTGATATTGCAGAACAGCTTTCTTGCCTATTGATTTACGCATCCACATGGGTGCTGGGAAGGGCATAGACATAATTATGATTGGTGCTTGGAATGTTCCTGCCCTCCACTTGGTATTGGATCCAAAACTGTTCTGGAGGATATGATTTAGCTTAAGTTCCCAAAGGTAGTGACAGATGAAGAACATGATGAGCTGCTCAATCCTTGTCTATTTCACTCTTAATAGTACCTAGATGTGTCTGCATGTGTTTGAAGGGTGAAAAGAGAGGAATTGATTGAGAAGAGAGGAAGGATGGGACTTAATGATGAAGAAAATGGAAGTCACTTAGCTTCTTATCTTCTTTTAGCATTATTTAAGACTTCTGATGAATAGGGAATCAAGTTGGTCTCATGGATAAATCTCTTGGTCTTTTTGCTTACCTCAGACTTTAGAAGTTTTGTTTGAAGTATGCATACAGTGTTTAAAAATTGTATGTGTTTTATCCTGTTTTGTTTGTGTTTTTTGGTTGGTTGTTTTTTGTTGTTGTTGGGATTTGTTTGTTTGTTTTTGAGGTTAAAATTTCTCATAAATGAAATTTCTTCAGGGCAACATTATGATGTTCAGAATTCTACTTATATTTTCTATGCTTTTCCCCCCACAAATACTGTTTATATGAGAAAGTTATTAAGATTTTGCATGTCACGTGCACACTGATATTTTATTATAGATCGACAAGATCACACGGCTTTACGTAATTTTGAAGAAAAGTGTAAAAATGCTTCCCCGGTAGAGAGGCTGTACTGGAGTTTCATACTATTTAGTTTTTCTAAACAACATCACTCTTGTCATGCAAGTGTTTAGCACGGAACACAATTCCTCAGCAAGATGCTAAACTCTAGTGCTTAATATAACAGCCTTGGGATTACAGGGGTCTCCTCTGTGGTTACTGGGATGTTGCCAATTATGCACAGCTAGTGTCATCTCCAAAACAGTCAGTTGTGGCTGTGGAAGTGATCTAAGCAGAAGATGTCTTTGGGGAAACTTTAAACATAAATGTTGCTGGATAGGAGCAGCACTTCCTTTTGCCAGAGAAGACAGGGACCCGTGTGGATTGGCACTTTTAGAATAAAGAGTGAGCACAGACACACTGCCACATTTAATTGGCCTTTTAGTTTATATGAACCACATTTCTGCTCTGAAGCTTGGTTATGAGACAGGGTATGACTGTAGGATTTACATTATTGGTCAGCATAATTGAGTGATTTCATAGAGGTGTGGAATAGACTTTTACATTTATTATTACTTCTTTCATAATATGAAAGTAGATGAATTTTCCTCTCTGAAACAGAAAGTCATAACAATATCAAACAATACATTGTTCTTCGCAAGGTTAGGGTAGCCAGAACTATGGATCCTTTCCGCCCTTCTAGGTTTGAGTATTTCTGGGGATGGCTTACAGCATAGAATGAAAGCAGTAGGGTGATTGATTTGAGGGTTTTATTTCTGCAAATTCCTGTATCCATTTTCACCTAAAAAAAAAAAAAAAAAAGTGTATTGCAGCTTATACTCTTTTAAAACTAGAAAGCTGTAATTACTTTTGTGCTTGAATAGTTTCATTAAAATATGTCATATTCTCTGTAAAATTAGTATTATTCAGATGAGATTTTTAAAGCTACAGCTGGGTACAAGTTTTTGTTGAGATGCAAGGGAACACAGACAAATATACGGTCCACTCCTAATTATTATAAGTCAAAAGAATAAGTTTGTGAATTTGTTTTCATCAGTAATTTTAAAAAGCAAGTGGCAGAAACGTGTCAAAAAGCTGAGATGTAAATTTCCTTAATCAGATTGCACTCTGATCAATGATGTTTTTCTTTAAAAAATTCAACCCATTTAAATAGTAAAGGTCAGAAGGTTAAATATGTAAATGCAATCATCAGTGTATTCTGATTATCACAGTTTCAGATCTGTTGCCATTCATAATAAACAATTCTGCCAAATTAAATCTATAAATCTATTTTACATTAATGCAAAATTACAAGGTGGAAATAATTTAAATTAATATCAAACAAATCCAAATTAATTTGCACAGCTTCTTTGTGTTTTTTTCCCTTTTGTCCAATTTTTACAACTAATAATTTGTTACTGGCTTACTTATGAAACTAAGAACTGGGCAGCCAAAGCACCTCTGAATCCTTTTTATGTTAGACTGAAATGCAATGCAGTTTAGTACTGACTAGAGCCATAATTTATGGGGAAATAGCTCATTGTCTCTTCAAGCAATTCTGCAAGTCCAGCCTCAGACAACAGACCCCACATCCTTCTTTCACCTCTCTGTGCACAGCACTATCAAGTGATACAAAGCTTCTCTTTATTCAACAATAACAGACTTCGGGAAAAATTAAGCTGAATAATCTGGTATGGATAAAAATACATTTTTCCATACTTTTACCCAAATATAATATAGCCATTGTTTTTCTTCCCTCTGCCCTTCTGCCTGGAACTATATGGTACTTGATTTCTTTCAGATATATGTATGCAGAATTCATACACAAACTGTGCTTCTCAAAGAAAGTAGAGAAATTGTAAAATATCCATGCTGATATGACAGTGGTAATAAATGCTAAGGTTTGTGTTCATGAAAACTTCAGGGAGAATGCAGATCATCTTGTCCTATTCGACAGTGAAAGCCCTTTCTTGCAGAGTCTTACATTCCATTAGAGAGCAATTTTTGTGCAAAAACAGCTCTTGCTGAGAAACTGATAGGCCAGTGGCCTTTACAATCTCATTGCTCATCTGGTCCAGTTTCTGTGTTTCCAATATCTGAATCAGTGGTAAGAAGTGAAATCACACATTAAACTTTTTTTCAGTCATAACCAGGGATTTTGAAGTACATATCAGTGACTAAACTTAATTTCCTGATGTATCACCATGAAGTAATGTGACAAAGTGATGGTGTTGAAGGTGGAAGTTAAAATGACATCATCCCCTCCTCTCTCTCTATATATATAGGGAGAGGAACCATGGAAGTGCAGTACTATTTCCTTACTAAGTTACTAATAGTCTTGTCTGAAATTTAGACACTGATACTTTCTAGAGTAATTTTATTAAGTTTTACGTACTGTGAGCTGCACTGCAAAAAAAATTCTCCAGGTTCTCACAGGCAGGTGGTGGTGAAGTGCTGAACATGAGACAGCTGACAAAGAGGTTTGCTGTGTCACTTTCTCTTTTCATCATCTGTAAATATTCTGAGGTCTAAAAGTAAAAAGAAGAATAGGTAGAATAGGTTTTATTGACTAAACCAAGATATTAACAGTAAAAGACTGTTTTTTTGCAAGGTTGAACTTCTCTCTTTATGAAATAAGAAATCATTAAGTTTCTCAGTGGCCTCATGGTTTGTGATTCAGATAATTAAAATATGCTAAATGTGTTTTTGAATTTCGAAAAAGACAGAGCATTTTGAATTTTGCTTTTCTTTCACAGTACTACTATCATATCTTTTTTTTTTTTTTTTTTGATCAGACAAAGGCTTATATCGCTCGTTGCATCTGTGAATAGGAAAAATTGGATCTCTAATTTCTGTGAATTTTTCTATAGATCAGATCAGAACCAACACCTTTTGGAAAGGTAATCTATAAGGACTTGTTTAAAATAAGGTGACTGTTCTTGAAAGCTAACCTTAGTATTGCCCTGGCTTTTATGACTTTGACTTAGAAATTAGCATTGCAGATTTCAGACAGCATGCTCTTCTTAAAAATATTTTCTTAAGACACTGTGATGGCTTCAGCATCTGCTATTTTTGGACCACTTCATTTAAAATTAATCACTTGTGAACTTTGCAGCAAGTACATTTCACAAAGAACATGCTTGAGTCCTTTTTGTGTATGAATGTAGACATGTTTTTGCCAATTTCTTTAAAGATATTGAAAGTCTGTCTTATTTTTGGACTTGAGTAAGATCTTGTGAATTTTTTTGCCTTTATCTGGGTAGGTGCTGGCATTTAAGAACTCTCACTGTTGGTTTTCAGTCTCTGTGTCTTTAAAACCCATTTTTCCAAATGTTTTCTGCTAGTGCTTGATTTAATTTATTATTACAAGTTATCCCTTTGCCTTGTCCAGTGGTATTTGCTTTAAAAATTGGCATGACAAGTGAAGGTTTCTTTGAGATTTTGAAATTCTGTTGGCAATTTTACTTCAGTCTTCTGTACCTTACATGTCTAATAGCCAGGTCGCCTTTTAGCTACTCACTTGAATTGAGTCAGGGAGACCTGGAGAACTTACCTTGAGAATCTGCTTTGAAAATTACTACTGGGGCTTTGTTATCACACATTAAACAGCATATGAAAACTGAGTATCTGGCACAGCAAACGTTTTCTATTTTGGATTGCTGAAGTTTTCCTTTGCAGCAGAGTCCAATACCGAGGTAGTGGCTTCTGTGAAATGTGTATCATCTGACTGATTTGTCTTTTCGCTGTGTTCCTGGTGATAAGACTCATTCAGGGTTGAAAGTTAAAGAATTTTCATTCTTTAAGTATTAGTCGTTGTTTACAAATAATGATGTTTATAGTACTGGATCATAATTCCTATAGATATGAAGTGAGGTATATGAAAAAGTACATGAATTTACTGGTCACCATGTTTTTTCAAAGCTAGGAGTCACAGGAAATATTGTTTTCCTTTTTTCACCTGTTTTGATGCCTTGTTGTTTTTTTTTTTTTTCCCCCTGAGATATTAGTGTAATGGTTGTGCTTTTAGAAACACATTTGCATGAGTAATAAATCTTAGAAGAGGGCACAGGAATGATTGAATGAAACAATCTTGTTGATTAGACATTAAAAGCAGTAGATAAAAAACCCCAGCAAACTCTATAAAATAATACCTTGTTCTCTGAGGACTAGAACTGGCCTCAAGATTTCCCCAAAAAATATGAACTGATAAACTCCTCACTTGTGATACGACAAATTACTTGAAACTCTGTTTTACTCAAAGAGCCTTCATACTAAAAGCAGAGTGTTCATGTTGACATTTACTCATCTGGGCTGCTGTTATTAAAGTCATGCATCTGGAATCATCAGTGTTCAAATGTGATAGCTGGCTTAAACTGCTGTTCAGGCTTTCAGGTGCCAGAGGAGTGGCTTCAGTGTAAAATGTGAATAGAGCTGCCATGAGTTTTCAGAATCAGATGGTGCAATTGTTAAGAAACCTCATTTCCCGCTATTACTTATGATGACCCAAAAGACTGTAATATACGGAGGTGAGATTTCTTACATGTGCACCATGTAGGCAAATGTGGTGCCAGGAGCTGAGGACTGAGGATTATGGCATGTCATTGGAGGAGAGTTTTCAAGAGGGCCAAAAAAGAAAGAAGTGTTTGAAGATGAGATAAAGAGAACAGAAAATTTTTTCCCATGTGGTACCTGAGAGATTTGATAGAAGACAAAGTTAAGTCAGTATTCAAAAGTGTCATGATGTTTTTATGATCTTTGAAGATTTAGGAAAATATTTAGGGCTAACGTCTCTAGTCAGCTGACATAAAAATACAACTATGCTTAAAACTGAGTCATTAAGTCTATGGTTTTGTCTTATACTAAGTTAAAATTCTTCCTTCAGTGTCAGCCTTGTAAAATTCATATGTAGAAATAAGGACTGAAATTGTATTTATAAAAATGCATAAAAATAGAATATTTTGAGGTAGGAATATCTGCCTGAAACATTTGGTACACCTCCAACAGCATGCAAAGGAAAATTGCCTCATTTAAGGAATGAAGCCATATAAATGGTTGTAAAATCTCTACAGATTTTCATTGCTATGTAGTCAGTTTAGTAATGCATACATGCATGGAAATTTATGATACAATCACTGCAGTTTTGTAAAATACATGAGAAAGCTATTCACTATGTGTAATAATAATAATAATAATAAAAAAAGGCTGCAGAACTATATTCTTTAAAATTAAGAAAGCAAAGAGAAGTAAATTTTTTTCTTCTCTGAAATGCCTTTTTAAAAATGTCATTTTCGTTGCCTTAAGAAAACCAAAGGATATTATGGACTACACATAGCACAGAAAGAAACCTGAATCTAGGGACTGACAGGGGAAATATGTTCGACATTCTAATGTCATGTATTATTGTACATTCCAGAGATATTACTGTTTTGATTTGTTTTATATTTGTGTAAGTTGTGTAGTTTTTAATTATTGTTTTAAATTTAAGGTTTATAAAAGAACTTTGTTATTATGATTGCTGGGAAATGGATGAGCAACTTAAATATTAGTTCTGTAAGGAAATATTATGTAACATTTCTCTCTATTACATTGCTTGTCTGAACTGGAGGCATCATGAAACACGAAGAATATGCATGTAACACCCTGTCAGTGTTTCACTACATTTTTCCTTTAAGCCAATTTGGTTATTTAAAGTTGTTAAATCATGAATGTAGGTGGCTTTTTTTTTTTTTTTTTTTTTATCTGAAGCACTGCTTTATAATTTATTTTGTAATTCATGTTCACAGTGGGTAAAGTTCAACGGTGGCTTTCAATCTGAAAAACAAGGCTTGTGACATAAAGTGCAGAGTGTGAGAGAAGTGCATGCCCAAGAGAAGCAGATGGGTTAGGAATTAGGAGGTGAGGTTGGAAGGGTACTCAGTGTGAAAAGCAGTAAGAAATCTGGTATCAAAGGTGTTAAGAAGTGAGTAATAGCATGGGACCTTAAAACAAGACAGGAAATTAGATAGAAAGAAATGGGTAGGCAGTAAATGAAGGGATACAGAAGAAGAGAGACTGGAGTAGTGAGGAAAGAGCTTAAGTACGAAGGGAAAAATGAATTCTGCCAAGAGCTTAGCCATGAGGAGGAGTTTGATACATTGGTACTACATATGTAGGTAACTGAATATGCTTTAACTGGGAAATATTTTTTGAGGAGAGGAAAACAATATTAGCTTTATAAAGTGTTTGTTTTGCCATGTAAATTTTGCAGTAGTGTAATTTTTAAAATGTAGACTATTGTCATACACTTAATCCACTTTTATTACTTTTTATAGGTCTTATCCTAAAGAAAGAATGGATGCTGTGGTTCTCTGCTAAAACAAAGCTTAAAAAACCCTAAAATAAAATAGAATGGTCAATAATTTTTCTAGACAAACTGAGCAAGAAATGTAGATCTCTTCCATGGGAGAACAATATGAATTGCCTCAGGGATCTGAAGAACAGGAAGAGAAAACTCACTAATCTAAAAATGCCTGTTGTTTTGTTCCTAGGTTCAGACATTGTTCAATGGTTAACGAAGAACTTATCTATAGAAGACCCAGGTAATTTATTTTGTTTTCATGTCTGCAAATTCTAGTTTGTTTTTCTAAATTATTCGACCTGACTTTTTTTTCTGTTGTGTTGGGGTTGGCCAGGCAGCATTTGACCAGCATAATTTCATTAGCAAGACAGATATCGTCATACCTTAGAAACCTTTGCTAAGAATCTGAGGATTTGGAGTATCCGTTTTATTGGAGCAGGTAGCAGCATGGACAAGAATGATAACGATAGTCGCTTTACTTAGTAGAGAATGCATTTGAGTCTGTGAGTTATTTACTCAGTGTCGTGCTAAATAGTTCATTAAACACATGCTGTTTTCTTACAGAATTTTTCAATATATAAAAAAATAAATAAAACTAACAAGATACGTTAATCTTAAGCTTGGACACTTTTATAACATCTTAAATGGAAAGACAAATGCAAATAAAATCAGTTAGGCCATCAGTTAGGAAGAATAGTTCATTGCTTCATTAGCTGGATTGGGATGTGGAAGTAAAGCTTTGAGTTCAAAATCTGCCATAGGTTTCTTGTGTGGCCAGCAGAAAACACAGTGTATACCTGATATTTATTTCCCTGGTCTAGGAGAACCTTTCTACATAATCAAAAATTTTCCAGGAAGAAATTATTTCCAGTAGAGAAGGCTGAATGGTAGAATTAAAATATTCTGTGAAAGTTCCCGTTTTTTGGGGTTTTTTTTGTTAGAGGAAAGATAATCTTCCATCTTTAAAGAATGATAAAAAAAATTTCCCCCCCATTGTGTTTTAGCCCTTTGAGAATGGAATTTATGTTTTAGTTTTTTGTGTTTTTTTTGTTTGAGTGATTTTTATTTTAAAAGTGTGTTTTTCTTTCATATTAGAAATCAAAGTATGATCATTTTAGGATTCCAGCAAAAAGTAAAATCAACATGTTTAAAATAGTTCCTCATTCCTCAAGTCACAATCAATAAATAATTTGATATTTAGAAGTAGCCAGTTCATAACATATTGATATGTTACATGAAAGAAAACACTAAATATTTCTAATTTTATGTAACTTTAAACAGTGTCATAAGTTTGCTTCCTCAAGATAATGTGGAGGTTGCCAGAGACTTACGTGTGATACTATATTTCTTAATTTTCAGCTACAAAAGTCACCTATCTGTATTTGAATTTGAAAGATTGCCATTCTATATTTATTTCATGAGGAAGCTTAACCTTTATTTGTCAAACCAGAACTTCAGTACTGGCACAGGCTATTTTTTAGGTTACCTGGTTGTTGTAAAATTGGAAAGAGAAAAAAAAAATATATTAAATGGAAACCCCTGTTCCCTGGTTCCTTATGTTCATATTCAATTAAAATTAAGCAAAAACACTAGCTACTAACATATGTAACCAGAACAGCACAGTAATTTAACCTAAGCTGGGTTTTATCCTCTCAGATTGCATGGTTGGAAAAAAACTCTCCACAATGACAAAAACATTTATGTGTATTGGTCCTAGTCCAAAGTCAGCTATCTGGAGCTGGCTGAATGCAAATCTTCATAAAGAAAATAGCCCTAAATGGTTCTTTGGGTAATGCTCAGAATAGCCAGATAGCAGAGAACCTGACAGATGGTGAGCAAGAGCTATTCACAAGACAAAACTTCTGAAAATGTTCTGTTTTATAAAATCTTTAGGTGTGTGGCTTTTTGTTCCAGTTCTAGAGAAGACAATGTAGAATTTCCTGTGGAAAAGCCCTACATTTCTGTGAACTGTTGCCACCATAATTCGGATTTCCAGTATCTTCTGTCCACCAGATGTGACACGGTTTTACCTGGCTGTCTTTTAAAACTTCCCTATAGGGTCCTGTTACAAAGCTCTTGTGAAGCTATGCAGTTTTGTAATGCAGCAATAAAAAATGTCTCAGTTTACACTGAAAGTTATCATCTTGGTCTGGTATCAGCTACATACCTGTAAGAACAACATGAAGTAGATCTAGTATCATGTATTTTAAGAGTATATTCTACTCTGTCCAGAAAAATGTAAGGATAATTTGCAGGCCTCATCTTCCAGCACTGTGAACTAGTCATGCAAGAAAGGCATGCAAACTGTGATTTAAGGGGTAAGTAGACAGATTCACAGAATCATAGAACAGCCCAGGTTAGAAGGGTCCACAAAATATTGTGTGATTCAACCTTTCATGGGAAGGTGAGCCTGGATGAGATTATCTAGCACTCTGTCCCATCTCATCTTGAACACCTGCAGTAATGGGGACTCCACCACATCCCTATGGAGAATGTCCCAGTGATTGTTCTCACTGTAAAAAAATTTTGTTCTTATAGCAAGATGAAACCTCTCTCCATGCAACTTGTACCCACTGCCCCTCATCCTCTCAGTGCAGCTCCTTGTGAAGAGAATCCCCATCCATTAAAGTACTGGAAAACTGTGGTGAGGTCCCACCCTGAGCCTTCTGTTCTCCAGAGAACACCTGACTCCTTCAGTCTATTTATTTAATAAAACACAGAACTAGTGAGAAGACAGTACCATGCATGAAAAAAACAGACAAACAAACAAAAAAATGCAATATTTTGTAGTGCAATTTTTTCCTTTGTTTTGCATAGGGAATACAACTCTAATGCCATTTAAGTGGGAATGAAGTAGTCTTCTTTATAGATTATGTCAGAAGAAGGTCTGACAGCAACATCTGCTTTCAGCATGTTATATTAAAGTGTAAAGCTTTAATCTGGAAACAGTAAATTCCAGTAAAAAATAGTTACAAGTTGGAACTTGTAAACTGCCAGTCAATAAAACCCTGCAAATTTTTCATAAATGGAAAATAATTTTCAGTGAAAGATTTGAAAGATTTTGGCTTGCTGCAGTAAATCTCCATCAAGAAAGAAAAGTGGAGATGAGAAGTAGATTCTGCTAAATTATACCAGATATTAGGTTATTTCTGGGGAGCAGAGTAGAGCTTGTGCCCAGAATAGCTGGACAAGGCAATGTACAGTTGCTGTTATATTGTTTGCTTTTCAATATGTACTTAAAAATATTTGTGTTTCAGCCTACAACTCATCTGTAAAATTTTAAGGAGCAGAAGTTGTCTAAGTTATTTTT
>JAWWEE010000105.1:47147966-47201890 GCA_035221455.1 Xenops minutus | reverse complement strand
GTGGAAGTTTAAGTCAGTCATAAATATAAGCATGATCTCAACCTGAAAAGAAGCAATTAACTGAGTTTACAGAATTGTAAGGGCTTGTGGTTTGGCACTTAGACATGTGTTTGTTGAATTGACCATTACATGGTGAGTGCTGACTCTTCACTGATGGTGCCATTTACTCTTAATGTGGAAAATCTACTCTGTTTTTTCACATTGTGTTTTTCTTTTTTTAAGTGATAATTAATGACGTGAAATGTACCAGACTTACCATAGCAGAGATTGAAATCCTTTTAGTACTTAGTGGGAAACAAGAAGGGTAGATGAGCTGATTTAAAACTATCAGCTCAAATTGCCAAGAGACTAATCCTGTACTTGCTTCTTGCACTGATTTCTTTGATGTCCTTTGGGCAAACACTTGGTTTCTCTATTCCCTACCATTCAGCATGTTAATAGTAAATCATCTGCTAAAGGTCTATAAACAGTATCAGTTTTCCAGTCTTTTCATAATGAAATGTGTGTTAATCACAAACATGCATTTTTTTGTAAAGTCAGCCCATGAATAATTTCTATCTAGGTGTCTCAGAAAGCACCTTTAAGAGTAGATAATAGGTTTAGCCATCAACCTTGTGTTCCTTTACAGTACCTTTACACTTGAGTGTTGCTTATTTAATTTGTTCATAGCTGAAAAACCAGTTGAATTTGGCTGGAGGCACTTCACTATAGGATGGTTGTTCTAGCAGAGCTGCAGTACTGCAGGCAGCTCCAGAATGCACAGCTTTTGTGTTCAGATTGCCTTGCTCCATCTTATTTAGGCAGCTTCCTGAAGTAGTTTGCTACTGCTCTTGGACATCAAGAATTACACTGAAGTAAAAAACATCTATGACTAAATCTTACTTTTACAGTTATAAAACAAGACTATACTTTAGTATAGACATCTTCCTTTGTTTTTTTCTACTTCGATTCTTACCATTAATAGTCTTTTCACTTATTAATTTGTAACTAGATGCCCACCATCAGCCATGTAAACTGTGGTTCCCTGATGCAGTGCAATAAGAACAGAGGACTCAGTAGCACATCTCTTTATGTTTCTTCCAGTTTCCCCTCCTTTGCCTTGCAGTAAAATCTCTCTCTAGCAACTGCCATACTAATAATGACCTTGATAACTCACAGTACTTACTTGAAAGAGAAGAAAAATATTAGAGTTTTTGTTTGAGTTTATGAAAGCATACTTGTAAAATTGTTTAGTTCTGAGTTATTTTTGCCCTTTCTGGATACATTTGCAGTAAGGTAGCAGCAAAGAGCAAGACACAGACATGATGTTCTAAACAATTGCCATTTGGGAGACACCACCAGACAGCTGCAAGCAAAGGGAAGGTACTTACAGAGTTTGCTAACAGAGAAAAGTCTCTTATGAAAAGAAAGAAAGAAGGAAATGGAAAGGTCATGCTTATCTTTGCAGTCTTTGCATTATTCAAAACTTGTGGAAGAGTAGAATGCATCAGCTTAACTTACCAAAAAAAAAAAAAAAAGCCAATAAAAGTAATTTATACTGCCTGCATACATACTATAATCCTCACACTGGGAAACTAGGGACACCAAGACACTCTCATTTTTGATATGTCTAACAGAAAATCAGGCACACTTTGTTCAAAACCTCATGAACCTTCAACAAGTCCGGTGTAAATAACGTCCTATCTTTCTTCTACTGGGTGAATTTGGTCTGAGCTTGTTAGGTCCTGTAACATTTAAGTGGAATAATGACTTAAATTTCAGATGAACTAAAAGAAAGAAAAACAAAATTTACAGACACTGCTTTAGTACCAATAGAGTTATCATTGTGATACTCGAGCAAAAAACATCTGGGTCAGGCTTCCTTTAAGTATGTGTAACATAGCTGGTACTTATCTGTATGTGGCAATCAGTGGACTTCTAGCCAGTACTGAGGTTTCAGGAGTGCAGTGGTAAATGTTCACATGAAGAGGTTATTTTATTTGCCCAAAGCCTTTAGAGAGATTTTGGATGTAGTGAACAGAGGTGTATTGCCTGTACAATTCAGTTGTGACAGGACAAATCAGATTTAATGGATTTCATATTTTTCCACTGAAGCTTTTTCCAATTTAGTGTAATCTATTACCCTGTGTAGACTGCACGTGTTATGAGTGTTTCCCAATAGCTAGTGGGGCCAGCCTGGAGTAAGCTGTTGTTCTACTTCTGTGCCAGTATTGTTTGAACAGTCTCCCTTCTATGTAATCACTCTTGAAAGTGATTAATATGTTCCTAGTTTGGCCATTTTACTTTCTTGCTTATAGGTAGGTGGTAGGCTACATCAGTACACATTTCCGATTTTCTTTCAAGAAGCTGTCATTTCTTCTGATGTGTTTAGTAGAGTGGTAGCTGGTTAAAAAATGAACAGTTGTTTACACTTACAGGAGAGATACAGGATTTGTGGTATAGATGCAAAGAGTTCATGGTATCAGTGACAAATAGCTTCCTTCATGTAGGCAGATACATCAAACTATTACAAACTGCTTCCTCAAGTTAAGTATGTCTAAATAAAATTCCTTCTCCCTTATTGCCTTAAGATAGCATTATTTTACAAGATTCTGTATAAAATAGTGTGTGTTTTTTTCATCCTAGCGATTAAGTAATTTTATAAACTTTTAAATTACTTGTAAAGTATAAGTATCTGTTTAATTTATAAATCAATGTGCATCTTGGAGTAATGGATAAAGATGACAAGTATGGAATTTGCTATGTAGCCATGTAGCATAACCTGCTGTATAATGGTAAGAATAAAATGATGGTATTGTTAGACAAAGTACATGTGTTCTGTAACAGTGTTTCTGTGACCAACCTGTTTGCTGTTGCCAATAGTATATTAATTCAAAATAGATCTCTTTTGGTTCTAATTAGTCTTTGAGCAACCTGGTCTAGTGAAAGATAGAGTTAATGATCTTTAAATGCAGATGATCTTTAAGTTCTCTTTCAATACAAATCATTCTATAACTCTATGCTTTGACTATAATTTGTGTGCCATACACATTTTCTGTATATAACAGAACTCTACTGATGCTTGCTTTCCTTGTGTTAAAAACAAATCATCAACTGAGTTTTTAAATGTCATTTTTCTTAAGCTAGGCCTGATTCCATGGTGATGACTTCAAAGGTATTTATTTTCAATAGAAAATAATATTAAAGTCTAAAGACTCTACTCAGAATTATTTTCAGCATTAAGCATAATGCCTTCTCATAACATTCAGTCCTTTATCCTTTGTTTTAATCAGTAAAGGTGAAGTTCCAACCTATGCACAAAGCTGGAGGTTTTATTTTTAACTTCAAAAGAAACAAGATTTAACTAGGTGCTTTTTAAAATACAATTATGTATAACATAGCCTATATCTCAGGATAAAATCCAAAATTTAGTTCATAAAAAGTGCCTGATATGCCTGATACTCAGTTAGATTTTAAAAATTGAAACAAACCAACAGTCAGCATTTTTGTCACAATTCAGTAGGCAGCATGGGCTTTATTTCACTGAAGTCTTTGAGAGTCTTATTGAGTGAAGAATAAGAAAAATGTACTGAACTGAATACAAAATACTGATTAGAAAAATAAGTCTGAAGAAACCTACTCAGATAAAAAGTTAGTGCTAAACCTGTTACTTGATCAAGACAATAGAAGTTGAAAATTTAGTAAGCATTAAAGTAGTTTCATTGGAAAGAATTTCAGGTGCTCTGTTGCACCAGTTGGAGAAATGTATTTCATCCTTTCATTCACAGAACAATGTAGGCTTTAAGAAATCTAAATTACACAGTTGAAATGTTTACCCATGAAGTTACCTCAAAGCACACATCTTCATCATAAAACTATATGTAAGATGTGCTATTCAAAACTGATACTGGCTTCTTCTGAATGTTATAAAGTCTGGAAAGCTTTAAAATCAGTTTACAATCAAGCTCCAAACTGGGCAATTTTTGTTCCTTGGTTTTCTTTGAAAATTCTCCACATTGTTCTTCTAAGAAACCTGGTGTTCCTAAAGTGGATATTTCCTTCCAGGTATTGTACCAAAATCTTTTCCTTGATGCCATCACTCAGAAAATGAAAGCAATATGTCAGTGTAAGGGAAACGTAGGTAAAGCCGGTATTAACTCCCTAGTGATGCATCAGATTTTCTAAAAAACAGGCTTTGGATCCCAAACCCTGCTGATTCAAATATATTATTTGTTCCCCATTATGTCTGCTTGCATTATAACTCTCCATACTAGCAGCATGGCCAGAGATTATTATGTTACCCACTTTCTTAATAGCAATGAAACATATGTTTATTGACCTAGCTAAAGACAAAAGTGCAAGTGAAAACTCCTCAAAAAGGTATGCTCTTTTAGGAAGAATTCTGATAACTTCTAGAAATAATGCTCACTAGTTAGTTGCATAAATTAAATTATAATCACCTTCTTAATAAAATATTTTATCTCATTTCCACTAAACTTACTAGGAATGTTTGTGCATGCTTTTCGCACCATTTGACAGCCTCCTTCTGAACCTTTGGGATCATACCAAGGTTTGGGGATTTAAGAGGCAGAACATTTACTAGTTCCCAATTCACACTGGCATAATTAATTAAAAACAGCTAAATAACTGTCTCGAGACTTCATTAGATTTTTGCTTCCTTGTTTGCCAAAGAACTGTTATGTAGTAATGCAAAGAGCAAGTAAGGGGAAGTGAGACTTTAAATCTGGACAACTTAATTGAATAAAAGCAGTAGAAATCCTATTTCATCTTGCCAACAGTTGCTGCAGCTATTTATAGTCAAGTAAACATAAATGTTTTAACATTTACATGTGTCATATATAGTGTCTGATGATGGCAAGATTAATGTAAAGTCTTCTCTGGATTTTGTTAGTAATTGACTTAGGGAGGAATTTAAGTTTTCCATAGCATGTGTGGGAGAATACTACTGTCCACACAGGAGCACAGTAATAGTCCAAGATCAATTGCATTTACTGTACAAAGGGCATTGCTTGCCATTTCATCTTGGACAGATTAATATTTTTTTAGTATACTGTTCCCTCTTTTTCTTCCTTTTTTTTCCATCTCCTCTCCTCTTGTTTTTTACTCTCTGTGTTCATGCTCCAGTTTTACTGCATAGAATCCTCTGATCCTCATTTGTTTACAGCTGCTGGTTGATCTAATGCATGTGTTCTTCTCCATTCAGATGTTGTCCCTCCAATGTTTCTCCCCTTTTCTAATTTCACTGGTTGCTCTCAGTCATCTACTCAAATTTCACAGATTTTCAGGATTTTCATTGTTTGAGTGGCCAAGTCTGTTACAAGAGACTTGTCTACTGTGGTTATGTAGCCGCAAGACCTCATTTGGCTTCAGAACACTTGGATCCACCAAATATAAAATATATAATGTCAATAGAATTTAATTTCTATAAGAGATAAAAAAATATTGTTCTCACCAAAGCTGTAATTAATTAAAAAAAAACCTAAATAAGTTTAAGCCATAAAAAGACTATTCACCTCAGTTATGCTTGCAGAAGTTATTTCAAGTCATTGGCACTTGCCATTGAAAATTTGCTTCTTAATTACTGTCTACTTTATGGTAATACTTCAGATAAACTGGAAAACTTAACCTTTTAATAGCTTTTAAGCTTATTAGAAATGTGAAATATTTGCCTCTTGAAACTGTGAAATTATTTATATCATCAAATATGACAACTAGCATGAAACAAACAAAAAAGAAAAATATAATTAAAAGCCACTATATCATGGGTACTATCAAATAGAGTCATAGAATAATTGAATTGTTAAGGTTGGAAAAGACCTCTAAGATCATTAAGTCCAACCATAGACCTAGAACTGTCAAGTCTACCACCAAACCACATCCCTAAGTAGGGATCTATACAACTTTTAAATACCTCCAGGGATGGTGACTCAACACTTCCCTGGGCAGCCCATTCCACTGCTCGACAACCCTTTCTGTGAAGAAATTTTCCCTTATAGCCAGTATAAATCTTCCCAGATGCACCTTGAGGCCATTTGCTCATTCAATTAATCGGTTGTTATCTGGGAGAAGAGAGCACCCCCACCTGGCTACAGTCTCCTTTCAGGTGGTTGTAGAGAGCAATAAGGTCCCCTCTGAGCCTTCTTTTCTCCAGTCTGAATAACCCCAGCTCCCTCAGCTGCTCCTCTTAAGATTCATACTCCAGATCCTTCATCAACTATATTGCCCTTCTTTAGACATGCTACAGCACCTCAAAGTCCTTCTTGCAGTGAGGGCTTGGAATTTATTATGTGGGTGTGCTGTGATTATACTACTGATGTCTTCTGATTTGTTTTCTATTTATTTCCTTATTTATTTTCTGTCTGAGATTTGGGTGGACATTTTCATAGAATCTCGTATGACACCTCTACTTTTTCTTGAGCAGCAGCAATTGACCTTGCAGTCACTTACTGGGCACGTGAACCTGGGGAGGGGAGGCTCGTATTTGAAATGCTTAGCGTTTATCAAAATTGAGTTCTATTTGCTGTTGAATTGTCTAATGAATCAGTACCATAAAGTCCTACATCTCCTCACAACTCAGATTTTGGTTACCTCAGTAATGTTACATTTTCAGCAAATTTTATATCTGCTGTAATATCATCCTTCACAGCATTCTGTAGATATTTTAGGATGATAATCAACAGATCAGGAGCTACTAAACACAGCTACTGTGGTTACCCTCCCTTCAATGTAACTGATCATCTGTGCCTGACATTTATTCCCCCCTTTCTTCCATTGCTTTTCCCATGACCTGCTTCATACCGTTAGAAAACATTGGGAGGAATCATGCCAAGACCTCTCTGGGAATCCAAGATAATACATTAACCAGATTTTCGTAACCTTATATGTTCACTAATTCCACATAGGAACTCTCAAAGAGTTGTGAGACATTGCACCCACCAGAAAAAGTTGTCCTGAGTCTTCCTTTTCTGATTCATTTATCTTTATTTGCATTCATTCTACCCTTTATTATAGTTCCTATCTTGTTGTCTGTATGGGTGTCTGTTGTAGCTATGTCTCTTTTCCCCAGGTTTACCTTGAATGTCTTTCTAAAACCTAAGGATGTATTATCAATCTTCTTTCCTTTAGTACTGAGGGTGATTAAATAATAAATTACACACTGTGACTAACAGTTCAGCAGATTAATATTTAACTTGCTTTAAAACACAGGTCGACTATTATGTTGACCCAGCTAGATCCTTTTGTTCATTTTGTCAATTTGTTTTAAAGCCTTTGATGGTTTTTGCTGCTGCTGTTGTCATCAGTGCTATTGCTATCTCTTCTTTCTACTTTTAGATTCTGCCACCAGAGAAGAAATAGGTCATTTATTGAGGCCTCTTCTCTTTTTTGTGAGGGAAAAAAAAAAAAAAAAAAAAAAAAAAAAAAAAAAAAAAAAAAAAAGGCAGTTTTGAAAGGGTTTTCTTTGAACTATTTTTGCCAGTGTCAGTTTTTCTGTATTTTTTATGTCAGAGTTTTTCTAGCCGAACTGAGAGTTCTCTACAATTATCTGTGTAAATCCTATGCAACGGAGTGAAGTGAGCACTGGGAGGGGGGCTATGACAGTAGGAACATGGGATGGCATAAATGGACTTCTGCAACATTGGGAAATTTACTCTCATCCTTCATTTTGATGAGAACAGTGAAGTATATTTTACTTGCCAGTCAAATAAATGAACTATAAATAATGGACAAAGAGAACTCTCTAAAAGTGATCCTGTTTGTAATAACTGCTTTGGGGATTTTTGTGTATGTGGATCCAAGATAACTGTATCTGATCTCATGGGGAATCACATTCCTATATTATTCTCTGGAAAGGCTACCTCCACGCTCTTTGTTGTTACCCTGTCTGAGCTTTGCTGGAATTTTTCCTTGATGTTTGTCTCAGTGACACCAATTTACTTATAAAGCTTTTACCTCCTGGTGGACTTTAAAATCACAGCATTCTTCCCATAGGAAAAAGTGCATTATTTTCAGTGTTTTATACTCTCAATTTGCTGGAGATATGAAAATTGCTATAAAGAGGATTGTGTTCTTCTTTATTGTATCGAGTGCAGTGAAAGAGACAGCTATTTTTCTAGCTGTGGCTGCTGCATGTTCTTTGTGTTTTCTGAACTGCCTGGTCAGAAGTGGATGTTCTATGATTATGATAGCAATGCATCACAATGATACAAAGTTAATGGTTGGTGTAGTAACAATACATGCAAAAACAGACTTAGAGACTAAAAAATGTCATGATTCATCTTAACCAGCAATAATCCTTGCAAGAGTTAGTGCTACCTATTGCTTACCCTCACCCAACTTCAGAAACTTCACCCTAGCTGGTGGCCCTCTGATTCAACAGTATTATCTTCTGTAGTTCCTTTGGGAACTAATATTTTGTACACTGAAAAAAGCTTGCACCCACTTGTGCTGTTTGCTGGCCACAAATCCAAGTGGTTCATCAACCACACTAGTTATTCACATGCCCTGGATCTGCCAAGCCTTAAACATGGGCCTCATCCCTTGAAACCCTACCCCAGATACATAACTGGCTGTGGCAGGGCCTACTGGTGATGGCTTGGAATGTGCTCTTGTAAAAGGTTCTGTGCCTGTGGTGTCCAATCACAGCTGACTGAGAGTTGCCAGGCTGCTAGCTGTGCCTTGCCTTGAGTGTGACAAAGAAAGGGAGAAGCAGTGGCACTGTCAGGAATGCCAGGAAAGCATGCCATCATACAGGGTGTCATGTGTGAGGCAACCATGACCTAAAATACGTTTTGTGGCTGATACTGACATGCAGAAATTTTTGGGTGTCATGTGGAGAATGAATCAGATACTTCCCCCGCTGAACATTTGCAGCCAAACAATTTGGTCACACTTCTGCAGACTCAGCTGCTGCAGGTGAAGAAAGTAGGAGGATCTGGTGTACTAGCAGCAACTGGCAAGCAGCATACAAGAAAACCTGAAATAATTGCATAATAATTATACTACTGAGTAGAATTAGTCTATGTCAAATACTTTGGGTATTTTGTGGATGCTTGAAACTGGGGAACAAGATGTCATATGAGATTATTTTCAAAAGTAGTGTATTTGCAGTAATTGGATTTTTTGTGACTTTTTCTTTTTTGTTTTGTCTTTAGCAGGTTTGTTCAAAAGGGTGCACTTATGACTAAATATTAGTGGAGTTTCATACTGGAAGGAGGAAGAAGTGAAATATTCGGAAATATCTTATGGACACAGGTTCAGATAGTCATTAGGGAAAACAAGACACACAGGTTTTGATTTTTTCTATTTTGCCTTAAAGAAACGTGGGAATCAAAGCTCAAACTAAAAAGTTGCAGTTTCAGAGGAAGAGCCAGCAGGAAAAGCAGGAAACCAATACTTCAAAGGAGTCTGGATTTCACCCTTCTATCATTTCAATTTAAAGAGAGAAGAGATATCAGTAATAGAAGAACAAAAAGCCCGTGGTTTCTGCAAAATTGAAAATAGAAAAATTCAAGAGCAGTAATAGTGAAATCAGAAGAAAAATTTTCTAAATGCTGACTTGTGTTGGTATGTACAGAGCTAAATTTCACCAGTGGAAGGCCTGATGCTGGTGTGATATTGGTAGATTCTTTGAAAAATTGAGGTGAGAGATGACAGGGAACCTATAGAGACACATTCAGACCACTTTTCATGACTGCATGGTGAGTGCACTGTGACCAAATTGTGCCGTGTTATGTTTTTCCTGATAGTTAGGTCAATCCATTGGTTAAAGCTTAGGTGGATTTCTTCCATCCTCTGCAGCTGCAGGTTTCCAGTTTGCCAAGCAAATATTTCAGAGGTGAAGTTATAGCACTGCTCAATATCAGTACCTCACTCCTCATTTATCTGCTTCGCAATACCTCAGATTGCAACTCCATATTTTTTTTTTTAGTTTTTGGTCAACATGAAAGCTGTGGTGCACACTTCAAGTCATTACATCTTGACATCCCAGGGGTCTGCCTTTCAAGATATGATTTTATTAAGAGAATAAAAGCAAGCTTTATAGGAGGTAGCAACAGTTAGTGTGTAGTCAGCTCAAACCCAGTGGAAAACAACAAAATAAAAAAATTAATAGGAAATACTTTAAAAGTTTTCAAGAGAAGGGTTTGTGTATTGCTAGCAGTGAGATGCAACTTCTTTTTCAAGGAAAACATAAAACATAATTTTGGGGTTTTTTGCTCTGATTTGATAGTTCTTTTTTTTTTTTTTTTTGGTTGGTTTTTTTGTAGAGGGTGTTCTTGGGGTTTTATTTTGTTTTTTTTCCAGAAACTATAGGTCAGCTTCCCCTTTCCTTCAGTCTTTCATGGTGATGTGACTTGTGTTGACCTCGTCTAGACAGAAGTTTTTCAGGGTTATGCCAGACATTTAGATCAGTCCCAATTCAACCACATCCTGTGAGCACGTAAGGCAAGACTAGTAGTGTGACTCTGTAGAGGAGTAATTGAGAGAAGGCTCTCAGTCAGGCATGACAAGTAGGACACAGTGATTATGTGGATGATTATGACTAGACTTATTGCTAATATAGTACCTAAACATTGCCAATGAAGTATCTAAATAACAACGGTATCACCTGGTTCAATGGTTTGCAGTCTAATTAGATTGTGGTACCTCCTGTTGAATCATGAGCCTCAGTAAGGCCCCCCTGATTTCTAAACTTCCTGGAGAAGTCTAGGTGTGGCTGAGTCCACTTATTCTCAGATTTGGTCAACAGTCTGTGATTAAAGGGTTATAATATAAGTAGGTTTATCTAGAAATGTACAGATTTACACTCTTTGGCCTTGCAGAATTCACAATTACAAAGCAACAAAGCATCTGTGTAGCTACTCAAGGATTTTATGTCTGTATTTGGCTGGATCTTTGCGCATTTTACTTACCTGTCCAAAAGTATTCCCCATCTTCTGGCTGGATGTACTCTGCAAGCATTCCTGCTGGGGTAGGAGTGGGTTGGGAGAGGGTTTGGGGAAGGGTGGGTTTCCACCCAAGAACTGTCTGCACCCTTGGAAGACCAGTTTGCCCAGTTGGACCAGTCTTCAGAAGCATTTTATACCCTTTTGCAGGCTGATGTGGATGAAAGTCAGTCACAAAAATCTCTGGATTTCATTAATTATGTGAGCATCCAAAAGTTCCTTCTGAAATACCCAGCTGGTGTTCTATCTTAGGACATTGCCCATCAGAGACAGTGGTAGAAAGGGGTGTGGTGAGGTGGAGAATGCAGGAAGACAGAACTATATTTCATCACTGTCACAGCCCCTGCTGTGCTGGATGTTTTTGTGCGGAAAATAGTCAATGTTTCAGGTGTGCATTGTTTCTAGACTTGGGATACTACCCCATGTTCTAGATCAGCTCGGACTGTAAGGTGGACAGGACTATGCCATGGGCAGATGAGGACTCATGGCCCATCTTTGATAGGTTCCTCCTTACCCTGCTGAGTGATGATCCCACCAATGCCTCTGCCCTGCTGGTGGCATCAGCAGCCATTGTCTAGCACAAGTAAAATCCTACCTACTTAGGTAAGATGCTGTGTTGACAGATAACTTGGTTTTGGTTTATGATGGGTATCTTGGAATCAAGTATGAGTCTCATTTTATCTGCATCTGGGTGAATAGTGCCTCTTTCTTCAGCAACTGTTTTGTCCTGGCTGAAATGACTTTCACTGAGTGCTGCTCTCCTTACTGCTTCTTCAGGTGGGGCAAAAGAAGGGGCTTTATAGTGTTGTGAGTGTTCACAAACTTTTCTAGCTGTTTTATTTTCTCCTCTTTAAACATCACAGTCAGGCCCAGAGAGTGTCTCTCCTACGCTTTATGCCAGTGTGAGGAGCAGGTTATATTTTATTACTCCAACTAAAAGTTAATCCTTTGCAGCTTGTGTTCACACTGGCAATGAAATGACAACAGGATTGAGGTGAGAGCAAGTGGTAAAATCTTGGCAATCGATGCTTACAGTGAATGTGTGCTCGTAAAGTTCTGACTCATTAATTTTTTTCCAGGCTGCTGTGTGGCTTAGCAGTCCATTTTGGTACAGTGATGGATTTTAGATTCAACAAATGACCCAGAATAACAAACACTTTATTGTTTGATGCAAAGGGAAGTTTTCATTTTTGTATCAAAAAGTATACAAAAAACTGCCAAGTTTGAGTTTTTTACTGCTTCTTACATCATATAACAATATTAAGGACACAAAATTCCCCAAGTTGTGTTCCTTGTTGGAGATTTTTCTCCAGGATCGAGCTG
This sequence comes from Xenops minutus, assembly GCA_035221455.1. Classification (NCBI taxonomy): domain Eukaryota; kingdom Metazoa; phylum Chordata; class Aves; order Passeriformes; family Furnariidae; genus Xenops; species Xenops minutus. Next base: position 47,189,624 of record JAWWEE010000105.1, on the reverse strand, counting down.
CACAAGAGAACATAAGATAGACTATGGAAAATTACATTTGAAAGGGAACCACAATTGGAAAATACCTTGATTTTCTTTTCTCAATCCCTCAAAGCAAGGCACTTCAGATGTTGCAAGACTGTAACTAGAATGATACCATAAAGTGTTTTATGGATTTCAGAGTAAACATAAATATAGGGACCACATCACCTGTAGACCTGAGATGCATAAGGAAAAGTGGAACCCACACTAATCCCTGAAAACTATCCTTTAAGGGGTTTCAAAGCACAGAAACATGTTGATTCCAAAGAAAAACAAGGTATATTTATCCTTTTTAATCCCCTTCTGTGGACATTATCATGAGAAACAACTTGTTCTGCTAATCCTACCCTACCCTGCAATTTAAGATGAACAATCATCAATCCATGCAATAGTTATTACAGTAAGGAGAAAACTGCACTATGTTTAAAAAGAAAATAAAATCAAAAAGTCGACCATTAGGGTGTATTTTTCATTCTTTTGATTTCATCATGTTTGTTTTGTCCCAAAGCATTGAAAATATCTGACTCTTTTGTAAAACAAAGTATATTAAAAGTGACTGGCATTTAATCTGTCAAGACCACTGTCTTGCAATGGCACAGCAGATGGCTGGGCAATATTACTTCTCACAAAAATGATTGCTAATCAATTTTTGTACATGTGTTGTTCACTTCACCCACTCAGCTAAATAAAGTTCAATAGCGGAGTGAACCATGGAATTTTTAGCTTTCTCTGAGCTTTTAGCCCAGCAATAGCACACACTTTAAGAATCAAACCTACATCCACAGCAATATTTTGATTTTATATAAAATACTATCCTGCTGAAATGCAACATATTCATAAAGATGCATTCTGTATTACACCTGACGCATTTCTTTTCCATTTGCTATCATAACTTACAACATTTAATTTTTATAGCTTTAAAAATTAAAAAAGTGGTGTGAGTAAATTTTTGTTTGAATATGCCGTTCCACTTTTCCACAGTACAACTACTAGGAAGTATGTCTGGAACCTTGAATCAGATACTTGATGTCTTCAAAACAAGGTGTCAAGAGCAGAGGAAGCTGAAGTCTACTCTATTCTGCCAGTTACTCCATGAACTTTGTCTCCCCCAGATTTTTTATGTGATGTCTCTGGCTGCAGTTTTTATTCGTTGTACAGCAGTTGACTGCAATTTGAATTATTTCTTCTCAGCAAGGCTCTCTGGGTGTGACTGATAACGTAGTTTAGATTGCATATTCTTATACACAGTGGAGAAATAATAGTTGTGTAGATATCACATTTATTCATGTATCTGTGTACACTTGCCATCTTAAGAAATGGTATTTTTTTTGTTTTTAGTCTGTTCCTCCTTCTTTTTTATTCTTAATATATATAAACATTAGTCTTTTCACTTGGCAACCTTTATGTCTAAAAACATTTCAGACTTATTTCTTTTTTTTAACTAGTCTACTTCATAGACGTTTTTGATGTTCCTAATCTACATTTGCCATTTTTCCAGCTGAAATGTGCTTCTTAAGTGAAAATCCTCTAACGCCACATGCAGGAATAGCTGGGGGATACAGAAGCTGTCTGAATTTAAATTCTGGGAATTTAGACATGTTGGATTAGTCTGTTGCTGGCTCCCTTTTCCTTTTCAAGCTCATAGTTTTGTTTCATAAATCCTACTGTTCTACTTTGTTGGCTTCGTACAATAATTTTTCAGTCTGATTTTAGCAAATTGAGATGTTTATCCAAGTGTTGCCTTTGTTGTGTCTGGAATACACTGGTAAACTTCTTGCTCGAAGATTGGAAACTTCATGAAATCTGAGTTTTCTTTCTGTATAGCATTTCTACTACAGAAGTCCTCTATGAGCCTGGTGTGAGGTAGGCATAGAATCTTGTGGGCATTATTCATTGGATATAATTTTGTAACACTCAAACTGTGAACTGCAGTGGATCTTAGGTTCGTATTAAAAGGGTGTATTTGTGCATTTTTATTTATGTAATGCTGGAAAAAGTTGATGGATTCATAGCCATAAAAAATAAAAACTAATTGTCTATTAATTACAGGAAAAAAAAAGAGAAGGGACAAGTTTATATGTCCATATTGATGCTTAGTAGCTAAAGACAGAGTTGTGCCATAACATTGATTTAGTGTGGATTCATTCTAGCTGAATGAGATTGCCTGAGGTGAAAGTATAACCACCTTACCCTCCATACATAACTTGAGAAGAGATATAGGCTGCTACTGGAAATAATTCAGGTCTTAAATAACCTTAATTGACTTCTGAAAAAGGCCAGGTCACTCTTTCCATTTTTTCATAGAAAACCAGAAGTGACTATATGCTTGTATATATGACTCAGTGGTCCATGAGAGAAATACAAACTCTTACTCCTACTGTAACCAACCTTGTCTGGAGTGTAGGCTCTTCTGGCAGAAGCTTTCAAATAATTTCTTCTCCAGTTATCTTCATCCCTTTTTTAAGCTGTGTTCCACTTCTGCTTGACCATCTGGAGTCACAGAGTTCTAATATAATTCAGGTTGAGAGTGACTTCAGGAGGACTGTAATTCAACCCCTTCCTCAAATTAGTGTCAAATGTAAGCTCAAACATGTAGCCAATGTATCTGTTCAAGTCTAGAAACCCTCCAGGGACTGCACAGTGTCTCTGTGCAGCCTTTATCTGTCTATCTGTCTGTCTGTCTATCCATCCATCCATCCATCCATCCATCCATCCATCCATCCATCCATCCATCCATCTATCATCTATATTACTGTGCAACTCCATAAAGTTTTTGGCTCCCTTATTTTGCAAACTCCTTTTAGGCATTGGAAAGGTACTGCTAAACACCCTCAAAACATTCTTCTTTTCAGTCTGACCTAGCCCAGCTCCTCCAGCCTCTCCTTAAAGGGTGCATTCTCCATCCCCAGTGATCTTGGTGAACTTCCACTGGACTCTCTCCAAGTCTGTTGATGTCTTTCTTGTACTAAAATGGACATGTTATTCATAACTAGACATAGTAGCCCAGATGTGGTCTAAAAATTGCTGGCTAAAGGGAAATAATGTGAGCTCCTTGTGATCTTGAAAAATATTACAGTTCAGAATCCAGGAAGAATATGAAACAAATCTGGAGCCAATTTAGTTTCTGCTAAATCTAGAGAGAACACACTCTCATCTGCGTCAGACCTCCCTGGCAAGACCTGTCACTTGTCTAAGAAATCCTTTCTCTAAAAAATGTCAGCACATTTCTTCCTTTATTTTTCTCTCATTCTATGATGCATTGGGTATGGCTAAGATGGAGCTCATTTCCCCTTACCAACCCTCACGGTGCTGTGCTTTACACTGGCAGCTGGAAAGGTGTTGATAGCACAGCAGTGTTTTGGTTACTGCTGAGCGCACTGGTGCAGAATCCTCCCATCCCCAGTCAAAGGCAAGATCCTGGGAGGGGACATAACCAGGCTAGCTGATCCATACTAACCAAAGGGATATTCCATACCATGTGATGTCAGCTCAGATATAAAAGCTAAGGAAATGAGGAGGAAGGGGATGCATTTGTTGTTTACAATGGCTGCCTGCTGAAAACTGCTACGCATGCCGAAAGCTTCCCAGGAAGAAGCTGAACACTGCTTGCTAATGGAAAGTAGAGAACAAACCTTGTTATTTTCTTCTTCGCTCGTGCTTGTGAAAAATTTCACTTTTGCTTTAGTGAACTGCCTTATCTCAACCTACAAGTCATTTGCCATCTTGTTCTCTCTCCCCTATCCAGCTGGGAAGGGGAGTTATAGAATGACTTGGTGGGCACCTGGCATCCAGCCAAGGTTAACCAGCTTGACCTACCACACATGAAGATACGTTATAACTGCAAAAATAAAGTTTTTTGAATTGGCAATAACTTGCAATATGAAGAACAAAGAAAAGCTTAGTAAAATTATAAAGGCACATGATGTGAACCAAAGTAGAAAGAATCTCAGCAACTGACTCAGTAGAGAAAGCATTGACTCAAAATTTCTGATCCATGAGATAATAGAATTTAGCAGCTTGAAATGAATGAATAACAATATATAAACTTATTATAATTAGGACAAAGTTCACATGGGTATTTACAGATATCATAAGCACAAAGATTGAAGCAACTGTCTTTCTTCTGTTAGAGATATTTCTTCTAGCCTTGCAACTTAGAAATGGCTTGTTAAAAGCATTGTGGCATTTTACAGCAGGCCCAGAGAGAGTGTGTTGTATCTTCTTAGATAACGGTTCTGCTGGAGGGACAGGCACCAGTTTGCTAAACACAGAGATAGCAATAATTATTTGGTATCAAATAAATCCTGGTAGAGTTATTTGATCTCAGCTAAATACTGTCCAGATGCCCTTTCTTGCCCCTTTCATATGCTTGTGGGCTTTGGGTTAGTTTAAAGATGTTCCGCTGCTTCCCACTGTACTTCCTGTGCCAGTGAATGTCTGCAGGTGAGCAAAGGGTGAAGGAGGGAATTTTTTGGGATGCTGATAAGTATGGGTAAGTAAATAAACCTGTGTTTACTTCTCATATTCAAAATAATAAGGGTTGCAACATAAACAAAACTCTCTGTATTTGTTAACAGGATTCACATTTCTTTCTGCCTGATGATTCTGTCAGATCTGCTGATCAGATGCTGCTGTGTTGCTTTTAAGAGGCAGGGCAAATCTGTGCTGCAAAATTTATGTTTGCCATTGCTGAAAGCCAAATTATAGGCAATAGGAACAAATCAACACTGCTTAGAGGATGAATATGAATCTGTGTAACTTGTGGGGGTGTAACATGTTTTCCTTATAGCAAATATTCATACTTAGTGATTCTACATACTTTATGGATTCATGCTGATTTCATATTTTCATCAAAGATCCTTCATTTTCTTAGGCAGATCTTGTGGGTTTTGTCTTTTTTCCCTATGTCTTTTCCTTCCTCCCCTTTCCCACCCTTCCTTTACATCTTAGGTGTTCATTATAACTTCTTTTATTGGCCTTTTTTGTTTTCTTATCCCTCATGCTGTTCAGCAGCAGTGTTGTCCTCTCTATCACCACCTCCTATAACTGATGGCTTTGTCACAGACCTTCAAAACACTCGTGCGTCTTTCCAGGGCTCATCTTTTAAAGTTAGAAAGCTTTGGTGGTTGTGGACTGATAATAGCAGACTTTGCCAGGAAATTTTGAATGTTAAAGCAGAAATTGTTGTGCAGCTATTTTCAGGATGTGTACTGGAGTTTTTACAAGGTTGGTAAAGAAATATGGTAAAAAGATAGAAGGACTTAAATACTGCAACAAGATCATGACTCCAACTAATGCAGTTCTCTTCTTCCAATATTGTGTTCTTGTCAACCAAATAATGACAATACTGAGTTAAAGATTTCAGGGTCTGGTACTGGATGGTGAGTCACTGAAAATACAAGAGCACATGTAAACCTTACTGTTGCATATTAGGATTTTGTTCATTAATGTGAATTGAATTCATCCTGTGTGTGTCCAGTTCTGCACTTGTCAGTAGAAGACAGACATTCACACACTGGAGAGAGTCCAAAAGAGGGCTGTGAAGATGTTTAAGTGCCTTTTCTCATAGAAAAGATGCTCTTCAATCTGGAGAAGAGAAGACTCAGGTGGAAGCTCATCTATGTGTATAAATACTTGTTGAGGACGTATGGAGAAGTTGGAGCTGTGCTCTATTCAGTGGTAGCCAGTGACAGGACAGAGTTAATGGACACAAAATGGAAACACAGAAGGTTCCCACTGAGCCTCAGGAAACACTTTTTTACCATGAGCATGACTGAGCACTAGCACAGGTTATCCAGAGAGGTTGTGGAGTTTCACTCCCTTGAGTTATTCAAAAAACACCTGGAAATGGTCCTCGGCATCTGGCTCAAGATGTCTCTGCTTGAGCAAGGGTGAGATGACCTCCAGAGGTCCCTTCCAACCTTAACTGTTCCAGTATCCTGTGATTCTTTGTTTTTTTCCCAGTAATGAGAGACTTTCAAGGAAATCTCTACCCTTTACAGCAGCTCTGATAAAACTAGTGAGGAACATATCATGTAATTGGAATCAACTATTTTAACACGTGATCAGAAACCGTTCTGAAGAAGAAAAGCAGGCTGCACCATTAGAGTAAAAATGAGAGCTGTTTTCAGTTTCAGAAGAAGTGAGTGAACATTAAGGCAGATACCTGCTAATGCAGATATAACTAGTGGAACTGAAGCTACAAATGGGGCATCTAATAGCTATGTGTGAAGGCAAGTACAGGGCTTTTGGTTGTGTAATTATACTACACAGAAAAAGACAAGTCCTTCACAATGGCAAGACTTTGATAGAGAGCCAAGTGGTTATCTGAAGGAGATCAGGTGAATCTTAATAACAAAACTAAACTGCTGAAAAGAAGTTATTTAGCTTTCTTTGTTTATCTTTCTTTTTTTCTGCAAATAGTGGAAGCTCTACATTTGGGAACACTGATGGCAGCACATGGTTATTTCTTTCCAATCTCAGACCATGTTCTAACACTGAAGGATGATGGCACCTTTTATCGATTCCAGGTACGTATTTTCAATATGTTCTTGACTTGAAGAAATGGAGGCTAATATTAAAGGCCTTACACAAAGGCTCATAACAAATCTTAACTATACTTTGTCTCTAACATAACCTGGTAATTGGTGGAAATTCCCCTAAAAGTGAACAATGATAGAAGGATTTTATTTGTAAATTTTCAGCAAAGTGTTAAGATGATAATGGCCATTTTGATATCTGGAAAAAAGTGTAATAATGCTAAATGTGGAAGTATCTCTCATGAAATAAATTAATATAGTATTTTTGAAATATAATAATGCAAATTAATTTATCTTATTGACTCTTGTTCCTGGGGTATTCTTAACTTGAAAAGAGTGAGATATTTTAATTATTAAGCCTATAGCAGAAATCTAATAAATAATAGAGGGTAATATTTATTTTCCTTCTTATGTGAGAATTTCCTTATTGGTAACTGAATATTATTGGAGTAGTCTATATTCTTCTAACAAGTGTAGACATATTTTTACATCGATCTGTCAGTCCCATTGCATAAAACAAACATGGAGATGCTTCAGAACCAGCTGAAAGGATTTATATGTTTGTATGTATATACTTATACTTACAAGTTCAGATACCTAAATAGTTGTGTCTTATTACATTGAATTTCCACCTAAGTGCCTGGGAGCAGAAGTGTTCTTTTCCTAATAATGAATAGCAGGCTAGAATTTTGCAGAACAATGCTGATAGTGACTTGAAACAAATATGACTTCAAAGTACCAGATTATGTATTCTTGAGAAGGAATTAACTTTGCTTACCATGTGCCACCTTTGACAATGGTGATTGTTTCTGTATTGCTCTTCCTATTATGTGGTCTTGTGGGTAAGTATCACCAACAGCTGCTCCAAGATCTTCCCTAGATATTTATTGCTTTGAAATGGTATGATGATTGTCACTATGAAATTGAGTTTGGTAATTCTGTTCTGTTAATTCTGTCTGTGTTAAATACTTACAGAAAAATATCTCATAAATCAAAATCTATTGTCTTCAAGACAATAAACTTTGTCTTAAAGATTTTTTAAATCAGAAGCCATCAAGAATAAAATAAAACTGAGACAGTGGTCTTTAAAATGCAGAAGAAAACTGTGGTATATTGGAGGCCAATCATATCTCATACATTGTGTTATATTAATCTCCGTACAATACTTTCATCAATATTTGGGCTTAAGTTCTGTAAATCCACATAGAGGAAGAAAACGGCTCATAATATTTGTTTAACCTAAAACCTTTGCAAGAATATAATTAAATATTCATAGGACATTCTGGCAAGAAAGAGAATTATTATTGCATACCTGCAAACAATATTATCATATTTTCAGATATAGATCCTGTGAGTCATACAGTGCAAAAATCTTGACCTTCAGCAGAACACTAAGTTAGATGTATATATGGGTAATATAAAGAGCAGTCATTCCGAGCCTTGTCCCCTAGGTCTACAGTTACCTTTAATCCTGGTGAGAGTATTTGAAGGAAAAGGTATATTTTAAGCTCATGAGGCTTCATTGTCTTCAGTGTTCAGTATAAAGAAGAGAGATGGCACATGGTTTAAGGGGTTTACTGATGAGGTAAATGGAAAGGAATCATGGGGTGATTGAGGCTCTAGTTATTGGCTTGTCTCTGCATAAGCAGCATTCAGGACTAAATACCTGAACTAAAATATTCATTTTGCAGAGAATAGTTCTCATAAGAGTGCTAGTCATTAAATTCTGCACAGCTGCTGGCCTGCTTCTGTCTCAAGCATGGGAAATAAGCACCTCTGCTAGCGTGATAGCTCTACTGAAGGAAAGTGTAGACTAGAACTGGCTGCTCTGTGGATCACTGAGAGTGCTGCAGCTACACTGCTGTGAGCTTTCCTTGGAGAGGTCTACAGCCTACATGTTTGGACTTGAAGCTTCAGTGAGGCCTAGATTGTAAACTTTTGTCATTTTATTTACATAAGTTAAGAATTTGACACCTATTTTGCAAACACGTATGAAATAACCTGCTTCCCTCGAGTGTTGCTCAGTCCGTCTCTGCAGTGCTTGGGTTGTTTGCTGTTCTGTGGCACCTTTTGCATTGCTATTCCTGTGCTAACAATGATAAAACAAGGAAACTTTAGCTGTTAATGTATAGCATGAGAAAAAATTCATAGTGGTGTCATCCTGTTAAATGGAGTTATAACAGCAAAATTCATGTGATTACACCACCATGTCCCCCATCAAAATAAGGCTAGTGTAAAATCTGTTACTGAAGCTGTTAACCTGGAAGATGAAGACAGCATGCTCAATGGGAAGGAAAGTTTGACTCCATATATGTGAATTTTGCACTAGAACAGATGTTCAGGTGCTTAGAATAGTAACCTTTGAGTATTGGACAGGATTCACAAAGTTCTGGATATTTTAATAGAAAGAGAAAGCTGTGCACCTGCCAGCACTGAAAAGTTCAGAAGCCATCCCTGCAGAGAAATCTCTGCAATACAAAGAACTGACCTACAAGAAACAGGCTAGCTATAATGATGTTCTCCATGCAATACATGGACCTTGGCAGGATAAAGGTGTGGACTGTGATGTCTTCTGTTCTACCATTGGGAACACTTTCTTGACAAATGCTTTTGACCTCTCTGGCTTTGTTTTCCCATGCCTAAATTTGGGATAAAATTATATAGCAATCACTGTAAGGATCTTGAACTATCTCTGCTGCAAAATAGCTTAGAGTGTGAAGTGTTGTGGATCTTCCTCTCAGGTGGAATTACATTGCTTTATACATCTCTTTGAGTCAGCCTTACCTGCCTAGCTACCCCTTGGCTCAGTCCTGGGCCTCTGGGCATTTTGAATACTGACTCTGTGGCTGAACATCACGGCTCTTCAGCCACTCTCCAGAGCCTTACTGGATCATCTACTGTACCTTGAGGGAAGGATTTATTGGAAGCCAGATTTTAGAAATCGAAGAGAAACAGGTTATCTTATTCAGCATTTGGCAGATTTTCTTTGGCAATTGTGGGTGCAATGACTAATTCATTGTCTCTTCAGCTCAGGCTCAGCATATAGGGGCTCTGTGTAGGTTTCAGAGGGAAAAAGATTTCCAATCCATGTGTCTTTCTGACTGTCTCATCAGTGCCCTTTTTTCTTTTTTAACTCCTTACTCACACTTTGCCCCACACTGCTTTCCATGCTCCTGCTCTCTTGAGGTTAGAAAACAGGAGTCACAGAGCCAAAAATTTGTTTCCAAGTTCCTCAAGCTCTTTTTTAATGATTTTCATCTAACTATGGAGCACTTCTAGCTGGCGTCCTCCCTCTATGGGCTTGACAGTGCTGGACTAGCATTCTTGCCCCTTTTCTTTACTTTATTTGTGTAACTGCAATGAATGTAAAACAGAATGCCCGTTAATTCTGCCAACAACCAAGCAAAACATTTGAGATTGTGCATAACTACTTTTCAGCAAAGACTTGATTTCTGCTGTTTATAAAGGCTCCTTGGCACCTGTGAGAAAAACAGCAGTAATATGCAAAGGTTTATAAGTGTTTTTCAATATTCCTTCCCCATCCCAGTAATTGGATTTTAAAAAATTCCATAGAGTAGAGAAGCTTCAGAGGCAACAACTCTTTTCTTATTACTATCAACAAGGGGTAGCTGAGAGATGCTAACGATTTCCCTCCTTGGTAATACAGTTTAATGCATAGAAATTAATCATGGTTTATAAAATCTGATGGGCAACACTGATTTTTACAAGTGGCTGTTTCATTAGCTCAGATATTATTATTGATTAATTTTGTGGTAGAGCCAAGGCAGATCTATTCGTTTTATCACAGGATTGCTTATGATGCATAGGAGCCACTGCTGCCAATTCGTTTATTGCAGAATGTGTGCTATATTACAGGATTTTGTTTCATGTGACTTTATTAACAGAAGGATTATGGATTTCTGTGGTTAGGTTTACTTAATGATATTAATATATAATGCAAGAGACCCAGTATGCATTTTTGTATACAAAACCAGTTTTCTGACAATGGCATAAAGATCCTCCTAACAGCCTGTTTTGTTCTGAAGGCTTAAATGTTTCCACAATCGTATCTGCACTGCTAGGTAAGCCTTATTTCTCTAGCTCCTGACTTGTCCTGGCTGCTAATTCAAATTACATCTACAATTAGACAAGGTGCTTCAAAAGCACTGATAAAAAATTGGCAGCCTTATTTCTGCCTGGGCTGATAAACAGTACTTGACTTTCTCCAAACCGTTCTACCACCCACCTTCCTTCAGCTATAAGTGGGATGTCATGGCAAAATGACAAATGTTCCCTGTTTAATACCCCTTCATGATGAACTATTCGTATTTCCTTCTGAGGAAAAGTAAAATTCTTTAGTGTGATGATTCCTTCAAGTTTTCTATATTTCACAAAAAACCCCCAACAACTCTTGGTATTTCATAATCTTCTCTTGGAAAATGGTGGTGTTGTGGTACCACATGTTACACCAAATCCATAGCTCTCCTGGGTAAAATCATCACTGATAGGCTTCTAAATCACGAAACAAGGCCCACAGATTGTGTAATATTTGTGCTATAGGAATATATGGTTTTGCAGTGGGTGTCATAATTCTTCTACAGTGTACTTGGCATATTTGATTTGTAACAGATAGTTGAACCGAGCTTTTTTTGCATAGTCAAGCTGTAGAGAAGGTAATTTATGTGAGCAGTCTCCCTGCATTGCTGTGGGATTTTTTTAAGAGATGAGAACAAGCAGCTTTCTTCTTTGCATGTGCCTCCTATTTTCATTTCTGACCTCATTGTATGAGACCAGGAATCTTCTCATCAGATTCTCCTTCTGAATCTTTCTGTGTTGAACAAGGCAAATCATTTTCCACAGTTCTTCATGGATAGCCTCCCAAGCAAATTCTTCTAAGGCATTGTTAAATATCTGGAGTGTGAAATTGTGTGGAGACACTTGAAACAGAAGTGAAAACAGCACGTGCATTATTAATCACAGGATACATGATTAAACTGTTTGAGGTCTGTAACAAAGGACAAAGTAAATTTCAGATTAAGACCAGAAATTTATGACTGTTAATACCAACAATTAGGCAAGAATATTGAAATATATCTTTGGAAAACATCAGTCATGTTAACTACATCCAAATTTATTGCTGATGCTTTTTTCTATACAATCACAGCATTGAAAAAATCCTTTAATCAGAAACAGATTTTTATATCAAGGGGTTTTATTTTCAGTGTCTAGGTTTTTTAAATGATTTTTTTTTTTTTTGAGGTTTTGGACTTCCTTTCTGTTTAAGTCCTGTCCCTTATCCCTGTTTTTTTGTGTCAGGTTTTAGAAGGTTTCCTGGTCTCTGCAGACATCGATGCCATTTCCTGCTTTGAAAGTGAATAATTGATATCTACTTTTTGAGCACAACTTTATCAGCAGCTGTAGTTGCTTTTGAAAACATATCTTAGGTTGATACCATAAATCTTTATTTGCTGGTAAGAAAATAATGTACAACTTTGCCTTGGTCAAAGTGCATAGCATCTACTCTGTCATCTAATGCTTTGCATTGTTTTAAAAAAATCCAAATACCAGTAATCTTAGCTTTTAAAAAATTAGAAACAGATAGTGTATTGCAATTGTTCAATCCAGACAGTAGATCTAAAAAGACTATAAAACAGAAAATTTCAGCTTTTCCCCTTTTCTGAAAAAAGTAATTCTTTCCCTTGCTGTAGTCTTCTGAAACTCCTCTGCCTTATGTGAGCAAGAATTTCATCATAATATTTACGCATACATATAAATCACAGTACTGAGGAACCAGGAGTCATTCTTTAGTTTGGTTCATCTTTTTTTCTTTTTCACAAATAAACACAGTTTACCCACATGAAAACACAGTAAGTCTTTAAGTATTCTGTGCTGAATTTCATCAGCTTTCTAACCTGAACTGTCTGACCTCATAAAAATTTTTCCCTTCCGATTACTTTTTTTTTGCCCTGTGCTTTGCCCTGTGGTCTTATCTTCATGTCCAAATTAATTTTGGGCATGTTTGCAGAGCTGATTGCAGGCAGACTTGAACTTTGTTCCCTCTGGGAACAGCTGGCTGAAGGCCAATTCTGGCCAGGTTGCAGTGGCTAAGCTGATGAGCTGTTCTTCCCAAGTCCCATTAAATGCATCCGAGCACGGGGCAGGCAGGGTCAGGCCTGCAGTTCACAGGCAGCTTGTGCATGCCCAGTTCAAAGCATCAGCCAGGAGAACTCATAACTGCATGTCATTCTCTGGGCAGAAAGACCTTTACCTGACCACAATCTCTCCCTCCTTCTGGAGGCTCAAACCAGTAAGGCATTTAATAATCATCTGAATTTATCTGTAGTAGCTGTTATTTGAACCCCTTTTTCATATTGTATTGTTTGCCTTTTACTGGGGTTTCTTTCTGGCTTGCCTTATCATATATTACTGAAACCTTTTATTATGGCTTATCATGTGCTTCGCTAATTAAAACTCATGTTCTGTTTTAACTTTTCTGCCTTTATCTTTCTGGCACAGGAAGGCTTGGACTCATCCTTAATAACATTATTTTGTGCTTTTTCCGTGATCTCTCCACATCTAGTTCATTGGAAATTGTCAGTGTGGTTCCACTGGCCTGTCACTGCACTTTCTCTCAAGAGGTACTCAGACATTTCAGTCTCTCAAAAACTGCCGTCTCCCATCAATCTCTTTGTCCCTTGGTTACTCTCCCAAGAGACCTCTGCCTGTTCTCTGAGCCTGCTGGCCCTCACACTGTGCTGCTTGTCTTTGCAGAATGCCAATCTCATCCTGCAGTCACTTTCACTCCAAGTACTACACACCTGCAAAGTCTTGGCCAGGTGTTCTCTACTGGAAAAAAATCTATTTTGTCTGTTCACTTGTGAGTTTTGTTCAGCTTCAGAAAGGAAAAAGTCTCCTCGATGCGTTTTTACATTTCTCAGGATTGGTCTGAACTGATTAGAAGCAGGTCCTGACACTAGGATGCACAATTTTATCCTTCAGAAAAGCCTTGGCCACCTCTGCCTCCTAGCGAAATAAAGTGGCAACATTTCACAGCATTGAAGATCATGTTCCCTTTTCCATATTCTCTTTAGTGCCCACACTGCCTTTGTCACTGAAGTGCAAGTTTCAATAAAAGTTAAATGTGTTATTTCAACTAAATACTGAAAACAATAAGATGACCAGGCATAGCTTTCCATTTATGTATGAAGCAACAGACTCCTCCTCTAACATCGCTAACATGCAGTCAAGAATATGTATAGTTTTTCCTTATAGCCTGATGTGAAATGAATGGTGAAAGCAATTTTGTGATTTTTTTCTAAATCAGAAGATGGAATTCATTTTTTAATCTCAGCTGGGATGGGAGCACATGTAATTTGTCAGGAGAAATCCTAAGTATTTATGAGGAGCTTTAATATGGATTTTGCATCAAGTATACCCATAACTGGACGACTTTCAGCTGAGGTGCTGTCTGAGCAGATATGGTTTCTAGGTATTTAGTAACCCTCACTTCATTCTTTCTTCAGGAGCTCAGCTTTAACAGTTACAGTTGTCAGAAAAATGATGCAGCCTTGCTTTTCTTCCTGGGCCTCTCCCAAGATGCACTTCATGCCTCTAAGGAAGGACTGTTTGCCCTTCCTGAGTTTGCAAACTGTATATGACAATGACAGTGTCTTTTTACTTTGTATGATCCACACTGTTAAATTGCTTTTATAGCTTCCTGCTTCAGAATTCACTGGGTACTGCAATTCATTCTTTAGAGGTTACTCCCCTTCTTTCCTTTGTGCTTATAGATGCCTTTACTGGCTACTTTGATTTTCGTGGCACTGTGGAGGAATGGTTTTTCAGAGAATTACTTGTTGTTGCTCCCTTACAAAGTATGAAACAATTTCCAAGAAACACATCTCAGCCTTTGAGGTTGGCTTGAGACAGTTCCTTTTTTACCCTTCAGCTCACTGCTGTTACTTGCTAATAGCATGTTCTAAATTTCTTCTATTAAAGCTGATGGGTCAATGTTACAATAGCAAGAGATTTGTCACAATATATATATAATTTGAGAGTTGGTGTGAGTGTGTCAACCTTCAGCCCTGTTGGTTTCCAGATTAACATTAAAACAATTTTGAGGGAAGGGGGGAGGAGAGAGGTTTCTGTTTTTGCAGCTGGGAGACCTTTGAGAAAAAACAATGAGAAACAGAGAGTAAAGCAGGTTTTCCTGAAGAAGCACATGTGTTTTTAAATACCACTCAAACCAGTCCACACATTTAATGAGTTTAATTGAACTGTTCAAATAATATGTAATTCTCTGTATTTGTATGTATGTTTGCATACATAGGTCACTTAATCAGAGAATATTCTGAGTTGGAAGGGACCCACAAGGATCATTGAGTTCAACTCTTAAGTGAATGGCCCATACAGGGATTATGCGCTATGTAAAAAAGGCTATAATTAATTACATTTTAACAAAAACTTACTATTTAAAAATTAAGTTATTTGTATGAAAAATGCTTGTATGGTCTTATATTCTTTATTTGTTAGAAGTGAATTATTTTAACGATGCATTTATAAGTTTTTATAAGCATGCTGTTGAAGTAGTTGTTGGTACTTTTATTTTTTTTCCCTTGAAAAAGGTCACATTTTAAATCACAATTGGTAAACAATTAGAAAAAAAATAGACTTTAGTAACTTTGTTGCCAAACTGGATGTTTTTAAGTGGCATTTTTAAACAAATGACTCTTAGGAAAGAGTATTGAATATTAATCTGTACTAATTAAAATTCCCAAATCAAGAACTGAATGAACCTCAAAGGATCTTCTGTCTTTCCACCTTCTAAAACTGATCCTTCAGGACATGTGAGAGGTGTTTTTCTAGAGAAGATGTAAAAGACAAACTTACTACCTCACCTTGTGGAGTTTGTTCCCCTAACTTTGGGAATAAAAAGAACACTTTATGCTTATTCTTCAATGTCATTCTGACACTCGTGTAATAACAAGTGTACAATAGTAATTTTCTGCTTTTATGCCTACTTCAAAATTGTGAACTTAACAACATAATAGATCTACTGTATATATAAATTGATTCTGAAAACCGGTATCAATCCAAGGATTGTATAATGTTTGCATTGTCTAACTTGAGTTCCCTACTTTTTTTTTTTTGTTGTTGTTGTTTGTTTGTCTGTAGACACCCTATTTTTGGCCATCAAATTGTTGGGAGCCGGAAAACACAGATTATGGTCAGTGTAGAAATCTTTCCTATTTCTTTTGGAAATTAATGCATTATATGAATGAGCTCGTCATTGCGGTCTGTCTTGTTTAATCATCCCAATGCTTAAAACATAATTATATGCCATGTACTACTTGTGCAAGAACTGCTGTTATAGAAGTGAATGTGTAGTTACCTTTTTGAAAGTTTATCAAAAGTTTAACAAAGTCAGATTTTGAAGTCGATTTGAGGAGAAAAGATAGAAAAAAACCCCAAACCCAAAAGTCAAAACTCATCAAAATCTATCCTGGCATTTACATCTCTGTTTACTCCAGCAAATGTAATTATTTACAGTGACAAAATCTCAGTGAAGCAGAGTAAACTTTATTGATAGTGGTGCAATGATTATTCTCAGATTCAGACCCAAAGATATGCCTAGTTTAGAACACTTCTTTCAGAGATACACCGTGTTGGAAATAATTTATTGAAAAAACTAATATGATTCTAATATGAACTATATTAGAAAATACCTTGTTTATTTGCCTGTGTCTTGGGGACTTATTAATAAGTTATATATTGTCATTACTTATGTGTGCTTAGACAGCAAAATCTGAAGATAAGAGGTAGCAATGTATTAGAAAGAAATTATTAAAAATTATAACCAAATTAGGTGCTTCTGTACATCAAATAGTGGCCTAATTTTTAAAGAAAATGGATCTATGAGTAGTCTCCTCTTCATTCTAATCTGGCCTGTAAATACTGTGCTCATCTGAAGACCAGATTACTTATTTAGGTAACTGAGCATATACATGATAATTTGGTTCAAAACCTCAAACTTTGAGAGTCTCTTTTTACAACTTTTCAGAAATTTAGATGAGTGCTCACTTGTAGTATGATTTTGTCTCAGCCCATGGGAGCTGAGAACCTCAGGGATAGATGGTTACAATAGAAGCTTCCTTAGTTTTTGGAGTAGACATAGTTTAATCAAAAAAAAAAAAAAAAAAAAAAAAAAAAAAAAAAGCTGAATAAAAGTTTCAAGCTGAGAATCTCAGAAGAGTCAAGTGCCTTCAAGGTAGAGTTTGAAAACCTGACAATTTCCTATCCTATAAAAGTAGAAAAATGTTAATTGTTCACAAAATACTGATATTTGAAGATGTCCAGTAAATAATTATTGAAAGCTACCAAAGAGGAGTAATTCATACCACACCTGTATACTTAGTCACTCCATATGAGGAAACTAGTCACTGAAAAAGAAATGCTTCATTTACCATTTATTACAAAGTTTTTTCCTTTCCTTGAAAGTATTATTTGCCGTTCTCCTAATATGTTAAAGATCAGCAAGTAATTTATTATGGTTTTAAGAGACACTGAATTGTTCAGTTGCAATGTGTATCACATTACCAGGAGGATTTTAAAAAATAGTTATATCCTTAACAGGTCTGAACTTGAGATCAGGATGAGAAAGTTTCTATTAATATCCTTTAGCCTAAAGTTGGAGACACTAACTTTCTAGTCACAGCTATCAGTGGGTCAATGAATTGTGTACCTTAGTCAGTAAAAAGAAATCTTGTATAATCTGTTCAGTTTTTGCATGCCAGGAATACAAAATTAATCTTGAAATCGGTTTCTTCATCCTGTGGGGAGATGCTTTTGTTGAACAGTAAATGTACTCATTTGAGAACTTTTGAGATTCAAATATGTTCCGGTGGTGAATTTAAGCTCTTCTGTTGCAGAGGGGAGAAGGGTAAGTCCCAACCCTGCCATCTCATTGCTCCTTCTGAGTCATGAGCCAAAGTGTAGTTCATACTTACCATGCATTGTGGTGCTGTGCAGTGCTTCCAGTTTCATGGACTTGTCCTGGACAACCTTGAAACTGCACCCTCTAAAGCTAATAAGGGTGGCAGACATTAGAAGTCTCTCATACCAGCAAAAAGTGGACTTTTTTCATAATCTTGCTTTATGGAGTTATTAACAAAGCAAGCCACTTTCTTTGGTATTAACCTAGTTTTACAAGCCTCTGAAAACACACTAGAATTTTATTTTAATTTAAGAATTAATCCCAACCATTCATCATTACTCACCCATAGCTGGGCTACTGTCCAGAACATAGCTTATTGCCAGGAAAATAATTTATCTTAAACAAGAAATTAAATGAGATTGAAATATTATGTGCTAGTTTGCTATCAGAGCTAACTAAAAAACAAATAATCTTTACATCTTTTTGTAATATGTTAATATTTTCTCTATAACACAATTTGTTCTGCATGAGCTTGGAATGTCAAATATTTTCCTTGAAAGAAATATTTATCTGAAGAAAATATGAACAAAAAAGACATGAAAATAGAATCTTCCAAAATATCAAAAAACTGCAGATGCATTCTCATAACAAAGTTGTAGTGCAGTGCTACATCTTCCTGGCAAAAAGAGGGCTTGGATTAATTTCCTTTGGTGTCAAAATGGAATCAAAGTAGCCTTTTGGTTGTGACTTTCAATGTATTGGCTATGATCATTCTGAGGTTACTATGAAACTGCTGATTTTCATAAAGTACTGAAAATCTCCCTCCTTTTTCTTGCAAATCATGCTTTAAGAGCTGTCGAGGGATGCCTCAAATTGCAAATAATTTTTACAAAGGCAGGTTCTTAGGTTTCATCTCTTGAAGATACCCATTTTAATGCTGTATGTCTTGGAGTCCACCCAGGTAGGACATGTTGTTCTTTGTAGAATCACAGTGATTTCAGTGGGATTTTAGTAGTGAAAATAAGTAATAATAATGATAACAGTTATTATTAAGGCAAATGTATTTCAAATAACTTTGGTCTTCCTGTGAGCTAAGTCATATTGCTGAATTATGATTTGTTTTTGTGAGAAATAGAATTGGATCTCAATTCCTAAAAACTGGCTCTTGAAATGAACACAGCTAATGGCTGAGCATGTGACCTACCTGTAATAATCTTTTTTCTTACAGATGCAATTTTCTAACTGACAGATTTATTTTTTTCTGGCATGTTGTAAACAGGTCACATCATTAAGAATTAATTAAATATGGAGACTTGTTAAGTTAATTGCATCCCAGAAAGGGGAAATATAATGTTACATATGAAATTGTTATTCCATGTGAACTTGGCCTCAGTTCTCAAGGGACCTGTCAGGTTCTCTTGGCAGTTTAGTGACTCTCAGCTGTTGCAAATTTGAGGAATTCAGTCCCTTACTATTATTTTTTTTTTTAAATAAGTAAAAAAATATGAAAGGTTAGGGAGAATTTCCATTCATAACAAAATAGCAATTATTTGGGTGTTTGTTTTTTTTATTCCTTAGGATCAAGCATAATGAAACAACTTATAATTGTGACAATGTTATAAGAATGATAAGAACTTCAGATGCATAAGATATGAAGAATTAGTAATTTTTGTTCATTTTCTCTGGCGAACTTTTGTCAATGGATAGACTCAAAAGTATCTGTGACATGCAGACCTTTTCTTACAGTTAATTGCATGGTTTAAAAAAAAATACTTAAGTTCAAAGGACAGAAAGAATGAAATTCAGAAAGTGCCACAGTCACAGTCTTAAGGAGGCATCTATTTGTTTGCAACAGAATTATTTTTTGAGCCTTGTAATTTTATTGGTGTGCATTTCTCCCAAATGAGTTAAAAAAGGAGTACTGCAGAATCTAAGTAAGTTATGGAGAACACAGTAAATAACTGATAATGCAGCATGAGTTTAAGATAATATGAGCATGTGATCTTTAAATTATACTAAATGAGACTGTTCTTCTATATATTAAAACCAGATTCTTAAATTCTGCTGCTATGAAGAAGGAAAAGTTCAGAAAATGTAACATATTTTCAGTGGCCTTCCAGATAGAGTCACGTACGATAAAGGCACTCTCCTAGGGAATTAGAGCAATCACAGGGGGTGAGGTGGGGCAAGTCTTAATTAACTTCTCTCTTTAAAAGTGTAAAATAGCAGTCTCGATTAGTGGTGCAGTTCTTTAGATAGTCACAACTTTGTTATCCAGCCTGGGTTACAGTAAGATAAGGAAGCCATTTATTTTTTGCGATGTCAAAGCTGTTGTCTCATTTTTATGAAAGTACAATCTTTCCTTATTAAAGTTACTTGATAATCAGCTAACGAGTCAGTCTGAACAAAGCTTCCTTCCTAATGGGACCTTCTTATTGCTTAAAAGTAATCTGACAGAGACTTCTCTGTGTTCAGCTTCTGCTACTCTCTTTTAAACGTGAGCCATCACACCTGCCTCATCTCCTTCTTCTCTCCCCAACTTGCAGTCCTGCTAAAAAGGGCGCAAAAAGTAACTGCGATCATATATATTATGTCTTTCACATGCTGAAAATTTTCAAGTAATTTTCTCTTTAGAGTTTATTGCCTACCTATTTTACATGCCTACCTTCAAATCCCTCTATGGATTTTTGATTAGTCCAGGAATTTTCTCTCTCATTTGTTTTGCTGTACCCTATACCTTGGAGTAATTGTCTACGAGGAAAACTGTATAGAAAATGCATTAGATATTTTCTTTGCCCAAATGCTTGCAAGGATTTCCTTAGCAACAGCTTATTAGTAAGTGATTTGTATTTGAGAAATACTGAGCCCTATTGCTTACCGGAATTCTGCTGGAACACTGCATGTGCTCAGCATCTCTGGAAATCAACCCATAACTATGAGTCAATAGCTTGGGGCAAAATTGGTAGCAGAGCAGCAATTTTGATATAAATTGTCAAATATGAATAAAAATTTTCTTGTTAAAATTTATACCATGAAAAAAAGGAGGAATTTACCAATATAGTGTAAGTAGTTTCTGGAGAGCTCTGCAGTTCTATAATCTCAAATCTTGATGGTCAGTTCGATTTTTTCAATAGCTGATGCCAGACAGAGTATGTCAGTAATGACTTCTACAAGCAGTTTTCATAAATCCTTAATAGGCATTCCTCCTTTAAGGACCTGTGTCCCAAAATTTTCTGGATTTCTAGGTGAGGTAAGAAACGGACTCTTTCCACCTGTCTCAAGTAATGTACTAAATTGTCGCTAAGACTGGTTATGATTCCTTAAGTGGGTGACTTTGCTTTGAAAACCTCCATATATAGAATAAGTTGACT
The DNA here is from genome assembly GCA_035221455.1 of Xenops minutus. Lineage (NCBI taxonomy): Eukaryota > Metazoa > Chordata > Aves > Passeriformes > Furnariidae > Xenops > Xenops minutus. Next base: position 47,168,760 of record JAWWEE010000105.1, on the reverse strand, counting down.
CAGATCTTGGCAGCAGGATTAAGTAAGGCGTACAGTCTATCAAGAACAGTCCCTCAAGAAAAATGTGACTGGTGCCAGTGCTTGGTATGCATAAAATTTAATCTGGGTAGATATGAATCAAGTGAGTTTCAGGAAAGATACTTGTATTAGCACAAAGATGGAAGAGGTGACCTACAGTCGTTTTCCCACTCTGAATTCATATAAGATCCTATTTCTCTGAAGAGATATATAATTCACTCATTAGGAGCTATCTCTGTCATATAAATGATGAATTGAAAGTCTCACTTCAACAAGCATGTCCTGAATTTTATTCTGATTCTTGCTAATTCTGACATTGACAAACCTCTGCAGTGAGGGCTCCATAACCAGGAGGCATTCCCTGAAAATGCTTTCCTGTTATCTCAGCACTTCAGAGTTTTGTGCTTACTTGAATTTTTCTTTCCGTGAATGTGTAACTGATTCCTATAATATGTGGAGCATGGAAAACATGTTTGGCCAATGTATTCATATGCACACATATGAAAAGGCAACTGACCCAAGTACATGTTTCTGCAACATTATTCTAAAAGCATTGATAACCTACATCTAGGTCCCATATAAGTAAAAATGAAATCTCTTCTCAGAATTCTGAGATTAATGAACATAACTTGGGATTTGCAAAATTGCTTTCCAAATACCATACTGAGTAAACTAAGTAGGTATCATAACATATCTTGAGTTGGAAGGGAGTCAGACATAAGTGAAGTCCAGCTCCTGGCCCTTCACAGGACCACCCCAAGAATGACATCATGTGCCTGTCCAAATGCTTCTTGAACTCTGGCAGGCTTGGTGCTGTGACCACTTCCCTCCTGGGCCTGTTCCAGTGCCCAACCACCCTCTGGTGAAGAACCTGTTCCTAATATCCAACTTAATCCTCCCCTGATGTAATTTCAGGCCTTTCCCTCTGGTCCTCTTAGTGGTCAACAGAGAGAAGAAATCAGTGCCTGCCCCCTCCGCTTCCCATCATGAAGAAGCTGTGGACTGCAATGACACCTCCCCTCACACTCTTTTTTCTAGGCTGAAAAGTCAAGTGACCTCAGCCCCTCCTCATATGGCTTCCCCTCGTCCCTTCACCATGAGTGACCAGATGAGAAAGGTGTGAAGGAAGTAAGCTTGGTGTCCTGCCATGGTCACCATGGCATGTCTTCTTCAGCACCACTGTCCCTGGAGCAGTAGGCTCTGTGGCTCTTTGAACCTGAACCCTAGCAGAGTCTTGGTGCTAAGGCTGAGGTCCTCATCACTATGGGTGGCCCAGATTAGAAGGGTGTGGAGGCAGCAATGTTTGCGCCCTGCTATGCTCTACTTCATATGCCTTTTCCAGCCCCAGTGTCCCTGAAGATGTAGGATTTCTGACTCTCCAAAACTAAGTATATAGACAAATTGACAGCATTATGATAATACCAAGGATCATGAAATAATTCAATGAATGCAATCTTAAATTATATTTGACAACCGGATATTCTTTATATGATCCTGTAGTTCATGTAGTTTGAGTGACCTTTCTTTCATACCTGTTTTTGTCACCCTGAAGGATTTTCCCAGGCCATTGTCATCTGGGAACTTTTGTGTGTTGAAGATGATTTTTCCTTTTTCTAATTCTTGAGCTCTTTGGTAGTTTCAAAATTGGGTTTCTTTCTTGCCCTTGATTTATCTAAGAAAGCCCTCTGCTTATGTACATCTATAATCAAATTGCTTTTCCTAAGTGTTACAGGAAGGAGTATGGTCAAAGAATAAAAAGCAGAGAAAGGGGGGAGTGTTTCAGAAGTTATGGTTTTGACCATTTGGCAATTTAGTGCAAGTAAGCGATCATGATCTTCCTTCTTCGTGTTATTAACATTTACTAAAGAGTGCAGTTCTTTTATAGATACACAAGGCTGATTGGTGAGCCATTTGTCTACGCCAGAATTGTCATAGGGTTTTTTTAAGACTAATTGAAACTGCATAGCTGTTGCAAAGAGCAATTTTTTTTTTTTTTTTTGCTACTGATTAAAAGCAGAGGCAACCTAAATCTAGAAATCCCAATGTTTAAATAAGATAGTTAATTTCATGCTTTACATCCTGCAGTTGTGTTTTGTGCCGATTGCCCCATAATTCTCCATCTGATGCAGGCACTTGCATATAGAGATAGAACTGTCTGCCCACAGTGCATTTTGAAACTCAGACCTTGCAGTACTTTCTGTTTTCTTTGCTCTTTAGATATAGGCTAAGGTTATATACACAATGACTCTGAAATCAGAATTTTGACTCACAGAGAGTATATAAGTGTAATCTGGCCTCAGTGGAGATAATGAGTGTTCACTGAAAGCACGCCCACCATCTGGGGTGAATCAAGCTGTAACACCACTGGCACTGGGACAATTATGTAAGGAGTTTAAGTTTGTGTACGTGGTGGTGTGTGTGTAGGTGGCATAATCTGTGGTCTTCAGAGGCCCAGTTGTATTTCCATTGAATTTAGCTGTGGCTTTTTTTCCACTGTGGTGAGAGGGAAGATTTAGCAACAAGATAAAATTCCCCAGTGTAAGTTTTGGTTGAAAGTTCTCTTTTTTTTTTTTTTCCCCCCAGTAAACGTGTAAAATAATACGTATTACATCCCATTTCTTGAGTTTAGAATGAAACCTGTCATAATATCTATGATTTTATTTAAAGAAAAAAGTCTATAGAGGTTTTCTAGGAGCTTTCAAGTGCTAGTGAACAGTACAAACAAAGGGGGTTTTTTTGGGTGTACCTATTTAAAAACTTGCAAGAGGGAAAATATAGGCACCTTCTTCATGCAACTCTCTCTAAAACACTTTGCAGTCTCACTTGAAACTCTCACACTGCCCACGTTTTGTGAATGCCTGAGCAGAATTTTCAAGAGCGAGTAGTCTCTATGTACTGCACAGCTACAGAAGTGTGTTTTAGCACTGGTTTGTTGTTCAAATACCCATTTATAAACATCACTGACCATCTTTCATTATGAAATATTACCTATTAATATGGCCTTTAAAATTATTGGCAAATCTGTTTTCTCATGGTAATCAGTCACTTCTGAAGCGCACACACTATAGCATCTAATATATAATTCACCTCAGTAGAGGCAATTATGTTGATTGCAAAATCCATCAGAATACACTGGCTCTAAAAATAAGAGTGTATATGGCAGTCCATATTTAGCAAATTGAGGTTATTAATCAAACCCTGTTCCTTGCATATCATTCATCCCCATGGTAAGCATTTTTCAACATATTTGTCAGGGAGGAGAAAGAGCGGGAAGCTCTGCAAGGGAAGGTAAGTAAGAGCTGAGATTGGCAATAGTGTAGGCAGGAGCAATATCCTCAGTGACGAAGTCTCAACTGCGCAGGAAGGTTCAAGGTCAAGGTAGGAAGCTGGAGCAGCACTGGTAAGTTACAGGGCTGGTTATAGATATATCTATAACAGCTCAAGCCTTGTGCCAGGGGAAGTAGCTGGGCTACTAACTGTACTAAGTACAGTTCCTGGGCACAGGGCAACTCAGTGGAGCCCCTGGATGGGCTGCTCGGGACAGTCACAGCTCACTGGTGTACATAGGGCCGTGACCAGGACCTTTGAGGGGTAGATAAATAGAGAACTACATACAGAAATAGAGGAGCTTTTAGTTGGAGACCCTTTCTGCATATTCTACTTCTGTATGAAGCTGTAAAACCACTGTCAACATGTGGGATTAGAAAAGCAGACACTGACATTTGCGGAAATTCTGTGGGTTCCTGACTCTGCTTTGAGAGGGAAACTGACTGACACCCTCCAAGTCAGGCTGCTGGACAAGTACAGTTACTTCACAGGTGATTTGGTGCAGTAAAGGAGTGGCACATGTGAAAGATGGCAGTATCCATATTTCAAATCTCATCACCCTAGAATTAGAAGAACAAAACCTCATTACTCTGTGTCTTCAATTGGTCTGGCTGAAAATGAGGGTGATTGTCATATTCCTCTTGCTTTCCAACATGCTGGTGAATTTTTTACAGATAAACTGAAGAATATGATAATGACAGTGTAAACTGGTGAACTCAAATTCATCACCTCCTGCCAGCCTCTCATGTCACTACAATTAGCTCCTAAATAAAGCCTCAAACATGCACTTTCATAAGGATGTAATTGTCAGCACATAGCAATGGCAGTAAATTGAGTCAGACTAGCAATCTCCTTCAGCACTATTTTCTTCTTCACTAGTGGATTTGTTGTACTTCCCACAATACTAAATCTTCCTTGGGCATGCTCCACCTTGTCCATGGTGGCACATAGAAACATTTCTGCCATGAAGAATCCAAGACACAGGTGTTATAACCTTTAGGATCCTGAAGGGGAGGGGATCTGTATATTTCAGATAAAAAAAGTGGTCTGAGGAATGAACATGATTTTTTGAGTCTTGGCTATGTTACGCTCATAATGAAAACCAAACATTCGTATATGGACTATTTCCTAATGATTGGGAGCAAAGAGGATCATTAAAATAACCCTACAGAGAAAATACTGCAGTAGATTTTACACAGTCAAGGCAAGAGTTTTCTTAGACATCATATCAAATTAATAGTGTGGCAAGCTAATTCATCTCTCCTGCTCCCAGTGACATGATGTAAAACATATCCTGACAGAAAGATGGACAGTCAGCTACTTCAGCAGCAAAAATTTTTTTGAAGGTAGCAGGAAATGCTAATCCCAAAATTTGCCTGCAGTGGGCATCAAGGAAGCTAACAAAAAGTGCCTGTACTGAGACCGAGAATGTGGTTTACAGGAGCTTGATCAAGGGTAGGAACAGGGAGCTTTTTTTATTTCTACTCAGGTAATATTAGACTGGTTAGGCTAGACAGAATTTGACCACCGACATTCTCAGAACTGTCTGCACATTTATATTAAGTATGTATTTTATTGCTAATATTTTCAAGGGGTTTAGCGTTTGTTTTTTTTCCTGTTCAATGAAATAACCAATTTTGAAGGAAGAGAGGAAAAACTTCACTTTAAAAAAGCTAAATGGCAAAGACTATCTATCCTGAGACTCTCTTACTGCTGTACTGACTGTGAATGCAACCTAGGTACAAAAGGTTCAAAATTCATCCCCTCATCTTTTTATGGTATTTCAGCATGTGTGATGATGCCTTAGGGTAAGTGTATACTAATATTAAATTGCGTGGAAACTGAGCCTATAGAAACTATCTCACTGCTATACTTGGTGTGTGACATTAATGTGTATCTGTCTTTGTAGATTTTGCAGACATGGAAACTGCTTTGGAACCAGAGGGCATATGGGAATGCAGGGAATAGAGAAAGAGACCATAGCTTCTTATAAGAGTGGAAAGTCAAATATTATGAAAGAAAATAGACCAGATAACACATACAAAAAGAGGAGAGGAAAAAAAGAGACAAAAATTGTATTAAATAAAACTTCATTTTACATCAAGTAACACCTCTAACTGCAGCTGGAGTTCATAGAAATTCTTGTAATCAATTCAATTAAAAGAACCTTCACTTGAATGGGTTTGCATGCATTTGCAAGTAACTTGTCGGAAATAAATATTTTCATGGAATTGAAAATTATAATTAGTTTTACTATCTTAATAATCAAAGCTATATCTAAAATGAGCGCTTCCTTCTTCCTGGCGATTGCAAGAGTTATGTTCTTATGTGAGGTTATTTCTCTTTGCTCCTGTAGTGGACAAACTGTCAGTCAGGAATCAGGAATATTCCTAGCCACAGCCAGTAAATATGGGCTCTTTCTGCTGATTGTAGAGACAATAGATAAGGTTTTCTTACCTACAATGATAAAAGATTCCTCCATCTCACACATGAGAAGGTGCTCTGAAGTAATGTAGTGGGTAGATATTGCGCAATAGGGAATTGTGCTGCACTCATGTTACTGGTGGGGAAAGCTGTAAAATATCTGGAGTTGTGAAGCATTTGTTGCTAAATAAAGTCTCTTAGAAATGTACTTCAACATTTTATTAGCAAAGAGTCTGCTGTGTCTGAAACAAGTGGAGGCAGAACAGGTCTGCTGAAGGATTTTTGGATTTAGAAAATAAATGAAAGAGAATACTTTCTCTTGTATCTAATAGATTATATGCTTTTTAAAAATTTTTCAGTCACATTATTTTCTGCTTAAATATTGGTTATAGCAGACTAATCTGTATAAGACATGAAATTTGTCTGGAATTATTTTTTGGCTGAAATCTTCTTAGGTTGAAAGTTTGTGATTTCTAAATATAGAGTAAAAACAAATAAAACCATGTATTCATGTTCTTAAAAACGTTTGACTAATACAGCAGCAGCTTCTGCTAAAACTCTTATGCATAATGATTTATACATACACAGTTTAAAAATGTTTTTTCTGTTTTTCTTTAATATGATGGTTCCCTGGCCATTAAAAAAATCTGACCTCAAGTATCTCATGCATTTTGCATACGATGTCTGTTGCAAGTATCTTTCATTATTATTTAATGAACCTCTCCATCTGATCCATCATTTCAGTTACAATCCTGGTAGCATCAATCCGGTATTTAAAGCTTTTTTGAGTAGAGGGAGAAATCAAAACAAAAAAATCTAGCATTAAAACAGAGATGAAACCTTTAGATTTCTGATCTGCTGTGTTTGTGATATAGTAACAAATTCTGTGTTATTTTATTCTGTTCCAGCTGTTTACCTCTGCAAGCGGACAATGCAAAATAAAGCACGGCTAGAGCTAGCAGACTATGAAGCTGTAAGTACCTGGCAAAAAGTAAATTTCTCTGCTGGGCCTAATGAGCCTGTGAAATACTGTTAAGCTTGAGAACTACAGGCATTATGTGTGAAAATTTATTAGTTATCCTCATTTTCCAACATGTAAGTCTAACAGTGCTCAGTAATTGTAAATGGTGTTTGAGAGACTGTAGTGAAGGCTAACAGGACAAAAGCTGAAATTTTGGTCCATTTTCAGTATTACTCTGGTCAGATCACCATGCCAGGATCACAAATAACTGTTCACAAATCCCAGATACACCATGAGTGTTCAAAAGCAATCGTTCTCTACATTTAAGGTTTGAAAGAAGGATCTCTGACAACATTTCCAAAAACACTTGATAGATGTAGAAATATAAATTTTATTCTTAAAAGTGATGCTGGCACTTGAGCCTTTTCCCATCAGCTACATGAGAGGCAAAGAGGTTCAGAGTAGAGGCACTTCCCACTCCCTGACAGTTGTGCTGTGCCTCAGGCAAGGCAAGATAATTGGGGCCAGGAAGAGCCTGGAAAAGAGGGAGTTTGATTAGCTGATGAGGATGGCATTCGATAAGGAGAGAGATGTCTTGAATTCCATCTCTATCCCCCAAAAAGTTCCTGAATTTTTCATGAGAATGTCTACATAAAATTCACAAGCAGCTCTGGCTCTGTGCTGAAAGCTGTCCAGCTGTGCTGTTGTGACTCAATATCAGGATAGTCAGCCAGGCCTCCCAACATACCAAATACTCCAGACACAGCACCATGCTGACGCACTTTATTGCTTCTTCTGGCACAAGCTTGTTCTTCAGTGTACTGCACTGTAGAGTATGCATAATTTTATACTCACATGCCTTAGAAAATTCCCCTTCACTATGCAATCCATGAGAGACTTTAATGGTATTGATAAGATCTCTAGAAAGTCTTCTCTTGGCTCTCTGCAGTTTTATTTTCAGTAAGTATGGCATAGAGACACATTTGCAATGCCCAGAAGTACTGTAAAAGCAACACATTTTTTGTTAGGAAGTTTACAGTCAATTTTAATTTAGTCTCTGTGAAAGCAGTGCACTAAGGTGACTGGAGTCTTTTTGGATGTAGAGAAGAATCTCAGCCTTCTCCATGTTACAGACTGAATACTGCTGCTGTTTGAGCTGGAGAGGGATCACAAAAGCTCTGCTACAGACAGTAAAAATGTTCCAACATCAACGGAGGAAAGAATTTTGCTAGGATTGCAGTAGTGAAGAACTGTAGTCTGCATTTTTTTAAAATGAGGATTCCGGTGGAGGTTTGGAAGATTCCTATACTACCAGAAACAGCAGCCAAAATTGTTCAATGGAAACTATTTGTATAGACGGCTGATGGGAATTGTTATGTGGATCATCCAATATGAAAATAACTGCTGTTATCTTCCAGTATTAAGTACTTTCAAAACAGGAATATTTCTTTTGTATTATTTCAAAATTGCTCAGCCAGCTCCCATTATAATGCTCAGAAATCCCATGTTCAGCTGAAAGTTGCATCCACTTTTTATCAGTTTCAAAACTAAAATAGTCAAGGCATTCAAAAGTATTCCATCTCATTTGGTGTTAAGCAAAAACTTTATATCAGATAAGTAAGAAACATTTACACTGACACAAATTTCATGACATGTATTACATCTTGGAGGTGGGGGGGAGGAGGGAAAGATAACCCAGAAGCTATTAAAGGGAAAATAACTTGTAACTTAACCCGTTAAAATTGATGTATTTTCAGGAGAGTTTGGCCAGGCTACAGCGAGCATTTGCTCGGAAATGGGAGTTTATTTTTATGCAAGCTGAAGCACAAGCAAAGTAAGTTACTTTGGAGATGAGGAGGTTTTGTTTTGCATGCCTTTTGAAGGGACAAGGGAGGGAAAAGCGATTGGACACTTCTTATGTTTAAAATTGCTGTCATCAACACTCTTTCTTTTAAACATCCTGTAACACTGACAGGGTTGACAAGAAGAGAGACAAGATAGAGAGGAAGATTCTTGACAGCCAGGAGCGAGCGTTCTGGGATGTGCACCGTCCAGTGGTGAGTGCTGGTGGGGCCAATGGGTCTGTGAGCAGGGCCACTGGTGGATGTCGGCCTCTGTGAAGCAGTGGAGTGGCCTGGGAACAACTAATGGAACAGCAGGGCCAGGAGTTGGGACTTGCCTCCCTTTCTTCAGGATCTAGAGTCTGTATGATTCTGCTGCTGTAGACTGCAGATGTGTGTGCATCCAGTTTGGGATTTTCAGTGAATGCATTTGTTGTGTCTGATTTCCTGAATCATGCCTGTCTAATTATTATCACCTCAAAGGTTTCCCAGGGTATGAGTCACACAACCAAAATTATCAGCATAACTAAAAATACCTTTAAATAGCTCTGACTTTTTTTTTTTATTCTGCTTTTTTGCTTGCTAAGACTTTCAACTTCACTCTGGTCATGATTCAAAGATTTTTTAATGTATATGAAGGTTAGATATTGTTGGCTTTGAACTGTGGGAGTCTCACATTATCTAAACAAGATTTATCTGTGTTCCTTGTCAAAGTCAATCTGAAAAAAAATTTGAAAAAAGAAAGGTTCTTGTGTAGTCAGCTACCCTTAAGAGCTTTGAGAAAGAATGTCAATTGTCACAGTAATTCCAATTAAACTGTAAGAACTCAATAATCACATTTTTTTACTTTACTGAAGAGTAATATCTGTTACTCTTACCTAGAGTTAAGCTTGCTTTTTTTTTTTTTTTTTTGTACAGTGTTTGATATCACTACAAATGAAATAAAATATAGGCTATATCTTCCACTCTGGCACTGGGAAAAGACTTACCGAGGGAAGTAAAATTAGGTGATGATACATTTAGAAGAGTTGAGTGGAACGAGAACATTTTAATAACAAATAATAAACTTGAACATGGTCAGCTTACATTTGTGACTGTGGAACTGAAGCAGTGGTAGGAGAAATGGATTTTTAGGTAGGATTTAGAATGCCAGGTAGGGAAAATCATTTGAAGTAAAAGATTCAAACCACAAGCAACAGATGCAGGAATACTGGGACATTATTGTCTCATCATTGACATAAAAGAAGGAAGGAGGACAGAAAGAAATCTGCCATCTGCTGTTGATTTGGGCTACATATGGAATAGACACAAAGTTTCTGTGGGCCTGAGACATTTGAAGGTGCAGAAAGCTTTTATATTTGCTGTAGAAATGGACCTAAAGGTTTTGAATCTGGGAATGAGATGTTTTCAGGTTTGGAAGAGATGAATTGTTGAAGCTTCAAGAGAGTTAAAGGGACTGGGACAAGAGGAAATTGAATCTGATTAAGGGCTTTGGCTGAACTGTGGATAAATCTGCCTGGTCCAGCAGATGTTTTTAATCTGGCTGTAAACATACCTAGGAAATATCAGAGGCAAAAGACTGGCTTACAGTCAACAGTGTAGGATCCTGGCTTTAGGAGACATAATAAATGGAACAGAGAGGTTCATACTTTGCCTAACCTGATTCTCTCAGGAGACATTGAAATAATATTTTTTGAAAACACTGTTACTAATTTACTGTCACAGTAAAACCAGAAGCTTCTATTAAAAAGAACAAAAGATAAAACATGAATAGACTGAAAAGAGGAAGGTAACGCTAGAGCTAAAGAGAATTTGTAATGGCTTTTCAAGCTCCCCAGAAATCCCCCCAAAACTCCCAGAAATGCTGCTGCAGCCCTGGTGAGCTAATATTTTAAAAATTAGGTAAAGTTTGGATGAAAATCTGGGTACAATGCTTATTTTTATTCACAGTTTTTCACCTTTTGATAAAAATGCAGAGGCTAGGGGCAGTGCCAACATAATGCAAATTCCACCCCAATGTATTTTTTTTCTTTTAATGAAAACAAATTTTTAAGAATCGAATGTTTCTTTTTTTTTTCCTTTCCCCCTCCTGGATTTTCCTGCAGGTATCCTGGTCCATAGTTTTTTTATTTCTTACCCATCTGGCTGCAGTGCTGATCCAGAACGTTTACATTTAAAATATAATCTATGAATATTACATTTGCATTATATTTCAAAAGGGAGGTACTTTAAGTTGATGAAGGGGACAGAAGAGGGAAGCAAGACGTCAGTCCTAAAGGACAGTGCAGCAGTGCACTACAGTAATGGGAGACATGAAAATGGATCAGCTATATGACAGTGAAACCACAAGAGTGTAGATGCAGAAAAAGAGCATGATTGGGGTATCAGAAATGTCACTGTGACTGGGCAGTTTAAAGCAAACTAAACGAACGAAGGTTTGATGTGTAAAGGGCATTTGCCTCAAAAACCAGCTTTATTTCATAGTTTCCAGGTCAAAGTCAACCCTGCAGGTGATTACAGAGGTCCTAGAGGATTTATTATGCCATGGTCTGAAAGAAAAATGCTTGAAAGTCATCGTGGCTGTTACTTTCTCTCGGCTGACTGACTAGTGCCCATAATTTTTTTCCTAGGTTTTCAGACTAAGATGATGCTTGGAGATGAACCAGAAAAATTGAATTTAGAGAGGAGTTTTATTCAAATAGTCATCTGTTCCTCAATTTTCTTCTGAGAGGCCATTAAGAGAACAGCTTTGTTATCTCACTGTTTAGTTTGCATTCCAGTATTTATTTAATTGCAGTTTCACTATGGTTTGTTTGGTTTGGGGGTTTGTGGGGGATTTTTGGGGATAGGTTATGTGTGTGTGGAGTGCAATCTTCATTATTTCTCTAGCTTTGTGTAGAAAGATCTTAGCTTGCAGTTGGAAAGAGCATCATGCAGGTACTGCAGCATGCAGAGACAATCCTGAACAAGTTTTAGCCTTACTAGTTCAGATACCAATCACAGTAAAACCATGAAAATTTGTGTCAGGGGGAGCTGAATAAACTCCCTTGTGATCCTGGGAAGCAGACCTAGAATAAAGTCCATGCTGTTATTTTTAAGATAGAGCCATTACCTGATATAGGTCTGAGATTAATATTATTCACATACAGTGATGTGTTTCTCTTTTTGATGGCAAAGTAAATATATCTGAAAAGTGTTTCTCTTTTTTCCCCCTGCCTAGAATGTGTACTGTTTTCTAATTTTGAAACTTCTATTGATAACAGACTGTGTAAGTACTTCAAAATTGGCTAGGAAGATTAGGGCTTTAGTAAAAAACTAGTAACAAATCAATCTAAATTTGGGAAATGGGTTCCTTCTGGGAGAAAGAAATTAAGATGCTGTTTTTGTTCAAAAAGAAATGTCATGCTCCTGATTAAGGTCTTTGTAAGAGAATGTATAGCTTTCCTGAATTATCTCTTTTTAAACCCCATAATCTTACATTTATTAAAAAGGGACAAACAGGTACTAAAGCAGTAAATCCCCTGGAACTTTCTCAAGCCCACATCAAATACAGTTGGAGCAGAGTATCTTCGGCTTGCTGTAAAATTAACTCTGTTATGTAACAAACAAGACAGCTGATGTCTTGCTGCTACAAATAATTCACTTTCTTTTCCTAAGTTTTACATTCATGCAGTAAAAAAGGCCTTGTGGGTACTTGTTGGTATTCTGATTAATTCAGAAAATAATGGGGTAAAAAAAATAAAAAAGTATCCTTTTCTCCTGAAAGTCATCTGTATACTTTGCTAAAATAAGTTGAAAAAACTTCTCATTTTCTCCAATGTCTCTGACCTTTGTCATCCAATCACAATGTTGTTTGTATTGCAGTTGCATTTAGCAGGTTTGTGTGCAGTTGTTTTTAAAAAGAAGATGGGAAATACATAACAGATGTGCTAGAAAAGTGCTCTGGTGTGTGTTCCTCTCCAAAGTTTAAACACTGGCTACAGTTTAGTTAAATTGTGATTTAATAAAGTGTGAACGTGAGTCAAGATGTGATCCAGTTCTTCCATTCTGCCATTTGTAGCTTGGTTAAATGCAAAGCCATAGAACTGGTATTCCCATTGCTACCACTGTTTTGCTGAATGATGGTGATTATTTTGCTTTGTGAAAAAAAAAAATGGATAGCAAATATTGATAAGGGTTAGACTCAGTCTTAAAGGGTTTTTCTAACCTAAATGATTCTATGGTTCTATGAAAAGCAAAAGTTTCTAGGATGTGTGTGTCTGGTAAGGACAGCCCAATGTAGTCAGCAGCAAAGAGTGGGTTTAGGATAATTCAAATAAGTTGAAAGAGAAAATTGGTAGTGTAGGTTTCTTTTTTTGAAAAGATGCTAAAAATCTTTGGAATTTTAAGTGATCCTAAATTTTATGTTAAGTAAGACTTCCCATCTCTTAGTTTGAAAATCATCTGAGTTTTACCTTGCTGCAAACATAATTAAAGCTTGATCAAACTAATTGATCGAATGTCTCTCCTTTGTCTGATGATCTTTGAACCTCATTTGTCTTGTCCAAAGAAGAGAAACTACTCACAGTTAAACTTTTATTCATTAATTGCACACCTTACCATGTTTTGATAGGTCCACTGAAGAATAACACTGGGACTATTGTTATTTTGATAGTAGTCATTGGTCTTCAAATAAATCCTTGAATAAAGCATGTATTGATTTTACTAATTAGTCCAATGGCAAGTTTTCTGTCCTTCATGTGAGGCTCTCTAGAGTGTGTTTAACTTATGCTTAAATGCAGAATTCATTATTTCTGCATCAGTATATTTCTAGTGTGTGACACAGGTTTATTGTTCATTCATTACCATTTAACAAATAAGTCTGTAACTTTTTATTATTGATCTCTGTGCTTTAATAAGTCAAAATGAAATTAACTACTGAGGAAATGTATTGAGGATTTAAATTCATTTTATCTGCATAATTCACTACTGAAGCCTTCAACACAACACTTAATCCTAACAAAGTTTTGATTAATTATTATGAATTAAGACATTGCCCTCCTTTGAAGGAAGCAATTCAGTAAGACTTGACACTGAACATTCTGTGGCCTGAAATATCAGTTCAGTAAATGAATAAGAAAAAATAAAAAGCTCTATTTACTTAATTAAAAGCCAGTAGGTTTTACATCATTATCAGCTGATAGCTGGTTTTAGCAGTTAAGCTGTGCAACAGTTATTTGTTTCCATTATACTTTTTGGCTGTAGATCACTATTTTCAGGTATATTTGCAGTATATTGACAGATGTATCGCATGTTTTAAAACTAGACTAATATTAAGAAATACAAACACATTTGAAGCTATTATATGCAAGTCCAGCTCCAAACTGTAGTCACTTATTTCAGTGTCACACTAAATTCATACATTGCAATTATTTTCACTATCCTGTGTTCCATAAAGATAGTGTTTGGAAGCATAACATATCTGTTATAAAATACATCATGAGAAGACTGTAAAAACTGTTGAAAATCTCTAGTGATTCAGTGGAACAAGCAGGTTTTAATAATTTTTCTCTGATTATCTACCAAACCTACAGGGCCTCTGGGAATGAATTTTAAGCATACTTCTACAGAATTTATACTTGAAAACAATCTTGGGATTTGCTTCCTAAAAATTAAGTATATTTTATAGGTGGTAATTGAAAGATATATATTTCTCAGATGAAGTAATTTCTAACACAAGAGAGAGTCCATGGGAACATTGTGAGCTAATTTTAGAGGTTTGGTCTGGAGTTGTAGGGAGGTGAAACGATGGTAGGAACTCTATATAAAGTTATCATCAAGCTTTCTTATTACATTTTATATATGTGGCTACCATGGCCATTGGACTGTAATCCAGATATTTGTCTGTCTGTGTCTGCTTACTAGAACTGCAATGGAAGTGAGACCTCCATAAAAAGCACTGTGACTTAACAGCAGGTATTGGAAGTCCAGTCACACCTCTTTGTCAGAACTGAATCAAAAAGGCATGTTTGCAAAGAGATAGTTGTGCTAAAATTAATTGTGCAGAAGCTGAGAATATGATGCTACTAAAGGTAGTATATGATATGATAATATCACATTATATACTACTGTAAGTCTGTATGATGCTATAAGATATATCATATTATGTACTATATCAATTAAGTAACTAGACCCTACAGTAGGGATACCCATCAGCTTAGTATAGAATTTCTAGTTATTGGATTATGCTGCATAATAAAAAAAAAGAAAAAAATTCCATTGCTTGTATCCTAATACTTAAAATCAACATCATATTCTTTCTCTTTCTTCAGACATCTAATAATTTAGTCAGGATCTTGTGACTAGAGGTGTTGTCAAGTCCCAGTGCTCACACACTTGATTTCTCAGAGTTATATTCAAAGAATTGCTGAACCAAAAGGAAATTGTAATTAAACCATACACTTTTAGAGAATCTAAGAAAGTTCATAAGAGTCTTTCAGATTAGGTACGCCTAGTTGATTGTAAATTAAACCCATGATTAAGTGCTTCAGTTGCAAGCAGCAGTATCTTTTTCTAACCAAAAGGAAGAGGTTCCTGTAGCCTGATCCCTGTAACTACTGGTTTGACTTTGTTGCCTTGGATGGTGTAATAGAGGCTGGTGAGATCTCCCCTAGCAGTACTATCAATATGTAGTCCTACATATTTACAGGTTCTGGTAACTGTGGCTTCTGGATTTATTTTCCCATCTCTTAGCTGAGATTTGTTGAACTATAGATTATAAAGTGAGCTACATTTTAAAGAGCTTCCACATCCTAACAAATAACTACCACACTTTCTGAAATTTGTATTTGAATCTGAAATGTTGCTGGCCTTGGACTACACAGCTGGTTTTCCAAATCCTGTGAAAAGTGCTGACCACTTGTACTCAGTATGTTTGAAGTGTTCCTCTGAGACTTTCTGTTGCACCAGCAAAGTTATTAATAGTGCAGTGCTTTTGCTGCAAGAGCCTCTTTATTCATTGACCCTGAAGTGTGTAAAATGAGGTAAAGCCCCCAAATACCCAGATAATCTATACCTAAACCTCAGCCTTTCCTTGTAAGCCTCAGTGGGTTCTGCACACTCCAGTAACTTCCATCTCTGGGAAATGAAAAATTGGTGCATTTCAGGAGAATGTAGCCTGTGTTTTAGTTTGTGATAGCCTCAATTTTAGCCATTACTGACAACTTACTCAGTATAGTATTTTAATGTCTCCTTTGATGTTAGACTATGTATAAGGAAAAAAAAATCTTTCCCACATAACCAGAGTCAAACTGGGTATTTTTCCAGCTAGTTTTTTTTCCAGCTGAGTACCACAAGATTTTTTTTTTTTACCTCATTTCTTCCTTTTTTTTTTTTATTGTAATATTCCATTTCTTTTTTTTTTTATAATTTTCTCTCCTTGATCTCTAACTATGCACTGTTCAGATATTTGCACAAGTAAACTGGAATATAAAAACTACCAATAAAAATGAACTCCAGTATTCTGCTTATCACTCACTGTCTAATTAGTTTCCTTTCTCTACTCTAGAAGTGAGTGATATGAATAGTGACAGGAATAGCAGCAATGATAGAAATATCAGAATAGATTGTTGCAGAAGGCAACACTAACATTTGACACTCAGGAAATTTCAAATTTTAAGCTTACTTTTTTTGTGATAGTCTTCTATTACACATAACGTAAAAGACAGCTTTCAATCTCTGACTTCTGTTTGTGCCTTTGACCTTATCTTTTTCACTGGAAGAGAAGATCTGTCATTTTTGTATCCAAGGCCATAATTTAAATTTATAGTCTTTACATTTTGAAAGCCTGGAGATGTTGAAATTTAGTATTTTGCAATGAAACTTAACAAGTTAGCCAATGCCTGCAAAACAAATAAAAATACTTAATTCATAGTGTATTCACACTGAAATGCAATGAAATTGCATAAGGCATGTGAGTTAATCTGCCTAAATATTTACTGCTTTAATGAACTCTGAATTTATGGGTGTGCATATTGAAATGAGGTAATTATTTTAAATAGCACCTATGTGCTTTTAGCTAAAGAGATTGTGAATTGAATTTCCTTAAATCAGCCCCAGGTTTGTTTGTATGGGTTGAGTGCTCACCACAGGCTGCCAGAGGGTAGAGGCAGCAGTAAGGAAGCAAATACCAAACTTGTCTTTCTGTTCTGTGCTTGTGGGATGGGAGATGAATTTCACACCAACATGAATACTTGACTGGAGTGTTCTGTAAAGTGGATTGTTTGAATTTCACTCCCTGCATCTTGTGAAGAGTAGGCTGTACCACTGAAATGTGGGCTGAGAGAGACCTCTGGAGGTCTTCTAGTCCAACCTCCTGCTCAAACCAGTGCTAACTTCTAATCTGATTAAGATTGTCCTGCCATGTGGTTAAAAAAGCTTTGAAAATTCCACAGCTTCTCCTACTTTTATTATGAAGTATATTTCTTTATAGCTCAGTGGGAGTTCCTTTACTGCAATTTCAGACCACTGTCCCCTGTTTTTTCACAGTGCTCCTTCAGAAGAGGTCTAGCTCTGCAAGCCCCAGTTACGCACAGAAGAAAACAGTTAGCTCTCCCCTTTTGCAAGCCAGATTTTTGCATTTTGAATATATTTCTTGTGCAGTTTGTGGGGCTCAAAAGTAGTCCCGTCATTCCAGATGTGTCCTCATGATGCTGAGTAGAAAGAAATAAGCACTTCCTTTTCCTTCTGGCTAAGCTATTGCTAATGCAGTTGGGTATGTGGTTTGTCTGCATTGCTGCAAGGACTTGCTGCTGACTCATGTTCAGCTTCTCCTTTAGATCATTTCCTACCGAGCAGCAATACAGACAGACAGTTGCCAGCCTATTGGAATGCGTGAGCTTATTCCCTCCCACATAGAGGGGTATATTTGTCGCAGATACAAGAAAATTTCTGGGTTTTTTGGCTTAAGTAGATTCACAGTTAAAACTTCATCTCCATTAAGAAAAAGAAAAAAATCAAAAACTTGAACTGATGTAATTGTAAATATAAATTTATTTTCTGTTGAGCATTTCACACTTACTAAAATTACATCAAAGCAAAGAGATTTTTAAATACAAAGGCATTAATAACAATTGATTTGGGCTACGTGGCCCAGCAGTGAGAAAGGCCCTTGGAGTATGCAACTTTGTATAGCAAACAGACTATAAATAATAATGTACACTACTGATGGAAAAGTACCATGGCTAAAGCATGCCATTTTATGTAAACAATTAATTCTTCCAAAGAGTTGCTACAAGAGTCATAAAATTAATTCACTGTAGCACTATTACAAGGGCTTAATTAATTCATTCACTGTTGTCACAGTTATCGGAAAATAATATGAGTATCAAGTGGATTTTTTTTTAAACTAAACATAATCTCAGGTGGTTGTTTTCAAATGCTAGTGATTGCCAGATCCAAGCATGTATGTTCTTGTACCTTCTTCCCTCACAGACCAGATTTCCTCTTTCCATTGTGTTTCTTGACTGAATCCTACTATGCTGCCTCTTAGACAGCATCAATAGGTGCTTCTTGGGATTCATACTGACATTGCCATCCAATAATTGAAATAGGGATCAAAAAATCCTCTCTATGTGGGTTTTTGTATTACTTATCTGCATCCTTTATCTCAACAGTGAATTTATCGTGGCTGGACTGACATATTCTTTGATGTAAATTAACATAAAGGCATTTGTACTTTGAGATAAGGACATGCTAATAGAGAGGTGAAAAAAACTAAGTGTCATTTAAATGTATGGCAGTTTTTCACCCAGACATTTAAAAACAGATGAGGGCCAAATTCTAGTCTAATTATGATCTTGCTGCATCATAATTTCAACAAGGTCACAAGACTTTCCTCTGTGTGTGTGGAGGGGAAACTGTTTTCATACAGAATATTAGTCCTGAAAGAAATAAGTATTCTATTTACACATATAAAAGAGTTCTCAAGTCTTCCAGGAAATCTGTTTGAAAACTATTTACAGTATTAGTATGCAAATTATATACTACACACTAAATGGGAATCTTGCAGCAGAGCACTCTGACAGGCATCTCACTATTTGAACTATGGTAGTCCAGTTAAAAAAACAACACAAAAAGAAAACACAGCTGGATATAATTGTATCCAAACACATACTTATTATGTTAATGGGGGCATACAAATAAAATGAAGTGTTGTCCAGCAAAGGTTTTCCCACAAAGACTCTGAGTTATTTTAGCAAAATGTTCAAATAATACAAGCTTTTGTGTTTATTTTAATTGAAAATATGATTGATGTTTATTCTTAAATATTGACAGATGAAGTGTGGCGGCTCCAGAGAAACCACAAATCCCATCTTGTATCAAGTGTAATTTTAATAAAATATTTCAGTTGAGAAGAAAACATAAATTGTGGCCCCAAGTACGTTAGATACTTTCAATCATATTGTATAAATCAAATTATGAGAAATTATGAAATTGTACAGAGATTGTGATATATGTCTTAAACTCCTATTGTTACCTGGGGTTGTCAGAGTAGTTGATACTCCCTTTAGCTGCCTTTCCCTTTAGCCCTAAAGCTTCCTGATGCTTCCCTGCCTCTACCTTCCTGTTGCTGCTCTCCTGCCAGCTTCTCTTCGGTTACACCTTCAAGTTTCTGCACTTACAGCCTCTCCTGAGTGCCCCTGCTGAAGTATGCCATTACTTCAGTGTGAGAGGTTTTAAACGGCCAGATGTCCATAACAATCCACTAGGTGCTGTAGTAGGTCAGTACTGTGTTGGATCTCCTTGCAGCCAGCAAAAACATTGCCCTTATTTCATTTCTAAAAGTCTCCTAGAATTTCTTGTGTGCCTTGCATCAATCTGCATAATTCTGTCATGTAAGTTACCCCGACAAGGTGCAAGATCTGTCCATACCCGTTTGAAAATAAGAGGCTTTAGATGAGGTTTATTCAATGGGTTTGGGTTTGGGTTTTTTTTTCCCCTCTTCATTTTTAGGGCATGCTTTTAACAAGCCATAACTGAAAACTGAACAAATAACAGTTTGTGCCTTATGTAAGTGTGCCTGCTATTCAAATTGTTACATTCAAAGGCTGTAGATGTTAAAGCCCCTGTCTTCTTCACTGCCAGCTGCTGCTGTAATCCTAAAGTAGGTGCACTGGGGTTTTTTTTAAAACTTTATATCTCTGTGTACTGCCCTGGGAAATTGCTTTCTGCTGTAAATTGACCAGCATACAAAATTCTCAATTTTTCAACCTTTTTCTTTGAGAGTTGCAAGTTACTCTGAGTTTAAAGATTCCCATTTTTGTTCAGAAGCACAAAGGATACCTACACAAATGTAGCTCAAATAGGTGCATCAGATGCAGTCTTGAGAATATTATCTAAGTGTCTAATTTTAGTGAGGAGGAACTGTTTATACTGCACATGTAATATGAGTAAGTGTACATTACTTTATTACTTTAAAATAGTCCCTTTATTTATAAGTCCCAATTAATTTATTACTTTAAAATAAAAACGTATTAATTTTTAAAAAAACACAACATTTTGGATTAAAAAAAAAAAAATCAGGCTGTTGTTTAGAATATTTTCTAAAGGCAAAGTACCATTGCTCTGTTTAATGAAATCTATTTGTTTCATGGCTTTATTTATATAAGAAATTTTTAAAATTTTGTCCGTGAAGATTTACACCCACATTAAGCATTTACATTATAATAACCCTATTTAAGGTTGGGCAAGTAAATTCAAGATATAGCTACTCCCACTAAAAAAAAAAAAAAAAAAAAAAAAAAAAAAAAAAAAACGCAAAAAAAAAAAAAAACAACCTACTTTCGCTTAAAATCTGCTCCCACTAGAGAGCAGAATTTGTACTTTCCACTCTCAGTGTAATCCGTCTAAAATCAATAGGAAAAACTCACCTGAGAGCAAAACACTTATAATTAGTTATTTCCAGCAATGTGTAAAGAACAGATTTATGCACAGATTTTGTACTTAGAGGGAAGTGTCAAAGGAAGATGAATTAGAAGAAACTCAGAGTGTACTTTGGGATGCCACAATGTTGTGAGAATGAAACACTGAAAGCCAAATCAGATGTGTTGAGAATCATTTTGTTTACTGCCAGTCTTCTGGCTAGGCTGTAGAAACCTGTTTTGTTGCTTTGGTTTGGTTTTTTTCCCTTTCTTTTCTGAAGAAACAAATCCCATACTGGTACTCCCCCCTGGCCCGGCCGCGC
>JAWWEE010000105.1:47015464-47147956 GCA_035221455.1 Xenops minutus | reverse complement strand
CCCAGCTTTTTGTTTTAAAAGATCATCTTTTAAAATTGACCCAAAACCAGACGCTCCTGAAGTGAGCCTGAGGTTCCCAGCTGAGGTGGGTATTGCACAAGTCTGTTTCTCTTGTCTGATTAGGTAAACTGTGCTTCTTAGAGGGATAGCTGAATGCAATATATGGCTTCCTTGGCAAAACCAAAGCAGAAACGTGATTGGTTTCTGTTATCCTGAGAATTTATTTTATTTCAAATTCATGTTGTCTTAAGTTCTAAGCATGTGGTCTTCAATATCTTGTTCCACAGGGGCACCAGCAGGGACCACTACAAAAGGGCATCAAATTGTTATACATCTCTATTTATTTTTTTAGTCTTGCACACTGAAAAGGAATATCTCAATGAAAATGGTACGGAGTTCCTTCACAGGTTTAGTCTTGTGCTTTCCTTTCTTTTGTTTTTAATAGCCTGGCTGTGTAAACACCACTGAAGTGGATATAAAAAAATCTTCAAGAATGAGAAATCCACATAAAACAAGAAAGGTAAGTACTGTTAGTACATCAAATGCAGGAGAAGGAGGAAATTTATAGCATGAAGTTCCATAGTTTCTTAAGGCATTTTTTTTCTTACAGCTGCAAGGAGCAAATGCATGAATGTATGTTAATATTTCACAAGCTCTTAGTTGAATTAGTATTAACAAATTTGTTAATGCTAAGTAAATGCTATCACATAAGACTTTGGAGAAATACACAGACATTTTGAAAATAAAATTCACTTTTGCATGCTTCATTTGTGTTGTTTAGTAGATGAAAAAAGCATGTTAAAATGTTTCTGTCAGTAATTAAGGAGAAATAAATTAAAAATTCAGCATAAACTCTAACAGCAGTTCTTGTCCTGGTCTTAATGAAAACGGTGTCTCTACATGACAATTATGGCCAAAATAGTTGACCAGAAATAGTGGAGGAAATCAGTTTCATTTAAATTAGGATCCAGACAGGAACAGTGTAACTTCTCTAGGGATATATAGATGGATTGGCTCAAAACTTCCTCTTTAAATCCTTTGCTCCATAATAATGTCGATTGACTCTCACTTGAAAGTACTTCCTTTGAGGTTCATTTTCATGCCAACCTCTAGAAAAGTATGTTTTAAAAAGGTAAGTGGATTTAGAGAAAGTTTTATCCTGGCTTATTTGTGGTAGTGAAAGGTCCAGATTAGTGTCATTTACCAGACAGTAATTGCAAATTTGAGAGTCATCCAAATAATCCATGCGATAGTCTACCTTTCAGGATACTCCTACTACCAGTCATCTCCACTTACTGTAATAGCATCTCTTAATGTCATCCCCCATATTTACTATGATGTTAATAGAGATATATAATAAAAGTAGATCCTTTGTTCTATGGCGTTATGAAATTGTGGGAGTTTGGGAGTCTTTATTTTACACCTTACTATAGATGCACAATTTTATGTGAGTGCATGGCTTATTGCAGTTTCTTTCTAAGTTATAAAGATGATCTTGGCTAACTTTTTGAGCAGAGTTTACTAAAACATCACAGTTACTATGAACATTTGTCAAAAGCATTGTCTGAAAGCAACATCATTATTCAATATTTTCTTCGTAGTCTGTCTATGGCTTACAAAATGACATTCGGAGTCACAGCCCTACCCACACGCCTGTACCAGAGACTAAGCCACCCACAGAAGATGAACTACACCAAGAGGTTTGAAACATAACTGCAAACATGTACTTTTAAATGAATTTTTGAGGAAAGTGGGTATTAAGCCAAAAAGTTCTTTAACTTGGAAGTTTTTCAAACAGCTCTAGCATACATTTGATAAACATTTCTCATCTCTCTATATATATGGATTTAGGCATGTAAGTTCATTAAAACTAATGAGACAAAATTTGACAAGTTTTGTGTCTTGCATTAAATGTTTAAAGGCAGTCAGCAACAGGCCAGTGAGTGGGTTCTTTGTTTAGCTAAGCTCATTAGCCCCTTCAGCAGTAGACAGCTTGCTCTTCCTTTCAACACTAATTTGAGGTTTGGGGGTATACTTACTGCTCCACGTACGCATGCCTAGGTTCACACATTTATCTACTGTTAAAGCTTTGTTAATCGTTCCTGAGATGTTAGAATTCAGAGGAGGTAAATGTCTGAAGAATTAGTAGCTCTCTTCAAAAATCTAAAAAAAGGTCAGTTGGATTTCTGTTGATGAACCTTTAGGGAAAATGTTATATTGGGCACATTTTTTGTCTCTGTGTGATCTTTTCTCTTCAATTGAACATTCCATTTATTTTAGAACTACACTGGTGAAATGTTGTTCTAATTCCAATATATATCTCTTCTGTGCCCTAGGATAAATTAAGGTTCAATTACAGGCCTAATAAAAAAAGTTATAGCAATAGAGTCAAGCAATAAATTACTCATAAAACTCTTTGCCTTCCTTTCTTGCAGATTAAGCACTGGCAAATGCAATTAGATAGACATAGATTAAAAATGTCAAAAGTTGCAGAGAGGTACGTATATTTTCACATTTTCTGTTTTTTCAATTAGACTGATAACTATTCGGAAAATGTCAGTATGAAATAGCTTCAAAGAGCTATTCAGAGCAAATAGCTCTTCAAAAAAAGACATGGGAGCTCAGATGTCTTAGAAAAAACTGATGAGAGTTTACCATAAGTAGGAGGTATTAAGTCCTTTTCCTAATAAAAGATGGCCCAGATATTCCATAATATATTTCTGATAAACCCAAGAGTCACTGAAAGAGCCTCTGTCCAAACGATCACAAGTTTCACCTTGCATTGGCAGGGAGGCTCAATGGAAATAGGTCTGGGGTTATTGTTCTGCAATTCAAAATAGCAATCACTGATAACACAAGGGACCTAATTGATGTGGAGCTCAGTCAATACTTGAACAAAGTGAGTCTGAGCTTAGTTTGGGTCAGAAGATTCCTACACTATTAGGAATCTTTCTCAAAATAGTACCAAAATTTGTCAAATTTATTTTATCAAATAAATCAAAAAGTCCCTTGAAAAGACTGACTACAGCTTAGGTAGAGCAGAGGTGAAGAAAACAAATGTTCTATCTTACACATCAAACACGTAGATAGTGAAAATTGCAGAAAATTGAGGTGCATAAGGCTTAGTAAGGGAATTAAGCCAGATACAAATTGTTCTTCATTCTCTCACATACATTTGTGTACACATGTCTACTTACATATGTATATGTATGCATTTTATTTATAAAGTGAGCAGGTTAAGAATTTTTGTTTGCTGAGCAGTAAAAATAGAATGCAGACCAAATACAATATGAATTAAAATGAAAGAATAGTTGTCCTCACTTGTCAATAAATTTCAAAAATTACGAGGCAAAAGGAAACATAAAGCAGAAATAAGGCATGGGTGATGTAAGTTATGAGAATACAAGCAAAGTTTTTAGTGTGTTGAGCAGAGTCAGACCAATTCATGAATACCAAAAAAGTTTGGAAAAAATTTTTGTTTATTTTGGAAAACAATAAATTTGGGAGAGGTGCCATTTGATTGGGAAATAATAAAAATATTAATTGTATTTAAAAGAGGATCCAAGGAGTCCTAGCAGCTGTAGGGCAAATTAATATGACCTGTGTAGATTCAGTTTTAGAATGTATCTTAAAGGGACAGATAATTTAAATGGTAGGGCTATACAGGATTTTCCTTTATGAAAATAAATGTCAGTGGAAGAGGTTGCTTGACTTAATTTATTAGTGCCTAAAGGAAACTTAAAAGAAGCTATGTGGAAGCATTAGAGAACTTTACTTCAACTCTTGATAGACCTGAGCCACCCCTCCTCCTTCAGATGTCCACTTTTTAAACCTGTTTTACGCTTGTAACAGTCTTCTGAGTGTGTGCACACATGGTTACCACGGCTCAGTTGAGTCAAGGTAACTTGTTAACTGGGGTAACCTGGTCAGCTTACCACACATCCTGATGTGACAATGTTTGTTGCTTTTGTTTTCCTAGTCTATTAGCTTATACAGAGCAGTATTTGGAATATGATCCTTTTCTTGTGCCCCCTGATCCATCAAACCCCTGGATATCAGATGACACCACTTTCTGGGAACTGGAGGCAAGGTACATAATTTTATTTCTTCTTTAACTTTACTGGAAATGTAAAGATTTCAGGCAGAGGTATTGCAGAAAGATACTGAGGTAGAAGGGCAATGCAGTATGCTCTTGGTCTTTACAGCTTTACAGTTTTGCAAGGTGGGAAGTGCTTTGGATTAATAAATCTGTGTAAAATGTTACTGTAATCAGTTTCCAAGATTCCAGTATGGTAAAAAAAAAGACACCATTTAAAATCTGACAGCATTTCTGGTTGGAATGTTTTATTCTTCTGTGTAAATGCATGTGTTACCTTCATCCTGTGTAAGAACTGTTTGCTCATCTCTGAACACTTCACACATATGAGCAATCTAGAAGGTGAGAAACCTGTGGTTGAACTTTAGGACTTAGTCTAAATTATGAACACATAATATTAGAATACTGAAGTACTGCTCACTTTGTATTCTGTTGTTTTTCCTTCTGTAGCAAAGAGCCAGGACAGCAGAGGGTGAAACGATGGGGGTTTGGCATGGATGAAGCTTTGAAAGACCCTGTGGGAAGAGAGCAGTTTCTGAAATTCTTGGAGTCAGAATTCAGTTCAGAAAATTTAAGGTAAATGAGAGATACTTTTTTTTCACTAGCTCATAAGATATGCACAGGTTGCTGCCTGCTTTCATATACAGGCTGAGGAAAATATTCATATAGTTAAGAGACTCACGTGAAGCATACTTTTCCATTCATGTCCAACTTTTAGTCAAACTCCCCATGTGAGAGCTTTTCTCTCATCTCATCACATCTCATTAAACAGGTTTAAAACATTGACCTACTCAAAGCCTGTTCAGTAATTTCTATTAAGTCAAATATTATGGCAAAAGTAAAATGAAAAAAAAAAAGTTAAAAAATGAATCAAGGATTTAAAACTAAAATTCCCAGACTTTCACTGTTGGTCAGGATTCTGAGGATCATTTTGAAAATTTGCACCAATATTCTAGTACTTGGGGATCTGACCCAATAGAAGTAGGGGGACATCTAGCTCAAATTCCTCACGAGTTGCAAAATGGAAAAGTGTTCCTAGTGTATAAAGTGTATAACAGATTTTTTAAAGTATATTTACAGATTTGCTTTTAAGTGAGGAGAATAATTATTTGATTTTAAAATATAATAGTCCATCCATTTGCTCATAGCATGTTTTATTGTCACTGTTCTAAGAAAGTCATATTTCAGTAAGTTATTTCAGACGGATTGATAACAGTCTTTCTATAGATAAGATGTACATAGTACAAAAGTATAGACAATGTATTTTTCTCTTAATCCCACCTTCTTGTCAGATATCATCTGTTTCACTTTCCATTCACCAATAACCTAAGTGGTATAAAATCCTATTTGCATTTATATTCTAGAACTCAGAAGAATCCTAACCTACTTTTTTCTTTGCCAGTTCTCTCTCCAAAGTGGTGCAGCATAGCCATTCATCCTAGAATTAAAATTCTCTAGCATCTTACAAGAGGCATTTAACATTTATGATGTTGATTTATAAGTGCTGAGTATTTGCACAGATCTCCTTGTCATTAATTTAAGTTTGTCAGCAGAATAATTGAAGATGTAGTTCTTTAAGTTGCTGACCATGTTCATATTCAAACATTAATTTTGCATCACAAATATGGCCTGACCTCTATGTGTATGTTGATGACTTCATTAGTTACAGATACACAGATTTTCATTTTTTTTTAAAAAAAAAATGAAATTTTTTTTTTACCACATCCAACTGGTAAAATGATTTGAAAAGGAAAAGAAAAGGAAAGGTGTTTTTTTTTTAAAAAAAAATATGTTATTTAAAGAGCAGCCTGGTAATTTGTTATGCAGAGCAGCTGTTCAAACATGAACCTATCAAGCCCAGTGTGTGCTGCAGTTTTCTGGTGCTTCTCTGTGATTAATTTGTCTCTCTGCCAAGTAGACTGTTACCCACATAATCCCTAACTCTTTCATATAATCCTATTTACAACAGTAACCACAGGCAAACTGCAAGTGACTGATCCAGAAAAATTCCCTCAAGAAATTTGTTCAGAGCTGATTTCTTCACATGCCATCTACTCTTCTGTTTCTCCCTCTAGTTTCTTATATTGGCTTTAAAACATATAATATCTGAGTAACAGTGAGCTTAAAGGCCAGGCAGGGGATGAAATTTGCTCAGAAAAGGTGCTTTCTGTGATAATTACCTGAAGGAAAATGGTCTCACAACCTCAGAATTATGTTTGTAAGTTCTCAGACTGCAGGGAAATCAATCCATCATTAGGCTCACAGAGTAAAGTTGGGTTAGAAAACATGAATTTTTAAAGCTTGTGTATGGTTGTCAAAATTAAAAGTTTGATGGTTTCAAGCATTACCATTGAATAAACCTTAAAGGACCACCACTTTCTTTGCTCTCCTGTTAACTCCATCATGGTAATTTGGAGTGTTTTGATTTTGGGGGGTTTTTTGAAGCTTTTTTTTTTGGACAGCCACCTTGAGAAAAATATTTCTTTCCACCCACATCTTCCCATTGCAACTAATTGAACTCAAATCAGTAGCTGGCTCTTGTCCTTTTACATATCTAATCATGATAAAATTTACAACAAACACCATCAAACCTACAGTTGGATAGGCAGCTGGCACCCTGGATTCAAGCTTCCAAACACAGTATATAGGATACAGCAGGGACTGCAGACACAACAGGAGTTTCACTATTAGTAGATTAGATGTCTTATACCTCATTTTGGTGAAAGAAATACCAAACATGTGAAGTGATAGGTCTACCAGATATGCCCCTTGTCTTCTTATATAGCTAAGAGTCCCAGTGTTACTGTTTCATTAACTTGGACTGAAAGTATCTAAACTCTCTGAGAATCTCATTCTTGGTGGATATAGATCCTGTATTAAGAAACAGAACAGGGATGAAGAAACCTGAGGGGGGAGTTAAAGAATTTTGCAATGATTAGAAATACAACAAGGTTTAACTTCTTACTTTGCATCTCTCTGCTTTTTTTCTTTGCCCGTAAATTGGGATTAATAGTATTTTACTCTCTAAAGGAGTGCTGGAAACCATAGCAAAGGAATAAACTGTCTAAGCAGTTCTGTCAGTGTGGTAACTTCATTACAGTGTGACTGCAGTTTGCTAAGACCCAGGTTGGATTCTGCCTTACCTAACACAGGCTATGACTTGTGATCTCATGTTACTATGTAGAATTTCTGTAAGAATTGCTTTTTGTGCTGCTCAATACACAGAAAAAACAGCTAAAGTAACATATGATTTGGATAATAGATTTATGAAATTCCCACTGCCTATTACAAAAATGGTGACCATTGTTTAAAATTCACAAGACTAAAGTTTGAGCACAATCCAAAATTACTGAGCTTGGTCACAAGGCTGTCCAAGCACTGAAAAAAGGACTTTTGAAACAGAGTGAGTTAGTGAAATCAATCTTAATGCAACATGACACCTGGAGACCATATTTCTTTCATCTCTGTAGGAACGTGTATTCCTCTCCTTACCCTTCCTTTGTCTGTAATATGGCAGAATTCTTTGGAAAGTTAATATTTGTATGCTGAATGTACATTTGTTTCCAAGTGGTTATTTTGTTATTTTGCTAAGGCAACATGTGCCTTAGCAGTTCATGTGGCTGGATGTACTACTAATAAATTTTTTTTATTTTGTAAAAATTGCAGCCTATTTTAAAAAAAACAACAACAACAAAAAACAAACAAACCAAAACAACAACAACCCCCAAAAAACAAATAAACAAACAACAAAAAAACCCAACCCAAAATTATCTAAATCATTTCAGGCCTGCCAACCTGAAAGCCTGTCCAAATCATTATGCAATATTGCAATGAGTGTGATCTCCAAGGCAGTACTAAGACTGCAAAAATCTTCTAGGTTATTGAAGGGAGAGCAGTAACAAGACATCTTCCATGATGCACAGAAGGAAAAACCACCAGACCCCTTGCTTCTTCCTTTGATCCTCATTTATTATCTTCCATAATGTGTGACTAAATGGGGAAAAGGTACTTCGCAGTCTTGTCCAGCAAAAGAAGAGAGCGACTAAGTAGTTAGCTAGATTTAGATGCTTTCCCTCCATAAATTTTCTCTAACCATCCCCCTGACAAGCTGAGATTTTGTGAGATGTTTATTTTGGACTCATCCATTAAATTTGTTCTAGAAATGTTTTGTAGTGGAGATAGAGGTTACAATTATGTTCTGTAGAAGAAATAAATAAACCCCCATATATACACTACTAAAAATTTGCAATGTTGCCTACTAATTCTTTCAGTCATAGGGCTTCATTTTAACTTACTTCAGTCGCTTTGGTTGTTCTTTTAACATATTTTTACTAGGGAAGAGGAAGAATGATGCAAGAGGTTAAGTCTTCTTTTTAATCCTCTCTGTTTCACTTTTTTGCCCTTTGTTACTGATCACCACTCTTTGTGACTTTATATGCAAATGTCTCTCTGTTTATGGTGGAGGAGAGAGTTCTGCATGTTACAAAGGATGAATGAAAATTGATTAACTGTCCTTGATGTCTGTCCTGCAAATCTGAATAGCAGTGCTGGTAATGACACTTTTTCACACAGTATGGGCACTGTTGATTTCTGTCCTTCACGCTGGTGGTTATTAGATGCTGTTTTGGGTGCTAGTAACTTGACTAAAACTTGGTCCTCAAAGCTGAAATTGTCTCTGTGTTATTTCTCATTCAGACTCAAGTGTAAATGCCAGCTTCCAGAAATTTCTGCAGATTAGGTGAGAAGGAACTAGTTGCAAGATTTAGTGATTATTCTGTGTCATTTTCTTGAAGTCCTTCAGCTCTACTATGTCTTGAAGCTTGAAGTTGTACTTGGCAAGATAGTGGACTCTAGAAATCAGGGAGTAGTTTCCTGCCCCTGGAAAAATATTAAATGATTTCCTTCATAGAGTTTTTAATTTTATTTTTTCTTTTGCTGAAAATGCTGAACAGTCTGTCCTCTGACCTGTTGTGTCACATATACTGGATGTAAAGCCCACATAATTCCCACTTCACTGTTTCCACACTCTGACTATACCTCACACATTTCATGGAGACTCACTGTAACCTTTCTCTCACTCTGTGTTCCTATATGCTAAATTTTAACTGATTAGTTTGATCTGGGATCTGCTGTTGGCTGCACCTGATATTTAGGTCAGTTAATGGGACAGAAGCCGTGTTGTAGGTGTGCAATTTACCTTCAAGGCCACTGTCACTTTGAAAGTATCCAGCTGGAGGTCATAATCCCCAGATACCTTGCAACATGTGCCTTAGTAGTTCATGTGGCTGGATGTACTACTACCATATACTATACATCCTCAGCTGTGTGTCTGGTGTGTGTCCCAGTGCTTGGTAGCCCAAATGCTGGGATAGAAGACAGCAGCGAGGTTTACACCCAGCTACTCAGGTCTCTGTTCTAATAATACTGAGCATCTTTTTAGAGAAGGTCTCCATGGCAAAAGTAAACCTCCACAAAAAGGAGATAGAGTTTCAACCAAGGACAGACAGACTGAGCTCTAGCTCCTTACACAAAGTAGTACTAAATTGTTGTCCAGAAAATGCAGTTCCCCTTCTCCCCTGTCCTGCCCTTGTGGGTATTTATTGTTGCAGACTGTGTGCTGTTTGCTACAGGAGTCTTCCCTTGTTCTGGTCACAGCTCATGAGGCAAAGAGCTTCAAAAAGAGACAGGGAGCTCCTTTGATTTGAGACCCTGGGCTGAGGTCTTGTAGGCTTCATTCCCACTTTATCTGTGCTATTGGTTGCCATGGGATATTTGGAAAAGTTATTTTTGAAAATGCAAGAGGGGGCAGCCTTATTTTTGGCACTTCCTAACTTCAAATATTTGAATTCAACTCCTTGTTGGGAGGAGGGCAGGCATTTTTTCTTAAAAGTTCAGTAAGTAGATTAAAATCTTAAAATGTGTGTTGACTGTGAAGTAAGCACCCTAGATATAACATAACACAGAAATCAATATTTTCCTCCCACTTTTAGAGAGGTTTCTATATTTTAAACCTCACATTTTTAATAGAGTCTTTGAATGCTCTTGTTAGAAGGGTAAAATAAAATTAATCTATCAAAGAACTGGTGTTTACCCTGTAAGGATGTGTCTCTCCAACCTGCCTATTCTATGCTGGAAGCAAAGAAGTTATATTTGTTTAAATTTATCTCCCATTATTTTCCCATAATTGAATATAACCTACTATATGGAAACAGCTTACTTGCAAAGAAAAATAGCATCCTAAGGCATGTTTGTGGTGACTTCCAGAAGTATTGACAGTGATACAATGGAACAAACAAGGAAGTGACATCTTTGAGATATATCCTTAGGATGTCTGCAGGGCGGTAGAAAATGTGTATTTACAAAGAGCATCCTTCCCTTTCATTTTTCTGTTCCTTACCTGACTTTGAGACATATGAGTAATCAGTCAGTCCCAGAAGATGCACTTGAAGGGGTTAGCACTGCAGGATATATGCTTTTAAATGCAAATATCAAAAGCAGCTTAAGGAAGCCAAAGTAGGTTGCCCAAATTTGACAGAGTGAACTGAATTAGAGTTTGTGAGTTATGCAGTTTTTAAACTTGAGTTATGAGGCCTCTATTCTTACTGGATTACCATCACATTCTCAAGATTTGTCCCTAGGCTCTGTGCAGAACTGTGTTCAATTCACATTGCAGTTCATATACATAAGTGATGCTACCCAGAATTTTTGAAACTGGAGTTTTTCTAATGGCACAGACTCCCTTTGTGACCTTGAAGAAACCACTGTGCATTATTACATTATTAATATATTTGCAAAACTGAGACAATATTGCTTCTCTGTCTCTTGGAGAATCTCAGATGGCAAAACTGTGCTTAGATACTGTTGCACTTGAAGGGTGTAGAAATACCTAAAATAGTCATCTTGGTAGAGTAAAGCTGACCATAACAGCTTGTGAAAAATAAGCACAGGCTCCTTCCACCTATGCTACAAAGATGTTTCAAAACAGGACAATGAAGGAACAATTGCTTCCTGACTCAAGTGAAGAATGTCTTATAGTAGGAATGCTGTAAGATTTTCTATTCTTTAATATCCTCTCTTAAGGAAATTGAAATAACTGTATTAAAATTTGGACTGAGGGTGGCATCATTTTGTTTTCTTGGGGAGTACAGTTTCTGTGTTCCAGTCTCCTATCCCATCCTTGCTGAACTCAGGTGAGAGAGCTCAGTTTGATCTCACAGTGTAAGCAGTGTGGAACCATGTTCTAAATGTCCACACAATTTATTTGTAAGCCTTGTAAAATCCAGCTGATTTCACAGTTAAATCACTTCAAGGTTCAGCTTATCTGTTTCATAGGATCAACTGTGTCAGAAAAATAATGAAAAGTTGTGATGGTATATATTTCAAATTCAAACTTTAGTTGAGCTCTTGGGTTTATGGGGGAACTAAGTGGTCTGCACCATGTCTAAGTATGGGATCCTAAATGAATTTAGAATTATTTTGTGCAGTGACAGAGTCTGAACACTCACAGAAGGAATAATGAAGTAAGGCTTATAGCTAGTTAGCTATGACCACAAAGTGTTCAGGCCCTTTTTTAGTGATTCTGATCCAGACTGAATGAGAAGGATACAATGAATTGGCCTGCACAGTACATTGTTGTCCAATGTTTGTTTGCTCGGCAGCAGAAAAGAATAGAGAATATTCAGCATTTTTAGCAAAAATATGCATAGAAATGCAATGCTGAAGAAAGAAATTAAATTATAATGAACAAAACAAATTGTTTTCCAGTTCATACATGATTTGTGGGTAACAAAATTACAGTTGCACAGTTTACAATTTAGTAGGACTGAGAGATTCACGTAGATAGCAAGAAAATAAGTTACAGTTTTTGAAGGAATGTCAAAAAACAGTCAGGTTGTAAGCAGTATAAGCCCTTGTGGTTCAGCCAAAATTAAGTCAGTTTAATTCCAGTCAAATGGAAATCTTCCCATAAGCAAGTTACCCATACATAAGTAATGAAGGATTTCCTACCCATCTCATGAAGAGTATTCTAATAATTGCTTCCTAAGGTGGAAGCAATTGAGCCAGTATACCAGAATTCTGACCCCAACATAAAATCACAGCTTTTTCCTTATTTTAGCATGTTTTAGATGAAAACTTCAATTACCTTATTTCTATTTATAAGAGTAAGGAAGAATGTGAGAGCTTCATTAATGATTATCCTGAATTGGAAGTCAAAGTGCTGTATTGTGCCATAGGTTCTGGTTAGCAGTAGAAGACCTGAAGAAGAGGCCTATCCGTGAAGTTCCTGCTCGCGTCCAAGAAATCTGGCAAGAGTTTCTTGCTCCGGGTGCACCCAGCGCTATCAATCTAGATTCAAAAAGTTATGACAAAACTACTCAGAATGTGAAGGACCCTGGAAGATACACATTTGAAGATGCTCAGGTCAGTTTGCAATCCTGTTTAGGGACATTTGAAATGGAATATTAGCTAGTGAAATCTATATGCAAAAAGTTAGATATATTTGGGAATTAAATGATAATGTCTTGTTTCCTAAAATGTGAGTTTGGCAATGAAAATAAGTAACATTCTTTCTTTCATGAGGTGTTGGAAGATCTTCATGAAAATTCTGTGCTTCATATAGAGTTTTCAAGTGGACTTCAAACAGAGCGAAGCATACAGTGAAGAAAAAATGAAGTATTTCTGTATTAAGTGCAACACTTCATGTGAACTTATAACTTAACATTTCCTCTTTGCAGACTTCTGAGAAAAGCAATAGAAAAGAATTGAATTCACAGTAAAAGTAGCAGAACTGGTATCATCCTCCATTTTCATCAGCAGCCCAATGATGAAAATTTAATTATTAATGCAAAGTGAAATGGTGTCAAAAGGAGAGATCGCGATCATATCCCTGCAGAATTTCCTACGGCTTGATTATTAGGTTATCCTCTTGGGAGTCAGGAGATGCTTCTACAAGTCCCACAAAGGAGAGAAGGGAGTTGAATTGAGGCTTTCTACTTTTTGGGAGAGTGCCTCTGCCCTAAATGTGAGAGGGGATAATTCTATCATGTTTTCATTTTTCCATTATGAGAATAGCAACCTATGAAGAAACAATGAAATTTTCATTAGACCTTATGTCATACCCACTGTTTTGAAGTACTCTGGATTAAACCAAACACACAATTTTTGCTTGCATCTGCTGACCCCTGGAGATTTAGGAATGCAGTATACAGCAAATATATAAATTGCACAAATAAATTATCTAGGAAGATTAAGGGTTTAAAAATAATATATCTTTGCAGTTGAGTCAGTAAAGGACAATTAAATTACTTGCCAGTATCCATTTTTTTTTTAATAGGTGTAAAATTTCATCACCATTTTACTTCCAGATCTCTTGTGTAATTTTTTTCTTCATTTATGAAAGACATGGACTAATAAGTCTTTATACAAGCAGGACTTTTCCTCCTGTCAGATCTCTGCTTGGTTCCTCCAGTTCAGCACAAAAACTTCATCTTGGAAGCCCCAATTTCTCTTGGAAAAGGGGGCAGACTGCACCTGCGGAGTTCTCACTTGAAGCTTTAGCAGCTTTACAGAGTGTCTCACCTGAGGTGGGAGGGCTTTGTCAGGAGTGGAGCTCTGCCTCTGCAACAGGTTTTCTGTAGCCAACCAGCTGGGAAAGAGACCATTTATACATCATTCTGGCAGCCAGAGGGTAATTTAATTGTGATTAAAAATGTATGAAAAGCATTTCTGAACTGGAAATATGGAATGATGAAACTCCATGTAAAATGAGAGGCACACATAAGTAAAACTAGTCTGCTTGTGCTAAATAACATGCAGCCTCAATTCCTGACAATTCTGTACATTAACAGTACTAATACAGCCTAATTTATTCTTCCTTTTACTAGGCTGTTTCTTGTACAGAAACACCATTTTAATGCCCATCACCACTTTCTACTCTCTGTTGCCTGCATTGTTTGCTTTCATGGAAATCAAGTGGAATAAAAACTCCCCAAATAAACCAGCCTAAGTTCTGAATATATGCCAAAATTCCTCTACTTAATGTAAGAAATACAATGAAAGACACTTAGAATAATTTCTAGCATTTCTAATACATAAAAAATTAAAAATCAGCTTTAATTTAAGCTTGCTGTAATTTTCAAAGAAGGTCTTTTTTTGTTTACTTGGTTTTATTTTTTTTGGGTTTTTATAGTTACTAGTAGTTTTATGCACTACCAAGCCTAAAAACACTACTTACTCTGGATTTTTAAGAAATATTTTGAGACCATTTCCTAGATTGTTTTTTCTACAAGTCTCTAACATGTAACTAAAATTATCAAGTGTCTTACATAATAGATTTTTCGGTTTTCATCTTTTCCAGAAATGAGAATGCTCCAAACAGAAAAGTTCTATTAGCTGCCTCTGTCATTTGTTTTCTGAGTAGATTTCCAAATTTTCATACTCCTCTGAAGAATGAATATCTTGAAAATTAGATTAGCCTGGAAGTGTTTTTTAATTTACATACCTATTTTCCTTTTTATATTGTTAGCTGGAGAGCAGACTAAATGTCTGTCAAAGGATGTTTTCAAGAGTAGCCAGGGGATATCCTCACTAACTGAAGCACTTATTTGTGATGCTGAATTGAGTATCTTGTCCTGCCTGTGAAGTCACAAGAGCATGTCCAGAAACTAATTCAGAAAATCTGATGAGAAAGGATCCACAGCTCCTAATTTAGTCACTTAGCTAAACTGAGTAATATAAGGGAGGTTTGAAATTGGGCCTTAAGCTAGGAGTCAGTTGTAAATTCTTAGAAAATAATTTTGTAGCAGAAATTTGATGTACAAATTAAAGAAAGGTGTGCTGTGTAATTTACACATAACAAATAGATGGAATTTCTCCTTTAAGAATAGAAAGCAATTCAGCCTTAGCTTCAGAACTGAAACCTGCTATCCCATAATACTTCCTGTTCCTAATAGTGCTAGCTGGTATACCTTCCACGACCAAAACGTATGACCGCCTCCCATTCTATATATGTCTTCTTTCATGGGAGTAACAGCTCCTCCTTTCCTTTGCAGGAGCACATTTACAAACTGATGAAAAGTGATTCTTATCCTCGTTTTATACGATCCAGTGCCTACCAGGAGCTGCTACAGGCCAAGAAAAAGGTATTGGTCCATCTTGCCTTTGTCTTGCCACTGTGCAAAGCAGTGGTTATGTTTGCAACAATACTCAGTCTTCTCTCCCCTGTGCCAGTGCAACTGGATATCTGGTAGGTGACCAGCTTGGCGTGTTTGGAGGGTCACATACACACAGGAGTTCAATATACATATATGTGTATATATCCTGCATGCGGGCATGTTTCAATAAGTTAATCTAGCAAAACTTATTTTTATTTTTACATCCCATATTGTACTGTTTTCTCTGTTATGAAGCACCTTAAATTGCAAAGTGCTTTACAAATACATTAAAAAATAAAATAAAATCCCAGAAGAATAGTCTTTCATGTTTGCAAGTTTGCTTATGTAATAATTGTTGTTCTCTTTATTACACCTATAAAAGCTACAGAATGTGTTTAGAAACAATCTTATTCATATGAATAACTTCTAATTTCAACTATAAATATAGGGGCTTCCTAATTTTGTTTCTTTCCCTATTATGACGTGAATAGTTTTGAGTAGGCTAGGAATCTGATTTGAAAGATTGATCATGTCACACTTCGGCAAACAGAGGGTCATGTCTTGGTATGTAATATCTACTTAGAAAAAAAAACAGATTACGGAATGAGCCTCAGCACAGAGTATGTGGACCAGCTTGTGCATTGCAGATTTCTATAACGATAAATAATTTTATCAGTGGGCTTTAAATAGTAATCTCCTAGAATCAGCTGGGAGCCCTGTGCTTTGCAAAATCAGGGCCCCAATTGTTACCAGAACAACATAGTTATTGATACCATAGCATTCTATTGTTTACAATGACAACCTAAAATTATATGAAAGTACTGTGTGATTTTGTTTTTTGTTCAAACATTGATTTCTGAAGATCCAATATAGAGAGAGATGTTGAAAAAACCAGAAAGCTTCAACTGTCCGTGTGAAGTCCTTAAGTTTGTGAATGTCAGTTCATTAACACAAGATGTGCACTTCATTATTTCTTTTTATTTTCAGTTTTTCTTTAAATCCAAACCTGTTTGATCCCAATGAAAAATTATTTTTGTCAAGTACTATATCTGCTTTGCCCATCCCCTGTTCTGCCAAGTCCCATTACAGCCTCATACTTGTGTTTGCTTCCTGATTTATATAAACTTTATTTTGCAGTCCATTGTTTCATCAATCCTTCTTTTCTACTCCATTTTCCTTGCTTTTTTTTCCCCTTCCTTTTTCTTTTTGTTCTTTTGTTTTATTTATTTTAAATTTAAGTTGGAAAACACTCTGGATCGTCGAACATCTTTTGAGAAATTCACACGCAATGTGGTAAGTTTGTTGCCTCGGAAGACTAGTAAGCCTGATGGGACATCCTTCTTCCCTTCCCCTTGCTGATCCCTACTTTCCCTTTTTGCTTCTCTAACCTGACAGTTAAAAGTGTATTCATCACAGTTCATGAATTTTCCTGGGAATGACAGCTTTCATTACAACCCCTCCTCCTAATCCCTTTCCCACTGATCTCAATAGTCACACATGGAGGAATGGACGTTTGGGAGCCATGCTTTTTGCATTAGGAAGCATGAAATTAGTCACTTTTTTTTTTTTTTTTTTGCTTTAATTTTAGTAAAGAATCTGTGAAAACCTGCTTGATGTTGTTTCTTTTTCTGGTGCCTCCCAAAATACTAAGTCTAAAAGAGTTGAATACGTTGGATTTCCATCCACTCAAAAAGACTTTGTCCCATTTTTTTAATTGGGCACAGGGAAAAATAAACAATAATTTCCTCTTCTTCCTTAATGCATAACACAGGTTTTGCAGGACCAAAAAATTCATGCTGTTGATGTGTAAGGGTTTGATTTCGATTCATTTTCATAAGGGACTAAAAAACCTGATTTTTTCTTTTCAATATATAATTTTCAAAAGCTATTTCTTGAAGGTAAAAAAAAAAGAAAAAAGAAGGCTGGTAGGTTTGGTGTGGGCCTTCTTTTGCCATCTGCCAAAAAATTCACTGATGTCCTAATATATGGGATTCTTTTTCCTTATCCAGTTTCTTCGGAATTATTTTTTTTTGCATTGTGAATGTTCAAACTAAAGAATTCAACGCATTTATTTTTGTAGGGCAGAAACATCCCTATTTTCCCATGCCATAAAAACTGTACACCAACACTGAGGGCGAGCACTAGCCTGTTATGAAAAGAGGTAGAAAGATCTTGGATTATACTCAAGTTTGTCTGCATTGTCTGTTGAATTGTGCAGGTGACGCTACTGTGTGTGTGTGCGTGTGTGTCTGTGGCTTTTTCTGTGACTTGGTTAATGAAGCTGTGTGTGTTGAAGTGAAAATTATGAGAGCTTTCAGCAAAGATCATGGTTTTTGTTTTTTAGTTTTTAGGGAAGAAGAAGCAGTTCTCAAAAACTGCCTCTTATATAATGGGGTTCAAGAACATTGCCTCAAGTATCTAAAAAAACCCCAAACATAAATACTTTCCAGTAATCAAAAAAAAAAAAAAAAAAAAAAAAAAAAAAAAAAAAGAGAAACAGTGAAAGAACCAAGTTTTGTGAGGCTGTGGGAATATCTCATATTTTTAAACAAAACAATGATTCTTTAACTACTTTCTTATAGGTAAAGGCTTCCTGTAATATGCTTTGAATCCACTGTAATCAGGAAGAAATTTGGATTCAATGGGACAAAGTCAGTAAAGGAACACTAAAAGTAAATAAACAGCCATAAGCAAAACTATCCCAATGTTTGAAACAAAAACCCCTATGTTTTGCATGGTGGTGTTGCCATAGCATGTTGCAGTGTGATTTGTGTGTTGTCTAAGCAGGTTGGATCTATAAAACAAGATTGTACATAATAACATTATACATGATAATTCCATTATAATTCTGTAGGAAGTTCCATATCAATAAAAAGTCTATAAAAGAGAGTCCAGAGAGTGGGTAATACATCCAAGATCTCTGAGAGCCAGACTTTTTCCCAGTCACAGTTCCTGGCAAGCTGCAATGCTACCTTTATTCATGGCATCTTGAATGGCCCACAGGTCAGGAATTGGCTTCATAAAGATTATGCAAACGGGTGGATATGAGGAGAGAAATAGCAAGCCGCAGATAGATGGGAGAAGAATACAGCACAACGAGGGGAAAAGTGAAGACAGACTGGGAGACACTGAAATCACTCCCAGAGCACTATTATGGATAAACCAGCAGTTCTGGGCACAAACACTGCAGCACTGTGCCCTGCAGCCGTGCCCAGTTTTCATTGTGCTATCTCCGAGCAGAAGCACCAAAATAGCAGGATGCCAGAGATGCAAAGCAGGCCCAATAAACCAGCTGGGAATGAGGATTTATGGATGTGAAGCATTAGTACTTTGGTAGAAGAGGGAGATTTATTTTTTTTTTTCACAGAGCAAGCTATAAAATGAGATCTGTGGCTTTGCTTTTCTTCAAACTACTGCCTTTTAATCCGGGTGGAGTCTGTCAAATTGAGTCAGGTATGAAAGAAAAACATATTGCTGCTAGATCTAATCCGATGACTGAATTCACATCACTCACTTCCTCAGGACCCCTTGCCACCAGGCATCCTTGTTCTTCCACTCTTGTTTTTTGTTGTGATGAGTTTATAACATGTACAGTGGTTCCAACCAGCAGGGATGAGGGAAACATTTCTCAGAATATCCTACAGGGTACTGATTAACTTACTCAGCTGTGTGGGGCAAGTGAGGGACTGGGGAATAGA
This sequence comes from Xenops minutus, assembly GCA_035221455.1. Taxonomy (NCBI): domain Eukaryota; kingdom Metazoa; phylum Chordata; class Aves; order Passeriformes; family Furnariidae; genus Xenops; species Xenops minutus. The sequence continues at coordinate 47,129,009 of JAWWEE010000105.1, read as the reverse complement.
CCTGTTCTGCTGATTAATTCAGAATATAGGTGTGAAATAGGTTTTCTACAAGCTGGATAAAAGCTGCCATCTCTGAATGATTTAGTGAGATGAAATTTACAGTTTGTCTTCTCCACCGATGGTTTACAATATTTGGAGTAATTTTCAATGGATTCTTTTCTCACTTGTATCAAAATGGGCTTGTACTGAACTAAATTAGACCTTGTTTTTTTTTCTATTTGAAGTGTTTAAAAAGCCTCACTAACCTTGGTTGTGTCTAGGGACTCAATCTGAGAAGATGGCCTTGCAATTCATAACCTGATTTTTTAAGATGGAGACTCGAAGAGGCTTCTGATCAATGTTAATTGAAATTGGGTTATACTTGCTACAGAAAGCATTTGTTAAACTAGAAAGTTTAGAAATTTTGCGAGGGCAATTACCCTATACTATTTCATGAATTACATGGAAATAACCTATTATAATGAGTCATTATTCTAATCTGACGGGGAAAAAAAACAGAAGTGGAGCTATATACACAAAAATACTAGGCTCAGCTCTGAGTTTGTTTGACACTAAAGAGTCTTCTTTCCAGAAAACTTTCAGTAAGTTGGTGCACTTCATGAAAGCCCTAAATGCTCATCTTAAAGACATTGACTATTTCTCTTGCTACGGCCTTCAGCAGTCTGCAACAAACAGCATGAACAGTGTTAGAAATAGGTCTGTATTCACATCAGATATACAGAAGTAACAGCAAACTGGCATTTGCGATGTGTAATATTTGTTACTGAACACTTTATAGTTTGTATCTCAGTAGTAACCCCAGCTATTCTTGGTTTGCCTCACTTACACTCCTGGGTATTGTGTGAAAATATAGACCACATGCACTTCTGCACTACTGGAATGAAAGTATTGGATAAGTGTGTTGCCTTGGAGTAACACTGGGAACCACAGGTGTCATAGCTCTGAGTTGGAGGCACAGAGAGCAGTGACAGTGTGTTCTGTGCTTCCCTCTGGCTAGATCAGACCCTCAGTTTTCTCTCTGAGAATAGTAAAGATCCAGTTACCTGCAGCTCCTCCAGCGAGTAGGGGAGCTAAAGGTCTATGTCAGGGAGCAGGAGGATCTCATTACATGCCACATCAGTAGAGAGACAGAAATCAGCTGTTTCTGTGGTACTTAAAAACTGAAATTCTTTTGAGGAATTCACATAGGGAAAAAATATTTTTTTAAAAAATAAATTAAAAATTAAAAATCCCAGAAAACTTTTTCTACCTCAGATGTTAATATCTACACTATAGGGGATTATAGACTGGTAATGTTGATGAGAACAAAAAGGTCCTGTAAGGAACAATTAAGGAACAATTTTGTTTTCATTTTCTCATGTGTGCAGGATTTGTGACAGTGGCAGACTGAGCAGGACACCTTTGTGAACCCCAGCCTGGTGCTTAGCTGCAATTACCAGTCTGGAATCCTTGAAATAAAGGGATCTGGTTTACAAGAGAGTGAGCTAATTTAATTTCCACCCTGTACAAATTTTATTGTCCCACCAGGAACAAAGTTAGGGGGACAAGAAGGTGTAGCCTCCCTCCTTAGAGCTGCCTAGGGGGAGACACTCCATCATCACTTGTTGGTGCCATGGCTTCAGACACCACTAGCGTTATCGTTAGCGTTGCATCTGTTGCTGCCCACCTACAGAGAATGCAAAAAAAAATGTGCTTATTATAAGTTTGCCGTATCTTATGAAAATACAGCCAGTACAAAACAAACCAAACTCAGTTCATATATTAAACTAGAAAGCCATCAAACTATAGTTACCTCCATTCATAACCTTGTAAACAAGACCCCATTTAATAATTCTGATTTTAAAATCATTATATCTTACATTACTTATACACTTAAGAGCTGTCTTCTCCCACTTACCTGGAAGAACTTGCTGACCAGAATTCTTTGATCTTTTCCCCTCCAAACCAGTAACAACAGACTATATTTCATGCATGAGATGTGAAATGTGGTGGGCACTGAACTGACCACATTTTCACAGAGGCTCGGTCCAACATGACAGTGAATTGTAGCCTAGAGATGGAAGTTAAAACTCATAAAAATAGCTTCCTCTGTTATTATCAGTGGATCATATATACTTTCTAGATGCTTAAATGAGTGCAATATCTTGTCATGTTAAAATCTGTCCCTCTATTGAGAAACAAGGCAGATAACATATCAAGAAATTTTTCTACATGAACAGGTAAAACCTATGTACATAAGGCCATACTGTGCCAGATCAGAAGTCCATTTAGTCCTGAAATCCTGCCAAGGGCTAGATTTTTCTCAAGCATAGCATTGTCCAAGAACTCCGATGTAGTATCAGCTCTGAGATCTCATTTTGAATTTACTTATGGGTTATTCCCAAAATTTAAACAAAAAAATAGCTAGTCAGAAGAAACATAAATCACAAAGATACTTATTTGACAAATACAAAACAAGAATGAAAACAATAAGTAATAGAAATGAAGGATTTTTCCATTTCAGGAAAAAAAGATGTCTTATTGCTGTTTGACTATAAAAACCAATAAAAATAATTTTAGGGTTTTTTTAAGAATGATGCCCAGGGAGGAAAATCATAAAGGACATGCCAGTGAGGACTGGCCTCCTTTTGCTGTTCTGCTATGATGAGCTAAGCCACTGTGCTTTGTGCTGCAAGAGAGGAGCTTGAGGAGCTCAGCCAGGTTCATCTATGTGAGGAGTCAGCAAGAACTGGTCAGGTACCTGCCATTTCCCAGCTGACAAACATTTACCTGATTCTTAATCTGTTTGCAGGAATGAGAACTGCAGAGAAGCATGAAAACCTGAGGGGTCAGGCCAAGGACAAACATACTAAAAATATTTTTCTTGTGCATTAGTCCCTTGGAAAGGTGCACTTCAGATGGCTGTTCAAGTTCAAACTAGCCCATCTGGCAAGAGTTTGCAGGTTAATCACAAGTGAGAGCAGCTCGTCAGTAAATGTAAAGATAAGTGGAAAAGGAGAAAGAAATGGAGAGTGTCGCTGGATTTGGAATGAGCCAAAACAGGAAAGCTATTGTTCAGCTGTTGCCTCCTGTCCTCGGGCCATTGCACAGCCCTAATAAGAAGGGAACAGAGGGCTGCAAATCCCAGCCAGAGGCAGAAGGATTTCCCTGCATATGTAACCACTTAGTGCTGCAGCTGTGCTGACAACTGTTGCCCCAAATTCAGTAAATATTAACCTCCTCCCCTTCCTAACATATGAAAGAGAAATACACCTGCACAGGTGGCGGAGAGCGGCATCCTGTGCTGCTGCAGAAACTGAAGCAGAGTTCTGACCCACCCTGAGCAGTGCTAAAGCGATTCCCCTGCGCTAGTGAAGCAAGGGCTTCCTAAATTTGGAAAGGGACTTGCTGCTTCTGCTCCCAAGTCTCTCCAGGTGTTCTCCTGTCAGGCTGTTTATAAACCAGCTCTGTGTGTAGTGCACTACAATGTCACTTGGAAGCTTTCCCTGATGATGCTGGCTGAGCTGCTGGTGTACTGCAGGTGTTTCTCACATGAGCAGAAGGGGAACTGTGAGAGCGAGGAGGACAATTCTCTCTCTGCATCTCATTTTGCTCCCAGTGGGGTTCATGCTATCTCTCTCTTTCCTGATCAGATGCATGGAGTTTTCATTTCTAGTTCTACCAGTATCAGTCCTGGGGACTAGCATCTGCACTGGCAATAAAGAAACATGAAAAAGGAACCATTGAGGTTGCTTAGCAGAAAGGAAGAGAATTAGTCTTCTAAAAGAAAAAGACTTGGTCTTCCTCTATCATACATTTCAACTCTAGCCCCTATATACATTTAGTATCATTTTCTTATAAGCCACATATGTACTGGTTGTTGCTGATTTGTTTGTCAGATTACTTGAGGAGTTAGTGTCATACTGCATAAATGGGTCAGCACAATTGTATTTAGCAGCTCATGCACATGGCTTTGTAATTTCCCCCCTAAATTCACTAGTGATAAAGTTGGAAGGACAACTCTATGTTAAACAGTTACTACACTAAGGTTGGGACTGAACACTGAGGCTAGTTGATGTACTTTTAGTACTCGTTTAAAGTACTTTTTAAAGTATTTTTAAAGTACCCTTAGGTGTACTTGTTCACTCCAGCTGCTGTGCTGCCTCCTCATACTCTGACTCCCACGTCAGTTATATGTGCAGGGTTTAATTTTGGATTGTGTATTATTAGTAAAATTTTTAAATTTTTGCAATTCTTATGTCCAAAGTACATTAATACAGCCAAGAAAAATCTAATCCTGTTTAGAATTCGGCCATATACTTCTAAATGTGGAGGGCAAGAATATGTTGAAAACATTAAGGATCTCCTTTTTGTTATTCAGACAAACATCTACTACTTCTGACTTTTTTTTTTCCCAGTTGTTCTTTAATCTCATTAGCACAGGAAACATTTCCCTATATGTGACGACTCATATGCTACACCTCTGAAAACTGGACTGTTAGATGCAGGTTCCCAAATCAAAACTTGGCTTATGGAAATTCTGTTAACTTCATATCTCAAAGAAATACCTAGGCTCAGCTCTTAAATTACGACCCACAGTGGATAATCCTTACATCAGCCTGTAAACTGAGTAAATCTGGAAATCTCCTAGAAGTGATAGTTATGAAACACAATCATAGAGAGCTAAAATGAAACTATACTATGAAACAGAGTTTGAAAGGAATATTGTATAAAGTGAAAGACAACAAATCCCTGCAGATCTAATAAGATAGTGATAATTCTGTATTTGGGGCTTCTGTGGATTCTGTGTATTAAAAGCTTATTTCCTAATCAGAGAACTTAGTACCATTCAGAATAAGCATTGGAGAAGATCTCTTAAGGAGGTTGTATCTCCTGAGTTGCCACTTTTGCAACTATAAGATAAATTAGAATTATTAATGCCTTGAAAAAGACCATACATTGTTGTTGTTAGATGGAGAGTTTGTATCTATAAGAAATGCAATGTTCTCTGAGTCAGGGAGAGGAGGTGAAGCAGAGGACCATCCAGAGAATTTCTGATCACTGTAGGGTTTAGGAGAAAAAGTGTCCAAAGACCACCAATATCCAGGGATCGTGTGACGTGGAATACAGGAAAAAATTGTCATGACACCTCACTGCGTCTCTAGGGGGAAATTTAAATAACATGTGAAAAAAGATTATACAAGTCAGATCAACTAATAAGGACTTTTTGGCCTGATTGTAGGTCAAAGCATCCTAGTTTATGTGATAGCATAATTCATTCCTGAGATGCTAGAATTTCATTATGGTTAATCTAAAAATTCCAGAAATTTTTAAACTCCTAAATAATTGTTGCAAATAATAATAAACATTTTTTTCACAGATTTTATGCCACAACAAGAGCTTATGCAGCTTTCCAGTGGGATGTTGAGCAAATTGTTTTAATAGCCAATAGAGAATTCCTGGTTTTAATATTTGAATTAATTGGTTTATACAGTTCAGTACTAAAGGGAACTCGTGCATATTTATAGAAAGTAGCCAGACCTGTAGACTTGTAAAATTAAGTGCAAATAACTTAATGAAAGGCAAACATAAGCATATGTGCAATATTTTCTGAAATAATCTCTAAGACGGACAGTCAAAAATTGTCTAGCAAAACACGTAATTTTGGACATGCTGTTTTAAATTGTGTTCCAGTGCCACACTGCTATTGAGACTTTTTTGACTATTTAAAAAGAAAATATGTTTTACTGTAACAGCTTGCCTATTGCATTAGAGGGGAACATAATTTAAGGGTTAACAAATATCAAGAAACTGTGAATTTAATATAGGGGGAAGACAGCCTGCCAGGGAGGACACTTTCTATCTTTTGACAAAGCAAGTCCTAATACTGTCAGGTGATATGGTGAACCTGATGGATGAGCAGTCTAACCCTATGTTGCAAACATGAGTTCCCTTACAAATTATATTGTAGAGGAAGTATTCATCCTAATTTGTCCAACTTGTATTTCAGAGCACAAAGAATAAAATGGTTATTCTTTCTTTTATGAAGACCCACTCTGTTATATTGCATTTGAGCAAATGCTCAAACCCAACTTATAGATTCCTGTGAGCATAAATTTAATTGATAAGGACAACAGATATTAAATTGTATAATTCCACTGAGTTATAATACAGCAAATGACTTAAAAATTTATTGATATGGCAGAATAAGTTAATTTAGCATTTACTGCAGAAAATGAAGTATCTCTCCATAGTTACATTATTTCCTACTGTATTCTTGAAATCAGTTTGATATTTCTGAGTTGGGCACTTAAAATGAGCAATACAATAAATGTAAGTATTAAATATCTAACTGGCAAGTTAGAGCCATTTTCTGTTTAATGTTTTATGATATATTTGTGTAACATTGTTAGGGTATGCCTGTGGTATTTTGAGGAATGATGTCAGCTTGCTGTGCCAGCTCTGCCTCTGTTGGATCAGAGCCATGGTAGGATGGCCCTTGGAGAGCTAACTCCTTTTATGTGGCTTTAGGAGAGCTAAATCCTGTTCTGTGGTTTCTGCCTGGCTCAGATAAAGCTCAAATCTGCCTGAAATATACCATGGTGACATACCATCCTCTTAACACTGTAGACCTAGCTCTCATGGGATAGTCATTATACGTTATTAAAAGAACTCCCTAAAAAATTGAAACCACATCCTTGCAACAGAAGAAATGATGAGGGCAACAACAATCCAAACACCTTCAAAGCAGTGTTATGCAGTCACATGTAATATACCTGACCAATGTTTCTTATAAATAGTAAATATGGTCTCAGCAAACCCATAGATGTGTTCATGGAAAAGCTGCTTTCCTGCCTCTATGGAATCTGCCTCTTACTTTCTTACCTTGACTTGAAAGTAGCTTTTTGTCCTCTATGACAAAGCTACTGCAGTTTGCACATTCATCTTTGTAGCACAAGGCACTCTTTTTTGCAATAGCCTTCTTCAAGTTCTGGGTATGACTTACAGCAAAACCCTCAGCATCAGTTTCTCATCAGCCAAAACCAATCTCATTCAAAAATGGCCTTTAAATTTGCTGGCTTGTTCTGTGAAACAATCTGGCTGGCTGGCAGTGCAGGTGTTTAAGCGTAAGGACTTCCTGTGGTTTAAGATTTGACAGACTCCAGTTGGTGCCCCTAGTTACTTGAGAGTGATGTGGCAACACTGAGTGGTTGCTGATGAACAGGTTTGCAGTGATCATGCCTCTGTTTTCTGTTTTTGTTTTTTGTTTTTATCTTTTCCTCAGGGGAAATCGCTCACATCAAAGAGGTTAACCAGTCTAGTGCAGTCCTACTAAAAGGATCACCTTGTAGCATGGAAGCAGACTCAAATCATTATACATACTTTGTAGCTCACTGATTGCCTGACTCAGAGGACAGTAGAACAAGATGTTGCATGAGCAAGGACCTGACTTGTTTTCTTTTGTGTATACTAAGGCATTACAGACTCCGAGGGACTCTCTAGCCTTTCGATGCCTCCATTTCGAAAACTGTCTGCTCACTTCCTCCTTCATATCAAGCTGGATCTGTGTCTTTTTATTTTCTGCAAGCTCAAGTACAGTGAAAAAAAAGCTTCTGCTAGGCACAGTTTATTAAAAAAAATACGTTAATCAAAAACTGGAAGAAATGTAAAAATGCATATATTAATAAATATACATATGGCATCACATTTATTGCACAATAAATTAGCACAGAAGGTTTCATTTCACTGATGTATTCACATTGAGAAAGAAAGCCTGTGTCTTTGTCTGTTGTCTGTATATTCTCTGTTAATGTTTCTTGCATTTATTTTTATACCATATTTAAAAAAAGAACACCTTTTATTCCAGATGTATTAAAGCTGATCCTTTCTCTGTAAATTTGTGTATGTTTATATTGTTGTTTTATCTTTCATTAAAAGATGCAAAATCTCTTTCCTTTGGGAAGTTTGAGATTTTAATATTGAATCTGAAGATTAGTCAAGAGCAAAATGATCACCAAAACTTACACACCTTGTGCTCTCTAAAAAGTGACATGAAATGGCATTTTCTTTCTCTCAGTGACACCTAATCAAACACACTTTATTGATAATCATTTAGATTTTCTTTTCTCTTTATCAAGCTAGCAGCAGAGAGATCTTTCCAGCTTGCTCACCATTGCATAAGCAAACCTTTTTTTAAGCTCGATCCATTCTATGACAGTGCAGTCTGCACAGCAATTTGGTCGATGCCACAGACCAGATTGACTGAACTGCATTTCCTTAGGAATGGATGTGAACAAAGCTGCTTGAGAACACAAGGGTATACTTGCCAAATAGGAAGGACAGTGTTTCTTTGTCCTTGCTGTCACTCTTGATACAAGGCAACATTTTAAGCTAAACAGGTAGTGGTTCAGGAGTGCTAAGTATACAGTCTGTAGTGTAAACTCCAGTAGTAAGGCAGGAGCTGTCATTTTAATTCAAGGGCTCCGCTCGGGTGTGCTGTTCTATGTCCACTGCTGAGGTTACTCACACAGAGACCTGTTGACAGGTTTATGAGCGCATGTAGATGTAACCCATGAGGCAGCAGATATAAAGCTTCTAAAGCTTACCTGAGCTGGAAACAGAAATCTCCGCTCAGCCTAAGAAAAAACACTTTTCACTGACAGAGGGGGTGTAAGGATAGTAGACAGAATCTCTGAGGAGAAAAGCAAGGATGGGAACTTTGTCAAATGAAAAAATGCTGATACCTCCAGGGCATCATAGGGTGCACAGGACAAACAAGCCTTTTTAGCAATGCACAGAATAGACTCAGAACAGCCAACTCTAGTACCATCTGTCATGCTGACTTTGGTTTGATATTGAGAAACAGGAATCTTGTTTCAAAGGGACTACCAACACTAAAAATATACACACACTCATACACAAGTGAGACAGTCACAGATACAAGCAGACAATCAATCTGAATGCATTAATACTGGAGTAGTCTCATTTAACATCAGATACCTACCTGCATTGTTGCCAGGACAAAACTCCTGCGCAGACCACCTATGGACAGAAGGGAGCTGAGCTGCCTTCTGTTCACTTCTCCACTGGCACTGTCAGTAGCCTTGTGTAGCCATAGCCATGAATGCAGCATCTAGAGAGATAGCCTGAGTGAGCCCAGTACAAAGGACATTATAGATCTCCATGAATGGCTTTTCTCCATGTTCTGCTCAGTTGAGGTTTCTCGAGGTTTGGGGTTTTTGTTTGTTCTTTATTTTCACATGCCACTCTTTTCACTGGTTTCTAGATAGGATGACAATCACTACTTTAAAGTGTCTCTGTTTTTGTTAGCAAAATTCTATTAAGCTTTTATGGAAATGCCCCATCAAAGCTTGATCTAGGTCAGCTCAAAATATTCACAGCCTAGGGAGGTCAGATAAGTTTTAATAAATATCCACACTGAATCCCAGATCTTAAACTCTGAGATTTAATTTTGCCACAGAAATGCGAGTTCTGAGGCATGAACTTGGGGCCAGGCAATCCACAGAAATTTGAGCTCTGTTTCACTTCTCAGTGCCAAATAGAGATATTTATTTCCAAACTCCTGCTGTCACCAATTGTATCAACTGGTATATTGCCTGCTTTGCCTTTGTAGTTAACTAATTAGATACCAGTGTCTCCTTCAGAGAATCACTTCCTTCAAATACCTAACATTTCAAATTCAAGCATTAGGCATTTCATGCAACTTCACCCTAAGAAGTATTCTTTTTTTCAAAATCACTTTACAACACTGACTGGTTGATCAAAAGATGTGGAGCATTTGTATTCCTGAACCAATTCTGTATTTATTCTAGTTCTTTCCTGCCATAGTTTAACTCCAGCTGGCAACTAAGTACAACACAGCTGCTTGTTCGCTCCCCTCTACTTCCAATGGGATTGTGAGTAGAAAAGGAAAAAGCTAAAACTTATGGGTTAAGATAAGAACAGTTTAATAATTGAAATAATAATAATAGTAACAATAATAACAATAATAATAATCATTAAATGAGAGAGAGAAATAAAACCCAAGACAAACAACTGATGTACAATGCAATTGCTCACCACCCACTGACCAATGCCCAGCCCATTCCCAAGAAGTGATCATCCCCTCCTGGCCAACTGTGTCTAGTGTATACACTGAGCATGATGTTCCATGGTATGGAATATCCCTTTGGCCAGTTTGGATTGGTTGTCCTGACCATGCTCCCTCCCAGCTTCTTGTGCACCTGCTCCCTGGCAGAGCATGGGAAACTGGAAAGTCCTTCACTTAGAGTAATCCCTGCTCCACAACAGCACAAGCATCAGTGTGTTTTCAACATTATTTTCCTACTAAATCCAAACCACAGCACTGCACCAGCTACTAGGAAGAAAGTGAAATCTATCCCAGGCAAAACCAGGACATTTCTTTCAATAAATATGAAATCTGTATTGAATTATTGTTTTCCCTCTTTTTGCACAGGATCTTAAAATGATATCTGTAAAGTAAAACTACTTTCAGAGTAGTCAGAGAGCAGTATTAAGTAAGGTTCCATTCGAGTTTACTTCCAAGTGATACAATTCCACTGTTACACATGAGCAAATTCAGCCCAAACAAGATCAATCCTACAACTAGATGATTTTTAAAAGACTTATCTGCAATCTTATGATACTTCATCTCATCACTGTCATCTGCCATTGATACAATACTAGGACTGGAAACTCCAAGCAGACACAAACTTCCTGTTACATCACCACAGAGAAAACCTGAATGTTTGTTTACAAATTTATACAAAGATCCACTTCAAAGAATTAAGATTAACTCAGATTAAGGCATCCTTGTACAATGACCAACTAGCTGAAGTGGGACTGTCGTTATACAATGTACCCATTAGGGATTTTAGTGAGGCCACAAATCTGCTGAGAAAAAAGGACCAAGAGAGAAAAACAATCTGAAGGGACCATATTTCCTGTCTTATAGGGAAGAGCCATCAGTCAGTGCCTCCTGGATCTGCCCAGGAAGCTGAAAACACCCTCATGTGGGATATTAATTGTAATATACCTTAAAATAACAACTTGAGGCTTGGAACTTCCATCTGAGAGCTGGGCTTCATCAGGCAAGTCTCTTTGCCCATGCATCCTTGCCCATAAAACAGCTTGTAAGCCTACAGGGGAAAGAAGTGTTTGATGGTGCTGCTGCGCACTTCAGATGGTTTTATGCTCCCAGACCAGCCTGTGAAGGAGAATGGCTAATGGGAGAGGCAAAAGCTTCCTGATACCTAACTGACAATAGCAAAATATTTGCCCATTCTCCTGTATGTTGCAATTAGAAACTGTTCTTCAACCCTATAAAACCAAAGAGGGAGGAAAAAGGTCTTAAAACAGTAATGAGATAAACTGTGAAATGTTGAGCTGCAACAGTAGTGGAGACTGGCCAAAAATTAATGAGCTGAAGGTGAATACAGGACTAAGGAATGGGAATTAATTGTGGTGACCAGAACAGAACTGACAAGGGAGGAGAACTGGAGAGCTGAGTAATTAGGAGCAAGAGGGGCGGAATGCAGCTGGTGGATTGCCAGCCTGTTGGCTGCAGCCATGCTGAGTTGGAATTAAAACCCAGAAAATCAGGCAAGATCAACTGTGACTGGTTCCTTAAAACCCAACAATATATTTTTTTTTCATCTAAAAAGCAAAAATGTATAAGCAATAATACCAAATATCTAGAGTTGCCTTTTTCAAATTGCACTCCTAATATTGCCTGAAATCATGAGACACAAATCTCAAATAGTTCCCCAAGAAATTACAAATAGAAGGCAGCAACAAACTCCAAAAAACCAAGACCTATAGGAATGCATTTAGGATGAGGTGGGTTTTTTTGTTTGTTGTGGGTTTTTTTTTGTTTGTTTGTTTTTTTTTTTTTTAAATTAAGGCCAAAGCAGACCTCTAAAGTGAGAGAAGGCTGCTTCCTATAGGTAACTGGAATTAGGAGTTGGGAAAGACAGTGATTTATTGTGGTGGCTCTTCTAATTATTTATTTTTATGCATAGTGAATAAAAGATGTTTGAATTTAGATTTTAAAGTTCCCATATTTTTTATGTCCCTTCTAGTTAAAGATGAACTAACACTGGACTTATTAATGTAGGTGCATAAAACACAGGAATTTTGCTAAAAGAAATTTAATAGCTACAGGGACTTTAAGAAAATAAGGTTTTAATCCCAATAAGTTCAAGGGAAATTATCGACAAATGCTTTAAACATATTCTGTGTCTACAATTCATTTAAGCACGTTGCTAAGTGGTTGTCACTCACACCAGTCTGCCTTTTGATCTGACTGTGCTGAACAGACTGCTTTTGTCTCCTGTGAGTTGAATATAGGCTCAAGTCCCAATATCAAAGAGGGGAAGGGAAAGAGAGGATGATTTCTCTGAGGCTGGATTCCCCCTCCTCATGCTGTTCCAGACTGGGGATTCCTCAAGTGACATGTGTACAACTAAATGGGTTTTGTTTGTATGGACATCAACTTGAGGGCTGCAGAGTCTCTCCAGACAGTCATTATTTCTGCAACTGAAAAGTGGGTGTTGTTTGTTGTTTTTTTCCCTAATATATAAACAGAATGTTCTTTGCTTTGATTTATCCCTTTATTTTTCACCAGGCTGCTACAGTCACTATAATATGTTCTCAACATAAATGGATATTGCAACATTACAGCCTCCTTTGGTTTTCTCACTGGTGTTTTCTGAAGTGTTGAGTCACTTAGTTGCTCTCCTCTGGGCTAGGGGGTCTTCCAACTTTCTTGGAGGATGGTGCCCAGCACAGTTGGTGGACCCCCAAGGTTTTAAAGGAAGAGTGCAGATGGTTATTGTTGTACTTCTGCCTGTACACACAACTACGTGTCTTGCTCTTTTTCCAGTAGATGGCCAATACAGCATTGTGCCAGCTAATGTGACATAGTGATGCCCAGTTCCTTTGAGGTCTAACATAGATGGTTGTTCCCCTTTGTGTACAGCTGACTCTTCTTGGGTCAGTGAGGCATCTTGAGTTGTCCATTGAGTAGCATCATCATTTTTTCAGACCATCTTTCTCTTTTCCCAAAGATCTTTTTTATTTTTTTTTTTTCATTCTACTTGCAGTCCTTTTATCTACAGGTATCTTTATGTGTGGGTGAGAGTGAGGAATCTGCTGGCCTGATTCTTTAACACAAATGCTTGAATGAGAGTGAGTACCATCATCGCTATTTGCCATAAGGGATCTGTATGTGCAAATTGTAAAGAAAAATTGTCCTGATAATAAACTCTGAGAACCTGCTCAAATGCTAGATGATAGTCCTTATTTACAAGTATGGACATGGACAGTAAATATCAAACAATATTAAGACACGATTGTAAATGTTACCTTGTTAGTGGCATTTGCACAATTTTTATTGTACTTTTTCTTTGCTCCCAAAACATATTCTGCTGCATTCACCTTCATTGGCTCTCTTTTTGATTTAACTAGATTTTGAAATTTCTTGTTAGATTCATCACAGATGTCAGCTTTCAAAAAGGGTAGTACTATTTCCCACCCTTCCTCTTAACCTTGCAGCTGCTCCTTCAGCATGTGCATCACATAAATGAGGCATTTCCTTATGCATGTATCTTTTCTGGCCACCTTTTTATTCCTTTCTTTACCTTTCCTTTTACCTTTTTTAACTTTTTCCTTTTTAACAGATGAGTAGCAATGACATATTCAATGTAACTTACTTTTCTACCTTATTGCTGAGTAAAATCTATGACCTTCTTTAGAATTCATTTCTTTTGATACACTGTTCTTTATACAACTTTTCTTTTAGATTCTCTTTCTTCCCTCCCCCTAAGGAACATCTTTTTTAGGATTCTCTGGCTTTTATGGTTGGTTTCCTTTGTTCCTCTGATCCTTGCTCCATTGATCACTCTTGCATGGTTTTATGGTGCCTGCTAATGTTTTTTTTATATTTTCCTTCTCTGTTTTACCCTTAGAACTGAAATAAATTAGAAGAAAAAAAAATAATAAAAAAAAAAAAGACCAAACCCAAACCAGAAAGCATTAAAGTAAGGGCAGGCCAGTGCTAGGTTAGGGGCTGGTGCAGATGCAGAATGTGCCTCTGACTGTGGCAGGACCATCCTGCTACCATCAGTCTGCCTTTCACCTTCCCCACTGTGTTCCCATCAGCTTACTGCTCCTCCTCCATCCACTGTTTCCCCAAGCTGCTGGAGAAGGGGCATGGGGTGATGTCCTGGGGGGCAAGGTGCCTGTGCAGGGGTTCTGTTACATTTTAGGGACATCATTCCTCGCCTGGTGGGGAAGCATCACTGGGAACCTCAGGAGATATGAGGGAAGACAATTATTCCTTTGCCCAGGTGCATTGAATCGAGACAGACAAAAGGAAGTCTGGGGGTGTGACTCCTCTGGTGCCCAGGACTGAGGGAAAGAAGGGGGCAGGTACCTGCAATTTGAAATAAATCAGAAGCTTGAGCTTCTTTCTTGGTAAGAGTGAGGGTGTCCACAGAGTGATGTGAAGTGTCTCTGTCTCTTATCAAAGAAACTGTCTGTGGGAGGCAGGAAGGAAGGTTAAAGACAAGGAAATATTCTAAGCCCTGGTATGAGAGGTTAGCTCCAGTGAAGCCAATGAACTGGAGTGAAGCTGATGTGTATAAAACACAGATAAAAATTTTTGGGGGAGGAGGCACAAATGTTGAATTTCATCAATGGATAAACTGCTGAAGATACAGTTCAGACAATTAGATAGATATGCTCAAATAATGAGGGAATTTCCAGTTTCCAGAAAGGTGGTTTTAGGGAACTACTAAGTTTGTAATTCCTAAATCACTTTGGTTTACTCCATTTTTCCTTCCTCTACCCGCCCTGAAGTAGTTCAGCAACCTGTCTGGGTCCTTGACTAAAAAGGCTTTGCCTTATCTCTGTTCCCTTGATTTCCTTCTAAACTGTTTTCCTCCTCTTTTTCTGGCACTTTTGGAAACCTCAGGCATAAGAGAGAAACTTCAGCTGCTCTCCCATCAGTGCATTTGTGGGCAGGGGATAGTTTTCACTTCTATCTTTATTTTCTTCTTGTAATCAGAAAATTGAAATATCAGGCTTGCTTTCATTTTGTTCCAGTGTGCTTCTTCCCAGTGCAGTTCCAGACATGCAAACCCGTATTGTCTTCTTTTTCTGTACACTTGTGGATTATCAGCACTCAGATATTTTATTGGGAAGAAAAATTACTGAAAAACCCAGAACCAACCAAAAAAAACAAACATGAAAGATATGAATTTTAGATATTTCTTCTGCTGTAGGTCAAAGCTGAGCGGAACAACAGAAAAATTGTTTTCTACTTTCTGCTTGAATGTCATTACTATGTTAGAACTGCACTTTGGGATTCCTATCTGCAAGGAGTGCTGAGCATCTGCAGATTTTTCATTGCCTCATTGGCATCTCCCACTGTTTTTTTCTTGCCACAAACTCACAGCATTCCTCCACTGAAATCAGAGATGTGAAACCTGTAAGACTGGCTTTAAAATGTAGTTACCCTTTGCTCCACAGGTACAATTGTGCTTGCTAGCTGGATATTAGAGGTGAAATCTCTTTAGTACAGAAGGGTGGGCTTGGAGGTTTTTTTTGAAAGATGGTTTGGATTTCTCCTGTTACTTCTCCCACTCCAGCATGTGCTGGGAATGCACCTTTGTGTCTAGAAAGATTTTGAAGACAACCTCTTTCCACCAACAGCATGGACTAGGTGGAGTGAATTGTCTTTCAATGAGAAGGAAAAAAGCAAGGATTTGCAGACAAAAAGATTTCAAGGAATATGAGACAGATAGAGATAGAGGGAGGAAGGAGTGATAAAACTAAAACTAAAAATAGCTTCTGCCTTTATTTTACATCTAAATAAAGATTTTGAATATACTACCCTAATTGCACTGACTTAGGAAAAAAAAAAAAAAGGGAGACAAGAAAGAAGAAAAAGCCTTTTCATCTCCAACATGGTGAAGAATTCTGATGTTGCCTATAGAAGCTGCATCCTTTTCAGTTCCTGAAAGCTCCTGCACCAGGATGGAGCTCATTGCTTCTCATTATTGAGGCCTCGCCACCTTGTGCATGCAGCAGCAGCAGCTGCCTCCTATTTCTTGCTCTTCAGAGAAAATCTGTCTGCAGCAGTCTGCATCAGTCCTTCATGTAATGCAGAAATAGCTTCTTTTAACAGCTCACTCCCCTGGCTGCTCTTACTTTCTGTTTTATTGTTACTGACATGGTCGGACCAGCATTGCCATTGTATCAGCACTGATCTTCTACACTACTGCCACAGTTTTAACTCTGCTAAGGAAAAAAATGTGTAATCTGAATGGTACTACTTTGAATTGTGTAATCCCGACTATGAAAAATATTCATTATAGAAATTTACTGGATGGGACATTTTTGGTATTCATTATAGCCCATTCTTTGAGAAATCTAAATAGAGCATAAAATCAGAAACAAAGTAGGAAGACAAAGCAATTTTCTTTACCATAGTAGATCAAACTAGTTTGGTGTTCTCAAAAACCTGGTGATTTTTTTTTTTCCCTTTCCACTCCCCACCCCCCAAATTCTGAAGTGACCATATGCCTCTTCTTTCTATTTGATGTTTCTGATTTTCTTCCATGCCGAGTCGTGCTGATATACGTGCTGAGAACTCATCGATATTCATCGGAAACAAATAAACCCGATACTGTGCTCCTCCTCTTAAACCCTCGGCTGCGGTGATGTTGGAAGTCGCAGGGCAGCAATCGCGAGTTTTGCCCCCAGCATCACCAACCAAAGAGCGGTCCAGGTGTGCGCGGCACAGCCGCCCCGCACTGCCCGTGCTGCCCCCGCCGGGCGGGGCCCGTGTCCGTGCCCAGGTCCGTGTCTGTGTCCGTGCCCGGGTCCGTGTCCGTGTCCGTGTCCGTGCCCGGGTCCATGTCCGTGTCCGTGTCCGTGTCCGAGTGCGGGCGATCCCGCAGCGCGGGCGGCGGGGCAGCAGTGACACCTCGTGGGTGCTCGCAGGAACCGCGCCCGGTCGGCGCCCGCGCCGCTCCCACGGTCACAGGATGCTGTTTGGGCCGGGGCAGGGCAGGAGCCCACGTGTGGCGAGTGGGCAGCCCGCCCTGTGCCACCACCTAAGGCCAGAGCCTACCCCCGCTCACACGAGCATTCCCTGTCCCCGTCCCCTGGCAGGGGACAAACGAACCACCTTCCCTCATATCCCAACACAAAGACCACGGAATATTTTTGATAGGTTGTGCCAGAGGAGAGCGTCCTTTTAAAGACGATTTCTCAGAACTAAGGCTGCTGCACTACAAGGAATTCCTTCTACGACTTTGGGGTCTTATCAAGATATATTTGGCTTTCAGCAACTGACTTCAGTAGCCACGGGCACTGATTTAAAGAAGGAAAAGTCAAAGCGCTGCACCACCAAATACAGAAGTAGCTCCAAAAGAAGAAGAAACAGCAGCAGCCACTGAGCAAAGCCAAGGTCTGACTGGACTCTGGAGACATGCCGAGGCTGAGGGCTGATGGAATTAGTAGTTCAACTTCTACAAGTATCGTCCCTGGGAGGAAACCCCAACTGAGACCACTCTTCCAGCAGGCTGCCCACAGGAAAGGGGGTTTTGGAAGTTAATCACTGATCCTCGTTGTTCCCGTTTTCTTCCAGGGCAATGATCTCACAGTCCCATGATCTGTAAGCAAACAGGCTGATCAGAAGGAAATCCATTGCCATCTACTTCTGATTTTACGGGGAGCCTCTAGGTGAAGGCCAAAATGTAACTGGTTAACAGCTGTCAGGCTGCAGCAGTACAGTCTGTATGGCTCTACATACTTTACTTGTTATAGGTAGTTTGGCAAGAATGAGAAGCCAAATATACAGACTGTGCTTGATTTTCCTGGGCTCCCACCTGCACTTTTGTACTGCTTTTGGGCTGCCTTTCCGCTCTTCTCCAGAGCCCCTGGTCCCTGTGATGGGATTGCTGAGAAACTCTGATTCTGCATTTTAACTTTTTTCATCTCATATTTTTATATACCCCATTCCAGCTTTACCAAAGAACCTGCACTCTGTCTGTGAGGACAACAGGCAATCCTGGAATAAGCACCCTAACAAACTCGGACACTGAACAATTTTGGGGAGGTTTTTCTGTGGAGAATTGTGTATGAGGGGATCTACTTTTCAGCTTTAAAAGCCAGAGGATGAAAGAAATGCTTTTTCTCCATTAGTAATACACAACTAACTTTCAATGACATAATGTTTAATGAAAAATGTATCAGGTATTTGTATATAATATTGTTTTATGTCTGAAGCGGTTATTATAAAAACTATTATCTCAGCTTTAGGGGATGGAGAGAAAGTTTGCCTTTGCTTGGATATATAGCACTACCCTTTGGGATGGTGTCATTTGATAATTCCTGCCACATGTTCTCATGAGTAGGATGTTTTTGTTTCCTTACTGTGTCTCCCCTCGAGTCCTGCTGGGTAATATTTCAGATGGTCACGGTCAAGAAAAGCATGTGACAACTTCCAGATGTTTAAATAATCAAAGCGATCTGCAGATCTAAGGGAGCACACCAGCAAACAAATGAAGGATAACTTGAAGGGCTGCAATCTAGGTGGGGGGTCACATTCAGAGGTGGCGTGGCAGGCTGAAGGATAGTGTTTTAATATCTGGAGAATTCACTGATGTCTAGATCATTTGCTAAAAATGAGATAGTCTGATGATGTGGTTGGGCAGGCAGTAAAAACCTAAAATGTGGAACCTGGTTGTGGTTTTCCCACAGCTTGGAGCAGAGCTGGCTTCCTTGGGGAGCTAGGAAGGCTCTCACAGTGCAGCATAGCTCTGAGCTGAGCTGGCTGCTGGGCTCCAGCTTGTGTAATGTATCTGAGGCTTTGAAATGTCACCATGTCCAGCTGTCACCCACACCACCACTTCATTTGGGACCCTCTCCTCACCGAGCTGGTTGTGCCTGAGACAATGCTGTGTTCAGCTGAGAGAGGGAGGGCACCTCTTAGCAGGGAAACTTGTCTGCTTTTAGTTTGCTCCTACTTGCCTTGCATAGGCACTAGTAGCTAGTTCTAAGATGAGTTTTAGGAATCTGTAGTGAAAGCCCTTCATCATCCCAGGTGATTTTTGTTATTCCATCCTCCTAGCTTTATAGAAACAGACAAGACAATGGAAAATGTGTGGTGGGACACAGCATTCCTCTTTGGGGATGTAAAACCATTCATCACCAAGATTAAAAGAGCTCACATTAGTCACTGGCAACCTGATATTTGTAGAGGTGAATGATCATGGTTGTGTGGTGCAGTGTGTATGGAATAACAATCAGGAACACAGGAATGAAGGATACATGTTGCTTACCCCTGTGATACTGGCTGAACAGTCCGGTCTCTGGTCACAGGAGGGACAATATTCCCACTCTTCACGATCCTACAGCAAGTTTGCTGGTGCCTTTTTCTACGCTGGCATTTGATGTCACAGTGTCTGCACTGCTGATGGCATGTCCTTTGAAACAGAAGTTTTCTCATCTACCACTGTGTGTGCAACTGGCACAGCTTTGCTGGAAGACAAATCCTTCCATGGGGAGCACTGATGAGGAGGGGCAGCTATTATTACTATTATTATTTCTACTACTCCTAATTTGTGTTGAAACATTGCTAGCTCAAAACCTGGCTCAGCTGCTGATGAAGAAGGGAAGACGTGATGATGTCCACAAAGCTGCTAAAATTCTGAACTCCTACAGGCTGATGCTTTTAAAATGTAACTATTTGGGACATTGCTACCAACTGCTTTTTCTCCTTGGTAGTAAGGTTTTATGTGAATTTTATGCAATCTGATACGGGTGTTTTACTGCTTGGGAGGTAATGGTGAAGTGTGCTAGCAAATGCAGTTCTACACTAAGAAAAGGAACAACTTTTTGACAGTTTGTCCCTCATCAAAGGTGGCTTTTGTCAGTTGGGTTCTCCATATCTAATTCCTCAAGAATGTGGAGATTTCTGACAAAATTATTATTTGGTTTTCTTCAAAGAATACCTCTATATGTACATAGAAGGGGAAATACCAATACATTGCATACCTAGAGAATCAGACTATGGTGTCCATTTTCATGGAGGAGCCTGAGCCTGAGGAGACCATTGGTAGCAGTGTTGGGGCCTTGGAGGAAGCACACCACAACACAACATGGGCAAACACACAGAAGTGAGGAGAGTGCTGCAACTCATGAGAACCCTTGTACTTGAATGTGCTGCAGGAAAATGGCGGCCATGAAAAATTAGGTCTGGACTATGAAACAAATATTTATTGTGATGGGTCATCTCTGTCCGGATTCATGTCTGTAAAACTGGGTAACAAGATCATATTACGTAGTAAACCCTGAAAAGGTTTCAAGGCCTATTTCTTCTACTAACTTGGGTATCGACAGCATGTGCTTCCATCGTTTATAACATGGTTGTCAAGACTGCAAGCTCTTTGGCCACATCCCCAGGGAAAGTTATAATTACCTATGTATGGTAAATTAAAAATGGAAACCATTCACTGCATTGGAAGCCAACTCAAAAAGGGCAGATGGGGAGATGTGATAATGGAAATAAAGCTACTGAATCACAAGACAGAAAATTCGGGGAGAAACAAACTAAGCGGCCTCTATCTACCAACTGTGAATCTGTTGGTCATCTGCTTATCTCTCTACTAGTTACATACTTGGATGTTGCTATTTAAAAAGCAGGCAATGGAGTAACATGGGGAGGTCTGGCTGGGGCAAGAGGAAAGCAGCTACAGGACCTTTTCCCTGGCTGGTAAATCCATGCTTGGTCTCCCTTCAAGGCTTCGTAGTTTAGAAAGAATTGCAGTTTGTTCTTCAAAAGATATGTCAGTCTGTTATGGATTAAGAAGACAATATGCCTTCCACATTTACTCCCCCCACAAAGACTGATTTTTGAAGGATTTGCTAGTCATTTAGTTTCAGACACATTTCTTAACATATTTGGCTTTCTTTGTGGTTAAAGTTAGACTCTGTCCTTCCTGAATCCTCGGAGGCTCGCTATGTGGTGTTTGTCCTTTCATGGTCATTACTGATACGTACTCACTGCACTCAAATTGTTTTGTCAGGGTAAAAATTGAAAATTAAAATATTCTCTCAGACGGATGACTCTAAACGTAATTTCATAACAAAAATTCTCCAATTATTTCCAAACAATTTAAAGTGGAAGATAAGTCTTTGCTACTACCCAGATGTGATCTTCCCAAAGCTTTAGGGAGGAATAATCTTTCTGAATTTTCCAGCTATTTCAATATCCTATCCATACTGAAACCAGCCTGTGTCTCTAGCACCCATCCAGGAGAATTTGCAGTCAAGACCAATGCCTGGCATCTCTACCCATTAAAATCAATTCTCATAGATATTTTAATTTACTTTCTAAGTTTTCATTCCCTTCCATTGCTTGTTTGCAGCTGCATTTCCATTTTGCCCTTTTTAATGGGAATCTGGGAGTTCTCATTACTTTCCTATCTCTACCTCTTTTTTAGAGTCCCTAGTTTCTTTCCCTTATTTCAATAGCCGTCGTTCTCATCTGTTGACTGCAGATTTTGGCTATATCCTGATAAAGTCAACAGAAAGGTTTTCCCTGGAATTTTAGACATGTTTATGTATTGGTTTTTTTCCTTCCTCTCCTCTCCTATTTCTTCTTGCTGCCTGGCTGGCCGATTTAAACAAACATTTTCAGAACAACTTGTCCTCAGCTGACTAAACTGGTAAATAATGGATAAATATAGTTTCGATTGGGAACAGCTTTCTGGCAAAGGATGGAGTGCCGCACTAAAGAAGACTTTTTCTCACCTTGAGTCATGGGACTCAGTTGGTTAAATTAAACCCATTTACTTAACCTGCATGTACAACACATAAATATCAGATATGTCCTTTACCTGTACTGATACTTTGTGCTGCCTACAGTACCCTAGCTACAACACCTAGACCGGAATTCTATTTTGTGAAACACAAACTGACTGGGTTTCTTTCTTTCTTTGAATCAAAAGCAGCACAAATCTAGTTTATATAGTTAAGCAAAGCCCCAGGCTTATTTTTCCAGTATTTTTTTTTTCTCATCACCTAGAAAGATATTGTTGTTCTGTCATAAACTTCAAGCTTCAACATGTAACGATAATATTATAAATTCTTTGATGTCCTAAGGCTGGCTACCTACCACCATCACTCAGTCTTGCTGTGACACTACTGTCTTCTTATCAAAGTGTGCTTCACCAAACATACAAAAGAGATGTTGCTATGTTTGTTAGGATGAAATTTTTCATATTCCCTGTGAAGCATACAGAGGAGTTCTATAAATGTTTTTATAGGTGTTTATTCACACAGAGGATCTAGAAATCTAAGTATTACAGTGGTTTTGATATACATAGAGAAAATTAAAACCCTACTCACAAAAGTAAGTCATTGTATTTTGAATTTTTATTGTAATAAATTATAGCAATAGTTCACACAACCCAGCTATTATCTCAGATTGTCTCTCTGCAGAATCACAAAAACAATCTGAGTCATCCTGACTTGATTCATGTTCAGTTCCTGTTTGGGAAGGTTTCCCTCACCATCAGGCTGCCCAGTAGCATTTTTTTTTTTTTCTGTGAAAGCTCAAGTTTTGTACAACAGTCCTACAGCCTATGGTGGGTTCTGCAGCATGAATCATGGAAAATATGCATCCCAGCTTGTTTACAGAAAGTTATTTTTTGCTAAAGTCCATGTGGAAGCTGAGATTTTTTTCTATGATACATGTGTCTTCTTAGCGCTCTGATGGGCATTGATTAATTGAGGCTTATCAAATATATCAAAGGATGATCAGCATTTGAAATAGGGAAAAGAAGTGGAGCTGACATGCAGAGCTGAGACTGAGTATAAACCAGTTTCAGAAAGAAAGAAAGTTAATTTATCTATATGAATGAAGTAAAGCATGAGAGAGTTGTTTCCCTTTTTCTCCCAGGGTCCTCTTCATGGCCTGTCACTAAATTCTTGTGAAACTTTTATTTATCTTTGTTGTGGCTTTCATTTCACCTACATATATAATGTTATGTGAATTAGTACAGGCAGAATATATTATTTAAAGTAGTTAATGGAGCTGGTTAATAAATAACTGCTGCTCTCACCAAAAAGACATGGCAGGAAAGGAGAAAAACTTGTACTTGCCACCCTTCCTTACATCATTTGAGAGAGACCTCTCTGAGCTGAAAATGCAGTAACTTTATATAATACCTTAGACATTAGGTGAATAATAATGTGTGACTTCAGGGTAATGAAGCTACACAGAATAATGATGATACTAGCTAATATTTCTGCGGTCGAACAGTTCGGCAGTGAGCAGCTTTGTTTCTGACAGTGTCCTGCAAAAATACAGTACAAATTTTTTTTTTAGAGGCATAAAATTATGACTTGGAACCTTACTGAGATTACAAAATTATGGTTACCATATCTAATGAGGATTAAAAGGACTTTTTAAGCAAAATTTTGAACTGCTTCATCATTTATGGCAGGTGACTGAGCAATAGTCATTTATCCAGTGGGCCAAAGTGAACTCATATGCAGAGAAACAGGTTGTAGGGGCTGTGGGTGCTGTGGGGAGCACCCTCCACCAGGGACCAGTGGTCTTAAACACGACACACTGGTTTGTGTCCAGGGCATCAGCTCGGTGTCACCTCCAGGAGCAAAACTTGTTGGAAAGTAATGTGACCCCTGGGAATACATGTTTTTGGCATGGAGGCCTTATTTCCTCCATATGTGTGTTGAGCTCTAAAGCACAGTGTTTGCTTCAGACACTTTTACAGACTGTCTGAAAACCAGAGAGGGTGCAGGTGACAGCTCTGAGACCAACCAAAAGGCTGGAAAGCATCTTCTGGTGGAAAGGGTAGGTGCACAATCCTTTAGGCATACCAAGAAAAAGTTAAAGGATTTTGGTTATAGACGGTAAGTATTTACTCCAGGACTAACTGTCTTCCAATGCAGCAAGATATAAAAAGATCTCGTGGCTGGAGCTGGACAAATGTGCATGATGAAAAGGCTACGCATTTCACCAGAGAAATACTTAGCTACTGGTGTGGATTGCAAGAGGTTACTGTGGCTTTTCTACCATTAGCAATTTTTAAATCGAGAATAGATGTTGTTGGTTTTTATAATCTAAGAGATTTACTCAAGTTTAAACTGGATCAGATTCAAGGATGTTCTGTGTCTTCAATTATGTGGTTAGGTGACCATATGGCAACTCCTAGTTTATAATCTGAAAATCCCTTTGCTCTGACAAATAGGGCTGGAGGAGCTTTTGCTGTGATTGATGACTTGGACTGATGGATGCTCATTATGTTTACTGAGGTCAACACTCACCTTTCTTCCTTCTGAACCAGCTTAGCACTGACTGGTCCTGTCTGCAGAGCTGCACGAAGCAGACCTGTCCTGCCTAGCCCAAGGACACTCCTTTTTCACTTATTTCTCTCCTCCCAGGCTGGAACCCCACATTCATTTTTCCGAGGAGCAAGGAACCACCTTGAGCCGGGAAACTTCTGTAGCGCTTTGAGAGTAACCATTCACAAAGACCTTACAGCTCTGAACTACAGCACGCACAAAGAACACTTTTTTTGTAGCAAATACAAAATGCTGCAATAAGCTTTGCTGAAATGAAACCTCTATAAATGAAACCACTCTATTAGTGGTAGGGGAGCTTTGTATGTTAGTGACCAAGGATTTGACGATCAGATAATTGTGATTATGTGTTCTTTCCAGAACAACTTGCATTATTTAAGAAGAAAATCAAACTCCAATCAAGCTGTTCAGAGGTTTTCAAATATTCAAATACAGAGCTCCCAGCTTTAGCCATTGGGGTACACTGCAAAATGCAGCTAAGCAGGCAAGAGGCACAGGCTTTATTGCACTGACTGCACTTAAAAATACAAAAAGTTCACCGAAAAGCCTGCTCTTGTGAACTTTCAACCAGCATTTGCAAACTAACAAGCCATAGATTATTTATATAATAAATGGATGCATATCTGTCCAAATGTTTAATAAAGATACTGTGTGAGAAGCACGAAACAAGTAATTTACCTCTGCAATGACAATGTATTTCTTTTATTGTATAAAGGACAGATGCAATAGCAGTTTAGATCCTTTGAAGATTTCATGTTGAGAAAATGATACTCTGACAAGAATTGTACAAAAAATATATTGGAACAGGAATTGTCAGGTCAGGTGAGACTAAAATTTGATAATGATTGAATTCTCTTCAGCTGGTATTGATATGTCTGTATATATATATATATGCCCCATTTAAATAATATCTTGATACTAAAAGGTAAACTGAACTGTGCAATGTGATCCAGTAAAACCTGTGTTTATAAGTGCACTTTGTACGCTGGAAGACATGGGGACAGTGATACTATGGATTTTTAAAGGTCAAGTCAGCTGTCCTGGTTACTTTGGCTAATGGAGTATGCCTGACCCAAAAGGGTGAACACTATTTGGCCTACGGTTGCCATATATCACTACAACTGCTTGCTCCCTGTGTGTGCTCTCTCTGCAAAGTACTGATCAAGTACACATGAATTACATCTACACCAGCAAAATAATGGTGATTTTCATTTCCCCTTTGGTCCAAGAGACATGAACACAACCTCCCACCCCAGGCTGACAGCTACTGCCCTGTTGCCAGCAGAGCTGGCGCCAGGACTGGCAGTCTGGTAAAATGAGTCGAAAATACTATTTTTCCACATGCACTCATGTACCAGTTGCAGTTCAAATATATTGAAGAAGTTTTCGCTCTCTAAATGTATCTTCACGTATCTGCATGTCAGATTTATGCTGTTGTCAATTCATTTTATATTTTGCATCACACCAAGTGCCTACTTGGATATTTGGGCTTGACAAGAACAGGAGGGAAGTGAGGAAAGGGGAGAGTTTAAAATTACTTCTAAATGTATTAGTAGCATTTCTAAACTTGGGTCTGGGTCTACTGAATCTTTGGCAGCACATTTTGAGTCTCAGAACTGGAGTGGTGGTTGCCCATCAAGACTGGGCAGTTTCCAGGATGGAAGCTGGCACTAACCACACTTGCAGCATGAGGTCTGCTGTTCTATAAGCATGGGTCTGCTCACTGATCTTGCTTAAGTCTTTTCATTTAAGCAGAGAAAAAATGCTTCTTTTGAGTTTAGCTTCTCCAGCCTAAGAGGACGAAATGATGCCTGTGCTTCTTGCAGCCAAAGGACTCACAAAGCCTTGCATTTTTAGAAGAGGTAAGTGGTGGAGGAGATGGACCTGCAAAGGTAAGAAGGAACACTCCTTAGAGCTAGAAATTACAGAACAACTCTTCTTAAGATCCCAAGCTCTAGTTCTATGGATTACAGTAGAGAATCTCTTGTCACACTAAATACTGCTTTACTGCTACTATCAGTATCAGGCAAGGAGATCCTACAAGTACTCACAAGCCAATGATATCGCTCCATAGAATGCTATTAGAATAGCAGAAGGTGAAGCCAGATGATGGAAAACACATTTGTCAAGAGTTTGGTGTGACAGACATCCATTCCTGAGGTTGTGCTATAGTATCTGTTTTATATTCCTACACAGGGTTTTGTAACAGTGAGAGGAAGTGGTCAATCCTTTCAAATTTGAGAGAGTGGTGCTGGCATTGATTTCTGTGGCTACAGTCATGTGTCAAGAGATTATTTGTGCTGGCACAGTCAGTTCAATACATGTCTACGTTCTTGATACTTGAATCTCAAAAAGTTCACTAGAAGACATGCCAGTAAGCTGTTATTTTCTCTAAGTACCAGTTCTCCATAGATGTAATCATAGTAACAGCCATCACATTTGTGCTAACACTGGCCAATAAGGGTTGAAATCTTGGCCCTTTGGAAATATTTGGTTAAGATTTGGCCGAGAAGTGAAAATAGGTCTTCACACAAAAATAAAAGTATGGAGGAAAAATAGAGTTCTGTGTAATAATAGTAAAATGCTTTTGTTTTTCAACAACCTGAATGTCAATGCCCTTATTCTATAAAAAGTCCAAATTTGTTTGTGCTAAAAGGAACCCCCCAAAACAGTTCACTCCTTATTTTCATCTTTCCCTCCAAAATGGAAATCCTGTCAGGACTGTGTTTTAATCTAGATGCTGGCAGAACCACAGCCCAGATAGATACTAGGTGGCATAATGAGTGGTGATGGGGCGAATCACATGTACACTGAATGCCTTCTGGTGAATGCAGAGATTTGGTTCATGTTCTTAAAAGCTACTGATGTCACAGAGAGCATCCAGCCTTCAGACAGTATCCTCTTTGCAGAGGTGATCTAGGAAGTGCCCTGCACTAATCAAAGCAAGTTTGTCCCTTGGTTTTAATTGACTTTGGAAGCCATCTCTGTAAGAACAAACACCTGTGGCACCAAATATCTAAACCATGAAAAACATTGTGGAGCATCAGGTTCTTTACCTGTAAGCCATATGATATTTCTGACTAAATGTTTCTAAAAGCTGACTTGTTTGGTAAGGAAGGAAAGTTTATTGGACTCACAGATATGCCTCAACTTTTTGATGACCATAGGAATTATTACAAGCATGTCATACAAAGATTCAAAAATGTTTCAAAAAAATTAGAGGTTATGTGGGATTTTTCTATTCTAGGCTCTTTACCTTTTTTCTTTTAGACTTAGTGTTTATTTATTCATGATGGTGTTTTCTTTTTGGTTTCTTTGCTGATTTGCTCAAAACGTGGGCAGCGTCAGCACCAGGAGCAACAGCAGATGGCAGCACCAAGCTGCTGGATCTGCGCTGTCAGCATAAACGTGGGGGAAGAACACAGAGCGAGACGAACAAAAAGTTTCTGAGTTTGTTTGCTTTCAGATTTCCTTCCTTTCTCTTATTTGTTGGGGGGTTTTTTTCCCCCTTCTGATTTTTCTATTCACTATTTGAAAAAAAAAAAAAAAAGTACAGCAGAGGAGGAAAATTGCTATGTCAGGTCATCCTGTATTGATTTAGTAAAAGATAGTAAGACCTGATATGACCTGCTGAAAAGATGACATGAGGTTATGGCCTAGCCTACCAGCACTTCACGTCGTATTAAACACTCCACAGGGGCAACATCTGGAGGGTTAAACAACTGCTGGGTAATGCAATTTTAAATACCACTTCATCAAAGTAATAGACTCCACAGGACCCTCTTGGGATCTGTAAACTGATGTGCTCCAGGCTTTGTGTGCTGCGGACCTTTTGTGCAACACATTAGGCAGAGCCTGATAGCTCTGACTATAGCAGAATGATAAAACTGAGGTTTGCAAATTCATCTACAGCACAACACCTCACTGGGCCTGGGATCCAACGCATGGTCTTTATAATTTTTCTCTTCTTTTTTTTTTTTTTTTCCATCAAAACTTGATATTTTGTGTATCCAAAATTACTGTGAGCAGAGGAAAAAACTTTAGAAGAACAGATTAAGGCTATTTTAACAGCAAAAAGGAAGATCACATCCTTTTTTTATGTTCTACAGGATGGTTACAGAGAAGGGAGCAAATCTGTATGCTCTACATAACCAGCCAAGCTTTCAATCTGAATAACAAAAGGATTCCTCAGGTCCTTAGCAGACCTGGCTCCTCTCCTGCATTCTTCAAATACAATCCAACTGTAGCTCCAGCAACACAAATCATGAAGGAAATGCGGTCTCCAATTTGGTCAACCATGGAGGCTGGTGCCACCGTCTATCTGCAAAGCAACATACCTGACAGATAGTTCAATTGTATCCAATTTTCCAAAATAGCTCCTTCCACTATCTAAGAGCTGTTAAACAACAATTAAGGAAAGTTCCATTAAATAATTAATCAGTTTAGTCTCATTGAATAATTAATCACTGTAAGAGAGGACTGCCAAATAACTTTTTCTATTGACTGCTAGTGCAACATTTGCTTTCTGATTCTAAATCCAGCCAAACCATTAGCCCACACAGATCCCTGCATCTGGGCAGACAGAATTTGATAGCTGTCACTGATTGACCTTTGTCACTACCAGGAGCATGTGGAAGGACACTTGGTAACTCCTTTCCAGGAAGAAAAAATTAGGGTAAAACTTGGAGCTGACATGAGCTGGAATCGTTCAGCTGAAGTCAATGGAAAAGCTTCAACTCTTTCTGAGCAAGTATCTGCCCTTGGTGCTGTCCTTGCCTGCAGATCTTTCTCTTTGCTTTACAGCAATCATTTCAGATTAAAAGGCAGAGGAAAATTCTTCAATTACCTCATGTAGTTTCAGTTCAGATATTCTGGGTAGGTTTTTGTGTGACACTTTTCAAAGAGTGATGGAGTCATAGAGCAGGGGGAGGAGGTCTGAATCTGACTATAGCCACCATCGGCATTTTATTCTTGTTACTGGCTACTTGTATACTTTGGGAGGTCATATAGAGATTGGAGAAAGGTCTTGTTTCATCTCTATCTCCACCAAGCTACAGAAAATAGTCTTTAGCTACTCTGGTGTCAACAGGAGCACAGCCCTGAGTCATCTCTGAAGTGGATGCTGCAGCTTCACTTGACATCCTCCATGCCATTCCTGCACAAAGTGTTTATATCAGGCAGTACTACCCACAGCTAATAATATTAGGTAAACTATTCTTTGGAAACCACAACATTTTTGAATGCAAACATATATATATATATGAAAGATGCTCTCCCCTCACTAAACTAGCTGGTGGCCTATGCTTTTGAAACAAACTCTTCTAAGACTGCAGGCATGTGAGCTACTGTAGTTTACTTACCAGAATTATTTTCCATCCCTCATTACTGCTGAGGAGACCACGGCTGCCCTCCATCTGTGGAGAAGTCTTCACAAGAAAATGGGGAGTAGTAGGGAAACAGCATGGATTCTCCAAAGAATGCATTAGTTTATTTATTTATTTCAAACGTCTTTCATGTCTTGGCTTTGTGCATCTTTTCCAAGAAGCAAATGCTTCACAGATGGAAAGAAGCAATTTTCAGTTGTAAAAATTCTAAACAGTTCAGGTGAAATGAAAAACAGAACTTCCTGGAGACATGCCAGCTTTTTCTTTTTATTCACTTTTTTTTTGCCCCAGCCTCACTTTGATTGTGAAAATATTCATCCACCTCCAGACTTTATAGCATGAGAAATGCCCTGCCTGTGTCTAATCCATGTCTGAAGTATTACTGCAGATTGATTAGAAAGGAAGGCTCCTATTTCCACACAGACACTACACATCTGCTCTTATTTTCTGAAGGGTAGATCCACAGTAACCCTACTGCAAAAATTGAGTCTTGCATAAACCAAGCTTATACTGGTATAGCTCCTCTTTTGGAGGAAGCTCTGCTGTGTTGTCAAATTAAGGTAGTGAAATGAAGGGAAAAAAAGCATAGGTGATTTGTGAGAAAGAGTAATGAGCATACTTTTGGAACACCTCCTGCTGATAAAACCTTTTAGGATTTATGGCAAATCAAGTTAGCAGGAGCTTTAGTAAATACCCTCATAACCCTTGGATATCACATGCTGCCTCTGAGGCAGTTAAAATCTACTGCATGCTCCCCATGGGGAGCTTAACTCATCCTTCAGGATATCTGTGTCAGAGCTAGACACCTATAGCCAGACACCTATATATCTATGGCCTACTATGTGTAGACTGAAGCATGGCAGTGGACAAAACAATGTCTTCCTTCCAAAACAATATCACCTACTACTGGTGGCTGTGGATATGGAGCTGGAGCAATCCCGCATGGGGCAGGCATCTGCCATGGGGGAAACTAGCACAGGGGATGGGAGTAGCTTCTGGGTGCCAAGCAGATGGGTCCAGTTCCCTGGACTCTAAATCATTTGGGACACTCAGGATCAAAGATTGAAAAAAG
This sequence comes from Xenops minutus, assembly GCA_035221455.1. NCBI lineage: Eukaryota > Metazoa > Chordata > Aves > Passeriformes > Furnariidae > Xenops > Xenops minutus. Next base: position 47,098,151 of record JAWWEE010000105.1, on the reverse strand, counting down.
TAGAGAAGAAGGCCTGTAATAATTAGCTGCCATGTCCTGGGGAATGCAGCCCTGGAACACACCAATGCACAAAGCTCACTCACTGGCCCTTTGAATATTGCAATGGATTTTACAATGCACACTTGACAAGCATGTCGTGCGGGGCTTTAGAGGAAGAGAGTGAAACACTCAGCAGTGGTTGCTGAATCAGGGTCTGAGTGTGTAATCCAAGGTTATTTGCTATAAAATCTAGGACATCCCCTTAAAAATGTTGAGTTGTGCAGGAAATGTCTGGTTACTGGTGTAACTGTTTGCAAGATAGACAAACTCATCAGGCTCTGACTCCTAAGTCTTATGACAATAATGCATTTTCTTCCAGACATTTCCAATTGCATATCTGATACACATATTGCTTGGCCAAAATGACTTATTAGTGATTTATTTGGAATATCCAGCCTTTACCATATGACATCACCTCCTTAACTTGATGAAAAAAAGGTTTAGATGAAATTCTTCCCATTAAAAATAATGGGGCAATGTTTTCTTGATGCCAATATTTACTGATATCAAAGGAAAATATTGTCTGGGTTATTTGTCTTAATTTAGCCCAAACAGTACACAAAGCACAGCGTACAAAAACAATATGTTCCTTCTTCTAAACCAGATCGTCACTTACTAATTGCTATATGATTTGAATGAAAACAGAGGCATGATTCAGTGACGCTTTAGAGAAATTATCTCACTATATTTGTTTCTCTTCTTACCCTGATTGATAGACGGGCCATATAAGATGACTTTCTCTATCTGTCTTCACAAAGAATCTCAGAAGGGTTTCTTTTAAACTGTCAATTATCCAAAATGCAGGAAAATGAGACCTAGATCCTTTGCTAAGTTCTCCAAATGAAGTCACAATATGTATATGTATACAGGTAGTAAAATACAGAGCATATGTATTTGTATGTCTGTCTGTGTGTGTGTGTGCCCACACATATATAATTAATTTCATGCTATAATTAAAGCTTACAGATCTCAATGGTATTTGAGTATTCCTAAAGTTCAGATGTTGCATTTAAGTTGGATTTGGATAGGTTTTGCACAGGCCATTCAACATATCTACATACAGCATAAAATCCAATCCTCTATTAGGGAAAACTAATTTGAGAACTGATATGCCCAGAGAGGATCTTTTGCTTCTGAGCATGGACCTGGAAGCAGACAGAACAGAGATGTGCCTTACCTTCCTGTGAATTCTGTTCTGTTTTGAAACTCATGTGGAAATTCAAGGGTTGCAAGCTCAGTTAAAGAATCAGAGAAAAATAATTTAAAGCCAGGACTGACACACAAATACATAGAAGACTTTGTACAGAACTAGTCTGCTTCCAGCACACCAGGAAAACAAGACTTGAGCCAAGATTTTTAACTGAGGTGACTATGACACATTTGACGATGAATGAATCTGCCTCTTCTCTTTTGCATTTCTATTGCTTAAGAAATCTTTGTCAGAAGTCACAAAGGCATTTTCAGACCTTTCTACCACAACACCCCTTGTTTAAAGGCATTCAGCAGATCTTTGCTTTCATCCACATTGGGCCCTTTCTCCTCCTGCCTCCTTTCTAGCAGTTCCCATTCCAGGCTTCTGCTCCAAGGGTGGTGTGTTGCAATGGGAACCATGTTCTCTCAGTGGACACATCAAAGCCTATTCATGGATGACTCCTGCACTTCAGCGACTATAAACAAGCCCAAAACAAACCATGCCAGACACATCCCATGCGAACTTTTAGCCATAGCTCATGAGGAAGGAGGAGGGAGGTTTTCTGCCTGAGTGCCACTAGATGGAGTGAAGCCAAAACTGTAGATTTTATTAGTCTTGCATGGAAACGGATCCTTTTTCTAAATAGAGTTTTGGTGGGGTTTTTGTGTGTGTGTGTCTCTCTTTTTCTTTTTTTTTTTTTTTTTTATGTTGGGGCATGGTTGTGATGTTGTTTTTGTGTTTACCTTTTTTTCTTAACTAAATTTATAAGCTGAAAACCAAGCCTATCTGTTTCTGTAGTGAAAGAGCCTTGTTTATATTAGTAGTATGTTACACTGATTTGTAACTAGGATTCACTCAAAAAGGATTCATGGCATACAGACTTTCCAGTTTGTACATTGAAAGACTGGTTACCTTCTTTGTCTTCCAGCATCCAATTCAGACAAGTAGATAGGAGTGTGAACTATGGAGAGGGTCCTCATGCTGTAATTGAGCAGGTACACAGCTTCTTTCTTCAGGCATCTAACGTAGATCATTAACATCTGGCGGTGCTGACTCCTTAAAAGAGTTTAGCAATAGTCCATCTTCCTTTTTTTCTCTTCCACCTTGTTAGCACCCCTTTTGCACTTGTCCATGTGGGCATCTAAACTCCCATCCTCTTCTCAACTAATTAAATACTTCTAATACATGGGGAAAATAACAAAATATTTCTTCTCAGTGTGCAGCATATTATCACTTACACTGTTTTCACAGCACAGTTGGTATTCCCAGATGTGCTCAGCATTACCCTAGTTCTGTTTCCAACTAGGGGAGTTTTGTTACTGCTTTAAATGTCAGGTGACAATATGATAACAGTTATGGTTTCTGAAAATCTACTACATGCAGATGTGAATTTTGAAAAGCACAGTGCAGTTTGAATGGTGAGCATACCTACAAAAAGTTCATTACATTGTTGTGTTTTCAATTATATCAAATCTGCATAAGCCTGAAACAGCTGAAGTCCCTGAAAGAAAGTCTAAAGGTGCTTTATGTAGTTTTGCTTAGTTAATAGAATAGAATAGTACTATTTCAGTTGGAAGGGACCTACAAAGATCATTTAGTCCACCTGCCTGACCAAGGGCCGACCAAGTTAACGCATGTTGTTAAGGGCATTGTCCAAATGCCTCTTAAACACTGACGTGCTTTGGGCATCAAACACTTCTCTAGGAAGTCCATTCCAGTGTTTGATCACCCTCTTGATATCTATTAAAGTCTTAAGAACCTTTATGTCCTGTCATATCTTATTTGGCAAGAAAGTAAGGAATTCATTAATTCTCTTCCTTGAATCCAAATTATATGCTATTTTTTACCTTTATTCCTTCTGAAGCAGGAAACACTGCTACTTTGCAGACTTTGGAGGTCTTCTGCTAACCAAATGAAAGTCTTGCAGATCTCTGCTACTGTTAATGCTTTCCCAGATGAAGTTGCTTGGATGTTATTTTTTTTTCTACCAAGTGAGGCTCCTTTTTACTGTACTCGGTGATGAAATGATTTAAGGCAATAGCTGGTCAGAAATCCAAATACATCTCATCAAGAGCCTTTTAAAAGAAAATGTTGTTGAGGAATGTTTCTGCTTGAAGAATAATCTTGTATTTTCTCCAGGAAGTTTTGAACAGATTCAGGAAAAAATAGAAACTTTGAAGCAGTGATGCTTAAATGTGATACTTAAAATGTTATATTACGGTAGTTTTGCAAACTTTTTTAGAAAGCAATGAAATTAATAATGAAAACAGAACAAGATATTATAAATGTAATTTATATTCATTGATCTTTTGACTCTAAACAGCATTTTGTTTGAGATTTAAAAAAATGATTAGTGGAAATTACAAGTTACCAAAAAAAAAAAAAAAAAAAAAGGTTGGCATTTCAGTGTAGAGTGCACACCAATTTGAAATACAAACAATGTTTCTGCATGCAAGAGTATTCCAATCTCTTCTGCAGGGCTTCCCATGCCAGATGATTACCTCTCCATATTGTGCATGCACACTTCAAGACTCTCCGGGTTTAATAATCAGGGAAAGATTGTGAGATCTCTGTTGTGCAAGCAAAGCTGATTTTTTCCATTCCAAGACTAGTGAAACAGAGTGAAAGCCAGACATTCTTGTCATAGACAGGAGAAGAAGAGTAGGCAGGAATGTAGGAGGGATGAAAAAGAGCCAAGGAAAAGCATTAGTGGTCCAGGCTTGCTGCTCCCGATCCTTCCAGGGCAACAGGGAAACTGAGCCCAGCTGGACTGCTTCCAGGACAGAACTCTGACAGCTTCCCACATCCCAGCTCTTTCGTCAGCAAAGCAGTGGAAACATCCAGATTAGACTTCTAGAATGGGCAGTCTGATTTTCCCCTCTCTTTTCCATGGTAGTATCCTGCCAGAGCCTACCACTAGCTCCGATTTTGACTAGTAATTTGCTTACATTGTTTGGCTCAAGAACACCATGCCAGAATCTACAGGGTCTTTAGGCGAGGTGCATATATTCTTCTACCAAAGCACATGAGCCTCTCAGCGACCAAATTATTTTTCTTACCAAAACTTTATACTGGATGGAGCTGGATGTATGATGACTTCCCAAACAGGAGTTTGGCAAGGCTATGCTAAGTGCTAGAGGACTTTTTGACACAAAAATTTAAGGATTCCTTTACCCTTCTTCACTGATAAATTTCTGATTATATTAACTTCCTCTTCCTTGACAACCCTGCTGGAGTATTGGTTCAGTATATGTCAATAGCTCTTGCAATTAACAAAGACTTTCTTTCAGGGCTCTCACACATCTTCTAACTATTCCTCATCATAGTCTCTTCACAAAAGTGGGCACCACTGCATTAAAAATGTGCTACGAAGGAGTTTGTGATTTTTTCTTTCTTTTATTAAACACTTTGACACTATTAAACACTAGTATTCATATAAATTTCTAATCTGCATGGGTGGAGGTATCTACAAAAACTACCTAATTTCAGTTTCTTAAAAATTACACAACAAATACAAAGGACTTCCGTAGATTTTTTGGTACTCAATGGAGAGAAAGAAAAACTTTCATAAAGCAAGTAATTTCTTCTTAAGCTATGTGTGTGAGGTTATGGTACCAGTAAATCCAAGGCTATCTTTTTCTTTCTGCCAGTCACAAAAAGGCGCTTATGTGACTAACTTAAAGTAGATCATTAATACTTTAGAAGGTAAAGTTGAATGAGAAAAATCCCAAAAGCTATGTCTTAACTTTATCTTCTCATGAAAAAATGGGGTTTTAGCAGCCAAAAAGCTCTGTATCAGACTATAGCTATGCATATGCTAATGCATGTGTGTTTAAATATTAATGAATCTATCCCAACCTTATACAGGTACAAGTATATTATTCTAATTTCCAACAAATACATGTATTTCAAGATAAATTTTATTTCTGTCTCCTTCCTTCTTGACCTACCTTTCTATCTCTTCACAATCTGGAAGACATAATTCTTGGTATGTGGTCATAAATTTTTTAATCTATTGAAGAAAAACCCTTTGGAAACATCTCATTCTCTTGATTGCCTATCATTTGGCTATATTCTATAGTACAAAAGTGGCTTTAGAATTAGGTTGCTTCCTCTTGCTCAGCTTGTAAGCCTCAAGTCTCTATATAATTTTGCAGCTGTGAAATATTTCATTCTAAGGCTGTAAAGGTTTCCTTCACTGTTGTTCAGCCAGGACCACCGAGCAAAGAGGAGAAGAAATCCTGCTAGGGGCTGTGCCGGCTGTGCCTGAGGTCAGAGCAGGGGAAAGTGAGTGGCTACAGCTCATGTACACACAGTGTTTGCCCCCTGTGTTTGTGCCTGGGAGCACGGGAGCTGACAGCCTGCACCCAGGACAGGCAAAGCTCTGGCAGTGTGTCCTTGCCATTCAAAGCTGTTATTCAGCCTCCTCAGTGCTAGGCTTGTCTTCAGTCAGGAAGGAAAATCATGCCAGTGAAAGCGATTCTTTTTTGATATGGAAAAACGTCAGAAGGGGCTAGGATAAGATTAGAAAAACAATTTCCTTTGCTGACCAAACACAAATTTAAAGCCAGATCACCAAAGGTGAAATGTCACTACACCAAGTTATGCAGTTTTCACTTCCCAGTTAATCCTTATTTCAAGGTAATGAAACTTAACTGTCAGCTGGAATACTGTGTCCAGCCCCAGTATCTACACCTTCAAAAGGGTTTTGAAAAATTGGAAAGCATTCAGGAAACTGCTTCAGGAATGCTTTGAGAACTCTTTAATCCAGCAGACAAAGGCATAACAAGATCCAGTATCAGAAAGCTGTGTTTTGAAATAATCAGATTAAAATAAAGGTTATGAGACTTGCATAAGCAGGGGAGGACTTACTAGATTATCCATCACTGCAAACTTTTGAATCTAGACTGGTTTATCTTGTGAAAAAGATCATCCTCTCCTTAAGTAGAACAATAGGTCTGAGACCAGAGTTAGCAAGTTGTTTTATCAGATTCCACTTGGGCCTTGGTAAACAGTAGGTCAATGTGAATTAAGGTGCTTAATTTCAAGCATTATGTCTCATGTCTTCGCTTTTTGAGCATACACTTAAAAGTTGGTACAATAGTCTCATGCCCCAAGGAAAACCCAAGCCAAGCTTTACATAAACATTGATCTTTGGTTATTTTAATCTATGGTCTTAGAGTCTTATAGTTACAAAAAATATATTGTGTCTTTTTTTTTTAGTAGAGATGTGAGTTATGATCCAAACATATATACGTTCAAAGAGCTGGGGAAGAGGTTATGTTGCAAAGAACAATTACAGATAACAACTTGCTCTAAGACTCCTTCTTTTCATACTTATTCAATGTGTGCTTGCAAATCTTAAGCTCATCACATTTGGCCAGTATTTACAGCCACTCAGCCATATTTTCGCTAAAAGAATTTACTTGAGACCATTCATATTTTTTATATTTGACACTTTTATTGCGCTGGTTACCTGATATTGTTTATGCTACCTGAGTGGACGAGAGGTCAAACACATCCAATGCAAATACTTCCACATATGGGGTATTCACATATCTTTGCTTGAATAAAATTTCATTACTTATTCAAAATATGAAAAAGCACAAAAGCAAAACTGAAATTATTTGAAGTCCTTGAAATATTCTCTCAGTACTTTGTACTGGTACAATGAACTTTCAGTGGCCTGATATATCAGACTTGTGATGTCCCCTTCTATTTTACACATCATCTTTTTTAGGTGCTATGCCACAGCTTTTATCTATTGCTGCTTCATCTCTGCTTTCTATGTAACTTCATAGCTGTCAAATCCTTCTGTCACCAGAACTTTCTGTGACTTTTCCTCATGGCTGTTTTCCTGTCATCCTGACCACTCCAAATGCAGGTTATTCCACTCCCAAAGACCCTAGATTTAGAAAAGTATTTTACTTGTGAAAATTTGGAGGCATATGTATGAGTCACCTTGCTATAGCTACACTGTGAAGTTCTGTTCATCTGAAGTGCATTTTTCCACTGCAGATGTCCAGGGCACGTGAACAAATCATATAATACTTCCTATACATAATAATTCACTACAGGAAGCAATACTTCCACTGTGTATATGCACAGCACTTCAGGAGCAGCAGAAGTTCTAACCCTTGTCTCTGAACACTAAGCCCCAGAAGTTTGTTTGTGAATTTCCTCATGGTTAGAGAGAATGGCACTAAGCCTGTCCTCTTATATAATATTTAAGCAGACAGTGATGGTATTGAAAGCAGATCTGTAGACATGCTTATATATTCAGAAGTTTGTCTGTTTACTTCTAATGATGTAAATTGGCTTGCTAGAAAAACACACACCTCCATTTTCAACAAAAAGACTCATAAGGTTGTTAAATGAAAGCACAGATCTAGGACTAGAAGAAAAACAGTTATGGGAGGCCTTGCCTCTTGTTTCTAGAGTGATTTTAATGGTCTAATATTGTTTCATTAGCATGCAAATTTCTCCTTGTTTCTGTCCAGGTGTATATAGAAAATATAGAAATTGTATAGAAAAATGGATTATTTATATCTTAAACAGTATGGCACGAAAGAAAGATAAGTGTACACAGCACTACTGTCATTTTTAACTTGCTGAAGATTCTGAAGTACTTTGGAGCTGGAGGCTTTATAAATATTTGGTTGTAATCAAATACATCCTTTGGAGAATCACTGAATCACAGATTATGCCAATTTGGAAGGGACTCACAAGGATCATTGAGTCCAACTCCTGGCCCTGCACAGGACCCATTCCCAAGAGTCACACCATGTGCCTGAGAGTATTGTCCAAACACTTCTTGAACTCTGGCAGGCTTGGTGCTGTGACCACTGCCCTGGGGAGCCTGTTCCAGTGCCCGGCCACCCTCTGGGTGAAGAACGTTTTCCGAGAGAAAACATGATGCTTTTCCAAATGCAGCGTCAAGCACTTATGACACCTGCAGACCCTGTAAAATAATAAACATTTCTGCACTGCCTGGACTGCTCTGCCTTCTCTGTGGATGAGTCCCTTCTTGTCCCTGCATAATTTAATATAAATTAAAATATATAGCATATTTTTGTATTATTGTTATCAAAATGGTTTTACTGATGCACTGATTATGCATTTATGTGACCAGTAAGACATCTCATTATCTAAAAAGTGAATAATTACCAAGTGTTAGGTATAGCTACCTGAAGCAGCCCTCCTTTTGATGTTTCTTATTCTGACAATAATTCCCATCCATCCCTGAGAAACTCACAGAATCACAGACTATCCTGAGTTGGAAGGCACCCACAAGGATCATCGAGTCGAATTCCTGGCACTGCACAGGACAGCCCCAAGAATCACACCATGTGCCTGAGAGTGTTGTCTAGATGTTTCTTAAACTCTGTCAGGCTTGGTGCCATGAAAACTTCCCTAGGGTGCTTGTTCTAGTGCTCAACCACCCTCTGGGTGAAGAATCTTTTTATAATATCTAATATAAATCTCCTTTGAGACAGCTTCATGCCAGGCCTTTGTGTGCAGTTCCTGGTCACCAGAGAGAAGAGACTGGTGTCTGACCTTCAGCTTTCCCTTTCAAGGAAGCTGGTGATCACACTGGACCACTATGGACCACAAACTCCTGCAAGAGTTTTCTTGGATATTCATAAAAGCTAGATCATTTTTGAGAATGGACAGACATCTGCATTCATTTAGATTCCTGCTCAGCCTTCCACATGGCAGCAGGAGAGCCAAGTGAACAGTGAGAGGTCCTCATGGAAGTCAGGGCAGCAGAACAGGGGCAACTGACTGGGCTTCCCCGGCTGGAGTGGGAAGACAGCATTTTGGAACAGGGAATTTGGGAGAGAGCTGTTCAACTGCTAGATTTACTCTTGAGATTATCTTGTTTGGTAGCTCTGCTCTTTTATCAGTTTGAACTTGATATCGTCCCTCAAATTCAAGAAATTCTTAGACTCTTCAAGAAGAGGAAAAGACAAATCTTTATTTAGTTTTTTCTTAAATTCACTGTCTGTAAATATTCTCAATATATAAAAATGTTTTACTGCATAACACAGTATTTGGGATAATTTTTTATTTTAAAGAAGACTCTTGATAGTGAATCCACCCACATCTGACAAAGATCTCTTATTAACTACCAACAAATAAAGAAGGAATTGAAGGAATTAAGAAAAAGTGCTAGATTGGTTAATATACATATATCTCTAAGTTTAGCTTGACAATTTAGTCAGAACTGTGCAGACATTATTGTGTGACATTGGGAGCAAAGAGAAAGAAAAAATAATCCCATAATTTACATGGAATTAATGAAGTATTAACTGTGCATAAACTGTGTAAAACTGGCCAGGGAAACTAACAATACTTGGTAAAAATAATTCAATCCACAGTCAAACTGCACAATAAAAACAGGCTGGTGCTATTCAAGCTGGTACATTTCACTTTAAAAGCCACATAAATATTCCTAGATTCCCAGCAAATCATGGATTCCACTTGTTTCGGCCAAAGCTCAGTCCCATTCTATTTCATGCAATACATGTGAGTGCTTTTGTAGCGATACAAATTTTGTTGTTCAGTTTTCCTGGTCCCTGATCATATCTACTTATTTCCTAGGTTTATGAAAAAAGTATCTTAAGAAAATAACATAGAACCATAGAATGTTTAGGATTGGAAGGAACCTCAGAGATCATCTAGTCCCAACTCCACCTGCCATGGGCAGGGACACCTCCCACCAAACCAGGTTGCCCAACCTGGCCTTTTATATGCCAGGTTTAGGGCACCCACAGTCTCCCTGGGCAGCCTTTTCCAATATCTTACCACCCTCACAATAAAGAATTTCTTCCTAATATCTAAACTAAGTTTCCCTTCTTTCAATTTGCACCCATTACCGTCTGTCCTATCACTAGATTTCTTGAAGAAGAGTCTTTCTGTGGCTTCCCTTTAGGCCCATTCAGATATTGGAAGGTTTCTATGAGGCCTTCACACAACCTTCTCTTCTCCAGACCAAACAGCCCCAACTTTTTCAGCCTGTCTTTGTAGGGGAGGTGCTCAAGTTCTCTTATCAACTTTGTGGCCCTCCTCTGGACTTATTCCAACAGTTCCACATCCTTCTTATACTAGTAAGCGCCAGATCTGTACACAGTATTCCAGGTGGGTATCACAAGAGAAGAGTAGAGGGGGAGAATCACCTCCTTTGACATGCTGGCCTGCTCCTTTTGATGCAGCCCAGGACATAGTTTGCTTTCTGGGCTATGAGCACACACTGCCAGCTCACGTTGAGTTTTTCATCAACCATCACCCCCAAGTCTTTGACCATAGTGTTGCTCTCAACACTTCTCTGCCCAACCTGTATGTGTACCTGAGATTACCACGATACTGGTGTTGGACCTTGCACTTTGCTTGGTTAATCTTAATGAGGTTGGCATTTGCCCACGTCTGAAGCCTGTCAAGATCCCTCTGGGTGGCATACCTGCCCTGCAGTGTGTTGACTGCACCACACAGCTTAGTGTCATCAGTGAACTTGCTGAGGGTGCACTCAATCCCACTGGCCATGTCACTGACAAAGTTGTTGAACATAAACGGATCTAGACCAGACACTATGTTTTCAAGGACTTGTATGGACAGTCAGATGTGGCAAATGTGACATTATAGAATATTCTCTGCTCTGTCACCTCATCACCTCATTCAGTAGCAGCTGAGTATTATTTCTCCACAACATTTAGCTGGCATGTTCATAATATGTTTGAAATATTGAAAGAGAATGCTATTCTTTTGTTTAAACTGATGATTTCACTTAAATGCTTGTGTATTTCCCAAAACATCCACTGCCAATCACTATCAGTGAGATATATTTAGGTTTAATTAAATATCAAATTCAATTCTGCCATATGATATTAATATAACAAAGGATATTAACTTTTCCCTAGTGTGATGCACATATTAAATTGTTATCATATGTATTTCATCCTCAGCAGATCCCTGGCAGGATTCTTGTCACTTAAAATCTGCCCTGCTGTCAGAAGGAACCATTTTATTTGTTTGCTTGGAGCATCCTCTGCTACTTGGGGTGGGAGTAGGTTCCATTTTCTTTGGGCAACTCAAACATCTTCCACAACCTGCTTCCTCTGTTGTAGTGAGGAAGAAAATGCTTGTTAAGTTCAAAGGAGATATGAGCTTAGTCATGGACAGCAATGGGCTGCCTCAAGACCAGTAACAGGGGAAAGCATGAAGTACACAGAGAAAAAGAGATAGATCATTCCTTACAAAGTGTAACAGTGACAGCAGGGCTAAGAACTGTCTTTTCCTCTTCTTCATAGCTGCTGTGACATGAGGTCCACAAACAAGGACAACATGGTGTATGAGTTTTTACTCCTGCTGCAACTAATTAGTCTTCTTTCACTTAGAGAAGTTCTGAATGATTTTTCCTCTGAAACACCAGAGTTTTTAAGCATCTCTAACGAAAGCAAGAAGCTGGAGCATGTTATACAAAGATAGAATAACTGTGGCTGCGCTATAAGACCAGGTTCTGAGAGGAAAAGCACCAGGAGGTGAGGAACTAAGGCAGAACAAGGAATTGTTAGCTGATGCTGCAGGAGAAAAAAAAATACCCACCCTAGGATTCTGGAACTTTGAACTTTACTTTTTCTTCCTTTCCAGTTGCATGAAGTTGTGATGTTTGGGAGTAGAGGGAGACGTCACACAAAGACTACCACTTGTAAGAATCTCACTCAACACATTTTCATGAAAGAAATTAACCAGAGACCCAGTTAATTACTCACAGTTCTTGGAAGAAGCTGTATTGGCTGCCTTCCTGGTTCCACACATATTGCCTTTATTAGGCGTTATACAGCAAGTGAATCATACATGACAGGGCTGGTCTGCCTGTAATATTTTGAGGTTATCTGGTCCTATTTAGCGATGGTCCCTAGAGATCCAGATGTCCTCACAGCCCCTCATGACAGTGAAGAAGGAAGAGAACTCATCTTTAAGGGACTTCTGCTCTCTGCTACTCATCTCCCTTCTTTGGCCAAGTAGTCTTCCAGTCCAACCAGAGAAAACAGAGATGGAGTGGAGGTTAACTAGTGTCCTCATTCATTCATTTCATCCTGGATTTAGGCAGGTTCATCCGCTCTAAAACCATGAGAGCATCATCAAAACAGGGTAAAAGAGGAGTGTCTAAGGTTAATTTAGAGAAGGGAAATGACAGACTTCAGAGAAGCTAACATCAGTTTTTCCTCTTAATTGTCATTTAAAGCTGTTCCAAGCAAAAATCTAGACTTATATCAGAGTGTATGAAAGAGAATACATAGGCCTAGACATGTGTAATGCTTTGGCATGAGATCACTGCTTTCATTGTAGATGAGCAGTTTTTGAAGGGTTCTGTGTGGCTCAGGTTCTTCAAATTATTTTTAAGAATTGAAGAATTTTGTAAAGAGTTCATGACCTAATGAACCACAGCTTTAAAATTTGTGTTGAGAAGCACATTTCTGGCTACCATATTCTGGGAGAGGACCAGGGAATATCTATGGGCCCATATGTCCTTTAAGGCCTTTAACATTTCACACCCTCCTCCCTCCCTCTGTTTTTTTTTTCTGTTCTTCACTAGTTATCCCTTTTCTTACTACAATCTTCTCAAAACAAGCATGGCAGCATTTCGTATTAAGTCTTTACCAGGCTAAGTAGGAATCATTCCCATGATGGAAAAAATTCCAGCCGAGAAGTTTATTTCTGGCCTTGTGTGGACTCATCTTTTTTAATCTAGTAAGCTGAATTTGTGAGCCGTCTGGAGAGTTTTCAAAGGTAGATGTGTGAGAAGCAATTATTTCCTCAAAGAAAACACACAAAAGAGAGACAACTTTCAACTACCTAAAGGCCAGGCTCCTGGAGCACCCAGAAGGACTCAGAGCATCTGGATTGATCAAATGAAATTTTACTGGGAGTGAAGTGAAAGAAAATAAAGATAAAATAAAAGGTGATAGCACTTTCTTTTCCTTCTAAGGACCACACAGAGTAATTTAAGTTTGAAGTCACAATTAGACAATACTGAGAACATTTCATTCATGATGACTGGGAAATACAGAGATGGCATTTTTTCCCAGGAATTCATTTATTCATGTTAATGAATATTAAAGGTTGTATGAAGTAGTTATTCATATTCTGGGATGGGATGTTGCCCCGTCTCAGGTAGAGACATATTTTAGAGTTGTTTTTCACATAGCAGAGATAAAGTCCTGAAAAAACAGGATCAAAATTTCCACTGCTTAGAGTGGTTTTCTGGCTTGAATCCACAATGTTAGAAAGAACTCCAAATTAAAAAACAGGTGCACTATGTCCAAAGGCATTTAGGTGCCTAATTGTCTGTGAAAACAGTATGAGCTGTTGAAGATCTTGACAAGTGTGATTAATCTTAAGGGGACGCGACATTCTCCTGCATTCTTGCATCTTCTCCTAAGGCATGACCCAATATTGCCCACAGGACCTATTCCACAGGCGGCTGAATTATCACGCAGATAAGCTATGTGCCAAATGTTCTGCGTCACCAGTAGGATATCATGTTTTATAATTCCCATTCAGAAAGGTGGCTTTGAACGGAAGTTATTAAGGAGCCACAAGTGGAATACTTGTGCTAAGTGAATGTAGCTGGGACGGGTCCAGCCACTGAGACTGAGGAAACTGCAGATCAAGAGTCAGTCACCAAGGACAGACCAGCCCAAAGCTCCAGATGGAAAACACACTTGGAAAAACTGAGAAATGAAGGCTACCCCAAACCCAAGAGCAAATGAAGAGTAAGGTCAGGAAATCAAAGAGCTTTCACTGAAAGTTGTGGATAAAGGTGAGCTAGGAATAGAACAAGACAATGCCGGTTAGTTGAGAAGCAGGACCCGTGCAGAAACAAAGGAGTATTGTAAGGCAGATAAAGCAGTTTGCGGGACTGTGCCTGAATCAGAAACATATGCCATCCATTGGTCAGGCTTCTCAGGACACCAAACTCCCTGGAAAGTATTGACCTCAGCTCCTAGCTACAGAACTTGGCTGCTTACTCAGGGAGGATATGTGCCTAACCTGACACAAATGAACAGTTTGCTCATTCAGTGCAGATATGTCAATTTACAAACAGGTAAAATTCATATAATCACCAGTCAGAATCACCAGATCTTTCAGGTTTCTTCTTTCTGGCTTATGGAATGAGGCTGAGGTATGTGAACTGACTGTACCATCTCTCAAGCCTCCTTTGGCTCCAGGGCTGTGCTACAGTCCTTCATGCTCTCCAGGCACTCTTGCCAGATGTGTTCACAGATCAAGACAAGCTCAGTGTTCAGGGCTGCAAAGCAGAACATGGTTTCTGTAGTGATGGTGACAAAGATACAGTCCTTGCTGTGAAGGAGATGGCCACCAGTTGTTTGTGTTTTGTCTCAGTGTGAGACAGAAGACATGGATTGCAGTCATTCCTGAAGTGTGGCCACATCAGAAGTAGAATGTAGTAATTAAATCTGTAGATTAAAAGTAGGTATAGTCTTCAACAGCTTGCTGAATTAATGGCTCTGTAATTGCCAGGGGACATTAAAAGGTTAGTCCTGTTAGTTTAAGTACATCATACAATAGAAGTCAGGAACTCACAGTGGAGGAAAGATATATCAATATGAATGTGCTTTACAGTGATATTGTTGGATAAATGTTATCTGCAGCATATAATTATTTCAGTTATAAAAATCAAAACAAAACCTGCACACCTAACTAAAATATTTTTAATGGCATAAAATTCTAGTTGTAGACAAGAGCAAAGAATAAACATGCTATGTATTGCTATGTCAGATCAAGACCCTTTGAAGTTCTCACTAACCAAACTGTTACAAAAAAAAAAAAAAAAAAAAAAAGTTTTGTTTAGAAAAAAAATTTCTCAGTTTGCCTTACTACTACCTGTGTGGAAGGGATATGTGTGAAAAACAATCATTGATCAAACAGAAAATGAAACATTTCTGGTTTAAAAACAAAGCATGTAATGAGAAAATAAAAATTATTTATGAAGTCAAACGACTTTTAAATCTTTAAATTCCCCACATACCTTCTGGGATTATAGCAACCTATGGAAGGTCATTATAGTTATAAGGGAAAAGATTAAATAAGCACTTAAGCAGACATAAATAAAACAGACAGGTTAAAAGCTATTAAATTGAACAAGACTAAAGGGAAACTTATCAGTGCTGTAGAGGAATTCAAACACAGAAGGAAACAAACACAATGCTGAGAATGGTTAATGGGAAGTAACAACTCTGAAAATACAAAATCTTATGAAGTCCCAAGTCATCTGTACCAAAGAAAATTCTTGGGCTATAAGGAAGAATACAAAGGATATATTACAAGAAAACTACTGTAGTGAGTTCAGAGCTTTTCCCCAAAATAACACAAAGCAGGAGATAAGATTTGCATTGAAATAATAAGATAATATTAAAAACTAGTTACTAGAAGGAGGCCTAAAGGAACAGCCTGCTATGGTGTTTGCTTCAACAAGCACTCAGCTGGTGGGCCATACCTTTCCTCAGACACAACTACCCATCCATCAAGGGAGAGAAATGTAAGGCTGAAAAAAGGCCATGAAAATGCAGTACGATCCAAGAGGAAGCATTCTTCCCAGGAAAAAGTCAGAGTGAAGGAAGGCATCACCTTCTGACTTAGGGAATACTGAAAGACAGTATATATATGTCAGCCAGTCCTTTGGATCAGGAGCATGCAGGAAGAGATATACCTGGGATAGAGGTGCTGGGGAGGTGATGGAAATGCAGTGTCTGCTGTGCCTGTTCAGCCATGGCTAGAAATGTAGCTTGTTCTCTAAACTAGCAATTTCATTTCTCCCAGGGAAAAATACACAGGCAGTATACGAAGGAAAACATATGATGAAAAAGAAAGAGGATCTTTGAGTTGTTCTTGGGGTGTAACTAAAGTTCCAGAGGCGTAGCTTCACTGAATTCAATGAGAGATGTTTTTACAAATTAGCTTTTAAAATGAGGGATGGATTATACTCCAATATGGGTATTTCTAAATATGTCTGGGTTTATATATTTCTCAACATTTCTATTTTTCTGACTTTTGTCTGTACAAAATATAAACAAAAACATTCTTAACTAGTTCTGTATACCCCAAAGAGTCAAAAGTATGCATGCTTTCTAGGGAATGAAAAATTACATACCATTTTGTAGGGGAAAAAACAAGTAAATAGAGAATCAATTAAAAATGCTATGGAGGTCAACATTAAAAATGTACATGCTGCTGTCATGCAAAGGTATCTCTGCAACTCTGTTCTCTGTTTCAAATGCTACAATCTGCCAAATTTGGATAAATATTGACTTTTAATGGCACCTGATGTACTGATAGGCACAGACACTATTTAATTTAATAGCATGAGTTAAATACAGGTCATTGCATTAATTAACAGGGCATCTGTTATAACTCATAATTTTATTCTCCCTAATTTTAATAAGCAATTTTGCCAACATGCTTACTGGAAATATTACAACATCTTCCTGCACTGAGAAAACCCAAAGGACCTATTTATCTGGTTCAACTGTATCTCGTTTAAACAGAGGGTCATACTGAAACCAAAGGCTTGCCATTTTGCCCAGAAGACAGGTCTAAGATTTGACTTAAGACTACAACACATTTGCAGGAGGGAGAATCGTCTTCGACAGGTCACTTAAGTCATCCTGAGCAAAGGAATACCAACATCAACAATGTACCAAGGAATGACAACCACAGCTGCTGTGACTGAATAAGCCGAGATTCAGGAATTGGAGGCTTAGCATCCTGATTCTATTTTCTGTGCATGCCAAGATTTGACATGTAATTAACCCAGCTGGGTCTAGGAACCCAAACAGCGTAAGCAAAGCAAACTCAACTCAGGCAAAGAATGCTTTGTCCTACCTCAGACTTAGCCCCCAGGTGATCAGGCACTGCATGCTTTTAATTTTACCAGCTAGGGATATTTTTTTTTAAATGTTCAGAGAACAAACGTGTCTGAATATTGAGCATGACACAAAATGTCATGAATGCTTAGCTGCAGGTCCTTCAGCCCAAGGAAGAAGATGCGAAGGGAAGGAGGGTGTTTTGCGAGACCCAGGGTGAGAATGTCCCTACATAACAAAGGGCCCGGGATTGGACGTCGTTTTAGGGAAGCGGGGGCGGAGAGGAGGAGAGGGGGGAGTTAAAGGACGCCTGTGCCAGCCAGGTTGGGAAGCCGGCGGGCGGCAGGGAGGAGCGGGGCGGCCGGGAGCGGAGCGCGTGGGGCGACGGCGGGGAGGCGGTCGGGAGGCGGCGGGCGGGCAGGCCGGTGTGAGCTGTTTGGCCACCGGAGCCAATCGAAAGCGGGGCCTTGATCCTCTCCTCGGGCAGTGGCTGCGCGGAGCCAGTGCCGCGCTCCCCGCAGCCGCCGGGACCGGCACAGCCGCCTCGCTCTCTCCGCGCAGCGCTGGCCCCACCGAGCGCCTATGGGCATCTGCAGCCGGCCAGGGCTTCGCACCACCGCCACCGGCAGCAGCGGCAGAGGGCGGCGACCGCCACCCCGCTTCATCGCCCCTTGGGATCTATAGCCGGCGGACGGAGCGCGCTGCGGAGCCTTCCCCGCCTCCGTGCAGGTATGGGGCAGCCGGGGGGCGCCCAGCGCCCTGACCCGGCACCGTTCCTCTTGCTGCCGGCTCTCTGCCTTCCTCCTCCTCCTCCTGCTCCTGCTCCTCCTCTCCTGCCCTCTTATCGCCCCACCGGGGACGGGCAGCGGGGCCAGCGTGCGCGGTGGCGGTGACAGCGACAGCGACAGCGCGGGGCCGCTCCGCCCGCAGCCCCGCCGCGCCGTCCCGCACCGCGCCCCTCGGGCGCCCGCTGCGCCCCTGTCCGCGCCCGTGTCCATTCACGTGGCTGTGTCTATGCCCCTGTCCGTGCCCGTGTCCGTGCCCGTGTCCATACCCGTGTCTGTGCCGGTGTCCGTGCCCGTGTCTGTGTCTATGCCCGTGCCGGTGCCCGTGTCCGTGTCCATATCCATGCCTGTGCCCGTGTCTGTGTCTATGCCCGTGCCGGTGCCCGTTTCCATGTCCGTGTTCATATCCATGCCCGTGCCCGTGCCCGTGCCCATGCCCATGCCCGTGCCCATGCCCGTGCCCATGCCCATGTCCGTGTCCGTGTCCATGCCCGTGTCCATGCCCGTGCCCGTGTCCGTCCCAGCGCGGGGATCCCCGGTGCCGGCATCCGGATGCCCCGGTGGGGAGCAGCGCACCCCGCGCCCCCGCCCGCCCGCGGGGCGTTTGCACGGGCACGGAGCGAAGTCGGCGGGAGCCGACAGCGCCCGGGGGTCTGGGTGCCTTGATCCGAGGGCCCTGGGAAGTTACCTGGATGGCCAGGGGTCTGTATGTTTGGAGCGTCGTGCGTCGCGTCCCCACGCTCCCTCCCAAAGGAGAGGGGGAAAAAATGGGGGGGGACCAAAAAAACCCGAAAAAAAAATAAGCTCGTGCTTGAAACCTGTGCCCCTTTGTACCTTTCTTTCTTTGCTTTGGGTTAATGATGGCTTGTGATTATGAAACCCCACGAGGGATCAGCTCCAAGAGCGAATAGCATTACTTAAAGTCATGAGTTGGAAATATACATGTGTGTATACATATACTGGGTTTCTTTTCTGCCCTTCACTTGAGGATTATAATAATACAAACCCATGTCTGTCTCACAAGGAGCTCCTGCTTGACTTTCTGCTAAAGCTAAGGAAATATTTGCGCTTCTACAGGTCTTGCAGAATTGGAGTCACAGGTCTTAGAAAAAATTGCAGTGGCATTTGGCTGAACAGCTCTTATTTTTAGCGTGGTATTGTGAAAGTGGTTATATAACTTTCGGTGGATTTTTAAGGACAAAATTAACAGCTCATAACAACTTAAACCGCTTTTTTTCTCTGAAAGAGGAGAAATAAACAGAACGAAAGCCTGATGAGTCTGGCAAACTCCAGCCCAACAAATGGCCACGATAGAGATTCCCTGAGAAAAAGCCCCAGGTTATGAATCCCACAGTCCTCTCAAGAATCATGAAGCAGCAGGTGCAAGACCAAGCAATGTCAGCTCAGAGCCTCAGTTAGGAAGCTGGTTATCAGGCTGCATCAAGGCTGTTTCTTGCTAAACCAGGGTGAAATTAACATTCACTTCAGAGTCCCGTCTTCCCACCAGATCCAATACAATACAGATACTGTGTTCCCTTACGGGAGTCGTTTGTTGCTTGAACTTAAAGACTGAATTTACCCACAGCCTGAAGTATTTGCTTAGAATGCTTGATGTATTTTAGTGCAAATGCTTCACTTGCAAAACTTGGTTCCCGGTTCTCAGGCTGGTCTTTCTTCATTTCTTTAAAAAATTGAAGAAGAATAATACGCTAAGATTTTGAACAAATGCTTTGAGAAAATAACTGAGTAGAAGTAAGGAACAGCAGTCTGCTTGTTGCTGATAGCCAAGACATGAGGGTGCTGTCCCAGCGTTCAGGCTCTGAACAAGGGGTCTCTCACCTTTCTTGCATGGTCCTGAGGAGCTGCTGTCATACAGGACGTGCAGTGAAGTCCTAAATTCTAAATAGTTGTGCATGATTACTGTGCACCTGGAGAAAGCAGACTGATTTGCTAAATATGTGTTGTAGGATGAGCAAGAACCCTAGCAAGAAGAATTTTGCCTTCTCACCTCTTTTGCAACCCGCTGTTCGTGCAGAGCTCTTGTGTGCAGGGAGGAGATGTGTCTGGTAGCAGCGAGGTTTGCTCAGCCTTGCATTGCAGCATGATAAGTAAGTGAAAGATGTGTCAGTGAAAAGCGTAAGTAAGACCTCTACCAGGGTGGCACAAAATAAGTGTCATTATGCCTAGATTTTCAGCTGATTGGTTCAGCTGAGCTATTTTCTTTCTGTTTATCTTTCAGATAAACTGTGCATGACTTTCAGTGTGGTATAGTACAAACATATGAGATGTTGAAGACTTAAACTGGGAATTTTTGTTTCTTTTCATAGTATTGGGTGAGGGCAAAATTAATATGTAAAATACTCAGTGAACTGTATTGATACATTGGAAATTGCTTGGTTTCAGTCACCATTTGTAAATGCCTATGAAAGTGTAAATCTCTTAGATGCAGGTCATAATCTTGTGTAATAAATAGTCCTGTTGTGGTCATGTGTAATAAATTTGGTAAACTGTTAACATGAACTGCTCAGTTTTATAGTTCTTTACACTACTGCTAAATTCACATTAAAATAATTCTAACCCAAGCATCCGAAACTGGTAAATTCCAATTTGAAATTGTTAAAATGGTGTTTACCAGTTTCAGGTGCTTGAGTTAGAATTATTTTAATGAGCAGTTCAAGTCACTGAGTAACAATTGAGCAGTTCAAGTAACTTTGCAGATTTACTGACATTTGAAGAGTGTCTTCAAGAGCAGCACAGAAGGGTCTTTCCCTTCATTCACATATGCTCATGGGTGTGATTGAGCATTTATATTAGCACTGTGGTTCATGTCAGGAGTGGGCTTTTGATGCCTGTCCTCCAGTTGTTCCCACTTACTGCCCATTCCCACTATACCTCATGGTATTCCTTTAAGAATCCATGGCCATGGATTCCTTTAAGATGAATCTAAACTAGAAGATGTGCTTGAGTCATTGCTGGAAATACAATCCATGGAACCAGATCAGAGCTATCCTGAAGTAAAACCCTCTAAGTTACATATGGCATCTTCTGTGCTTTAATGCTTTGCTCTGCCTATCTCTTCCTGTTGGGCTGTGCTAGTGTTAAAATAGACCTGGTCCCTTTGCAGCATGCACTGCATTGTCTAAAGCCAATATTAGCCTTCTTTCCCAGCGGCATGGGGTAGTCCTTGCTTTCTTGCACCACTGCCCACGTATGTGTTACCAAGAAACTCCTGGCTCAGGGGGAGAGCACAGCCCTCAGCCAGCTGTGGCTGTCCTGTTTGTATATGCTCACACTAAGATCTCTTGAGTTCAAAATGTGAATGGCTAATTTTTTTTTTTTATTTTTATTTTTTTGTAGTCTGGCATGTGATAGTGGACTACTTCTTGAGTGGAAACTTTGGATAGTGCAGTCTTGTGCTTCTCTGCTAAGACATGAACCGAGCAGTTGCTTTTAGGAAAGGACAGCTGGTGCTTCTTCATGTCTGTCACCAGCCGTAGCCCATCTGCATATAAAGGTTCAGAAGGCTGTTTATATACCTTGTTGCATTTGGGAGTGGTGAGAAATGTTGCCTTGAAATTTTAAAGCTGTCATTTAGAAGTGCTGCCCCATGTTCCCTGAGTGCAGCATCATGCCTGACTACATCTCCCGCAAGACACGAGAAGTATTGCTTGTGAGGAGGCTCCACCTATGGGGGTCGTTCCTGAGTCCCAGCAAATGATGGTAATCATGCTCTGACCCATGAATCCATTGCAGTTGCCCCAGGCAGGTGGGAATGTGTCATGCCCAGGGAGATGTTTAGAACCATCCACTTAAAACTGGAAGCTTGATTGGAACATGGTCAACTTTTTTTTTTTTTTATGCAGCTTTCACTATGACAGGAAAAATTTTTCATTCTTTGTTGTATGGTGATTTGTTTGGCTTCTACAGTTTCATGTTTTTCTTTAATTTGGTTCTTTGAGGAAAAGGATTTTAAATAGAAAAATGATTCTGTTAATTATGAGCAGTTATCTCTTGTATGAAAACATTTCTGCTAGAAAATATATTATTGGACCAGTCAGGGATCAGATCCTTCTCTCATTTAGTAACAGAAGATGATTGTCATTGCTACAAAAATTAGACTTCTGACCAATTCTTAAGTTTTAGACACATTTTCATGGGATCATGATGGAAATGCTGGGATTGCATGTATATAGCATGAATGATACAAAGATTCTTCTTGTTCTGAATCACTGTGCATGTTCCAAGACTCCTTTTAGATTGCAGAAAATGTGCTATTCGGAACAACAAGAACTGAAAAACAAGAGAGCATTTCCTTCTCACACAGCTATAGCTAGAGATTGTCTTCTCCAAACATTATTTCAAGGCATAGCTTCTCTGTGGGATGAAGTATAGATTTTCACATGAGTTGTGTAGATGATGATATGTCACCTGAAACCATGACATTTCTTGTTCTTAGTGCATTAAGCCTTTTATTATAATTTTTAAGAAGATTTTTTAAGCCTGTTTCAGAAAGGGAAGCAGACCATAAAAATCTGTCTCGCTCCAGGACATTAAAACAGAGGGACAATCTATCTTTCAATATCTGATATGATACAGTCATGGCAACTTCAGTTGTAACCTGTCTTTCTCAAAAAGTCATCTTAGAGCACCTACTTATAACATTTTTTTTTTCTTCTAGGCTTATCTATACTTATCTACAAGATTCTGAATATTTTGTTCCTTGTTACTGTTTACATAATATCTGTAGGAGTTACAATGATGTATTTTGGATTAGTCATAATAATAAGGGAGATTTCCAAAGGTCAGTTTTTCATATAGACCACCCTGCCATATATAATTAGTTATACTGTAAGTGTATGTCATATAAAAGAACATGCATGCTAATGTCTTTACTACAAGCTTTTTTAGAGAAAGAAAAAGGGTAAATTTAGCTCTCATTTCATGCAGTTTTAAAGTCGTTATTGCTTAGGAAGTGAGTATTTTAAGAAACTATAATTTGTAATGAAACTTGAGGAAATTAAGACTATGATATCTTCAAATAGAGAAAGACTCATAAAGATTTTGTTTCTCTCTATTTTGTGTTAAGGAAGTGGGAGAAGTAAAGTATACTGGGAAAGGAAAATATATTATTTACCCTCCAAATTTCATTTTGGAACCAGTTTTTATTGAGTGTGATGGGCAGTGCACAAATACAACATCAGACTGTGGATTTAACAGCAATAAATCTTAAAAAAAATCCAGAATTTTTAACATCTCTTAAAACTTGGAAACAACATTTTTACAGCTCATGCAGAACGCCTTGTTGACCTTGTCTTGTATGAACACTTACTAGAGTTAGAAAACTGTGTTGAGCTGGTCTAGATGAGCACTAGTTACCCTTCTCCATTTATTTGCAGGTTTGTCATGGATCCCAGGCATGTCTAGTCTATCCTATTACCCTGCTTAAATGCTATTATGACAATGCTACATAGCCTGATACTCTGCAGTAGTGCTAACAAAAAAATAAACAGCATTGTAAAAATTCTGCATGAACATTTCTGGCATGAAATGGCAGGCATTTTTCCTGGTGCAAATCTCAGACCTAATCTCATTTCCATTGAGTCCAAAACACTAGTTTGGTTTAGAGTTAAGCAGGATCCTGCTCCTAAATTTGGCTAGTCTCCATACAGATAACATCTGGAAAGTTGTCAC
The DNA here is from genome assembly GCA_035221455.1 of Xenops minutus. Lineage (NCBI taxonomy): Eukaryota > Metazoa > Chordata > Aves > Passeriformes > Furnariidae > Xenops > Xenops minutus. The sequence goes on along the minus strand of JAWWEE010000105.1, from coordinate 47,074,557 downwards.
TTAAAAATATGTGGGAGAGCTTGGGATAGGGGTGTAAATAGTGGGTCAGAGCTTCTATCCAAAAAGAAAAATATCCCAGCTCTCAGATGTCAGACATCCTTGCTCTAGGCATGTTTTTTGTTATGATCCATCTATCATTTGTCAGTTCCTGTTCCGTCAACATAATTTGGAGCTTAATGTTCTTTCAGTGGAACAAGAGGTTGACAGGCAAAGAAGACAGGGAATATGTGAATACGTTGCATGACTTAATGGATGCATCCAATAAAGTCTCCTAATAAAGAGAGAGATGGCTATCACTTGTATTTCAACTTAATTTGTTCTCTGGCTGACACCTTTTGGATTACTACACCAAAGAGATTTGTACTAAGCATGTTTGTTGACTTTGGTCTATATTCTTCATTAATGAAGTCCATGGAAACTTTGTCTGATCCTTCGGTGAGAACAGCTTTTGCTGAGATAGTCTTAAGGATGACTACTTACAAACTGAAACAAATTGTAAGCATCTTGGATTCCATGTAGTCAGAGAAAGATTGTTGATCTGCCTCTTTAATACTTCCATTTCTTACTGAATCTGAGCCTTCAGTAAAGTCATAGCTCAGAACTTGTGACTTCTTAAGGATAGCTAAAGATGAAGATCCAAATGTCACAAAAGCTGATTATTAGGAAAATTAATTATTTTGTTCAAGAATCACAGAAGATATGTGAAAATAGCACCCTTGTAATGGCCCTTTTCTTTTTCTGTAGAAAACATGAAGCAAAGAAGACAGATGCACACAATTGGAAATTGCACTAGCTTTTGCTATTCATCTTGCTTTCTGGTTCCCAAAGTCCCTTCAGTCACTTACACGCTGTTATTTAACAACTCAATCTATATTTTTGGGTTTTACTATCTGTAAGACAAATCCCGCCTTTGTCTACCATAAGTTCCTCTCAAGTGAAGAGAAGCTTTAAATAAAAATCGTACTATATAGATTCCATTTGTTTTTCTTTATCCACTTTTTTTTCAAAGCTGTCTGCAGTTGATGTTCTTTCTTCTTGAAGGAGCACTGAAAAAGCTTCTTGACAAACTATAGTCTACTATTTTCTGAAACCTACCTCCAAAATTCCAGTTGCTTTAACCTTCAACTCATGTAGAGTGCTTCCAACTGGAAAAATATTTTTATGTAGGTGTTTCAATACTGACTTTAAAAATGTGATACATGCAAACACTATTTTGAGCACTTATCAGAAATTGCCAGTCTTCTCTTTTCAAAAATAGCCTTGGGGTTTTTTAAGTATAGAAATATAATATTGTATAAGACTTGTTTCTTTGGAAACAAGTTTATCGTGTCATTCCAAGTTGAGCCTAATTCTTTTCTGGACATCTCTAAGGTTTCTTTAAAAGAAGCATATGATATTACAGGAAGAATGTTCCTCTTGTTTGCCAGAGAACTGTGCTATGTTTACTATAATAAGATTAAAGGAAATTTGAAAGTCAGTGCTAGCTCAGTGGGAAACTGATAAACACACGTTGTACTTGTAGGAACAGTCTGCCCAGTAGTATTAGGAAATTTATCACTATTTATTTAGCAGTTCAGACTCTATCCGACAAACAGATTTGGTGTCCATTTAAAACTACACCAGACATTGAAAGATTTAACAATATGGATGTGATTTGTGGAATCTGAACTATTACCCTGGCATAGCCGTCTCAGACGGCTTAGGATTGGGAATCTCATAGCATAGTCAGTCAAAATAAGGAGTCCATAAGCTTATGGATCCTGTTGCTTTCCAAAGACTGTGGTTTGATTCCTGGCACTTCTGGTTAGGTCAACTATTACAGCCACAGTCATAAACAGTGATTTTTAGAATCTGAGCAAGCTAGACAAGGGTGTAGCTCCTTGGAAAACTTACTCTGGAAGAGGTAAAACCAGCAATGTGTCTGGATCCATATCTGTCCATTGGCAGGCTTTACTCTGGAGAAGCAATGACAGTCCAGTCTCATATTTACTAATGTTTGTTTATTTGTGCCTTGGCCAATTTTTCAAGTAGAGAGTGAATTCTGGAGAAAGAGAAGGCCACAGGGATGACTTTCCATTCCTAAGTACATGTTAAGAGGTCATTTTTACATGGTCACAAATGCTGCTTACAAATCAGTAAAACAGAATGAAATAATTTTGCTATGAAATGCATGCAGGATTTTTTTTAAATTATGAGTAGAGGGGAATGCATAATCATAGCTACTAAGCTTACATAAGCTACTATTGTAAACGTTTTCATCACCTCCAAAATGGCAGATCTCTTGCAAAAGTGGGCAGCTGCTTACTGTGTTGTTCTGAGCACCACAAAAGGCCAGTGGATTATTCCCACCATATGCTGGTAATTAATAGGAACCGTAGGATGAAATCACTATTGGTTATGGAAGATACTACTGTAAGCTGTTCATGTAGTGTATGGTAGTAAGTTTATTTGATAAATAGGTGATTAGGGAAATGAGTTAATTTCCGTGGTCCTCTCAAATATGAAATTTCTTAGAAAAGAGCCTACATAGCTAGGTTCACTCTTTGTATGAAATTTATGGATTTGTATGCTACCTATGAAGTCACCCCAAAATAGGAATTTCTTCTCCTGGTTGTGTAAGATGTGAATCTGAGATCCTGAATTTGAGTCTGAAGTAATCTTCTCATCCTGTTCAACACACTTGTGTAGTGGAATAGTCTCATTTCTCGTGCATTCCTCTCCCACCCAAACTGGACTTTAAATGTCTGTGGAATCTCTGGAGAAGACCTTTCCCAGCCAGCTGAGTTACCGTTTCATTATGGGCCATGCCTTTCTGCTGTAACCACGTTACTACAGTCCAGCATGTTGTGGAGTCTTCGAGACTTCCAGGAGCCATGTGAATTTTACTCTGGTTTTAGGTGATCTGTAGATCTGCAAATGCATGGGTGAGAAGTCCACACCAAGGGAGACTGCTCTATGTCTAACTCCAGTGGCAGTTCAGGCTTCAGGCCATAGCTGGGATGAATTCTTCTGCAGATCTGTCTTTGGCAATTTCACCTGCAGATTGAAGAAATCCCTATCTTCCTTTGTCATGGGGTAAAACAGAGTATTGCCTATTTTGGCTCTTCTGCTTAGCTTCATCCACATAGACCACAGTGTGCTAGCAGTTTGCCCCGTTATATACAAATTGTAACTCAAGGCTACAGCAATTTGCTAGTTCATCTCCTCACTCTGACATCAGCTTCATTTACTCAACTGGATAGTAGGCAAATGTGACTGACCTAAGCTGTTACTTTATCTGAATGGGTAACATATAAGGAGTTTGAGATGCTAATGCATGCTTGTTCATTTTTTTTCCCCTCCACACCAAAATTTAAACATTTGTTAAGAACATTGAAATGTATCGGCCATCATATTTATCAGGGATTTAGATTTATTTTTACTGTTTACAAAACAACCCAGAATTATTTGTCTTTTATTGTAATATTAGGATGTGAAGGGACAGATTTATATTAATTAAAGAGAGGCTTATTTTCCTGATAAAAGTGAACTGTAATTTAAGATTCTTTGGTTATGAAGTACTCCAAATTAGACTTTTTCCCCCAATATATTTATTTTTCCTTTAAAAACATTTGAAAACTGGCTTACTTTACCATGATCAAGGCTGATGCCCTAATTTGGGGAAAAGATACACTATTAACTTTTAACTTCTAGATGCATGATAACATGTATAGCAGTTAGTCACACAGCAATGCTGGTAGTACTTTTGGGATGCGAGTCACTCTTCAATTTTCTTTTAAGTAAATACTGTCTTCATACTGATTGTAAACCTTTCCTAAAGCTTCTGTGATGGCCTTTCGATTTCAACTCATGACCAATTTCTTTGAGGTGACAGAAGCTAATAGTCTTTTAACTGTGTGTCATGGTTTAATCTTGTCTGGCAACTAAGTCCCACACAACCCCTCACTCACTCCCCTCCATGGGGGGATTGGGAAGAGAATCAGAAGACTAAAAGTGAGAAAACTCGTGGGTTGAGATAAAGACAGTTTAATAGGGAAGGCAAAAGCCGCACATGCAATCAAAGCAAAACAAGTAATTCATTGCCCACTTCTCATGGGCAGGCAGGTGTTCAGCCATCCCCAGGAAACTCAGGCTCCATCATGTGCAACGGTGACTTGGGAAGACAAACACCATCACCCTGAACATCTCTCCTACCAGTTTCATATGCTGAGCATGACATCATATGGTCTGGAATATCGCTTGTGTCAGTTTGGGTCAGCTGTCATGGCTGTGTCCCCTCCCCCTTTCTCTCTAGTTGGGTGGGATGAGAAGCAGAAAAGCCTTTGATGCTGTGCAAGTGTGGCGAGGCAATAACTAAAACATCCCTATGTCATCAACACTGTCACATCCAAAACATAGCCCTGTACCATGTATTGTGAGGGAAATTACCTCTATCCCTGCCAAAAGCCCTGCCAAAGAGTTAATGGTCCAGAAAGTATCCCTGCTTTGTTATGCTGCCTATGGCTATGCCCATGTGGTATGACTAGCTAGGCATAGGTCTAAACTTGTGTGGAAATGATCATCCTGCCCTGGCTCCGCTCCTGGCCACTAGGTTGCGTCTTAATTCTGTTACAGCCTTTCTTTTTGCCCTTTGGCATGTCTAAAATGATATAACTCAACACATATGGGAAACTGGCTCAGAAACTGTGCTATAAATTTTGATGTAAGCGTTCAACACTGTATGTCCTCTAGCTGGCAAGGCTCATAGTGCAGACTCCTTGGTGTCTTGAAAACCCTGTTAGAACTGGGTGGCCTTAGTCATCTAGATACACATGCTTGGTTGCTAAGTGTGAAAAATTTTTGGGTAAGATTGCTATTTAAGAGACATCACAAAGACCAGCATTCCCAAATTTTCTGAACGATGACACAGGCTTATGAGAGAAGCTCTGTATGTCCTGTCACTGCCAATGTTCAAGGCCAAGTTGGATGGCGTTTTAAGCAAGTTGGTCTAGTGTCATGTGTTTCTGCCCATGGCAGGGCAATTGCACTGGCAAGTCTTTAAAGTTCCCATCCAACCCAGGCCATTCTGTGATTGTAAAATTCTGTCATTGTTTGAACAGAACCTTATGGATCACTTTTTGAGTTGCAAAAACTGTTAGTGTCATCGAACAATTTTTTTTATTAAAAAAAAGTAATAAAGGCTAACATGCTTCTCATATAAGCAAATATGAATAATATCTAAAAGAGGTCTTATGTATAGAGGCAAAAAAATTATATGTTTTGCTTTTCCACAAAGCCCATAAGGATGTGAATTCTAATGCAGATTTGCACACACAGGATTAAATTAATTCCTGCCCAGAGAAGTAGAACAGTGTATTACTTGAAGACAGTGCAAATATACTTTTATACTTAAAAAACCCAACACTGTTGACTATGCCTCTTTACAGCGGGAATTTCAGCCCAGTGTGTATTGCTCTGCTGTCTTCATGATTTAACATTTCTAACTTGAGTCCTACAAAGCTTTTGTTTATGGTTTACACGACGCCATCCATACCTGTAAAACATGTTTTTACTGTAGTAAAAGAAAGAGACAATTACTGCTAATTGGCCTTGCACTTTTCTCTCTTGAAGCAGCATATCTAAACACAAGCACCATGAAGTAGGGAAGAAAGGATTTGCTTCTGATTAACTGAATTATTCCATATATAGATTGTTCTGGAACATTTCAGTTATACCTTTTACTCTATATGATTTTGAGGGTAGCGCTGAGTCAACATTATATTTAAATGGTGACTTCCTAAACAGCTTTGTACCTACTTAGGTTTTATGATAAAACCCAGATAATTTAATTCTGAAATTATTCCATCAGCTTTTTCTGACTTGCATAGATCATAAAGGTCATAATTTCAAATTTGAGTTAAGCTAGCATAGGTACTTTGAGATACGGAGTTACCCTATCAAAGGTATGTCCACTAAAGAGTTGACATTAACACTTCTGAACTCATTCTTTAAGAGTCACCTTATTTATAGCAAGATAAATACACTTGCAGCTCTAATTGCACAGAGCAGCAAAAGCATTCTTCGGATAGACTGAGTAATCTAAAGTATATCTTATCTGTGAAACCTGAAAGGATCTATTTATTGAAGAAGTTAGGAAAATTTAAGGGATGTATACTTACAGCCTGGATTTCAGAATATACAACTGCTGCTTGCACATTTTAAGAGGATTTGTAATTTCTTTTAATTACACAGAGTGTTTTAAATATCATAAGTATGTATTCACAGAGTTTATAGGAAAGATGCTAGTAATTTGTATGAGAACTTGAAAAGTACATTCAAAAAGAAAATCCAAACAGATAATGTAACTGAAAAAAAGAAAAATGCAAATAGTGATTGAGATGAAAAGGGAGTTAAGCTTTTCAGTGGACTGAATTTAAATTCCAGACTGTTTGTGGCTTCACAGTGTGTGCAGGTTCAAGTGTTTTTGGGCTTTTTTAACCAGCTTTGGGATTTTTTTTATTCGTTGCAAACTATTCTGCTCTCTCACTCACTGTTTTTTAAAGTATTTTTACATGGAAATTTGACACAATTCCTAAGAAATACTTACATGGTGCATCTTTACTGTAAGATGTCTGGCTGCAAGCCAAAAATCTCTTTTTCTAGGAGTGTATACATGCAACTTGCTGTTGTGAAGGCTTTTCATTAATAAGCCAAGTGGGATTTATTCCTTCATAGACTTCCTTGGTTAGCATATGTGAGGGAACTCATGTCTAACCACTAGACGATTTTGTGTTGTGTAACCTTTACAAGTATTCATTGCATGTTAACTTATGACAGATAAAATTACTTATTCACTATTGACTTGCCTTTGAAGGATGATTTACTTTGTCACTATTGAGTCATCTCCATGCTATGTTGAGGCAGCAGATCATCTTGTGGCATGCAACTATTGCCCTGATACAGAGTTGTAGTTAGAGGTCTGCAGAAGGAATGTGCAGGAGAAAAGGGAGAAAGACAAATGTTGTCATGGTTTTGAATGCTGAAGACAGCAGTCACTGGTGCCTGCAAAGAGAAGAGTTATATATTTGTAGATTTTGCTTGCTTCTGTTCATTGGGCAGCTCTGCAGGACACAGTAAGTTTGTGGGGAGAGGAAGGCAAAGTATTTAGCCATTTTTTCTTTCATTGTTTTTGCTCTTAGGATCGCGTTATTTTGCCACACGCACACAAAAAATCAGGAGTCAAGAACCATAGTGATATAACCCCTCTGTCTCAGTCACCTTCTCATATCAGCTTAACTTTTACTTAAAATATGCCTGTTATCCCAACCTTGCATGTATGTATAACTCACAAAAAATAACCTTTATTCATGCATAAGTTAATGAAAGGAGCATTTTGCTTTTATTCTGGAAATTTCAGCCCAATCTCTGAGTAACTTAAGAAGAATCTAAATGTATCTGGCCCCTCTGACACTGCTTAGATATGTGGAGGGTAAAAGTAGCCTTTGCCTTCTTTGCTTCCACTTACTTTCACTATGCAGAAGGCTGGCCTGTTATGAAGGTCAAAGAAATTATGCAAATAACAATGTCTAGAGTACTAGTTTGTGAACATGGAGCCCCAGACTTTTTGTTTCATGTTGGACAACTCACCTTAAACATTTTTCCTCTGCTTAGCATTACAAAGGCTAAGAGTTTTGCATGGTTCTTGCTCAGTATGTCAAGCTGTGAAGATAGACTAGCCTGACAGTCTGTATTTAATAAGTTTTGCAGAGAAGCAGGACACTAATAGCTAAGGTAAACTGCATTATGGTCATCTGTCTAGGTGGCTTCCAAACAAAATGAAGTGCTCTGTAGGCTGAGCTATGAGGTATTATGGAAATGCAAGTCCTGGTTTTCCAAAGCACCTGTTTTTGGATGTGAAACTGAGCAACCTAAATAATTCAGTAGAGGCATCACTCTCAGGAGTCATAAGGATTATCGAAGAACATAAAAATTAGATACCTGGTATCAGGAATTCCTTAAATGAGGCAGACACCTGCACTCTTTGTGTGCTTCCAATAGGGAGAGTTTGGGGGTTTGAATTAAAGTGTACCAGAGTGGGAAATTACTAAACTTCAGATAATGAAGAAATGAGTGTTTACAAAACTCTGCATCTCATGAGTGGAAGCTTCTGCAGAAATGTTGGGAAAAAAAAAAGTGGAAGAAAGATTAAAAAATGCTGCAAGATGCTACTTAATGCTCCCCATTTTGGGTGTATCTGCTGAGATTTTCACTCTCTAAGGAGAAAGGTGCAACTGCAGGCTGGGGAGGATCACTATGAGGGTTGAATGCATAGGTTAAATTACACTCTGGAGCTAAAGGTGATAAGATCCTCAGAGCTATAAGAAGATGTAATTAGATCCAAAGTACAGCTAGACACATTTTACCCCTTCCCCTCTACTGTCAAGTCTTTATATAGGGAATGGCCCCTGGTGCCAGAATATCACAGTTCAGAGCTGGTGAGCCTTTCAGGGGTCGTTGGGATTTCCCAGATGCTTTTGAGGATCACTGAACATGATTTTACTTCAAGGTGAGGAAGTCCTGTATAACAACCAATTTTGGAAGTCCTAAGTTCATTTGGGAGCTGTGTACACAAAGGAACACAGATACTGAATTCTTCACTGATACTGTATTAGCCTTGCGTGAGGAGAGATTAGGATCAGCCCTTCTTTGCTGAAATGATTTGCCTGGTACTGCCAACTGGCAGTAACTAGGTCCTTCCAGCCAGCAAACTACCAAACAAGACATTTGTGTTATGAAGCCAGCAAGTAATGCACACATTGTGGGAAAGCTACCATTATCTTCAGTAAAACAGTTATATGTCACCATTACTGAAACTCATGACTTCACATAATCTGGTATCTTTGGTATCTTCAGATGGTCTGGTTTCGCTGAAGTCAACCTTAATTAGATCTTAATTTGGTTCAAGCCAGGAGTGTAAATCAGTACGGTGATTCCAATTGCATTTGTACATCTGTTGCTTTAGAATTGCGTGGCAGTCATGCCACGAAAAACTCATTTCTTGACATTTTCTCTCTGAAAAAAATTGTATTACAGCTCTTTCTCCTTCTTCACTTACTTCAATATTTTATCCACAATAGTATTGCATTAAGTTCTTATTAAATCCCAATACCTAAGGTCATGGAAAAAGAGAACATTAGGAGATAATTATCTGTAGTGTGTTAGTAGGCTCAAACTTCTTAGAAAGGCATATAATGGGACAGTGAGCCATTCTCAGATGTCCCACATGAGCTTGTGAGGGAGCTCTGCTAATTTGCAGAAACAAGAAAAGTCAGAAAGCAGAAAAGTTTGGGTTACCGTCGGCTTACAGAATTTTGTTGGACTGGACATCTTTAAACAAAGGGAACTTGTTCAGTCTTGCAGGCTTTTGGGGGATACCTTTTCAGCCATGTTTTATGGAACCTCTTCAGATACTGGTACTCTTGTAAAGCCAAGGGCTGCTGTAGCCTAGATTAGGACTAAGTAGGCTAGATTTACTTGATGTGTAACACTGGGCAGAAAACCTTCATTTGTGGAGTTTTCCCTTGTAATTTTTTTTATTTTCTCTTTATAACCAGATGGAGTTTGATTAATTAAAAGTATAATACAATTTAAAATATAAAAAAATAATTAAAGAAGTAGCATGATACTAAGTAGAAATTAAAAATAATTTGTAATGGAATTGCAAAATATTCCAAGAACATAAATGCTGTTAATCTATTATTTTAAATTACTTTCTGGTAATTATTATTTTGTGGGATTTGCTGGTTGGTTTTTTTTTTTCATCTGTCAGCTGTCACAATAATTTGTCTATAAGCATTTGCTTGTTACTTCAAAATGATCAAGTATTTTTAATAGCAGTACTTTTTTTTGTCTACCTGAACTGTGTCAAAAATGAGTGGGTCTACCTGAAGACAAATCCTTGCCTGGTCTAAATGACCATATATTTTAAACCTCAAGGATTTTGTGCTGATAGTCCCACAAAGTAAAATTATTGTATCTACTGAATTAAAATATTATTTTTTCTATTCACTTTAATGAAGTCAGTATTTTTCAGATAAAGCCTCTGAAATACTTCTAAATACATATTTACAGAGAATGTGCCCACTTGCTGTCTTTTATTCCTGAGCTTACAGAGCACAGTGAATAGGTGTGTAGAACTTATTATTAGTAGAAAGCATTGCAGTATTGCCTAGTGCAGCTTCTTCTTGTCCTCTGCTCTACTGATCTGTTTAAGGATTCTCTCTTGTATTAAACTTCTGTTTTTTTCAATGCTATGCTAATTCCTTGGCAATGAGTGATGTACTTTTTATTAGAATAGGAGCATATGTATACTCACTTGATCATTGCTTTGCATTGGTTTACAAGAGACTATGAATGTAGCATTAATTTTAAAACCATACCACAGCAACTGGCTTCTCTCAGAAATAGGAATATAATTGTTTCTAAATAATAGTAAATGAATAATAAGAACAGTACATAACAGCAAAGAAATAACTGATATCAGTGTTGTAGGTTGCTCTTAGTTGAATGACTGCTTCCTGGCTTTTAGTAAACCACACACTGCAATGTCACTCCACCTTGTTAAAGTAACTGGAAATACTAGACTATATCTAGGTAAGAGAGCAGTTTCTCATAGGGAAAATGTTGAGGAGATGTCTTTACTCTCTAGGCTAATTTTAGAGCACTAGCAACAGTAAGGAAATCAAATTTCAAAACTTACATTCATTTTGAAAGGATAAAGAAGGCAGATGGGAGACTTGAATTCTATTCCAGTGTGTGTTCAGTTTCTGTTTGAGGGCAATTTCATTAATTTATTTGTTGTGCTCTGTGGGAAAGGGAGTGTTGGACAGCGGGTACAGCTTCACAGGGTTATTGCTATGCTTGTAGGACAAACACCATAGCTTTATGATAACAGCTGTTGACAAACTATTCCACACCTGTTAATTACAGGTATTACAAATAGAGTGGAATTTGGGTGTTTGCTGTCATGAGGACATTACAGATGTTTTGTTCTGTGCAAACCTCTGCGGTTGGCCTCAGATCTTCGAGGATGTAGTTGTTTCTGGGCCTATTCTGTCATCCTGATACCTCTGTGTGAGCAGCCACTCAGCTGCCCCATTCAGTTGCTAGTTGTGGAATTTGGCTGCTCCATCAGCTGTGTCGCAGCAGCAGTGCAATTGCCAACCTTCTAGTTCAATTTGTCTGTCACTTTGTTTCCAAAGGGACCAGGAGGAAGAAGCGTGATACGGCACAGTATTTCCATCTTACCATCTACCCACCCTGGCTAATTAAGCAGTTTTGACTCCCCTGACTTGAAATCAGTCCTCAAAAATGGTTTAATGCTGTGCCTAAGCCTTATGTGAAGACTGGTCTCTGTTTTATGGGTATTTAAACATGTTTTAGGAAACCTAACTTATTTTCTAATGATTTATAAATTGCATTCAACTTTTTCAAAAAATAAACAAGGCAATGTTTCCTCTAACTAACTGAAATTTTGGAAAAGCCAAGACCTTCTGCAAAACCTGGAGTCTTGACCTCTTTTGCCAACAGTGAAGCATTACACAAAAGTTACATATTCTGCCTACAGCAAAAGAAGTCAAATTGAGTCTTTAATTACCTGAAATACTCTGATAGTATCTGCATTATAAACCTGATAGGTTCACATTTAGCATGTTGCAGTGTGTTAAACATAAGGCTGATTTTGAATAGTGGTTTCGTGACCCATAGAAAAAAGAATGATGGTTTATTTCTGTGATAGCTAGCACAAACCCTAAAAGCCTAGGAAGATGAGAAAAGAGATGACAGAAACCCTATTAAAAAGATGGCTCTTTGGAGGAAAATAATTGTTCTATATAATATATGTATGTCTGTTTACTTAAAAGGGAATTAAAGGGACTTAGAGTAAGTCATCTGGCTCATCTCATGCTTATTAGGATCCATTCCGTCTAACCTAATCCATGGCAGATGTGATTTTTCTTCTCCTTTTGCATCACTTTCTCCTTAATAATTTTGATGATGAGTCTACAAACAGGCAAATCAATTCTACTGCCTTACTATCTGTATCATGGTGCATGCTAATAGTAATATTGCCTGAAATCTTATTTGCTAACATTATTGCATTTGAATCCCTGAAGAGTAAAAACGTATTGTTTCACTCTTTGCCATCACCTTTTATGCGTTTTACAGCTATTAACATCACTCCTCTGGATTTTTCTTCTTTGTATTAAAGATCCCTGGTTGCTGCAATGTTGCCATATCAGGTTATAGTTTCTGCGTATGTAAATGTTCTTGTTTTCCATCATTGCCTCCACTCAAGAGGGGTTTTGTGGCTTTCCTGCAGTGTGTACACAGAACTAGTACATAAGTTACTCCTTTAAATTCTGTATTTGTGCATCCATGTTTTCAGGACCGAAATAAGACTCCTGATTTGTCCTTAATGTCCTCAGCATACCATCAGTGAAGTGTGGTGGTGATAGAAATTATTAGGATTTTTTTATGAGATTTACATACAGGTTGGATTAGTTTATGCTTTTGGATATTTTTTTTCATTTCCGGGGATGGAGAAGTCTCTTGTCCTACTGCAGGACATGTTGGGACAGATGTGTTACTGTGATGACCATTGTGAGAGGCATCAATGCACACTGAAACTATAAAACTGGAGGAGTGAGGCAGTGTACAGAAACTGATTTAACAAAATGTTGTCAGTGAAGTACAGAGCCTACAACTTCCTTTAAGAAGAATAAATATTACTAAAGGCAATCGATTAAAAGTAAGAGCTATACATTTAAGATGGCAGGCACCTTTCCCAGTTTAAACATCATCTGATCCAAACTGCAAACTTATCCAACTGCCATCCAATTTCCATCTCTTCGTTTTAATTACAAGTGGGCAGAGTGTGTTCCCAGGTACTTTTGACTTGCTGGTGTGCCAGGTACATTATCACACTTCAGAAGAAAAGTCTGGTAACTTCAACAGGCTTTCAGACCTGAATGCAGGAAGCTGATTAAATGTTTGCTTAACTTTTACAGTGTTAGTTTAAAGCTGCCTTCTCTTAATCAGAGTCTTAATTACTAAAATGTTGTGAGCCCATACCTGTATGAGAGCTAAGTGATGTCTGTTGACTGTTAATTATATTTATTTCTGCATACTTGCAGCTCTAGTTAAGTGGAAAACCTTAGCCCACATGGTTCTCAAAATCATCCAGGCTTTTGGAGAATGAGGGTCCCTTTGTTCAGTCGGAAGGGAGAAGCTTAATGCACAGGTTCCGTGCATGAGGCCTGTTTCCTTTTTATGGCTGGTAAGTCTGGTGTTTGTACCCTTTGACTGCATGACAGAGAAACAGGCTGGTGCTCTCTGGCACTGAAGCTTTCACCTGAGAAACAGTATCTCACTAGATGCTGTTCACCTGGTAAAATGATGTTTCAGCCTTCTGCTGAATGAACACTCCTGAAAACATGTGTTATGTTTTTCTCATTCATTTATTAGCAACATCTCTCCATTTTTTGCTGTGTTGTGTGAATGTACAACTTACGATTTTACCTAATCAGGGCAAAAATCCATGTGACTTCAATAGCTAGAACAGGTGACCAACTTTTATTACTGTTCGGGCGCTCTCTTCTGAAAGGGAGTTTGGGCAAATATTTGCATTCAAAATGTATTAAAACTTCCTAACTTCTGACTTTTTTTTTTTTTCCCAGCAGACTGTGCTGTCTCATGAGTATTCGGGCATATTTTTTACCTGGAAAGAGATTGGAAAAGTGTTTCCTCCAACTTCTTTTGCCAAACCACATTACTTGTTTGTTTGTCTTTAAATTCAGTCTTGCTTAATTTTGAATTGCACTAATTGCATGAGTACATAGCATTTTCACACAAAGAGCCACCTTGCCACAATCTTCAGGGCTTGATTCTGAATCAGTTGTGCAGAGTCCAGGTAGGGTAGGTGTTGGGATGAGGTGAGGGTTCATATGACTAATGGAGAAAGAGTGAAGCAGAAGGCATCAGTGTTTCATACATCATGTACATCATTTCTATGCAGTGTAACCGATGGTTATGTTTAATCACTTAAAACCCCAACTTCTGGGCAGAAGAAACCTTTGCACTTAAAAGGCAAGACACTCAAAAGTCAGACAGTAGGATGGAGAAATTAAAGTGCATTTTCATGCTCCTTTTTCCATGTTTAATATTTAGTTTTGCACTACAGTTGCAGAGCACATTTTCAAGATAAGATAAAAGATCCTCTTTCTAAGTACCCCATATCCATTGAGAACTTGAGATAAACAGTGCATGCCTCTTTTGGAAATCTAGTCATAAGTAAGAGCTGTAATGTTTAAGACAGTTGCCAAAATCAAGTCCTTGTTTCTTTAGAACAGAATGAGGTTCTGGCAGAGAGCTGGTTGCCTCAGCCCATGTGCCTGTTGAAATATGCCACATCTCTCACCTGGATTCCAGCGGCCACTGTGGAGGAGTGTGCATCTCCCATAGGGTCTGTCTCTGATGTGTCAGCCTAAACAAACATCTTTCAGATGCTCTTGGGCATCTGAAATGGTGCCACTTATCACACTATTATTATTATTGTTATTATTACTATTATTATTGTTATTATTATTACTCTTATTTCTTCTTCTTCTCACTGCTGTGGTACGGACTGTACTACTAACATTAAGCCATTTAGATAGAAGGACTATGCATCTCCTAGAGGAAGCCAAAGCATGTAGTTCTGTCTGTCAACGCTGTCTTTATCAGCCACACCCTCCCAGTTACATTAGCCTCCTCCACCCTGAAACAGGTAAATTGGGTGACAGCGTTCCCAGGCCCCAGTCTGGAAAGAGTATCAGGGTGTGGTGTGGCCACTGGTTGGAGGCAGCCTGCCCATAGGTTGGCACTGGCAAGGCAGAGCAGCCCAGCACTGGCACAGGGGGGCCCCAGCGGCACCACTGATCCTGCAGGCAAAACAAAAAAAAACCCTTTTTGGCTGGATCAGCAAACATGACTTGCTGACTGAGTGGCTGCACACATGCCTGTGTCCTGGCTGGGGGGAAGGTGATACCAGGAGCAGAGGGACTGTTGCTCGCAGTCTAAAGGACTCAAACTGCACCCTGGACTGCGTGACAGCATGAGATGATTAAAGCTTTATCGCAGAGAGCCATAGGTAGCAATCAGAAATATATCCAGCTGACAATAAGTGCTGTTTTGGTTATTTCCCAAGGTCAGAAACAGGGTTTTCTCTGTGCCATTACTTTACCTGAAAGTGGAGTTGTACTATTCTACAAGGACTATATATTCTACAGGAATATATATTTGAACCCACATCCTGCAGTATTCTAATCATAAAACTGAGGGGAAAAGGCATAGGTTTTAATTATTTTGATGTGTGATTTTTTTTTTTTTTAAATTAGGTGGGGTTTTGGTTTGTTTGTTTGTTTGTTTTTTTTTTTTTTTTTTTTTACTAAAACCCTTTAATAACGTTCTAAAGGTGTCAGGAAGGATGATTAAATTCAGGAAATTTAAAGTAGGACCTCACCCCCCACAGCACAAAGCTTAATCACACTAAAATAATGTTGGACATGGTATTGTAGTTCCCTTCAGGTCCAGGAATTTTGTGTTTATTCCCTACCTAGTAATGCAGCTTTAACTGTAAAAGTAGGCGTCATGCCGCTTTGTGCTTTCTTCTTTTCCACTAACCTTTTCTGCAGTTTTTAGAAGTTTGTTTTGTTTTGTTTTGTTTTGTTGTGTTTGTTTGTTTGATTTTTTTGGGTTTGTTTTATTGGTTTTTTTACGATGGAGATGGACTGTGCATCAAAAGATCCCCAGTTCATGGGGGTACTGAAACCATGAGCTTACCTGCACAAAGGGGGAAGATGTTGTGGCAAGGCTGGTTACAAGAAAGATAAATAGCATACACCACTGGGTACAGTTTTTGATGGTTGGTCGTAGTTCATGCTCTTCATCTTCCACTCAGAGGTGTTGGTTGGTTGTGAAACACACATGACAAAGAAGGGCTGTCAGGGAGCTGCTGAGAGGCTTCCCAGCTCCGTCTGTCTTCTGTGTGAATGGCAGAAGATAGCACACTCACCTACCCAGCTGTACGCCTGGGCACCCTCCAGAAGCTCTGGTGTATGGCCACATAATCAATGTCACAGTCCAAAATGAAACCGAAGGTTTTGTAGGTCTGGGAACAGGTGTTTTATGAATGGTTCATATTGATTGAAGTGATATGTATGTGCCTGCCACCTATTTCTAAAGTGTCTCTAAATCTCATCTCTGGTTTCTCTGAGATGCTTTGCCATGGATTTGGCAAGCAGCTTTAAACAAATAATATTTTGTTTTTGAGGGGGGTGGTGAATAGTCATAGAGAGGACCTTGTTAAAAGGACCTGGTGCCTAGATGAGTTCTTTTAGTCTTCTCTACAGTTACAGTGTAAATCCACTCAGTAGCTTGCATTCTTAGGTCTGTGTCTATTCATTTAAAAGTGCCTCTTTTACTTCTTTTTCCATTCAAGTCTGCAGTGGCATTGCATATTCTGCTTAAACAATGCAGCTAAATGATGTAATTCCCTCTTTTTTTTTTTTTTTTTTTTTTTTTATGTAAGGTTGGCAGTCCTCTTCAACCTTGTAAGAAATATGTAGATACAGAAGTGTGCACTTGCTTTGATGTAGTCTTTTGTGTCATTCATGTCATAAAACCAAGTGTTTGATTTTGAGGGTGGGAAAGAAAGAAAGAAAGTCATAAAAATGTCCCCATGTTTTTAATGAGCAGAGTTTTGCCAAGTGGCAATTAATATTCTTCAGTCTTTGCAGTGCTTAAGAGCTTCTTAGGATCCTCTGAAAAAAAGGGGTTTTGCCAAGTTAGCATATTTTCAGGCAGGTGAGCTGCTTTTAGCTTTGCCTTTACTAGGTGCATTTATGATAATATTTTTTCCTAATTACTGTTCCTTTCTTTTTGTTGGTCTGACCTTAACCATAATCTTATGCTGCCCAAATCACTGATCTGATACATAGGAAGCTCCTCTATAATTTTGTGCTGGAGGAAAATTATGGAAGCTGAAATAATCACTCAAAGCAAAAGCTGTTGTTCTGAAACTCAGTAAGGGAAGAGAGGAAGCACAGTCTTGTTTTCCTAAGCCAAATTCTTTACTGAGCCTCCTTTCAAAATAGAAGCATAAAAAATCCCATGGGGATGTGGTTATCATTGACCCATTGAGGACCATCATGCTACATGAATTGTTGTAACTGGGCCCCAAGGGTTCAGACTTGAAACTTTTTTTTGTCTCTTCACACAGTGGGAATGAAAGTTTTCAGAAGTGTTGATCAAAACTTTTTTTTTTCAAAGTTCCTTTTTCACAGTAAGAGATATGAACCTTTTTAGACTGAAAACACCTGAAGGTCCTAGTTCAACTTACATGCATTTTTCGGGGTTTCCCATTACTGAGAAAAAACTTGTTTCATGTTAACTCTGTGAAATGGCTTCTTGACTTTTGAGGGTTTAATAATTTTACATTGAAAGTATCTTAAAACTATTTTTTACTCACTTCACCTCCTTCTTTTAAAGGAAAATAAGGAAGAATTCGGCATCCAATAATTCAGCTAATCTTAAGTGGAACCATAGGCCAATGGTCAGGACTTAATATTTCCTCCAATTTTGAGACAAGGGTTTCAGTAAGTCTAGTTCTCATAGTGTCAGAAAGTATTTTCCATAATTCCTTATTTCAGATTCCAGTCTTCTTAATCCCATATTACACATAATGTATTTAAAAAGTCTATTGTTTAGCCAAGACATAGGAAAAGTGTAGTTCGTGGGTGCATAATACTTGTATCTGTGGTCCAAATCACTCATAAATGAGTATATGAGTTTTGTGTATGAACACCCCCACTAGGAACCAGAGCAAACCTATGGATCAGAACATTTTTTTTGAGGTGATCTTATTTGGCTATAATCAACTACAGTCACTTTGCAAGTGGCAGAGATGGCATTTGGTTGCTGAGCCATTCGAAGTACTTTGCCAAAACCTTCAGCTGATCGAACTCCCTTGCTGCTTCAGTAGAATATATAATTTCTCAAAACAGCACTAGGTGGTTGAGATGAGTAAAACTGTGTAAACTGTAATGCGTATATTCTCTGACTACTTTGTAATAAGAGAAAAGAAACCAAACCAAACCATGACTGAGCAATCTTTCTGATCACTTGTTCCCCTTCTTCACAATCAACTGGTCACATACGGAGATGTTAGCTAGTATCTCACCCTGTAGTCATGTCCAAAGGGAAGCTCTTTGCCACTTCACTTGGAAAATTCACAACTCTCAATCTAATCAAGCACTGACATGCAGTGGAATCTTGGTATCTTTGTCCATCTATGTAGAAACATGAGGTCCCTCATGATTACCAGAAGTGTCTTCTCTCTCCTCTGGATTCAAGGAAGAGCTGCCTAAGTTAGAGCTGGGAAGAGGCCTTGAACAGACCTAGAAGAGAAATAGTGCTTGTGAACTCACACGGAAATTTATAGATAGATGTTGTCTAAATCTTTCCAAGATACTTCCCTGACCTTTCTGAAATTAGCTTTCTGAAAGGCCAAAGAGAAGAATCTTTAGATTTCCTTTTACTTATTGTCTACTTCTGGTGGGCTTAAAATTGTCAATAATGGAAAAATACTCAAACCTGAGCTGTGGTGACACAGTTTGCATGGCTTATGGCCAAATACTGTAAAAAAACAAGGTCAGAATAAGCTAATAAAGAGCCTCCAGGTGCAGTTTATCTTCTGCTTGTGTTTGAGTAAAGAGACTACCCAGTTACTGTGAGCCAAAAAAATTACCCCTAAGCCAAGAAGTCAAAAAATTGGAATCCTTCGCCTCTGATGCTGCAAAATTATAAATTCAACTGAGGTTGAAAGGATAGAAAGGGTCCTGAACTGTCTACAGAAGGGGAGTTCTGGCACTTTTCTGCACGTCTGTGAGCAGAAGGGGTTGATGATTGCCCCTGTTGGCTTCCTCCATTTCTTTTGTCATAGGAGAAGTTCTTCCCTGCTGTTATTAAGAAATGTGTGAACTCATTCCACTCTGCAGGGCACCTATATGATGTCTGATTCCTTGTCACTTTTCTTGCTGAGTATTAAAACAGGATCTTCCCACATGACTCAGAAGGCTGAACTTTGAAATCCAAGTCTGTTCTTCTGTTTATCACATATCACTCTATTTCTCAAGTTCTGTATTTGACTGACACCTCAGTTATGAGCCTTCATCCAGCCCCACAGTTTCAATCATTGTCAAAACTGCCGAATGAAGGTCTTGCCTTCCAAATAGTGAGGAGTTACTTCTTTAACTCCATTGCTAGCTTTGCCTCCGGTTTACTAGTCCAGTGGCACACTACTGAATCTCCTTTCATTCTGTGAAGGGAGTCTGAAGAAAGCAGCTTGTGTGTGTTTTTAATTACATGTTTGTTCAGCCCTCTGAGGATGTCAGGAGCTGTGAACAGCAAATGCCAAGTGATTGCCAGGAAGAAAGCTGCTGACTGCAGTGCATCATAGACAGAACTCTTCTGTGCAACTGCCACTGCCTTGCCATGCACATACCAGCGATATCTGATTTTGATTATAGTCTCTCCTCTGATGATAATGCTGTCTCGGGTTCTCCTGGAGACAAAGTCTTGGTCAAGTGAAAACATAAGCAATGGTGTAGTCAAGGACAAAGTCAGTCAGTCTCCCCCAGATTCCAGTCTATTGACTCTTCTTTCTTCCTCATTTGGAGTGAACTGAAAAGCTAACGATCTTCCTTTAAATGAGCATAACTTGCTGTATTATGTCTAGACAAAGGAAATCAAACTAATTAGAAGAAAGACTGCAAATGTGCTGTGTAGGAGGACCTGCCTTTAAAGTACTTCTTTCAGGCTCCTGTGGCTTGCTGTGTATTCAGAATGGTAGCTCTGGTCTTCCTCTCAGCAGAAGAAAAATAGAATAATACTGGGCTTCAATTAGAGACAGAACTATAATTCAGTCATAGGCAAGGAGAGGGGGAGGTGAGTAGGAAGATGGCTGCTTTGCAAAGCCTAAGTCGTAAAACCTAAAATCCCAGCTTACACATGGCAACAGATCCTTCTATGATTGAATTACAGCCTTCATATTCAATAATGGGCCAAGTCTGTTAACTAGAATACAGACAGAGCAAATATTTACATTCTTTAGGTAGTGATGGAGGGAGAATCACTAATCTGAGCATGAATCAAAGCCACAAGAACATACATGTGTAACAGCTACACATTACCATCAGCGTAAACTGGGAGGGATGGAGTAAATTTCCAGTATTTTGATGGGAAATTTCCCATGCTACAAGTCATCCTGCAGCATTTCACTGAAAATTTGTCTTTTACTGACTTTTAGTTGTGACACACACTGCCAATAACAGTGCATAATTGGTAATTTGCCAGTTCATTCTATGTGCTGTATGTTTTCTAATATACTTAGAAAGTGATACTGAAGTGTATGGCTATTTAGCATTTTATGTTCATAGTACATACCTGATTAAAATTTTATCTGTATTCCTGACTTTATAGCACCTCATAAGTTCTATACTTTTGTTGAGCTGTTATGATTTTTTTTGGTTCATTTGACAGCTATGACAGTCAAAAATGTTATTGTCAGTTTGGAAATATCAATAGATATGTAGTGAAATAACTGAAAATTCCTTTTTTTATCTTATAAAATAACTTGAAAGCAAGGTTCAAAATAGTTTCAGACTAAAGAACTTGCATGGATATATCAACTGATGCATTTATGAGAGTAGCCAAGAAGCCATGTAACTCTGAAGGTTTTGAACTCCAAATGTCATCTTTTTTTACAGGCTTGCAAAAACACATAGAAAAAAACCCACCAGAGCATGCCTTTACAGCACTTTTCAGCCCTCACAGGTTTGACTTGCATTTCAGTTGCTTACATGAATTTTCTCATAGAAGACCTTGAGTGAACAGGCTTCCTTTCAGACCAAAGCCCACAGCCAAGTTAAACATTTGAAACAAAAGTAATTAAGCAGGGATTCTGTTGGGCCATTATTTAATCCACAAAAAGTAACTGCAAAAGTAAGCCAAGCAGAAGCCTGGTATTCTTAGGGAAAGAAGAAAACATCTTGTAATTCTCCAAGTACTAAGTTTGTGAACAAAAGGGGATTCAAAATATTACAGAATCAACCCAAGGATAATACCATGCATGGTGTGCAGCAGTGACTTGTTACTGCCTGGCTTCCATCAACACATAGTGCAGTGCAAAGAAGTTTTTAGCTTCTGGGCCAGTTTACACCCTGGGCAAGAGAATGTATTAAAAACTTTAAGCTGATCTACTGTTGTTTCAAGGTGTCTTGTCTTACATGTAAACATCAGAGCTCATGAACTCTGATTTTCTATGGGTGTGCACAATGTTCTAGTCCACCACAGTAACGCTAAACAATGTCTTTACTACTCACACCTCCTGTGATTCTAAACTGTGATATCATTGACTTGTTCCCCCTTGTCCCCTTCCCTGAAATATTTTCCATGCCTCCCTGTGTACCCTAGAAAAAAATACACTTAGTGTAGTGCAATGAGTTTCAAACCTGCTTTGCTGTCCAACCTGTTGGAATTTTGGCAGAGGAAAAAAATTAATTGTGGGGAAGTATCAAATGTGTTGCTTATTAACCAAAGAAAAGGAAAAAGAGGATGAGAGGATCCCCTAGATTTAGCCTCACTGAGGAGAAAAAATTGCTGTTTTGTGAGTAATTCTGATAAGGCACGTAGTTACATGTTTGCATGGCGTAGACTTGGTTGTGGCTAACAGGCTGAATGGGGTCAAAACTTGTTTTATTTGCTCATTAGCATAGATCTTCTGCACTCTGTCCCCAGAGCTGCTGTATGTTTTAGTCAAGAGGACTGATGCTTTGGCAGGCAAATTTAAGCAGAGGTAAATGTAAATGAAAAACGCTCAAAGCAATAAATATATGTCATTTTTAGGACAACTTTATGAAAATACAGGTGGAACAAGGGACATATTGGAAAATAGTGGTGATACTTACCTGAAATTTTGTATATGTGGGAATTTGCACACTACCTAATAGAAAGACTTGCCTGCGGGATGTTGTGATAAGAGTGATTCTTATTTGAACCATCTGTGTTTCAGCCCTATAAATAGGATATTGTCTTACAGAAACTCATAATATAGGCACTAGACCATCAATAACATTTTAGATTTTTAAAACAGGAACATGGCCACTTCAGAGTCATAGTGTGGTAACAGAGGACAGCATCTTGAACTGAGAGTCTGAAAGAATACAACTGTCTGAATCTAACAGGAAATCTAGAAAATTAAATGGTTCTTCTTTGCTGATTAATCTAGTGTTTCTTATATGCAAGATTACCTGCCACCAATTGATTTTTAGAAGCAATGGCGTTTTTCTGACCATTAAGAGAAGCAAGTGGAAATTGTTTTGAGCACTTCTATGATGTTTTAGAAACCTCAGTTTTCTTCTAGAACAGAACTCATCCAAATGCCCTCTTTTTGGAGTGGTGCAAGTACAGTAATGAATATATATGGAAGATTAATGGCCTTCTCCCTTATTGTGGGCTAGAAAATGAGCTGTGTGTTCTAGAAGTGGTATGTTGTTTAAAGCTACAAAGCCATAAAGTTCCTAACTCCATCTCTGTTCTATCAAAACTCAGGGAAACTATTGGAAATTTTCATACAAAACAATTTTCATTTCAAAAGTATAATGTTTTTAAAGAAAAGCTTGCCTAAGGGTAACAAATCTGGATTTCTTAGCAAAAAAAGAAGAGCATTGGTGCCATGCAGTGCAATTGAAAGATGTTGGAAATGGTCCATTCTCAGTTAATTTCTGACCTCCAGTAACTTATTTCCCCTCTGAGCTCAGTTCTGGTCCTGCCATATGTTGATCACCAGTCAGTCTACAAACATTTGAAGTTGTGTTGTTTGGTCAGACATTGGTCTTGGATGTGATTTCTATGTTCTGTTGTAATGCAAACAACAAAAGTATAATGGAGACTACTCATTGCAACATAGTCTTTTGTAGTATCAGTTCTCCAGTGAGGAAGCAATGAAATGAGCTATTGTATTTAAATGCTGAACTTTCCCCCTTCTTGTATTGACTGTCCTCCTTCCCAATAGGCTGAGGGATGGTCACAAATGAAGACATTTGCTCAAGCCACCGCTTCCCTTCAGATTTAGTTTTTAATTTCCCAAGGGCAGAAGTTTGCTGTTTTCTCCTGAATGAAATGCTGCCAAATGGGAGTGTACCAGCTGCCTTCTGCACAGAAGAATAAAGTTAAATGTAGGCTGTTTTTGCTTGCTGGACAAATTGTTCATGTGCAAACAGAACTGACTTGCCTATTTGGGGGTCTCTATCTTGTGCTGAAAAGCTGAGAAACACTGAGAAGGAGAACAAGTATCTTTTCAACTTAGTTGACTCTTGCTGTGAGACATTTTTTAGATTCATAGGAGAATTATAGGTCCTTTCCAAAGAAGCTCTTGTCCTTGTATCCAGGCACTTTTATTTATTCCTTCCACCCCCTGACTGTAGCATTCTTCAAAACCAGGTTGGGAGAAAGAAAATCAGCCTCATGGACAGCTAGCAGAAATCTGGTTTTATTTTGTGGGTTTTTCCCTCCTCCCACTCCCCCTTTCTTCCCTAGTGTTGCATATGCTGCCAGTACTGATGACTACCCAGACACTTCTGAGTAGGACATCTCACTCTGCTTGGGACAAATCACATGTGCTCACCAGGCAGACATTTGTCTGTGGTTGGTTCTAAAACCGCAAGTTCCTGAAGCTGAAATAGCAATGAAATTTAGGACTTTTAATCATAATGATATTTAAAAACACCCTCTGTCTAGTTACCTGCTCATATTCAATTGGAGGTCTTTGTATCCCTATTCCCCCAAAAAATGGCATTGCTGCATTACCAGAGCTACTTTAGGATGACTTTTCTTTTACATTTCTTGCAGCTTTTTTTCCTTCTCTTTATTTTACTTTTCCTGTGTTAAAATGATAAATGCTGACACAGTTGTGGAATCAAATCTTTGCTACTGGTAAATACAACAGGGGAATATGAAGTTGACAGTGTCTTGCTTCACTGTCCTACCTGGCTAACAGTTACCCTTAAAAAACAAACCCAAATCTTGCAGCATTGTTTTCTCCCCTATTTTGTTCTAGTTGGGGGATTACCTTAGTAATTGCATCTATTATATGTGTGTGTGTTTTTTGGGAAGCACTGGTATTTATCATGGACTTAATCACAGAGTATGGTTAAGGTTAGAAGGAACCACAGTGTGTCATCTGACTCAACCTTCTTGCTCAAGCAGATTCATCCTAGAGCACATTGCACAGCTCTTGGAACTAGAAAATCTATAGAGACAGCTGAATTAATATGATGCAACATCCTTTGAACTAGCTTTATGTTAGCATAGATTGTCCCCACCAATGTATTTTTTCTACATACTTTGGTTTTGTTGATGATTTACTCTATTTTTCAATATTTAAAATTCAGTGTCTTCAAGAACT
Source organism: Xenops minutus (assembly GCA_035221455.1). Taxonomy (NCBI): domain Eukaryota; kingdom Metazoa; phylum Chordata; class Aves; order Passeriformes; family Furnariidae; genus Xenops; species Xenops minutus. The sequence continues at coordinate 47,050,016 of JAWWEE010000105.1, read as the reverse complement.
GTCTTGGCAAGGTGAACTTCTAGCATTATGGGGGAAATGTTGTTTTTTCCTGAGGAACACAAGCTGGCATCATTGAAATCCAACTCCATCTCCCCCTGTCGAAAACAAAGTAAGAGCCTGGACTGTAGAGTGTGGTTCCCAAGATATCCAGCCTTCAGGAAGACCTTTCCTGGTTCCTTCAAAGCTTCGTGGTGTTCCCTGTGGGCATGCTTGGCTCTCTGGGAGAGAGGTGTTGGTGAAAGGGAGAGAGAAGGATGGATCTCCTTTGTGGGTGGGAGAGGGAAGGATGGAGGGGAGGAAGAGTCTTCATCCTAGTCAGCCAGTGAGGGTACTAGAAATTTATTGTCTGAAATAAACGTTTTCTCCCTCTACCACCTACTGCTAGGATGTGATGCAAGAAAATAGCTTTCTTTCAAATCACTATAGAAGGTTCTTAGAGGGCAAGAATGGAAAAATTTCTGACTGTAATGGCATTAATTATTCTTTTTTAAATATTGTCCTTGGTGTTGCATGCAATGACTTTGAAAAGTGATGCCTAGTATTCCTAGTACATGGTAACTCTACTGCTGAAATGCAGAGATTTTGTATCTGAATGTCTGAATAACACATCCTAGCTGCAGTACTGTGTTTTCTATGTTTTTTTAAGTTGGGTCTCCCCCGCCTCCTTCATTTCTTGTTGTTGTGGCTGGCCTCAGTCTTGGCAATTTAGTAATGAGGATCTATTAATGATGGAATGATTTAATAAGACACCCACGTCTCTGCAAAAAAAAGATACAGTACAGTGTTTAGTTATTGCTGATGCTGTTGAGACATGGGAGAAATAGTTTCTAAAGGATACTTAAAAGAGAAAAATTAGCACCAAATACCTCCCCTGCACAAAGATGCATGATTAGTCTTTATTATGGTCTTTATGTGAACATTGTGCCATTAGAATAATGCCTAACTATTAATAAATTAAATAAATAGCAGTTTTGGCTTCCTGGTAGAGAATTTGATATTTCCTGGCTTTCCACATCTGTTGCTAAAGCCAAGTTTCTGTTCTTTGAAAAGCCATTGCCTGGCTTGTCTTCAAGGGACATTACTTGTGTCCCATCTTAAATGTGAGAACTAACCATGTACGCCATGTTCTTACATTAATATATATATGACTGGTTTATACAGATTCTTTTTCTGACTAGGTCTAATATGGAAGTAAGTGGGGACTAGAAAAAATTTTTGGTAACAGGGATTTCCACACTGAGCCACACTCAGCTGATTCCTAAGGACAGCTCGCGTGTATCTGAAGTTTGCAAGATAGAACCTGGGAAAGAGATGCAGGTGAGCAAATGTGGCCATCTATGGAACTGGACCTGATTTAATCTGGTCTGTAGTACTTGCCTTTTGCTGGTAGTTAAAGAGAAACCCTTTTCCAAAGGAAACTCTTCAGCTCTTAATTAAATTTAAAACTTTCAAAAAGTAAAGAGTCTCTGAATGTGTTTTTCATCTTCCCAGTCATTGGCTCTTACATTATGTTTGATAGGTGTAGGATAGATTTACAGTACTAAATTTTGTTCGTCATGAATCCACACTGTGAATAAACTGAATAGATAGAGTCTCAAATTCCATGGCGAGACAGGTTTTACAGGTTATATTTTTGTGTTTTGTTTTGTTTGTTTTTTTGTTGTTTGTTTGTTTGTTTGTGTGTATGTTTGTTGGTGGGTTTTATTTAAAAAAAAAAAAGAAAAAAGAAGAGAAAATTGGCTGTGACTTTTCTTTCCGAATTCCCTCCAGAAAGGCCTGGTAAGAGATGATTGTGTCATACCTGTATCAGAGATTTGGATGCTTCCAGGAATGCTGATAGTGCTGAGTGCTTTTTAAGTGTGCATGCTAAAGCAAACAAACGGGTCTTACACCTGCTGATTTCCTGAGCAGCTAACATAAAATATCACAGTGATCTTCCAGTTACAACCCTCTTTCTTTCTGTTCAGCTGCAGCCTTGAAGTAGGCTGATCTACAGAACAGGAATTCCCAGTGAGAAACTGCATCCTGAGCTGAGAGACTGGTCACGACTTTGAAAACCAGACAAAACGTCAGAGTAGTGACTCAGCAGAGATGGGCACTGGTGTTAACTTCTGCCCTGCCTTTCAGACCATAGCACTCACTTCTGCATTAAGGGACTTCTCTGAAAATGATGCCCTTGAATTCTGAAATCAAATCCAGTGCTCCAATTCAGAGTGAACTTCCCTAACCACAAATCTATAGGCTATTTTCGGGGTTACATTACTGCCTGTCCTGCTCTGGAGCTGGATTACTTTCAAGAATGTGTGAGTTATAGGGCCAGAAGGTCGGTACGCAGAAGAGAGCCTGCCTTGGTAGATATTTTATGTTACACAGTAATTGGATACAAAGAAGAAATACAGCTAAGGGCAGACACGGTGATCCTGGGTCTTCCTCTCCTAGCACAGTGTCCTGATCTCTGTGAATGACAGAGCTGAATTTTGACATTCTTGCCTCCTTGGCCAACAGAAGGCTTTTTTACACTCCTGGGTACCTGGTAGCCCAGCTCCAGCATGCTGGCTTTGACGAATTTATGAACTCATACTTGATGCTAATTTCCTTATCAAAAGAAGAAAAAAAACTTGCCATGTGAAATGTAATTCCAGGCAGGCCATGTTGGGTGTCTCGTCTGAGATTAAGTTATTCTCAGATCACGTGCTGTAAAAAAGGCGTGAAGAGGGACCGTCAGCAGCTAGCAACAATGCTTGAAGAAGTTGAAAACTATCACACAGGAACCTCCACTGGCTCTGCCATGTGCAGCAGGAATGCAGGGCCCAGGCTGGCATTGGTGTGAGTTGTAGAGACGTTGGTCTCTTGAGGCAGTGCTCGCTTGCATGGTCTCAGCCACATGCTGTTCCATTCTGTTACATCTAAGTAGGGCAGAATGCCCTGTTCTTGCCAAAAGCCAGATTCTTATCCTGCTCTGCCTGCAGACAGGCAGCATTCACCATGTTGCATGCATATTGAGTTTGCCAAAATGTTCTGGTTCTCTAGGAGTGCTGAGGTTTCTCTTCTCTTTGCATGTGAGCACCATAAATATATGTAGTCCTTGGCAAGTTGCTGGTACCAGATGACCTTGTTTGCACCCTTACTTTCTTGAATAGGGGATTTGTGTGCCAGGGCTTAGAAAGGGGTGATTTGCAGGCTAGTAAAGGGTAACCCTGTGATTAGAAATTCCACGATCTGACAGAATGCACATTTGACCTGCTAGTGTGAGATAGATGATTATTCTATTATGTAAGTATTTTAAGGTTCAAGTTTGATAAGGATCAATGACAGAAATAAGTGGTGTGTTCCTACCTGTCTGTAGAAGTACTTGTTGACATGTACTGCAGCATTTGGTTTATAACCTTACAATAGCGGCTTTGATTAATAATGCTTTATTAGTTATAAACATAGACTTACTGAATAAATCCTACTTACTCTGTTGCATGGCTCTCTATGCCTCCATAAAACCATTTCAGTAATTAGAAAGCTACTATAATATTTCCCTATATTGTAGACTTTGAGTTGTTAGTCCTCTCTCTGTTTTCCTAAATTCCTACATAAGATTTCTACTTGACTCCCATTCTTGACACAAAAGAGAAATGTTTCCTTTCAACTTGCCTTTTATGCTAAGAAAGGGTGGGTGTGGTAAGATAGGGTTTCATAGAATCATAAAAGTTGGAAAAAACCTTTAAGATCATCCCTAGCAAAGAGGGAAAGGATGGGGGAAAGGGTGCTTCTCTCCTTCTGATGTGCTTCTGGAACCGTACTATGCCAGGATCAGAGAAATGAGACTGGAAAGGCAATATCCCTTGTGTTTCAACAGAAGGCTAGAAGAGTATGCCTGAGAAATGTGACATAAGGCATCTTGTGGAAAGCTCACCTTTGTCTTTTTCTAGAAGATGTAGACTTGTAACTGGGCATTTTTCCTGCCCTCTGTATAAAACACAAAGCAATGAGGATCAGTTATTTTATCTACTCCTGAAATGCAGCCATCAGTGCAGAATAACATGAGAACAGTTTGAAAGGAAGCATGGAACACTATATTCAACTGAAACTAATTACCTGATTACGTTTTGGCCTGCCTGTGTGGGTTGACATCCAATGGACTTGGCGACAATACCTGCCAGGAAAGCCAAGTCTAGTCTTGCTTCATTTAAAGACTTTGGACAAAAGTTCTGGACTTGCATGCTGAATGCTAAGCAGTGTGAAAATAGGCCACTGATTTAAAGTACCCATGGCTACAGTGGGTGTCAGTAGGCAGATGACATGGTTGTAGATGAATGAGCTCCTTTGGAGTTTTAGAAATACTGGTTTCCATTTAAAGGTGGTTCTGTTTCAAATACACAATCTGGTGAAATTTAACTCTGCATCAGAACATGCTCTGTTCACAGTTATAGGATTAGCTCTTTCCTTTCCTTCAAATCTTCAAACTTCTCCCCTTAGAAACTTAGTCAAGTCTGACATTGAGATTTTATAGACTTAGAAAATAACCTAAGGGGATGTTGTCTCAGTCTGCTACAGTAGTTCCTTCTCTTTATCTTCACGGGAGTTAAATACATTAGATCTGCTTTATTAGGTGAGACGCATTTGTTAGCACTATTGTTGTCTTCTTTTGTACCTTATCTGCAAATACTTTTTTGATTGTTTGGTGTCATTGCTTGGAAAATAGCATGTTTTCCATGTAGGACTACCTACGCAACAAGAGAAGTGTCTGTAGTGTTAGACATTATACTTACCGGTGTGATGTTAGTTTTTTGTCTTGGCATCTGTTTAAAGGGGAAAAAAAATGATTTGAAGCTTTACTGTGAAGGGAGGGATGAGTCTTTCATCTGTACACTATTAAAAAATTATCCATAAAGAACAAAGGTGAGCAGAGTACTTTTAGAAGGACTTGGAAACGTTCTTACCTTCAAATGGGAAGCTTCTGTGCTGCACACACTTCTGGCACTGTAGAGACCCTCTGTTCCCCTTTCCCAGGGAAAATGATACGAAATGAACTGTCAAATGAGTTGTAGCAGTTCACTGGTGAGCATTGACTTCATGAGGAAATTTAGTACACATACTCTGATATTCTGGAAGCACATCGAGACACGTTACTAAAGTGAGTTGGACAGGAGTTGGTCAGAGATGCTCCATGGTACAAGAATACCTGATAGACAACCATAGGAAAAAATACTTTTGCCAACTGGCTGACTATTTTAAGTTAGCAACTAGCTTATGCTGTACCCTATTCCTTAACATCTAAAATAAATATTGAATCCTCTCCCATTTAAAGACCTTCTTAAACCATTTGCCCAAGAGGCACTGCAGTTGTGAAGTCCTTGAAATTGTGTTTAAGCATTTCCTCTTACTGCAAAAATAAATCCATCGAGTTTTTGGCCTCCCACAAAGACAACAAATACAAGCCTGTAAGTGCCATAAAAGCCCCAAGAAACTTCAGAAGCAATTTAAAATAATAAAAATAGTCTTTTGGACACCCCTTGCTACTTCTGTGTGGAATGAGGCTGGGCTGGGACTCGGGGGCTGATGGGAGTTCACTTTGTGTAACCTGGTATTCCCTTCTCTTCTCTTCTGCCGTCCCCAGATCAGCTGTCACCATCTTGGCAGGAGTCTCCTGAGCCTTTGCTAGCCAGGAGTTTGCCCATCTGTTAGGGCCAGGATTTCACAGAGGAGAAAACCTTTCTGGCTGAAGCTTCTGTAAAACCACCACTTGAGCCATCAAAGCAGCAGTGTCCCTGTGGGACACTGTGGTTGGAGAGTCTGAGGGGGTGAGGGGGAGCAATATGACCTTCCAAAGGGCCTGGCCCCTTCATGATAAGTAATCACCCTAGAATAGAGCTAATCTTCTAGGAAAAGTGATGGGATTACAAAGGCGATAAGATCTCCACTTCTCCTAAAGTCATGAGTAAAGTTAAACTCCATAACAATTCTGTGGTTTGAAAATGCATTTCTCTAACAGTGACTTCTCTTGCCGTTGCAGAATGATTTGGAAATTTGCCTTATCCGTTTTTCTGATGGCAACGCTGTTCCGGATAACGGACACCAGGAAAAACCGTCCTGCAGGCGCCATTCCCTCCCCATACAAAGGCAGCAGCAGCAACCACTCAGAGCGGAAGCAGCAGCTGAACAAGGAGGTGTTGGCCTCCAGCCAGGAGGCCCTCGTGGTCACTGAGAGGAAGTACCTCAAGAGCGACTGGTGCAAGACGCAGCCCCTGCGGCAGACTGTCAGTGAGGAGGGCTGCATCAGCCGCACCATCATCAACCGCTTCTGCTATGGGCAGTGCAACTCCTTCTACATTCCGCGGCACGTGAAAAAGGAGGAGGAGTCCTTTCAGTCCTGTGCTTTCTGCAAGCCACACAAGGTCACCTCTTCGACCGTGCAGCTGGAGTGCCCCGAGCTGGACCCACCATTCCGACTCAAGAAGATTCAGAAGGTCAAGCAGTGCCGGTGCATGTCTGTGAATCTTAACAACTCAGGCAAACTGTGAGAGCAGGCATGTAGCTGCTGCTTGGTGTTGCCTCCATCAGATTTACTGCTGCCTCTCCTCTCCCACTGAGCAGACTGTCCATTTTGTTGGTTTATTTCTTCTTTTCCACTTTTTTTTCTTTTTTTTGTCTGTGTTTTCTTTCAGGAGGCATCTCTCCAGCAAGGAAAGGCTCCTTGTCACTTGCCTACTGGAATAACGCTTTTTAATGGGCTGCGTTAGGCACTTCACCATAAAGTTTCAATGTATTTTAAATATCATATGGCAGTTGAATCTTCTGGAGTGGAGCAGGCTCCCAGAAGTTGGGATTGATGATCGAAGTGACCAGGTGGCTAAATCCAGCATTAAATGTTTCCACTGTGTGGAGTAAAGCCCTCTGCCCTACACTCCAGTTTCCTCCACAAGCTGAGAGCACCTTCCCTGTGCTTTGGTCTGGAGCTTGTTTCTCTCACTTGGAAGTGCTGGGATGCTGCTCAGGACTGGGGTACACAGGTGAGGGAGAGTAACAAGGAGTAACATGTGAAAAGCAAGTGAGACTCTCCAATGAGGCTCATCTCCCTAACACAACTTCAATCATGCAATGACAAATGGTTCTGGGCTTGTTGTCTGAACGGCAGATCAGAAGCAAGGGGAAGAGGGCGAGGCGCTGGGTCAGCCACAGTGACCACAGAGCAGACTGAGGGTGGGTTCTGATGCTGTTGTGGTTAGAAGATATTGAACACGTGGTCTCTGCAGCAGTGTTTATTTTGTAACCTAGCTATAGTAAACAGCTGTTTAAAGTATTATAGACCTAGCCATGTATATTTTTCTTGTGGCAGAGTATGCCAGAGATTAAAATATGTTCACAGACTTGGTTGCTAGGTCAACTGCCTGTCCTAAAATGGACATGGTTTTACTAGGCTTTCAGTAGGTTTTTGTATGTTAGATATGTGTGTTTCTTACTCCGAAAAGAACAACATCCATTTATGACCTTATATTTATGCCTGCACAGACTGGGGAAGGTGGGAAGGTGATGGGAAAGGAGCTGAAAACACTTAAAGGAGTGATGTTTCCCTTAAGGTATAAAAGCACTGTCGCACAAAGGACAAAGTTTGGTCATTGCTGAACTGAATACAAAAGCTACGTAAGTGTCATCAGGTTTTGGGAGTGGTGTCTCTCCCATGATTGGAAACCATGTTAATTGTGTTAGTATTAAAGGACAAACCCATCAGTCAGTGCCGCTGGAATGGGTCACAGCTGTGGGAGCAGAGAGAGAGTGTAAGTTGTAATTGCTACATAAGTGGTTCACTCAGTTTCTGAGACCTGCGCAATCAGTGTTGGGGAACACTTGCAGTTTCATTTTAAATCATACTATGTTGTTACTTAGCTGATGGAGTTTAGTATGTCCTGTATATCCCATTTGTTACAGTTCTGATCTGTATTAGTCCCAGCTGCATTAAAATCCTGCCTCAAACCAGCCCCTTCCCCCAAACCAAAGCCCATGCGCTCTGTGTTGTCTGAAGCTTACAAATTACAAATGACATGCCGACTCCCTGATGCATGTCTCACAGTTCAGCATCTGCATCTAGTGAAACCGGCCTGCTGTGGGAGCCCCTCCCTGCCAGCTTCTTTGCATGCAGCCACTTCAAGGGGTTAATATGTTCAGCACTATCGCCAGCCAGGGCTTCAGAGCCACAGGTCTCCATTATGTGACAGGCCGCTCTAAGAGGCTTTCAGGACTGATCTCCACAAGAGCTCACCAAGCGGTTTACAGGGACCGGCATGGGCAGGATGAGGTTGGTCAGGTCTGTTAGCCCTGTTACATGAACAGACGTTGCTTTTCTGCTGTGATCTCTTAGCATGTCAGAAGTGCACAGGGAGACTCTCTCACACAGGGAATGATGCTGCACTGTGGCATCCTGCCAGCCAGCCCCTGGATGGGCAACATTCAGTCTAGGCTTGAGAGTGTTCGTGTGGATGGGGTACAGAGGGGGAAGGTGGCAATACAGTCTACTAAGACTCCAGGGAACTCAGTCTCCACTTGAAAGGAATGAGCTGAAAGTCAGGCATTTTGGACTATAGAGAGAGAAAAGCACCCTAGTAAATTCAGTTAAAAAAAATATACAAGAATCTTTACCTTTAAGCTATGCCCTGCCTGGGTTTTTCACCAGTTTGCAATATGAATATGCTGCAGCTTAAAGCTCATTCTAGGAGCTGTGTTTATGTAAAAACTGAGTTGAGCTTGTATTGGTTAAAACTGTATTTAATTCTTGTTTTATAAATGAAAACAAAAAATGAAGAAATGCTTTAAGTATAATGTAATTATTTTATAGGTCAACTATTAAATTATAGATTAAATAATAAAGCTACTCTAGGGTTATATGGCATCCATGTGTCTTGCTTCAACAGCTTGTGTCTGACTGGTCTCTAAATGGTATGTTCTCCGGCTTCCTTTTAACCCTCTCAAATACAGGTGAATGATGGCTCACCCTGACAGCTTGGGAAAACCTAACTCCTCCTCCCCTTGTCCCCCACCTCCCTCAAAAGTTCCTGCAAGGCAAGAGAGAAAAATAAAATGCACTGATCTTATATTCTGAAGTTGATTCTGCATGCACAAGTTCTGGGTTTTTTGGTTATCTGACAAGACGAGCAAAGCTCCACCACTGGCTGAAACACCAGCATTGCTTGCAGTAAGAGAAATAACTGTTACCTTGACTTAAGCGGATTTGCTTAAAATATATCTAGATCCTCGTGTTAACAGGCACCAAACTACTCAAAAGGAAAAAAAAATGTGTATCTTAAGATACAGATGAGCTTTAATGATTGCTATCAGCTCTTGAATAGGCACACTGTAAGTCACTCGAGATAGGGTAGTATTTTAGTGGGGGGTTTTGTGTGTTTGTTTGTTTGTTTGTTTTTATTTTCCAACACAGAGAAAATGCAGTTTCTTGAAGGAAAATTTCTGTGAGGAAATGGAGTTTTCACACTGATGGATGAGCCTACGTGTGACCAGAAGAGATGTCTGTCATGGGTCTTGAAAGAAGCAGGAACCCCTACACCATAACTAGCAAGGGAGGGCAGTGTCCTTTATAACATGACAACTGACACTTTCAGGAGCTCTTCACTCTTTCCTTCTCTCTCTCTCTTGCCCAAATTTTCTCACAGTTCAGTGAAATAAGGAATAAATGTGTTTGGAGCCTTTTTTTTTCCTTTTTTTAGTAGCTGTTGTTTTTGAGAAATTATTCTGCTTTGTGTTAGCTACCAAAGCATAGTCAGAGGCCCCTGCTCAGAACTTGTAAGTGCTTCTGTCAGTTGGCTCAAAGGGAGTTCAGCAGTCATCCTCTCTCATTTCCACCTGTCTCTTGGCCGGTCTCCTGGCCAGCACCCAGCTGAACCTCTGCAGTTTGAAGCACAGCCCAGACTCCAGCTCCAGTTGTCTAAATCTCTTGCTGCCTTACTGTTGAACCATCGTACCAGAGCCGTATGCTGTAATCCAAAAGTCTCCCCCTTGTGGAAGCAATCTCAAGAGCAAGGCAGAACTCTGAGCAGATAAAAAAAAGCTTTAGGTCAGACAGATCCAGTATTTTTTAAAGTGGAGTGCTATTACAGTACAAGGGGAGGAGGAGGAGAGTGAATGTTAAGCTCTACCACCATGGAACTGCCATGATGGCGGGGCCCCAGTTTGAGGTGAGTGACAAGTGACATTTTTAAGAGCTTAAATTTGAGCTGCAGCTGGGAATAAATGAGAAAACAGTGCTGACTCAGTAAGGACCCTTTATTTTCAGAAAACCACCATTATTTTTTAGGCAGTGGACTTACATTGGATGCTTTTAGATGTAGGCTGGATCAATGTCAGGTACAGGTACAGCACAGATGTGTCTGTCATAAGCAAGAGAATGACTTAGAAAACCTGTTCTGCAATGAGAATTATATTGATGGGTGGCACACTTGAATGGTGTGGGGTATGGTTTTCTCTCTCCTCCCTTTGCTGACCTGTCCACACTATCTTCAGAAAAACTCAATGTCACCAGTTTTTGCTTATTCTGTTCATAGCAGTTTAAAATTGATGTAACTTAAGTAACAATTTGTCACAAACACAGCTTTCCTTTTTACCTAGAGTCTGCAATAAAATAATTGCAATGCAAACACTTGCTATATCTTCTCTCAGTGAAATTAATAATCACTTCCAACTTTTTCAGCTGATCACTGAAAAACTGGGCAAGAAAAAATGTCACTCTATGGAAGATGCCTCTAATTGTGTTCCCACTGCCACTGCTGGATAATACTTAACTAAGTTTTGGAAGTGCTTCGGCATGATGAAAGGTGCTACAAAAAAAGCTAACCACTACTGTGTCATGACATGTGACAAAATACCATGCTTCTGAAAGGCTTTCATTTGCAAGTAAAATAACATGAATCCTCTTAACTCCTCATAAAAAACAGATTGCAAGTCACACCTGCTGCTTAGGTATGAAAGTCCTTTTGCTCCTGCATTTGTTTAAGTAACAGTGAGCAGTATGTGGTGGTAGAGACCAGCAAAGGCTCACAATTTTGTCTGTGAGAATTCTTGTAGGATTACAGCCAACTCAAACTACAGTGTGCTTGATATTGCAAGTAAATGCACTGTTCTTCAGAGACACGCTGGCAAATAACTTATCCATGCTCTAGATCCAGTGAAATGTGTATGTAGGTATGTGACAGCCCTACCAGATTGCTGGATAATGCACATATATAAAGACATTATAATATGTAGATATAACTTTTCAATGCATGTTTTTGCACTAATAACAATTTCTTGAGACTGTTACTTCAACAATGTTAGTAGGAATAGGTTGTTGTAGAGCCAAGTGCACTACTGGAAGGCATGCACTAGCCAGAGAAGTGAGTGACGCATAGTCTGATTGGGTAAAGGAGTGACACTCTCACTGCCACCACCAGGGAAAAAGGTAATATATCCACGTAACTGGGAATCACTGTCACTATCCTTCCAAAAGGCAAGGAAAGAGAAGCCCCATTTCCTCTGATCCTTTCAAAAAGGTTTTTCCTTGATCACAGGAGCCTGAATGGGATGTGGTACTTAGGGAGCAAACTGCAGCATAGCTAGAGTGAAGACAGAAGGCAGTTATTTCATTATTATTCCTTTTATTTTCATATAAATTAACATTCTAAAAAAATTGGAATAGAAACACTAAATACAGTATTGCACATAGTGATCCTTGTTAGATGATCTATTATTTCATTTAGTATAGTAATATACATACTGTAGGTACTGAAGAGAACAGGAAGGCTACAAATGAAAACATGCTACTGTATCCTTGCACTTAGGAGCAAAGTTAGGAGGAAATAGACTATTGTTTACATAAATACAAACATGGATTTGAATCAGTGCCATTAAAATAGCTTTATTTTTATAGTTTTCTTTCCATAAGTTAGTCGTAACAGCAAATAATCTCTTATTTTCTCTTCCCCAAATAGTAATGTTACTCCCATCAACACAAAATTTTAGAACTCCATTCTTGGTAATTAATATCCCTGCCAGAAATTATTAGTAGTACAGATTTTCACATAGGTTTGTCAGCAACAGGAGACTTGCTTTTCACACAGTGAAAAAAACCATCTTTTCTAGTGCTTGGTATATGTGAAGAATAACAGATTCCTGAGGTCGTATTTTGCACTTCCTTTTATGACACCCTGTAGGATGTATTAGCCTCTGAACAGCTAGGAATGTCTCTTGACATGCTAGATTAGACAGGGAATAATGCAACCCAGCAGGTTAGAGCTCATTTGCCATACCCCAGTGTCCTTCAAGCTCCAAAATCATGAGCATGTGCATCCAATTGAGTTGCACACACATAATCTGCTTTCAGGAAAAGTGCACTTTGAAAGAAAAACGTTATCAATCAGACTGATTGGTTTGGGCTCTCAAATTAGGACTGGAGGAAGGGGTTATCAGTTGAGCAGATACAGCATATTCTGGATTGCAAATAGGAATTAAGCACGTGGTCTAAAATGGAAGCCCTAAGTCTTAATTTCAATGGTTAACCTCCTAGTCAGGGACACTCAAAGCCTGGAGGAAATGTCTGCAATTCTGCTAAGTGTGAAATTGACATCAATTAGTTGTTAGTCTATGTTCTGTCACTAGAATTGGCTACTATTTTCCATAAATGTTGTCCCCATGTGCATCTTTTAATGGCTCGCTAAAGGAGTTTTAATTTAACTGTAAAGCTAATTACAGAAGGGAGGTCATGTACATGTGACCAAAAGCCTACCTGACTTAAGTGATCAGCAGTTAAAACTATACTATACCTTCTAAAGTTCATGTAAAAGTATTAGCTGCTTTATATATTAACAAACTATAATAGCCAAATCTCTCATACTCTCTATCATATTTCTGTGCTTTTCTGTATTTTCCTGCCTTCACTTTTTTTTTTTTTTTTTTTTAAATGCTGGATTTCTGACCCCGATACCACCTGGCATTCACTGTCTGGCAAAAGATGAAGTAAAAGTATGCTGCCTTATCGATTTTAAAGATAGTTACAGTAAACATCTTGTTCCACAAATATTTAGTCATGGAGGGCAACCAAACAAGTTGGGAAAGCATTGATTATACTGTATAAACAGCACTTAACGATTCAAAATACAAACTACAAATGCCAACATGAAACAGATACAAACAATTCACTAGGAGTAACATTTCTTTCCCTAATCTAAGTGCAGTGCCATGAAGTATTTGTGTTAGATGTTGCCAGTAGGAATGGAAATGTTTTACCGTACCAAGTAGCATTCTTATGGAGTTCAACTTAATGCAATTTTCAGCATGTTCAGAACTGATGCAGATGCTGCTTTTTATGCATGCTGACTTGGCCTATTTGGAATATACCATACACTTTACAAAAATATCATTTTTGAGTGGCAAAGGAGATACAGAGTACAGGGAAAGTGTTTCAAGTCCATACCTAGACTATTGCTGGGCACTCCATTAAAGTGGTTACATTCGTGAATGAATGTACAATAACACATCAATTGGTGGAAAACTCTAGAGAACAAAAACCAAATTTAAAAAGGTCAAGAAAGCAAATGATCAGGATGATGTAGTTTCTTCCCTCTCACTCCCCACCCACAGACATATAGAGTTTTGGTAACCAGGTAACAATGGCTTTTACTTTTCTTCTCTCAGATTTTCATACTTATCTTTGCTTTCTGAAAAATAAAATAAATTTAAAAAATAAAATTGAGAAAATTGAGTGTATATAAACAAACATCACACAAATATGTAAAGCACAGAAATACATAGCCAAATGTTCAATTATACTTGCTGTAGAACTGACTTCAGAAATAAACTTCCTTTGAAGCTAGAACTGAAGTAGATTACAGCTATACAGTTCTTGTGAAATATTTTTGTTTAAGTTCCTTTTCACTCATCAAATTTTTACTAATACTGAAAGTCCTTGTTTCAGTGCAAATAATAATGGCACAAGAATAATTAAGTGAACAGTTATTTCTTAAAAGAAATCTCTTTTAAGTGTCTTTATATATATCTTTATATACTGCAATATATAAGTTAGATGGAGAGATCCAGAACAATGTTAACTTTTTTTTTTCCAAAATACCATCTTGTTCTGTTTTCAAATAAAATTTATAAAATGTAGTTTATCATTCCCTACCAAGCTAGCACTCCATTTACATTTCATGTGGCACTAACTACAGCCAACTCTCACTAAACATACAGAATAAGAAACAATAAATGCAATATTAGTTCTTCCTGTGTCAGATTATGGTAGTTAGAATACAGTAATTATCACATGCTTAATTTCCAAGATGTGTCACTGTAATACAGTCATTACTACAAAGGACAAAAGAATTAAGTCATGTCTATTGGGGGGAAGGAGGAGTGTAGACAGGGACACAGACACATGAAAAAATCTAATATTTTACAAATATAAATGACAGCAAATTGCTACAGATAAAATTTAAATGTGAGGTGCCAGATTAATTTTTCCCTAGAGGAACGTTACTTTTCTGTAAAATTGGTCATGAGCCTAGCAATGCTTAGGCAATTACAGGGGAAAAGTTTCATTGAATGACTAGAATTACTCCTCTAGTATCACTGAAGTTATTTGTTCTCAGAAGAATGGTGAAAGCACAGCATTATCTTTTTCTAGGGTTCCTATTCCAAACAAACCCATATCAGTGGAACAGAAGCCACTAGTATTTATACAGTGATCCAGCTTGAAAAATGTGTACCTATCAAAATTCTTTCTTGCTTTTTGTAACTGTAGAAAAGAAGGTGAATACAGACTGAATAAGCTTGAAGACTGAAACGCCTTTCTGCCCTCTAGGTGCATCCCCCAACAAGACTGGGAAGAAGACAGATTGGCAGGGTGGGGAAACAATACATTGATCTTGCTTGTGCTACATCTATTTTGTGGAGTAATATTCATAGGCAATTTTTCAAGTTTGTGAATATAACATCTTTAATGAAAATGTTAAACATTAACAACAACAACAAAAAAGAAAACAAACCAAAAAAAAACCACCCCAGAATAAAAACATACATAAAGAATAACATACCTATAAAATGCAAAGAGCAAAAGGTAGAACGAGTGATAGGAACAGTATTGCTACAATTTTTACTTACAATTCCAGAGTCATGTTTTGGTCTTATATTGTATAGTGACTTCCCCTTTTTCTGCCTGCAGACTTCCTCTGCTTCTTTAACTCTGAAGAGAGACAAAATATATAAATATTCCTGTAGACCAACAACATTTCCAAAGATGGTACAGTATATAACTTAGAAGTTTAGGCCCGAGGACATAAATGAATAACTGCATTCTCCATTTATTCATTAGTATGCTCCACAAAATAGTATTTGCACTCTAGGGCTGTTGTGGGCATACCTGGCACTTACAAGGACAGGTGTAATCAATTGCATAATCAATTTAATTACAAAAGCAGTCAGTACTTACTGCAGTTGAAGATTCAAATGTATGAGGGTTTTAAACACACTAGATGATGTGAAGTTTACATTTCACAGCATTCATGCAAACATTGCTAAGAAAACTCCTTTTTATCACTGTTTAAAATAATTCTTTATCCATTCCCAACCTCAGTACTTCAACTATAGTTTAAACAGTTTCTCACCAAGCTATCTTTCCTTCCAACCATTTTGTTTGGATTTAAAACGGCAAAATAGCTTAACCTAAATTTCCAAGTTTCACTCTTTAACTTAAAGCAAAAAAAAAATGGAAAATTGCCATGGAATGTGATGTTTAAACCAAGGTGGTGCATGCACACATCTCTTTCATTCCAAAGCTGAGGAGCAGGTTCTATAAGTAAAGGTTCACTTCTTAGTGGTTCCTAGCTTGGCAAACACTACCAAATTAGGACCTTGCGAAATGTCACCACATTTTTTGTGAGAGAAATGCCCTTTTTTGTAATGCAGATACGAAACAAACTGTGAAAGACAGAGGACTATACTCAGACCGGCAGCCTGCCAGCATCAATCTGATGGGTTCAATGTCGCTCTGTAAAATGCTTCTTTACCATTTTCACTCATTTTGTGGATCAAAACACACATGGTTACTGAAACACTGATAATACAGATTTAAGTTGCAGACTGTGAGCTCCAAAGACTTACATAAACACTTTCTATAAGATGACATTAAATCACATGAGATCTGTCTTGTTTTTTTTGATTTTTTTTTTTTTTTAAATGAGAGATGATAAATAATAAAGTAGAAAATAAAAATGTAAATCCTATATTGGCTTGCTCTTGCCAAAAATATAGACTTTACGTGGCACTTACTCTGCCTTTTCATCAATATCCAACAGTGAACAAAAGAAACAACAGTTAAATGATATTGAAGAAATTATATATCCTTGGCTGGTCCCTTGTGGTTCATCTCCAGAACACTTACTTGTCTGCTGTTTCACTGAGGCTACACAGGGCAATGTGAGAATCAGATTTTGTGTTACTATCATTTTTAAATGATTTGGGGGGGGGGAAGGGCCAGATTTTGACAATAAAACTCCAGCTGGATCTGCTAAGCACATTAAAATAATCTGCCTTCACATTCATCTCTCCTTTATTCAACTCCAGAAGACATACCTTGTTCTTTTCATAAATTTCAAATTTATACTTTCAAAAATTAATTTTTACCAGCTCTTTTCCAGCACTTCCAAAAAGCTGCCCTCTTCATTTGATGGCCTTATATGTTACCAGTGTAGGGAGACCTCTGTGTGCACAAGTCAGGGGAGAAAAGGCTTTGAAACTGTTATTTTCAGGCTGTAATGCTTTATATCTGACTGCAAATCAGATTGACTGCTGGAGCATAATCTAGAACAAAAATGTCAAACAGTCATGTAATTCACCTTTGAAATATATTTAAATAGATTCAGTTAAAGTGGCAGCCAAAATTTGGTGACAGCTTCAAATAGAATTTTGTGATGTAGAATGAAGTAAAATTCAAAGACATTTTCTTTTTCCTAAAACATTTTTTCTTCTGCTTTGTGTCTACTTATATCCAAAGGAGGAAAAGTATCTGTGACATTGATCTTCCCATGATCTTTTCCAAATATTCAGACACATTCCAACCTATCAAAAGCCATTCTTACAAAGTCAGACATAAAATAGCATGTCTATCATAAAATTTTCTTTTTTTAAAAATACAAATACATCTGGTTCCTTCACTGGTAGGCATCATTTAAATAGCAAAATGAAATCTTGATTTGGAATAAATTAATATCAATTCTCGGGGGCTGTATAAGTAGTAGTGAGCTTATTACTGGTTTATAGAAGCAGTGTAATATATGCAGGTATTCAGACTACTCAACATGCAAATGACAGCATATCTAACATACAAAAATATTTATCAAACCAGTTCACACAGATCCAGATGTTATTTTCAGGAAATGCCAGGGAATCTTCAATTCCAGTCTTTGAACCCCCTAAATATCCCCCTTCCAGAATAGATTACCCACTGCTTTCCAACATACCAGATCATGAGACAACACAGCTCTCTGTGGGTCTCATGTTAATTCAAAACAAAAATCCTAACACCAAATGGAACCCTTAATAACACAGTTCTTTTTTAAAGAGCAGATCCCATCAAATGTCACTGTCAGTGTAACATCTCTACATGTTCTACTTCTGTTAGAGAAATAGCTATTTGGAGAAAGGTTATTGCTGCTTGAAACAGCAAAATGCTAATAAGATGCCATTCTGTGATGGAGGAAGTCAGAACTTCTGTGTCCCTTACACTGCACTTCAAGAAACGATCCACAACTTCCAGACTGATAAATGGCAACCTTAAGCTTGTGCTACCTGTTTTTCTAGGATCATGTAAGAGGTGCTTGTCTCACTAGTATGGTTGTGGTCCTGAAGATTTTGGTAGCTTTTTTAAAATTCCATGGAGTTTGAGCCTATTTATTCATACCAAGGGGAATGCAGAAGATGAGAAGCATTACTCCCTAATGCACTTAAAGCTGAGAGCTAGCTGCTGCTCAGTTCCAGTTCAGCCGTATCACTCACTGCGTGGGTCTGAGACAGCTCACTGAACCTTAGCTTCCATCCTGCTGTTTGTGCAGGAAGATTCAAGTGGTTGGACAGAACCTCAGTGAAGTCAATATGACCTATACATATGCTTCTTCAGCAAGAAATGTCCTTAGAAATGTAAATATAGCACACCAAAGGCTCATTGTGAGGAGGGTTAATTTGTGACCATGTTAATTCTGGAAGCAAGAACTGTATAAATCTACAGCTGTATTTAAGAAAGAAAAGCCAGAGACTGGTGAAATACACAGGCAAAGGCAACCACTAGCCTTCCACAGGGCTAAATCATAAACCAGTGAAAGTGGTTATCAATTTCTACAGTGTGCAAGTGTGTTTTCTGAACACTGATCATTCAGCTAAATTAGGATTTTATTACATGTAAAATTAAAATGACCTACAAAAGAGATGCGTTTTGATAGAAGCATCCACACCATTTAAAGGCATGATCTAGAAAAGCAGATAAAGTTACCTTTAAAATTAGGCAAATAGTCTTAGTTCAGCTGGAAAATAAAGGCCACTGGTAATTTTTTGTCAGCTTCTTAGGTTTTCTCTATTGGTCCTAAATGATTCTTCATCTTTCCATGACACTGACAAGATGTATGTGATACGATGTTCCTTCTGTAAGCTCATGCCTGGTACAAGTCATACTTCTCACAGTGGCAAGCAAACTCCTGCATATCTTCCTCATGCTCAGGCTTTTCCTGCACTTCATCCCACTGACCTCACTGAAACCATGATCAGCATGGAAGTTCAAGATAATAATTTATGACAAAAATCTAAGTGCATAAATTGTAAGAACACTAGTGATGATGGGTTAACTCAGCTCAAGACTGAGTTAAGTCAACTGTGATGTGTTGTTAGAACTTCAAGAAACTAATGGATCTAATTCAATAATGGTGGGAGGGAAGACAATATTTGAGGAAAACAACATAAGACTCCCAACAGCCACAAAAGGAGAAGCAATTGCACACAATGACATACTTCTAGGCTCTAGGTCAAAATGACACTACTGTGCCAGTGCAGAGCTCAAAGACCTCATAGAGCACAAAAAAGTTAAAAAGACATTGCTAGGAAAGGAGTGTGGATTCAACTGTCAGGCCCTGTATGGAAAGATAGGCTGCCTCCTGGGATCTGGAAAAAGAGTCTGAGAAAAGTGAGTGTTCGCCAGTTCCTGAAAATTATTACCTTTAGGCAGAGGTAGGCATGTGTATAGATTGATTTATTGTTCTGGAGATCTGTTTTTGCTTAAACTATTTAGTTCTACACTACTAATACTTTCTGTTAGAGAGGCTGTTTGGTCACTTTATAGAGCCATCACTCTCAATGGCAACCAAATACTCAGAAGCAGAACTGATCCTCAAGGCATGATCTGAAAGTGGAAGAGTAAAATGGAGGTGGTAGGGACATGGTGTGCTCTCACTGCAGTAATCTGAAGAGCAGAGTTATTAACAACAAAGGACACAAGTTCAGGCCTAGGGCAGATTAAATTTAGGAATGTTCATCACTTGACTCTCCTTAAATATTAAATTTAGCTAAAACGTTGCTTGCATTATTTCAGAAAGAATATACTTCCAAACAGCCCAACAATAAGAAAACATGTAGGGAACATACAACAGTGGGCAATCCATGGATGAGTTAAAAAAAAAAAAAAAAATCTACAAGTGAATGAACAGACAGTCACTTAGAGAAACTAAGAATTACACTCCAAAAATCTGCTACTGAGTAAGATTCAGAAAGTCTAACAATTGTCACCCATAACAAAAGTAGTAGTTGCTTATTTCCATCATAATAAAACCTCTTCTCCAGCACTTTCACCTCCTTCCACCTCATATTTACTGTGAGATAAACATACAAGAACTATGATTAAGTTTAAAGACAGTCTGTAAGATAAATAAGCAAGTTACACTTTGGTATGCACACAGGAAAAAGAAACCAGACATCCTTACAAAGCCAAAAGACAGAGTATTTTTATCTACCTTCTAGACCAATAGCCAGCCTGGCCACAACATTATCAAGGCTTCGAGACTCTCTATCATCATTCAATCCATTGAAAGGGTAGCCACTTTCCTGTCACTAAATATTAATAATTTTGTCTGAAGAATCTGTGGCAGACAGGTTCATTTCCTACTGGCTCCATCTAGGCTTGGTTGCCTTACACTTCACTTGTGAGCACTATGACATGACAAATGTAATCACAGTGAGAAGACTGGAAAATTATGTGCCTCAGATATTAGAGCTGCTCCTAAAAACTTCCATGATAAACTCAGACAGATATTACTTTTATAGTTGCTGGTATAGTTCATGAAACCCAAAAGACATTTTTCTGCAGATATTCTGTTTTTTTTTTATCATAAAACAAAGCCAAGGCCTCTACTCTTTATACTACTAAGTGCTTATTGTCAGATAAATAAAAGGGTGTTGCCAAAATATTTTATGTAGCTTTGTCTGGGTTAGAGATTGGTTTCAACTTGTTTATAATAATAATAGTACTTTCACATATAAAAGCAAATTAAAAAAAATCCTTGGCAAAATTGTCAAGTGCCAGACGTCTTTCAGATTTCAAGAGCAGAAAACTTTAAAACTCCTTCCTTAAAAACTCTTTCAGGGCAATTTGCCTGTATTTTATTCGCTGACTAAGATATTGAAAACATTTTTTTTCTAAGGAGTTTTTCTTTAGCAAGAAACCAAAACCAAAACAAAAACAAACAAAAACAAAACCACATCAAAACCAAAACAAAACAAAGAAAACCAAAAAAGAAAACAACAGAATGGAAAATTACAATTCCCAACATAAAAGTAGAGTGAAAAATGTGGAGCTTTTACTTTCACGCCCATAGGATTGAAGTGATGACACAGATATGATTCAGTAACTGACTGCAAAGACTTCATACAGATAAGAAACACATTTTAATGTACCTTGTCCCCTCAAACTGACTGATGAAACCTAACCTCTGCCTACCAACAAAGAGATAATGTCTTAGACTATCTTGACAACCCTGCCAGCTCCTTGCATGGTTGCTTCAAGGACCACGAGGCAGACAGTGGCTGTCAGAAAGACATAATAATTAATCATAATTTCTCTCAGACAAATAGATTAAAATGTCTTAATCTGGCCACTTAACACAGAGAATAAGCTGTAGCAGAACCCTGAATAAGGTCCCTCCTCTGTCAACAGTGTAGAGCAGACTTTGCGGAATGCATTTCAGATTTTTTTGTTTTGCATGATGTCAAATGAGCCTAAAATAAGGCTTTGAGGCCAACTGAAATGAAAATTAGACTTTCCCATTTGCAGAGTCTTAGTGTAATCCACCACACACTTCAGATTCTGAAAGAATTTCAGTTCTGAAATATTCATTTTTACTGGTTCTGTCTGGCAATCATAGTCATGGTGATGGAACGGTTCTGCTCTTTCTATGCAGAGATACACAGATGTACATAAATACAAAATAAGAAAAAAAAACATTTTGAAACATGATTTAAAGATTGTAATTTTAACATTAAAGGAAATTTCACCTTGAAAATGTAATGATGTAAAAAATTTGAACTGTTAAAGATGGTTATATTTCTAATAAAATGCAAAAGTGAATATATCTGCTTAAATACACTAAATACATTTCATGTCTTCTATCTTCAAATTGTCAAAGTGACCAGTATTTCATGCTATACCTGGCCGCCTTCAGGCCAAGATGGAAATCACTTTCCTACAGACTTTACATATGAAAATTGAAGTTAATCTAGGAAAAGACAGTCATCACTTTTCACTGTTTTTCTTGGAACTGAAGCCAGGTTGCTCTCAAAGAAGCTGGCTACATTTGGGCTATTTGGTTAGGAAATTCAACAGGAAATGATAAGGGAAGAGAACAAGACTGGAGGTGAGGTAAAACTGGTAACATAATCAGCAAGCAAAAGAATTGAAACTCATACGTGAACAGAAATGTGAAACACTATGTTAGCAGATGCTGTAAAAGAAGGAAAAAATCGAGTGTGCAAAAAAGAAAAGTCTCAGTAAAGAGACTGCATGGAGAAGGAGACAGTCTTAAAGAGGATATGGAGATATAACCCAGACAGATGAATTGTCACACTGGGTATACCAGGGCTACAAGATAGCTACAAGACTGGCAGTACAAGCAAAGATGAAAATTGAGTGAATAGCAGAGATCAGTGAAGAAAAAAAAAAGAAAAAAGTAGAAGTCAGCTGAAGGGACACCACATTAAGAGACCTTCAGTGCAGAAGATGGGAAAATAAGAGGCCTTGAACTTTGCTGCATGAGGTAAAAAGTGCCCATTCCTCATTATGTAATGACTCAAAAAATGTCTGCAGACACAGATGTTCCCAAATATGTACAATAATTCCTGGTGTACCCTGTACCCATATCATAAAACACACACACAGCCATGCACTTACACTTAATGGATGGTGCCATTATGCCAGCTCCATGGGGATTACTGTTTTAATGATAGTGCTTTACTGAACATCAAATGACAATGTAATAATTTTGTCTTGAAAAGTATTAATGTACTATATGACTATCAGAAGTTTAGAAAGTCTACTACCTGACAAAAAAAATCTGTTTAAAAGTTTTAATTATGTAATTATTTTCACCAATATGCAAGTATCTATTGAGTATGTTTTTAAAAGTTTTATTTATGTAATTATTTTCACTAACATGCAAGTATCTATTGAGTATGTTGGCCCAACTTTTATCATAGGCAAATGTAATCCTTTTTTCAAGAATTGGTGAGCAGGAAAAGGTTGAAAGAGATTGAAAAGATCACTACATGGTAGGAATAATGGTACCCCATATCATTACACCTTTAACTATCACACCCTGTCTGATATTATTGCTATGAAGACAGGCTGTAAACTTCATTTGAGTTGATGATCAGTATCCAGTTTCTGTTCTGCACAACACACATACTAGGATGCAACATAATGTGCCAGCACGACACATCACTGTCACCAGGTAAGTAGAGACTGCTGAAAAGCCCTTCTGCTGTTTATGTAAGGGAATTCTGGAATCCGGCCTCATGCAAGTCACAAAAATTAGGAAGGATTGCAGATTTTGCCTTAGTTTTTTTAGTAGATCCTTCCCTTAGTTGAAATTTACTATTTGTAAGCACCAGTTGGCTCACAGCTACAAATGGAAATATTTGTTCCTGCCTTATAAAATGCAGAATTGCTTAAAAATGTTAGAGTAAGGTATTCAAAAGGTTTTTTCACCAAGATCCAGACTAAGAAACTTGTCTCAAAATTGAGACACTTATCTCCACATGCTTTTATTTTTCACAAACTTTTCCCTCATAAGCAATGCTAAAACCTGAAAGTTCTGTTCACCACCTCTAACCAAAGTACAATGGTATTTATACTGAGATGGGGGGGCGGGGGGAAGACTAATTGCCAAAAATGCACAAGGAAGAAGAAAAAACCCATAGTGAAATGATGAGCAACATCTTTCAGCTAGACAGCAAACCATCTCTTTGTGAGGCACTGCTTCACAGGACTGTTCCTGGCTGCTCATTCTTTGGTGTGTTTGGGCATTTTAAAGTAGATTGTCCAATGCCCATAACAGTATTTTCTGATCAGAAAGCTATTTTATTTCAAGTTAAAATTTTTAAATACTACCAAAAAGATCCTTCTAATTATTCAATTCAATGTCATAATGACATTTCAAAACAGAAGGCAGTTTATATAATTATGAGTTGTAAAACCAAGCCTTCCAGAATGAAACTCAGTCGATTAGAATGCAGTAAAGACATTGAGATTCCCAAGTCAGAAAGTGCATCTACCCATGACTACTTACTAACATAACACTTGGAGCTTTTAGCTGGCATTGCAAGAGCATGCCAAGCAAAATGTGACCCCACTATACTCCACATGTTCATCATTTCCCTCTCACGTTGCAACTCCATATACATTTCTCTTCTCTTTTCTTCCATCTCTGCATTTCTTTGCAAGTACCTATTCCCATGTCCCTCAACTTCTCACTCTCAAGTCTGACTCGCTGGTTCATATTATAAGCCTTAACAAAATATCCCTTAAATTACTCTGAGAGGACATTGCTTGTGCTATGGGATTTAATGCCCTCCTCTGCAAGCAGAAGTGGCAACTTACCAATATGTTCCTCACTGTGCAATGCACAGATATCTAATGCCAGACTTTAAATTGCTCAACAGCAAGTTTTAAATCATCCTGCCGAGGAGTCTGTAGGGAGACATACCAGTCTTTCTGCAGAGGGAGATCAATGAGCTGTGGAGACACACTGGCCAGGAATCTCCCTTTCATCTAGATATACACAGTGTGACACACCAGGTGCCAGCTTAACTGCTATTCTTACGGGAATGGGCAACTTTTGCATTTAAGAGATGAGTGCATTTTTTTTTGAGTTTATAGATTATTTTTAATGTGTCAAAGATTTATCGTGGGAGTTAAAGGGTTGAATAAAGTCAGCCAGAAGAAATTCTCAAGCTTAGTGTGATGCAAGATATCAGGGACTTACAGAATTTTACCATCATGTTGATCCTGCCTATGAACTCTCCTCTGCTGACATCCTGACACAGTCTATGTTCAGCCATATGCCTCTTCATAAAGGCAAGGGCCAGCCTGAGCTTATGAGAAATACATACCTTATACATATATTTACAGGACACCTATATCTGTCCCTCTCTTCGCTCCTCCTGCTCTCCTGTCTAGATATACAGGTAATACAATTTATGCAAAGTTGCACAAGTCCTCTGAAACAGCAAGCAATTTGAAGAAATGGAAACACATCCAGAGCTGGAGTGGACAAGTGAGTGTAAGCACATCACTTGTACCCAGAGAAAAGGAAGGGGGAACTGCAGCCCTGCATTTCAGCTTCTGCCATATTATTGACCTGTTTCTAGTAAGTTCTGAACTGGCACTTTTAGTACCTAAAGATATTGATATTAGCCTTTCACAACAAGGGTGTATTTCATGGCCATAAAGAAAAGATGAAGCTGTAGTCCTAAAGATGAATCATTGTTGTCTATACCAGTATGAGATTTTCTGACAAGTAATTATATTTTTATAAAGTATTCACATATTCCATTTTTGATTGCCATAACCAGCAGTTGCTTAACTTTTTTTATTTCTTATAACATTTCAAGAGTTCCCTTCTAGACTATGTCAGGTGTTGCCTCATGAGCTCTTTTATAGTTTAATTCCTAGGACAGAATACCCTTTCCTGGTTCCTAGGAAAATGACAGAGTCTGAACAACAGTTCTGCAGGCCTTTGCTGGATGTCAAGAAAAATAAAAATACTTCTTGATCTCATGAAAGTGCTAGACTGGAATAGTGCACTTAAAACTGCATATATCTACCTCAGAAATATAAATAAACCAAGGTGGGACTGAAAGAAAGAGATTAATCAGAACAAGGTTAGTATAAGTCAGGTTGTACAAGACACTTGCTCTCAGTACAGAAATAAAAAAGGCATTTGTAGGTTGGTGGCATGAACCTGTAAGACTTTTCCTAGGAAGGGAAGACTTTTGCACAGCTGTTACTGCAGCTGTGTATTGTCTGACTATGTGTATTCAGAAAGCAATGTGCATCTGCAGGTATGCAGCACCGGAAATTCATCTATAGATAAGGACGATGCTGAAAAGGAAGACTGGAAAGTTCAAAATGATACTCTCTTTTCAAACAACAATGAAGAATATTAGGAAAAATGTGCAAGCTCTTCCAGTCTTTCTTGCTAATCAAGGGCAAAATGCAGAGTATATGACAGTAAACTTTTCAAGAGTTTGAAAAGTATGAAGGCAAGCCATAGACTATCAGTGACATTAAATATATAATAAAAGAATAATGATAACAACTTTTAAAACTCAAAACATGCCCCATTAAGTTTGCTTGTTGTTTTCCTTTGGTTGTTTTTGTTTTGTTTGTTTGGGCTTTTTCTTCTTAATTTTTCTTAATCAAAAAGGTGTAATATAACATTGAAAATCTTCACTTAAAGGAATACATATTTAGGATAGACATAGCATCAGAAATTTCAACCTCCACAAATTATTTTCAAGAACTTTATAAATAGCCCAGATAGCGCTTTCTATTGGAATGCTCTAGTTAGCCTTAAGTACAGTGTGACCACAAAAAAATAGTACTGTTCTGAAAAACTTTTGGCAGACCTATTCTTTCATTGTAATTTTTAGGTGCATTTTTCTTTTTATTGCTACTGTATTTAGCAGTTTATCATGCATAATTTTCTCTACAGCTAGTATTTTCCAGTTCTGCTTTACTTCAAGTGAGAGAAGAGTGAAAGCAGTAGAAAACCTCAGAAACATTGTTTTTAACTTTGCACCTTTCTTCTTTTCTCATTTTCTCATTAGAAAATACAGTCTGACACTTCAATGTTTATCTTTTGTATATAAATGCCTGGCAGACCAATATGCATGTTGAAATGCCAAGTGAAAAGTGTTTAAAATAAAAACTGTCTGACTGCTTTCTTTAAAACATACTCATTTAATCTATAAGTAACAAAAAGTAGTACCACCTTGGGAAGTACCATTTATGAAAATCCTTTGGGTAAATTATTGTAAAACAGTGCGACACATATTTGCAGAGACCAAATAAGGAGCAGCCTCCGTTAACAGTCCATATGGAAACTGGGATATAAAATATTCTAGAAACCTTGCCCACAGCATAAAAGTTTACTAAACTAAACACTGAAGTGAAGGGAGAAAAGGCAAAAAAACCTCCAAAACCAACCAGGAGTTGAGAATGATGATCAGAATAAAAGAGAAAAGGGAATAAAATTATACATTTTAGAAATAAGTATTGTAAATATGTTTCATGAGGCAGAAACCTGGTTAATAGTTCACCAAAGAGGGCATACCACTGTTCTTTAAAAAGCATCACCCTTTCTGTCACTTGATTTTGCCACCAAGGAACAAGTAGAGAAAGGTTCTGTGATCATTAAAGTTCTAGCCTTCTCTTCAACTTTACCAATAGAAAAACATTCAAGAACCTCAACTAAAGGGAAAAAATCTACGTTCTTGAAATAATTATTTGTATTTTAGTGGCAATAGGCAGATTTCAGATTTTTGTCACCTACAGATCTGTGGATCTAGACGGAGATTTTGAAAACTAACATGCTATATGTTCTTAAAGCTTTGGGCAACATGTATTTTTCCATCCAGATTTTTCTCCTTTGACTTCTCAATACTGAGACACCTTCATATCACGGCTTCTTGGGTTTTTTTTACTAAGAGAAGCAGATATGCAAAATCAAGAAACAAAACCTAAAAGACACCTTCAGATACTGTGTTGAACTATGACTGGAGGTAAAATATTTTAGTTGCTAAGGCTTTGATAATACAGTTGTTTAATCAAAGAAGATTCTTCATTTTCAGGAAAATTGTATGTCTTACTTGGAAAATTGTTACTGCCAATTTGGCCAAAATATTGTAATTCCTAAAATTCAAAGAAGAGAGATTGAATTTGCCAGACCTGACGCAGCACTGTGACAAACATTTCTGAGAGGTGAGCACAACCAAGACATCAAAGCTTTCCAAAGTCTAAACCCTGCCTCACCTGAACAAATGAAATAGAGTGGGAAGAGTTAAACTTGATGTGACAAGTAAAAACTAAAATTCAAAACAAAAATCTGTGATTTTCAGGAAGTATCATTTTCAGCCTTAGTGAGTTCCTGGACTGAAGTGACACAGTCTTGTAGGTCTCCCTGGGAGATCCTCCTTCTACCCATTAGTTCCAAGTCTGTGTTTGGATCTCCTAGTTTCTTTTCCACTGCAGGTGTTTCTCACTGTGCTTTCCCTTCCCTGTCACATCCTGCACCTGCAGCCATTTCATAGGTTATACATGTTTGGTTCCTTTCAGCTAAAAACACCCCTGTCCTAGAAGGGACAAGCTGGCAGACACCATTTTTTGTCTGCTGCTTCAATACATCCTCTTAGTATACACATACATTGAACTGAAAGAGGACTAAATGATTATATCACAGCCCCATTCTTCTCTTAAGCTTTAGATGTTTAATTAAAATCGGAGGAAAAGGTTTTGTGCTAAGTTAATGTCTTTAAAAGTATTTTGCAGTGAGAACCCTCTGGAGGATTTTTGTTGTGCCTTTTTTTTTTTTTTTTTTTTTTTAAGAAATAGCTTAGCATTTTTAAATACAAAGACATTTTTATTAAATCCTGTTCTATAAAATATACAAGTTCAAATTAACCTGTAGTAAGTAGGCAGCTAAATCCCCATATAGGAAACCAAACATAGTACTTACTGTCAACTCAGTTTCAAAAAGATATACTTAATTACATAAAATTAAGCCAGACAGTCAGTAAAATGAAATAGATCCCTGGAGAGCTGCTGTACTGTGTTAACATTTGCACCATGCTCTTGCAATAGTAGCAGAATGCAGTTTTCTTAACTGTGAGACTGCTTGTTCCAAAATTTATCCACTTGCAGCAAATAGGGATGGTATACACAGCACTGATTGTATAGGTGCCTAAGAAAAGTTTGCATTAACTTCCTAAACCAGTAATCTGTTGTCTGTGACAATTACATAGGATGAGAATACTTGAAAAAGAGGCCTGTACTCATCAATTTACCTAATAATTGACTGATATCAGTCAGTTATGAATGATCAGCTTCAATCCTGTTAATATTTAGGCTCAGAAGTAGCTTCATTGTCTGTATACTGAGGTCACTCGTGTCTAACTGTTGTAGGTTTATATAACAGTGCTTACAATTTTCACATTTGTATTTGCTTAATTTGTCCTTATATGCCATTTACTATTTTTTAAACAACTGATTAATTTTTGCCATAAGAACAAAGGGTGACCACAATGGACTATCCACATGCAGGTGAAAGCAAACTACATAACTCTTCTAAAACATGGACCAAACAGCATGGCTGATTTTTCAAAACTACTGTCTCATTTCCTTATGCCATATACACCACATGGGCTCATGTACACAGGCTGTGATTTGCAATATGGCTCAGGGTCTTTTTTTAATGCAGGGTCAATTGACTTATTCCTTCTGTCTTCCTTTTCCCAACATCATCTGACAAATATTTACAATATGCCATGTCTTGATGCCTTGACTTTCTTTGAGTAAATATGCTAATATGTCTGAAATCGACTTTCAGACCTGAAACAAGTCTCCTGTTCCTTGGATTCATAATAACATAGTAGTTACATGCTCTGCCAAAAAAACATTGTTCAGGTAATGGACCCAAAAACTTTAGCACAAATGGGTATTAAAATCCCATTCAAAAATTATGACAGTTGGTGGGTTGGGGGTGGGGAGGTGGGTGTCATGATCTGTTAAAAAAACACAAAACCTGAGAGAACTCCAAAAAGCATTCAATAGGTTGTGTGATAATGAAGTGAGGCTGACTGGTTTCTCTGCAATTGTTCCTAATAACATTCTTTGAGAAAAGCCTTTGAACAAACAAACAAATGTACCTTTCTTGAAGAATAAGTTTGTTTTCCTTCTTCCAGAAGTCTTTGAAGTCAGAACTGAATTCATGCCAAATACTGAAGAAAGAATGTGGGGACACCTCTTTCTCTCCCATTTTTGGTTTCATGCAGAAATAGGCTGTAGTTTCCAAAAAGCTGTCAAAGAAAGCAAAAACAGCAAATGTTTCAGGACCCAATGATGTAAATTTTTTTTCTTACTTAACATTGACATAATTATGCTTGGTAGCAGACCTAAAATGAAGGAATTCAGAAACGTAACCATTCTGAGCTTTTCATATACAGGTAGATGTGCAATATAAGATGATTCTTCAGTAAAGTTGGGATCTGGCATTTATCATAGGTTCTACCAAAGTATTTTCCATTTCAAAAGCTGAAGGGAATTTACTGCCCACAGCCTTGCAATTCCAGACATCCACACCTGCCCATATGCTGATTTTCTGTTGTGTTTAAAGCTGTTTTCAAAACATGGAGTCAAAGCCCACAAAGGACTGTAAATAAACTTCACCAAGTTTTGTTAGATCTACACTACAACACAATAGCTTAGGCTGGAGCCTACACAGAAATATTAAAACTCAAACCTGCTGTGTACTAAACAAGAAATGATGCAACAGAAAACCAAGCCAGGAGCAGCTGTGCTAGAAAACAGGTGCCCATTGTGACTCTACCAGAACAATCTCACAAACCCTTCTCAGCACAGCAAATGTAAAACTAATGTAGTAAAAAAAACTAATCCTCAAGTATGAACTACTGCTGAAATGGAAAGGTCATAGATCCAACACTGAGCAAGGACTGTGACTGCAACTAAATTTAACATATTTCTGAGTTTGAATTACTTCTGTTTTATTTCAGGAATACTACAGGAAGGTACAGAATAATTAGTTAAAAATAATTGCTTGATTAACTATTATTACATTTTATTTTCACTTAATTTTTTTGCAGATACTGGAGATTTTAAGAACATTTTTTCCCACCTGAAGGTCAGTGTAGAAGCCTCTGGAGAACTGGTTATTTTATGAAAAATTCAATGGAAAGCTGCCTCTTGAAATGTAATTGCATGTTCTTTGCTCACTGATCTACTACTACATATAATAATTTTCTATGAAACATATATCATGGTTTTAATCACTTTAATTGTGGGGTAAAAACGCAATTCCAGTTAAAACGATGGAAATGCCATTTTAGTCACAGAAGTTGTATCTTCATTCATGGATTATGATAATAATATACAAAGATTCAACCATTCAGAAGAGGCAGTCTCACAAAGTCTGCATGAAACTGTTTGCCCTAGTTCTCAAACCCCAATATTCCAGTTGTTTTCCCCAATGTGAAAAATAAATGTCTACATACATTATCCTATTTCTGAACAAAAAAGCCTAGAGCTTAAAAATTTAATATGAGTTTACTAATAAAATTCTATACACTTTTCTCTTTAGCTTGTAATTAATTTTTCCATTTGCTGAAGCAAATTGAAGCTGTTGAGCAACAAAACTGCAGCACAGAAAAATACAGAAAACACCCTCATTTTTTAACCCATGGCATTAATACTCAAATGCCGCCTTACTTAAACATGCCATTTTTTCAGCTCTCTCAGCTTAACATGGCACTCTGTTCTGTAAGTCAGTGCTGGGTTAATACATAGAATGTCTTTTTTTGTGGTTGCATTTTATTGTTTGTTTTTGTTTTTGTTTTGTTTGTTTTTTTTTCAAATGATTCGTAGATGAGTAATACTACTGATTAAAGTATTCCATTTTACTTACCTATTTAAATCCCCCTTCCCTCCCCAGTTTTATACTGAGGAAAATATTTACCAACAGAAAATATTATGAGGAAAATATTATCAACAGAACCACTCAAAAAGAATATGTCTGAAATTCATCAGTCAGCTGCACTAGGTTTTAGACTTTTTGCCTACTGTCACATATTTTCAGTCTTTTGCAAGATTGCAAATCTATTTGGGACATCTTTTGATTTGCCTCCCAGACTCCTTCCCTGGACATATAGCTCTGAAACTGGCTAGTGGGGAAGTCATATCAAAGGCTCATTTGCCTTCTCAGAATGAGCTGACAATATTTTTCAAGGAATGTGAGAATAAAGGACAAGAGACAATTCTGGAAGCATCAGCTGAGTCAGTGGCTTATTTTTAAGAAGCTCTTTGAATGAAGGCCACTAATGATTTGCAGGACAGAGAAAGAGGTTCAAATTAGAAGCCTTGTTTTGAGAAATGTGTCCTCACATAATTTTGCAAATGAGAATAGTGAGAAAAAAAATTTGACAGGGAATGGCCTTCAAACTAGAACTCCACCACAGGAAAACAACCCAAGACACAGAAAGCCAATCAAAATGAAATACATGGGAAAATGCTCAATAATAATATAAACATCATTAGTATTTATTGGAGATGCAAAGGCTTCCATTACTCTTCAATTATTCCAGCTATCCTCTGATAGTAGAAGGAGAAAGCCAATGTTCTTTTCTCTGGTGACTGAAAATCTCCCTGAAGAACACTTGTACAACCAATACTACCTTACACATGCATACAGCTCTGTCTAACTGTAGTAAGGTAATTACTACGTTTATAGAAAGAAGAAAAATGCTCATACAGGTTGTTTGCCTCTGTGGCAGTTACTTTGGGAGGTAAGGGAAATAAGATGTCTGTGAAATGTGAAAGGGCAGCAGTGCAGCAAGTTGTCTTTCTTAATATGTCACACTTTTCTAATGCCCAGTAACAAGGCACAAGACATCAGCTGCCACACAGTAATACTTCAAGGCATAAAACTCTATGAATCATTTTTTTTTTTCTATACATGAAGATCAAACAGTCAAGACAGTTGTTATATTTTTTCCAACCAGAGAGGTCTACCCTTATTTAGCAGTTAAGTCTTTTAGAAGGTGTTTCGAAGACATATGGAAATCTGTGGGCTATACATTTGATGCTGTCATTTTTGTAGTACAAGACAAAGTGTCATAATTCACACATGAAAGACAAAGCAAATAAAGTGAATCCAAACACATCAAATAATAAAACATGGACGGCAGTAAATCCTCTCTGTTACCATGGTCTTTAAATGTCTGATTTGAAAATGTTTACATATGTCAAACTAGACATATCTCAAAGCTGATTCTGGGAGGGAAATACATTTTAAATACAAACAGAAATTTGGATAACATCACCATAGCCCCAAGACTAGATATCATCCTTTCATACTTCAGCCAGGCAGTAAATATTCTTTTCTCTGCTGCTTTTCTCTCAGGCATCCCCCTCAAATTTTCCTATTGATTCCTCAGCAGATTTTGAAACAAAACATCTGCAATTACCATTACTATTCCTGACTATATGTGCCTCACACAAACATTTTTGATCAAATAAGGGACTAGAGTTCAAAAGTCTTTTGTTCCTATACCCAAATTAATTTCTGCATCATGCACCCCTGAGAAACTCATCTGACCTCCCTGAATTTCATTTCACCTATCTGCAAAATTAATCATTTATTATGAAACAAACATTGCAAAGCTTGTTTAGTGGCCACTTCTCAAGTGAAAAGGTTCATAGTTTTCCATGCTCTTCATGAGTGTCTTAAAGGAAAAGAATGTGCATTAGAAAAGATCTGGCAGTCATGGAAGAGGGAAAGAAGGGCATGCAAGTTATTTTCAGGGATTAAAAGAGGTAAAGGAGGTCACTGCCTTTGCTTCAAACAGCCTGACTTTTCAAGCATGATTAAAAATAAGACAGTGATGTTCACACTGCTGTCTTATCCTGACATGGCAAAAATGGGAATTCTTTAAACAAGTTTCAGACTGGGTTTCAAATCCCTCATACTGGCCCTGAAGGAGAATAAATTAAAATCAACTCTCTCAAAACAATGTAAGAGTTGCTCATCCATAACAAGTAAGGAAGGAAATAAGATCAAGAAAGATGGTTAGTTCCTTTTCTCCCTTTCTTGTCTTCTAATTTGCTTGGTTCAAGTGTTCATGTAATTCAGAAAAATTACTGCAGACTGGGATGTCTGAACTCATTGCTTACTCAAATGTGGAAATTTGATGAATGAATCACTGGTCTTTTCTCTGGGCTCCCTTGTGTACAACTATGAGACTATGAAAGTGATTTTTCTATTTGGAGGGAAGAAAAAAAGGCTGTATTAACAGCCAAACCAAATTTAATCATGTGAGAAAGAAAACCTATTCACATTACAAATGGGTCATTGACAGCATTTTTTGCTAATAGATCTGATCCATTAGGAATATTTTAAGAGCAGCTATGGATTATTCAGCTACTTTTTCCATTCCATTCTGAGACCAGTTAGCAAAAAGTTGCAGACAATGATTCAGATTCAAGTCATCTGTCTGTGATGCTTTGGCCAGTTTGTAAATATGTATAACATATGTTTGTACACATGCATGTATGTATGCAAATGTATGCAGTAGGTCACGCAAAGTAGAGGGAGAAGACAAAAAGAAACCACAAAAATACTTCTTTTGCTAAAAAAAAAAAAAAAAAAAAAAAAAAAAAGAGGGAAACCAATAAGGAGACAAACCAAGAGTGCTAAGCAATGGACAGCAATAGGTTCAACTCAGCATTCTTTGATCAGGCTTCTGTGGCCAAAAGAACAGCAAAGTAACTGTAGGTACAGAAACATCCTGGCTGACCCTTCTGAGAAATGGTGAACACATGCACAAACACACATGCATCCAGTTTCCCTATAGAGCAAAAAATCACCTGCAAGGTGAATCATTTGAATCATCATATCATTTCTTGTTTTATTTTATAAAAAGGTCAAGGTCTTGTACGTATTTTCTTTGTGTACTTAAGATCTGAAAGCATTAATGAGAGTTAGTCTTCAGACAGAATACTAAGCAGTTCAACAAAGTCACACAAAATTATGTAAAATTAAACAGAACCAGTATCCTGGTTATTGTGATAACACAAGACTGTAAGGAAATTTTATATGCATAGTATCCTAAGGAGGCTGTATTTTATTGAGGGTCCTTCTCTGTACTACAACTTCACATCACTTTCTTCATTTTTTTTTTTTTTTTTTTTTTTTTTTTTTTTTTTTTATTT
>JAWWEE010000105.1:46974029-47015213 GCA_035221455.1 Xenops minutus | reverse complement strand
GCTGTATTTTATTGAGGGTCCCTCTCTGTACTACAACTTCACATCACTTTCTACATATTTTTTTTTTTTTTTTTTTTTTTTTAAGTATCATTACCTCTCCTCAATGCTGTCCCTTGTAAGGGGAAGTAAGAAAATATAAAAAAAAATATAAGTTCATTCAAAAGTACTTAAATGCTGGTAAGAAATTTCTTCTTGTCTTTTAATTCCCCCCCTTTTTTACTAAGGAAGAAAAGTAACTTTCTTATATTAAAAAGAAAGTTGAGGTAATATGCCAGCTTAAGTTAGCTGCCAGAATAGTTAATCTCTTCTTTCATTTGCCAATTTATATTGTGTAACTATGTATTTTGTAATATTGTTCCTTAGAAAACAAAGGTCTCAAGAGATTTTTCCTTTCCTCTAAAAAAACCTGCCAAACATTTGCAATGTTTTGAATCCTAAGTCATCTCCCTCATCTCCAGTCTCTTGCCTCCTATAAATTCATATTAAACAGAAAAGTGTTTTATTGGTCCAACAGTATGAAAATTAACAGCTTCAATAACAACAACAAAAACATCTCCCTACCTTTGAAGTACCATTTTTTCCTCCTAACAAAAAGCATCCAATGTGAAGAACAGAAAATTATGTTGTTACAGGCCAGTCTGTCTTGTTCATGAGACACCATCTCTCCCAATACTAGGGATGCTTTAACATTAATCTACAATGATCAATATTATCAGTTGTACACATTGATTAGTAAGACAAATGCACCATTACATATTTCATACTGATGGCAGCAGACCCAGTAACTGAAGAAGAGCATATTCTGTGACACAGACTGCTAAATTCAACAGTTATTAGGAATATAACCTTGCACTTAAAACATTTTGTGAAAACTAAAATTTTTAGGAAGGGTGATGATCTCATAGTGCTAACAATGAATGAACTCTTCATGTATCAGATTGGCATTTCAACCTCAGTTTGAACTGTTATTTCAGATCCGTATATTTACTGCATTCAATGGGTAAGTATTTCTTTAGTCCTGCCTTTCAGGAACAAAGTGTTTCCTAACAAGAGGTTACAAAGCAGTAAAATAATATGGCTGTAACTAAATTAAAGTATACTTTTGCTGAAAGGTGAATCTGAGCAACAAGATTTTCCCAATCATGTTAATTTAGAAAATAATTTTATCAGGTCCAGATTAAGGTATGTTGGTTGTGTGCGATGATATTTTCCAAAAAGTAGGATTAGGTGCTAAATTTCATTGTGAGGGAGCTATCTTGGTGTACAGAACTTTGCTGATGACAAAACCCCCATAAAAATACAGTGTTTAAAAAGTAATTCTGCACTGACTGAGTCAGCCTCTGGTAATTTGAAAATAAAAGGTCAGGAAACATAGGTTTTTTTGTTACCTTCACTATATCACATTCAAAGCACTTGTCAGCCAAAACTCATCCAGCAATTGAGATTTATATGAACCTAAATTCCGTTGTGCATATTTAAAAGTTATGTTTCTGTTCGAGAATATTATTCAGATTAAACTATGAATTGAGATAATATACTAGAAATGGAACTTTATGTTCTTTTGTGTCTGACATTTGCATTCTAACAGGCCACTCAGAGAAAAAAAAAACAACAAACCATTTGTAGCGTGACTCTTGAAATGCATTTTTAATTTGCATGTACTTTTTCATGTAATTTTAAAATAACAATTTTAAATTGGTTCAAACTTTCTCTCAAAAACTTGGCTTGAGGTAGTTACAATTCCCTAGATGCACTGGTGTTAGCTGCAATCCGCTGTAATCTGAATACATTGCATGAACATATAGGTTCTTTTTCTTGGATTTTAAAGCTTTTAATTTTATGTTAGTGTGGATATCATGCCTGTGCCTGCCAGCTAAAATGATGTGTAGACACATGGATATCTTTGTGCTAAACTGGGTTTAGAATATGAGCATGTGTAAAAGAAAGTCATGTAATTGTGTGCACTGGAAAGTCAGGTCCAGTAACATATCCAAGAGAAAACTACTTTTCTATCTTAAAAAGGCTAACATATTAAATAACCCTTTCCCTTTGAGGAAATAGTAATGTGCCTGTAGACACAGAATAGAGCATTAGAATGAATTTCAGCAGTGGTGATCTGACACACAAGCTGCTAAGTCTTAGTGCTGTAAGGAACAGCTAAATTCCTCATGTTAAAGCCCAACCTGACTTCAGATGTTTCTATTAACACACTTCATTGCTTATAGAGGTTATAATTACATATGAAAGTAGTGCACAACTGCGGTGCACTGAATATTGTCTTAGAAGTTTGTTATGTTTTTTCAATTTCTTGATGTCAACCTCAGCCTTGTAATCTGCCTCCTGCCATGGTATGGCTCACTTTTATAACTGAAATTCATGCAAGGGAAAGATCAGAGCTATCTACAAAAATAATAATCACAATTATATAATGAAATAATAATTTGGCTTAAATCTTTAGAGTGAAGAAGGAAGTTTTACCTTCTCAACAAACTGATTAAAGTAGAACCACCTTTCAGGCAGCAGTGAAGAAAAGAAGCGGGTGAGGTTATCTCATGAGAAGCATTCATTTAAGACACAGTGCAGAAGCGACCTGGCCCACTAAAGTTTCGGAACTAAATCATTCAGGTAGTCAAGAAACAAGGCAAAGAGGCTGAGAAACAAAACTGAGGAAGTGTAAAGAAACACCACTTTTTTCTTAGTCACTTAATCTCCCTATATAAGAAGCACAGTGGAGTTTCAGTAGTAGTCTGAAGCAAGCCCTGTACTGTGGAAGGGCTTGTGGATGGCAGCTTCCCATCAGCTGGAAATTGTTATGGAAGGAATGACCTATATTGTACGGATTATTACTGGTTAGTTCCCAGATGAGTTAAGGCAGTTTTGACCTAATTAAATCCCCTCCCTGACATTCTACTTTTTAT
Source organism: Xenops minutus (assembly GCA_035221455.1). Lineage (NCBI taxonomy): Eukaryota > Metazoa > Chordata > Aves > Passeriformes > Furnariidae > Xenops > Xenops minutus. The sequence goes on along the minus strand of JAWWEE010000105.1, from coordinate 47,012,295 downwards.
TTGCATATACATTGCAACGGCAACATAACAATACTTAAAATAAATCTTAACATACAACAAGAAAGCAAGCCACCACTCTAGTGGCAAATCAACATCAGGGAGTAAAAGAGACATGTTATCCACATTTAAGTCACAGCCACTGCAAATGTGAACACTATGCTATGAAGGTCATAGGAAACAATCTAACGAAACAGCTCAGGTGGACAATATGATGAAAGAAAAATCCTACTGAACATAATCAGAAGCTGATGCACAATGGAGAGGTGCTGGAGCTAATCACAGATGCACACAAGCATTTTAGTTCAGCTGCAACAGCTCAAGAGGAATATCTTGAATTTTTGAGGGCTACTCAGTGAAACCACCTGCTAGGCATAAACTGGAAGCCAAAAAAATATGCAACATTGAAAGAATTTAATTTCTCCATTTTTCCCCACTAATTATATTAGCTACATGATTCTTTTGGGTTTTGTTTGTTGTTTTTGGGTTTTGTTGTTTGTTTGGGGCTTTTTAAATCCTCAGTTTAATGCCGTAACATTAGTTTTGCGTAGGTTAGACACAAGTTATTTTAACTATATTGTTATCGGGGTGTTACTTAGCAGTATTATGATCAATGCTACTTAGCTGTATAACTGTAGTTGCACCTTAAATTAATATCCTTTATCTTTCACTGCAGAATCTAAGAATAAATCCTCTATATTAATTTATTCTAAAGTTGCTTAAAAGATCAGTTTGCGTTGCAGAATATTAGATCTCTGAATTGTACCCCAGTGTGTTAAAAGTTATATTAACACTTGTTCATACTATCACTGAATATTATTAAATGCAAACTAATTTAAAACCAATTAAATTACTTTTCTAAGCAAGCAGACCAATATCTTTAAAAGAAAATATAATGCTCTTAACAAGGCAAAAAAATCAGTCGTCCAAAAAGTTAAGGACTTGTGTTGTTTGGCAAATGTTTTCAGAAAAGGACAAGGACTTTATCTTTCAGGATAAGAACAATTACCCATATTTCAGAAGAGACTTTCTGACATAACTAAACTGCTGGCTAAGTTTCCATTACTGCATATTTACAGGTCCTGATATTTTGACAGAGACAGGATACTAAACTAGAATGATCCAAACTGTTTAACAGTCTGTAAGCTCCTTCTATACACATTTCCTTTGCTCGGCAAGTATTTACTTTCTGCTGATCCGCTGATCCAACTAATGTATACCTACAGTCTGAAATGTATTACCGTAAGCAATTCAAGTCTGCATGCTGGGAGCCACACAGCGAGAAAAGAGACATAACAGTAAAGGAACCAATAAAGGATGAATGGCCAAAGAGTAGTGAAAGACAAGAGTCCAAGAGCATATTCTTGCCTTTCAGTTAAAAGTTCTGTGCTGTTATTTTGGGGTTTGTTTCTTTTTAACTACATACCTCTCTCCATTCTAAGCTTTTCACCAGTTTATTTCAATCATTAACTCAATTTTCACTTTAACTTTACAGTTCACTTTTGGAAACAATCCAAAACATTGTGTGGAGGGTAGTGAGGCGGGAGGAACATTTAATGTTTTAAAGGATTACCAGACTTAGGTGCTACATTTCGAGGTGTTGCTTTTCAGCAGTGCCATTGTACCATACTGTCTGCTATTTCTCTAAGTGTCATCAACTTGTCAGCTCATAAGCAGGTGTAAAGCTTTGTTCCTCCCTAAGTCTCATGTTCAGTGAAGCCAATGGAAGTCTGCAAAGAGTGTTGTGTCAGGGCGTACTTTTTTTTTTTTCCCAAGGGAATTTAAAAGTAAACATTTATCTTCAAAATTAATGTCATTTTGTTGCTACAGCAAAAGAAAGTCACAACACATTTCTAAGTGGATTATTAAAAGTCTTGAAAACAGAAGAGGTGCCTGGGAGGCTGCACTGAGGAAGCACTTAAAAGTCTAGAAATCACTGGAATGTGCAAGTAATGGGAGCAAATTATAAAATAAACCAAATAAAAATATCCTGACATGGAAAGATGAGCATTCCATACTGAGCCACACACATCCTAAATTCCCCAGTTGATACTTACGTCAAAAGACAGAAAGTCCTCTGTTTGATCTTTTATAAAACAAATCTACATTCTCATTACGCATTGAGAATTACTAAAGAAAAGATTAAATTCTATGATTTTTTTTTTAAATCAGTGATGAACAGAAAGCTATTACAGAGAACAGCATTTCTGTCTTTCCAGCTCTCATCAGGCATCACAACAGGAAAAACAGGTGAATGGTTTCAAGTCATCAATACATGGGACTGTTGACTTAGTGACCTATGTTATCACTTCAAGCAGGGTTATACTATCTGAAATATTTAAAAAAAAACCAAAAACCTGTAGTATTTTTAAGCAATTCTCAGCATACAATTCTCTTGCCATATGAGTAAATTATATGAAATATCAGTAACTGGGCAATTTTCAGTGCTACTGCACTGAATTTAGAATCTGATGCTTCATGGTTAGACTGAGAGATAGAAGGAAAAATTGGAAATCATCCAAATTTGTATCTCAGATACAAAAAACAAACACCTCCAGTCCAATTTTTGAATAATTCCCAAGGTGTTATTCCAAGAAGACATGAATGTTTGCAGGTAAAGGGGAAAAAGAAAAAAAAAAAGATCATCTTAACTATTTTAGTGGCAGAGAGATCACTGTAACAAGTCTGGATTTATTTTCTTCTAAAAAAGACCTGAATCTGGAAGCCTTCCAAGAAAATGAGAACTCAATACTGGGTGAGGTATTATAAGAAAGTAATAAAGCTACATGCCATTCCCATAGAGCTATTCAAGTAGCAAGGCAGAGTATTAGAGGACCTTCAGATTCACCATTTCTAGTAATGCTGTTTCTAGTAATTCTAGTCTGGTTGTTTAGCTACTGTTTCTTCAGAAATGAAGTGCAAGAGGAGTAACTAACTCATTTCTGATTATAAATCTACAAAATTATGTTGCTGCTGCCTTTTGTTCTAGGATGGTAAAGACATCAAATGTCATATTATTTGGACAATAATTTTGGTGCAGTCTTGGTTTCTACTTGCTGTGGATACTGTGATCAAAGTCTATCTCATTCCAAAATTTTATTAAGCATACCTGGAAACAATAATGCTATTAATTTTTTCTTGCTGCTTAAATAAAATCACATTTTGAAAGATTAAAGATATTTAAAGCTAAGTAAATGAAACTATGGAAAACAGAGAATGCATTTGTTCCTTTGTGGAAAGTATACTGTCTCCCAGTTTTTAAGATGCTAAATTTTATTTATAAAGTCATTTAAGTGTTATTCACAGCTATGTGATTTGACCATATACTATGAGTCTTGGGCAGAGGACATAATTTAACATTTAAAAAAAAAAAAAAAAAAAGGTGGGGGCAACTCTTTCCCCCTGCCCTTCACTCCCTCTTTTCTATTTTTTTCACCTCTCCCCAAACCAGTGCTTTTTTTTTATTTTAACTTGACAAGTATTTCACTGTTTTTCAAGCATTTAGCAATGAGGATCTAGATGGAAAGTGCCAGGTTTTTTCTTACTACAATTTATCAATATTGTTAAGGGAATGATGTCATTGTTTGGGGTTTGGTGAAGACATTCCATGTCACTTCGGTGTTAATACCAGGCTGGAGCCTTCCTTGTCTGCCTGCGTAAGCTAGATAAACACAGACCTGTGTGCTTTCTTCTCATCTCAGGATACTTACTCAGAGAGATCTTGGAACATATGCCTATTGCGAGCTAAACATTTCACTTTTCATTTTATCCATGTGCCAGAAATCCATTCCTTGGATAAACACTTTACATACTGACACTCTTAAAGTCACTAAACACGATAAATAAAGAGAGAATACATCATTTCAAAACTGATTAAACATTTTCTCACTTGTGACAAATGAACAGCTATACACTGTATGGAGTCCCTGGAGCAGACATTCCATTTTCTTTGTCTTCATTTTGTATGTAAGATTAACTTTCCATTTAGTTCATCTATTGCACAATTGGGCTTTTTTTTTACAATACACATTGCTGCATTTTCCCTAAATCATTATTCATTTCAGAATCTTTTTTTTGTTATTGCTGAGAGAGCTTTTCTTTTAGACTTTCGTATTTTAATGGAGACATTGGCTTTAATATTTTGTGCCCAAATTACCAAAAAAAAAGAAAAAAAAGAAAAAAAAAAGAAAAAAGAAAAAAATAAATGCTTTCACGCAGTAGACCTGAACTTATACACAGGCTGAAGTTATCCACTTCGGCAAGGAAAATCCAAGCACATTAATCACATTAACTTTGCTCCATGTAATCCATCACTTTTCCTTGCACTACTTGCTTGTCTAGTCACTGCTATTCTACCTATGATTAGTCAAATGTAACTAATCGTTTATTTAGCTTTTTAAGTTCTCATCTTCTTTTTCACCTACCCCCACCAAAAAGGATCCCAAGTATTTTATTTCTAAGCTAAATTAAAATTCTTAGTGAAATAATTACACATCATACTAAAATGATACATGAAGTTGTCTTTGGTATTTTAAGAAATACAGTCTGATCAAGAATTTCAGTGGGAAGGTGGAAGGAAGAAAGAAAATGTAACCTAGATATTAGTAAAAAATGACTTTGTTCTGATGTGGACCTAGTATAAATCCTCATATGTTCCACAAAAGATTGTGCCTATGAATATCCTTGCTAGATATTCACAGTAAAGAGTAACAATGAAGCCAATTTTTTTTTTCCTTCACAAACTATATAAAAGGAGCTGCTATACTCAGCATAGCAGGAGAAGAAAGATTTAGGAAAAGTCAGAAGCAGCAGAATAAGGTGAATGAGAATCCATGGAGCAGTTTGCTTTCCTGTCCCATATTGTGGATGGTAAATAAACCCGTAAGAAGTTTTTGATACCATGGTTTGAGCCTCATTGGGAAAAAGAGTACAATGGAGAATTAATTAGACACCAAAAGATAGTGACAAGTCACAGGGTTTCTGAACAGATTTCAGATTCCCATTGTTGTTAGATTTCTGTCAGTTTGGACTTGCAGACTAATCCATTTTTCACAGGAGAAACAATTTCCTTAAAAGAACAGTCAGAGATCACAAATGTCTCCTAACAGCAGTATCTTCGCTCAAAATTTTATTGTGAAGGAAAATGTTAAGGATAAGAATTACGTAACTGAGCAGCTAAACAAACACAAGAAATGTCAGGAATGCCTTTCATGCACTTGAACAAGAGTATACTTGCTCATATACTAAGCCAAAGCAATATTCCCTCTGTTGCATTTTTTTCCATCATGATCCCACACCACCAATGTACTAGAGGACCCATCATCTCCTTACAAGTAGAAAGGAGGTTCTTCTGACAGAGGAAGAACACCCACTCTCCCCTTGGCTTCCTTTTCAGGTATTATCCTCAGTACATGGGCCAAGGGAATAGAGAGAAAAAGTGCTGCTGTACCAGGAAAAATGTCAACTACCCTGTGGCATTACTGCAGGCAGCAAATTTGGGCATCAAGGCCATAGAATGGCTAACAAAACATAATAAAACCCAGAAACCTTTATAGTGGTGTCTTTTACAGGAATCCTATTGAGAGACCTCACAATTCTGGGAATATATAATAGATATATTCACTAGTATACATTCAGTAGCAGTTGCAGCTAGTACAAAAAGATTATGCTATATTTATGAAAGAAAAACAAACACAGACTGCCAATTTTACTAAATCTGGACTATAAATGGTGTGGGTCATATTTTGATCTCTTGCTGGGACAGATGAAAATCTATCCCATTTAAACACTGCATCTGGAGAACTCTTCCAAAACATCAGAAAAAACCACAAGTTGTGCAATGCATTGAGGTTCACAATTTTGAAAACTTTCTCAACTGCACACATCTGTAATGAAATTTAATGAGGTATTTTGCTGGTTTTGCCACAAATAGTATTTGAAGATATATTAGGAAGTCACATTTAATCATACATATCATTAGTATATTAAAAAACAGATTTCCATTCTCTGTTATAAAATGCCCATTTTATAAGCACAGGAAGTGTTACTAAATGAATAATGATTGTTTGGGGAAGGCTCAAAGTCTCTCAAATCATCACTATTCTGGTGTAATATGAACAGGTTTATCTCAGTCCAAATGGTGCATTCTGAATTTATTTTTACATAATGTTCACACGTTTTCTGAAAGCCAGGATTCATATACAACATTTCTCTAAAGAATTTCAATCTTTTTTCCTAATTGTCAAATTAAAACTGACAATAAATAAATATCAGTTTTCTGAGTGCATTATTATCACTATTCAAAAATACAATAATACTGGTTACCAATACAGCAACCTCTAAAAATCATATTTTTCAAAGAAAGGTTTTACTGCACTATTTTTTTCTTACCTTTTATGTGCTTCTGTCAGTGACTTCTCTTCATTTTCTTGGTCTATTTTGGCTGTAAAAATACAGTCAAGTAATTAGTAATATCGTGAAAGATCAAGATGTTTCATGATAATTTTAATTGTACATATGTCACATGTAAAATATATAGGAACCACCTGAGGTTATACTCATGTAGATCAATTCTGAAACACCAGCAAGCAAACAAACAAACAAACAAAAAAACCCATCCAACAAAACCCCACACAAACAAACTACACAGACTTTAATAACCCTATTAAAAAGAAATCCAAAACCATAACCACAAAAACAACCTCAAAACTCAAACCAGCTTTGAAAATTAAAAACAAAACAAAACCCCAAAAAAACCTTGCAGTAATATAAACAACAACAAAGTCATGAAAGTGACTTAAAATCAGATCTTAAATAACGATTCAAAAAACTTAAATAACATGGGAGCTTATCTACCAAGAGGAGGAAAAGGTAAGTGAAAAGCAGGAAGAATTCAGCCTTATAGCTTTTCTAAAACTTGGTTGACAGTTACAAATAAGAAACTCTTCCCTCTCTCTGTACACACATCAATTAATGAAATACGAGAGCTACAGCAGGTCCATATTGAGAACATGACTTTTTATATGAAGGAAATGATCATTTGGGGATCACGTGAAATAAATTACAAATAAGAAACTGTCACTGCCACACATCAGTGAAAAAATTCTCTGTTTGTCATGTGCTCTCCAATAATTATTTGTACCCATTTCACTTAAGTTAGATGGGTATTATGATATAAAAAATCCGTAAGAAAATGCACATTAACTTAGGTATCACCAATGTGTAAAGCAATTGCCAATCTGCTCTGTGCATGCGTGCTTAGGTGAGATTCATATTTATGCAGTCATTCAGGCAACACAACATAAATCCCATTTAAGATTTACAATCTTTAGCTGTAAGCTTTTTAGTTTGGAATTTGATTCCCCTTTTCAGTCTGTTGGACTTCTGGCCTGTTAATTTGCAAGAATAACTTTAGTATTCCCAAGAGTCATTAGGTTTTGGAATATTAAGAGGCTTTGAACTGTCCTGGTAACAAATGTCAATGGTATAAAATTCTACAGAAATCTAAAAAAGAAGAAACTTTTAAGTTATTTTGTATTCCATAGCTCTACCATAACAATTCATTAAAATAGTTTTTCTACATTGTAGATACACTGCCTTTGAAAAGGTAAATCTTGATTTTAGATTTGGCAAAAAAGAAAAGTAATGGCATTATTAGGCTACAAAGACTAATAATTGTAACTCTTTCTCTGTTACAATGTTTCAATCCACAGCAATTTACAAACATACACTAAAATAGACATGTGAAATCTGTAGCAAAGTTACACAAATGGAATTTCCCTATACTTTCCACAATCATCTAATGCTGCAAATGCTTTTTATTAGTAGCAATGTAGTCTGCTGTGTAGGGTGAGCAGTGCCTGGCTGTTTGCAGCAGAAAACATTGTATTTAGTAATCATTGCTTGGTGACTGGGGCTCTATCATTGTTATGCTAAAACTGAAAAAAAACCAAAGACATCCCAACAAACCACAGAAAACTTGAGGGAGAGATGAGTAAATGTTCTCAAGGAAACTGAAGAGCACATGAGTCTTGCCTGATTACAGATTTCAATGCTGACTTGAAACTCAGACCAGATTCTTCAAAAGGATTCTCAGGGTTCACAACCCTTTTGAGTGAACTTGAGCCTGGTGCTGAGTGAATTCGGGATGACCTAGAGTTTTTCTTGAAAGCCTTGTATTACTTTGGATAAGAAACCAGATGAAACGCTGCAGCTTTGACAGAATTTCATTAATACTTTTTTTCTCTTCATACTTCAATCCCAGAAGTCAATGTTTGACTAGTAAAGACAAAGTTCTAAAGAGAATAAACTGTGCACAAACTCCCTGGATGAAGTGATATCAAATATTTAATTCTGTATTAACACATTCACTAAGTATCTGTGGATACAACTTTTAAAATCAATCCTTCTCTTACTGAAAAATGTAATTTGGACTTCTTTCAGTTAAGCAATGCTCAGAAATGGGAGCCTAGCATGTTCTAGCCTATGACAGTCTTGTAGTACATACACCATATTCATAGGATATAATTCTTTTTATCATTTCCAGGAGTGATGGGATGAAATATCATCTGAGCTGCCAATTTTGGGTCCTCTCTTCTTTACTTCAACTTTTCTGTGCATGCTTAGATACAATTATTTACCCACCAACAATGGAGCAGATATTACACAATTTACTTTCTGAAAGAGTGCAAGCATAACATATTATCCTAAGCTTATCAAGCCATGCCAGAATATCACCATTCTGGCACAAGTTTTCTTTCAATTAAAAAAGAAAGTTGCTATGGTCTAGAGAAGAAGACGACCAAGAAAACCCACAAACTAAACCAAACAAACAAACCAAAAAAACCCAAAACCCCAGTGTACTTCTGGTGTCTGCATTTTTAAAAAAAATCATAGAAAATAAGTATTATACAATGAAAAGAATCTTTAGAATCCCTAAGTGATGAAGGTTCATGTAAAAGTGCTTTTTTTTTAAGTAATAAGTAGACACGCATAGGGCAGCTACTATACCCAGAAAGAGAGATTTTGCCCTCCATCAAATCACCTCTTGGCATTAAAAAGAGTCCTGCAAGGAAAGAATTTTCTCTGACGGAGAATTTCCTTGTAGTTTGGTCCAAATGCGATGACATTGTTAAACATTTTGTGTATCATCAAAAGGATATTATTCAAGTGTACATCTCCTTTGGGACCCTTTTGCTTTCTCATTTTTCTAGACAGAAAAAGTTAAAGAATTGCATGAAAACAATTCTGCTTCCACAAGATGACAGGTGGCACCAGTGAAAGAGAAGAAAATGTGGAATATATACTCAAAGATCTGTCCTTGTTCTGAGAAAATATTCAGATGACTGATTTTGCATTAGTATACAGTAAACATCCAAAAGCTGAGCAAAATGGCTAGGTGAAGACATGTACTGAGATCTAATCAGTAAGGGCAGAAAGTCCCCCATTACAAAAACCACAAAAGCCTTACTATCACCTGGATATAATGGAATAACTATTACATGTTTAAGCAGCTGGAGATTGCTATAACTTCTAGAATAGGCCACCAATATGATCACCTGGTATTAGTAGCTATTGATATTTTGCTCTGTACTAATCACTCCACTGGCAAATTGCTTTCAACTTATTTTTCCTCTTTGAGTAGGGGAGGAAAAAAATCAGTATGATGGATTCAGTTGAAGTGTCCCAGAGTGCATTAGACTTTATCATTTCATTAATATAATGCATCTTTACTGTCACTTCTTCCTCCAAAGCACTTCCTCACAAGTGTAAAAAGAGTGCATAAAAGGCAGCAGTTTGGCTTCTTCCTTTAGGCAGCCTGTATCAATTAAGTGCCAAATACCAGCTGAAAGGTGTCCACATTGGGAGAACATTCCAAAGCATATTTCCTGTTACAAAAGAGAACATCTCCAATAGGTGAAATGAGAGAATATCCGTAACTGCTCCATAGTGATCATACCATGGCAATGGCTGATACAGGAACATTGGATATTTTCATGGCATCTGAGCATATCTGAGCACTCTGTTCTGCCACTAAAATTACACTCTATCTTCGAGAAATACGATTATTTCAGAAAGCCTTATTGGTTTTCTTTGAAAAATATTGAAAGAAGTTTTGTTGTCATGCAGTAGCCTTATCTGCTTTCATACATATTTGGAATCCACCAGGTCACCATAGCAATGACTGCTTGCAGTTTTTCTGACAGATGTAAGAATTCCCACTCTTGAGTCAGTTTTCCTTCCCAAGTATTCCACATTTTATTGAATGATCTTCTTCTCTAAAACCCCCAGCTAAGAATTGTTTTCTTGATCCTTGATACCAACATGCTAAATCACCTCCAAATACACTGTTCCAAATCTATGAGACTGTATCATACCAACAAGTACTAGACACTGTATTTCAGTGTAATGTGTAATGCATCAGTAAGCAAAGGTAACAGTTTTCTATGTTTGCATTCATACACTTTATATAATGTAGGACTTTATATGCATCTTTCATAATCCTGAAGACATATATAGTCTGTAAAATCTACTTCAAATAATAAAGTCAAAAAATAACCTGAGGTCAAACTGAGAAACATGGCCATCTCCAAACCCAGAATATTTTAGATCGAAAATGACCTCTCACACACCAAAGCTACCTTACCAACTGTTTACGACATACACTGATTTAGTTACCTTTACACTTTTTCATTTGAAAGCATCTTTAATTCTTTCTTGGATGACATTCCATTGTTTGTCTGCTTTTTTCATTATCTTCAGATTATTGAAAGTTGGTCTCTCTTTAGAGCAAGGTCTATACCTCCTAAAAACTTTATATATTTGTTTGAAATTCAAGTACATTCCTTTCTCCCTGTGTCATTGCTTACCAAGCAAGAACACTGTACTGTATCTAAGGCTCTTATATCAATTCTTTTAACTACGGGACATATGTATATCTTCAAAAATTACTTAAATCAGGTGTTCTAATTTCTATCTTATCACTTTTTGTATTTGCTTAAATTTACTGCTTTATGTTTTATAATTGGGGCATAAAACTGGATTTGATGCAATTCAAAATGAGCTTTCAAACAAATTCTCACAAATGAAGGCTAATTAACTTAAGTCTCAAATGTTCTGTCGTTATCAGCATATACGCACATTCCAGAATGATACATGCCATTGTTCTGTATGTTTGCTGTTCCAAATCTTTTTGATTAGAGTCCTGCAAAGGTTACATATAAACTTCTACAAAGGCACATATATAAATAGCTGTACTAAAGTGACCTATGCATTTACAAAAATCTGAAGTATCTCACCAAATGTGAGGAATATACACAGACATTCTAGAAAATACTGGTCTTCAGCGGAACAGTATCATTCACTTTTCTAAAAATAGAGTTCTTTTTTTTTTTTTTTTTGAGAAGCCTAGAAGATGAAATTAAATAAAAAGATGCTCAAAGGTAAGGAGATAAACCATGTATTGAACACAAATTGTCCCCTCTGACCTCAATGGAAAGTGACATTTCTCTGCAGAAATCAAGCCACTCTGTGAACGAAGACAACTGCCCAATATCCTTTCATTTTCAGTCCAATAAACTTTTTCTACTACTCTCATGAATATGGAACCATTATACGTTGTGCATTAAATGTGATTTTAAAAACATTAATCGCACGAATATATATATTTTCTGTAAGTACAGATTATTTTTTGTGTGAACACATATTGCATAGAATATCTGTTGTCTCTATTATCAGTTGTTGCAATTTCTTGTTTGATATTTGACAATATCATCTCTTACACAGGATTTAAAAAAATCTGAAGAAATATTTTACTCATGACTAACCAGGAAGTCGAAGACATACAACAACTACTTTAAACTGGGACTATTATCCTCCTATGTTACATATATATTATTAAAAAGCAGCAGAACTTTTAAAACTCCTTATTATAGGAAAAAAAAAGGAAAATGATTACTAACATTTTTACAGACCCTTGTTGCAGATTCTTTAAAGAGAAAATATTTCTTTCCACAGTGGTGTTGAGTGACTAGTTGCTGGGGCTTTGAAAATGTACCAAATATCTCCTCTGGCAGAGCCACAAATTCCAAAAAAGCCCAAACAAAACTAAACTAAAAACAAAACTGAGGGATAGATTTTCTCAAAAAGTGTATGGAACATCAGGAAGTTCATCTGTCACTCCACTAAGACCTGAGGTGCCTGATAGAGGCCATGAGAATACCTGCTACAGAAATATCAAGTATGTGACTAGGACAAAAAGAAAATGGATATAGAGAAAATACCAGACAAATGACCACCACAAGCAAGGGCATAGAGTTATTCTGCTATTATTTGGGTCTAAGCTTCAAATTTACAAGAACTCTTAGTGCTCCTAAGGATATTTCCTCACTCTGCTTGGTAGTACATATTCTTTCAAATGCCCTCAGAAAACATACAGATTTTTTTTTAATTAGTTTGCAGTTAGCATACTATTAAATATTGTGTTTTGAAAAACCTTGAAATACCGAAGTCAAATAGCAAAGATACCACAAACAATAGAATGCTCTTGAGAAAAGTGTCTTTCTTCCTCCCCTCTCCTCTAGACTTCTGGGGTTTTTTTCCCTCAGTTATTGGATGTTGCTGTTTTTACTTCTATTTGCATATTCTATTTAATAGGGTTGTGTGCTTGGAGTGTAAGTGGCACTGGGAAGAACTAAGCCATTTTAGAGGGAAATTACCAAAAAGTGTTTGGGGGAAGACTGTCATGAAAAGCTAGATGATCACTAATTTTTAAATTATGACAGGGGCTTGCGCTTAGTGGCTTTGTGGGGGAAAAAAAAAAAGTATTAAAACATAAGGTTAGAGTTGAATATACAAGGAATTTTATGAGAACAATTGACTCATACCTAATAATAGGAATTATCAATGTCTATGTGCAAATATACTAGGAAAGCATAGTCACAAACCAAATCAACCCACTGGTTCCAATTCACAGATTATTCCAAGCTGACCTTGTAAGTCTACTCAAGCACCATTCAAATGCCCTGTCAGAGCTTTTGTTCTACCAGGACTTTTTGTTGTTGGTTTGTGGTATGATCTTGACCCAGTGATTACTGTCTGTAGTCACCGTCTGGCCCCAATCCCTGTTGCAATTTCAGCTATTTCTGCTGAACCAGTTTCAAAGGGCTATGAGTAAGGAGATGCACGAAACTGCCATCCCTTCTGATCTCCTGATCTCTCTTAAGGGAATATCACATCTTCTCAGGTAATTGAATACAGGAATGCATCTGAGTAATCTCAGATGGAAGGCAACAAGAATCCTTTCATCTGCTTGTCTGTGTCCTAAATCTTTTTGGTTTTTTCCTCTCTTTTTATTTAAAGTGTTAACTAGTATTTGTTTATAATTAGCTATGAATGTGCTTTCCAGTAACTTTCAAGTGGAGCCAGTTTTTTAGGGGTTTTTGCTGGCTTTTTTCTGACATACAATGCCATTTCATTAGACCTGAGCTGCTATAGTTTTGAGAATTTCTGTTTACACTGAACAAAGATCCAAGTACATTTGGATGGTTTATTATCAGGTACATTCATGCAAAGAAAAGTTTACAAGAGAATAAAGAAGGATATCTTCTGGGAATCCTAGCAAGAATCTTACATCCTTCTATACTTTCTATGACAAATTTATAGACGGTTGTGAGCATGAGGAATATCTGCTTCCTATCCCCTAATATCTAAGATTTTCATGCATACATGAAAAAGAACATTTAAATGCTTCATTCAGACACCAGTTTCTTGAAAATAAATTGGGGTAGAGCATCCAATATGCTGAACATTTTCCTAATTAAGTTGTTCCTTTTTTTTTTTTCCCAAAATCTATAAATTAAATACATAAACATATATATATTAATTCTAACCAATTGTACTTCACAATGACTTACACTCTCACACAACAGGAACTCAAATTATATGCTAGGTCCATATATTACAAACAAGATTTATGGAACCACAGATTCAAACCTTAGTGAATATATGATAGAAACTTGAACTTTGTTGAAAGTTAAAAAAAAAAAATAAACCTTAAAGACTATAAAAGGAGACTTATTTTCAAATTAATAATTATATCAATAATAAAAAAAAACCCCTCACGTCCTACTGATGCTGTGTTTTAAGATGCAAACTTTTTCTACATTTTGCTATTTTTGTCCTCTTTTAAATTCATCTCAAAATTTTACCTCAGTCTTCAACAGCAATTGGTCCAGCCACACTGCCTAAATTGCAGAAGGAAAAGGCAGGTACTGGGAGAATGAGAAGATCAGGTCTGAGACCAGCTAAGGAACCCAAAGGTGCACAACTCCACAGGACCTTATGGAACTGGTGGAGGAAGCAGCTAAGCCACTATTCAAAATTATTTCAGAAACTGTGCCAGCCTGGTGAAGCTCCCAGTGAAGTGGAAAAGTGGAAACACAACCCCCAGGTGTGTGGTACAGTTAACATGCTGGAAGGAAGTGATGCCATCCAGAAGGATTGTGACAGGTTTGAGACGTGAGTCTGTGTGAACCTCGTGAAGTTCAACAAAGCCAACTGCAAGATCCTGCATCTGGGTTAAATCTGCATCCTACACACAAAGACAGACTGGGCTAAGAGAATGCACTGAGAGCAGATCAGAGGAGCAGGACTTCAGGGTGTTTGTTGACGAGAAGCTCGATATGACTCAGCAATGTGCGCCTGCAGTCCAGAAAATCAACTGTATCCTGAGCTGCATCAAAAGCAGCGTGGTCAGCAGGCCAAGGGAAGTGATTCTGACCCTCAACTCTACTCTTAGGAGACCTCACTTGGGGTACTGTGTTCAGCTTTGGGGCCCTCAGCCTAAGAAGGACATTAACCTATTGGAGCAAGTACATAGAAGGGTTGTGAAGGCGATAGGAAGGATAGAAAAGGAGGCTCCAGGGAGACCTTATAGCAGCCTTCCAGTATGTAAAGGGAACTTACAAGGTTGCTGGAGAGGAACTTTTTACAGGGGTATTTAGTGAGAGGAAAAGAAAAAATGTCTTTAAACTGAAAGACAGCAGGATTACGTTAGATATAAGGAATAAATTCTTCACTGAGATGGTCATAAGGCACTGAAACAGGTTGCCCCGAGAGTTTGTGGATGTCCCATCCCTGCAAGTGTTAAGGGCCAGGCTGAATGGGGCTTTGAACAACCTGGTCTAGTGGAAGGTGTCCCTGTCCATGGTAGGGGAGTTTGAACTAGATGATTTTTAAGGTCCTTTCCAACCCAAACCATTCTATGATTTGCCACCCTGTGAAAGATGACATTTTCTGTCAGCTGAATTGAGGGAGAAAGAAGTGGGACCTAAACTCATCACTTAAAACCCCCCAACCATAACAACTACAAAAAACCCCAAGAAAATCACCTCATTATAGTTATGTGTATTCAGCGACTACTCACAATAATGTTGTCATGACACATTCACAGAAGTAAAATACACTGTGTTTGTTGTGCAGCTTTGAGCTCCTTACTCAATGTTCCATGCTACTGATCTTAAATCCTACACTGCTCAGTGGTCTCAGTCAGGTCAGGACTAGGCAGTTAACAGATGTGCAGTTAGCCAGTATATCTATGACTAAATATATGTCATTAGTGCTGCAAAGATATTGCAAGAGATTTCAGGACTGCTTTAAAAGGAAGGCAGTTCAACTGCAAGTTTGGACTCCACAATGCTAAAGAACATGTGGTGTCATTGTGATTAGGGCTCACGAAAGAGCTAAGTACTCTTAAGCTTTCATGTCCTCCTCTTATTTTCCTTCTCCATACCAAGAACTATGTGGTAAAAGCAATGTTATTTGAATACATTTTTACTGGAACAAAGACTAAGACATGAATTATTTCCTTCCTCCCAGACTATCCACAAATATTTCAGTATTTTTTCTCAGAATACATTTTTTTCAGAGTATTCTGAGTTGGATGATTTGTGTCATACTATTGTGATACTCGCACATTGTTCTGTTCTCATGTGGTGCCAAAGTACCTTTCTAACTTTACCACACCTGTGTTGTCTGCAGCCACTGCATAGATGCCTACAAAAATGATTAAATGAGATCCTGTGCCAAAGGCACAAACAGCTGGCAGCCCCAGTCTAAAAGTTTGGTCTTTCATGGACTTTGAAGCAAGGCGAGGCTAATTCAGTGGAGCCTATCCAGTATTGCAGCAACACAGTCTGACATTTTTTACATTATAATGTAAAGATGTATGCCCATGGAGGTGCTGACATCTGAGGTAGGGACAAGTTTATAACATGCTGACGTTAAACTATTTATCAGCATTAACATGTCAGTGTGAGATTAAAAATATACTTTCGTCACTCAAAGAACAAGTTTTAAAATCTCCCTCAATAATTCAACAGAAAGAATACTAACATAAAAACATAAAACGCTCATAAAATTAAATTGCTTAAGTTGAATTCATGCATCTTTTGTTCTAATGACTTTAGGTTGCTCACTTTTCATATCCCTCCAAAATTTTCCTCTGAAATGAAAAACAATTTTTTTTTAATATTTAGTAATAAGTATATTTTGATGATGATGATAATAATAACTAAATTCAGAGTCCCTGCATAAATCTATCAATATCCAAGTTCTTAATGTTCTGCGCATTTTTTTCCAAAGAAAATAAAAAATATTTATTCATATATCTTCCTAATCAACTTTCAGTCATATTTTCCTGAAATTATTTTTAGAAAACTTAGGCAGTACTGCTATGTTCTCCCTCATGTTAATCAAATTACAAAAACAACATTTAAAGAAAATGGAATCTGCAAAATCAATCATTCTGTGGTAGAAAATGCCAGAATTAAGATTACCCTAGCAGCACTCATTTTGCAATCTTCTACAATACTTC
This sequence comes from Xenops minutus, assembly GCA_035221455.1. NCBI lineage: Eukaryota > Metazoa > Chordata > Aves > Passeriformes > Furnariidae > Xenops > Xenops minutus. The sequence continues at coordinate 46,995,425 of JAWWEE010000105.1, read as the reverse complement.
TGGAGCCAGGAACTTAACCAAGCTATCCAAGATTCAGTCTAATGCTTCAGTCTCATTCCCAATCCATCATTTGATGATGCGCAGCCTTTTGCTGCTTGACCTAAAAAAACAAGTCACAGCCAACTATCTGGCTGCAGCAATAAATACAACACACTGTGATTTATACATTCATTTACTAGCAGATTGGAAACCAGGTTCCTGAATGCTCTTCCAGGGAAAAGAGGGAGATGGCTACCAACAGTTCATCCAAGAGGTCAATTTTAGCACCTTTATTCTGTAAGACCATGAGGATGTGACTAAAATTTAGGTCTGGAGAAGAGTCTGTATTCTTAGGTCCAGCAGAACAAAACCTGGACCTGGTATTCACTCACAATAGCAGAACTGCAGAACTTTGCAAAATACAGGCGAGAAGGAACCAAAGGTTGAATAGTTACCTTATGGTCCCAAACTTAAGATCACACTGGAATTATTCCCAATGTTTTTTGATGAACTAGCCAAAAATCAGAAGTTTTTACTTCTGCAAACAATGATTGTATTTCCTATCGCATAATGTTTTTTTCTAAAGTCCTTGTCTGAAACAAGACTTACTATTCTGAGGGAGTGATGGTTGCTGCCTCCTGTCACAAGTTTCCTGCCTTATCACGCTGACAAGAATGCACAGCCTAGACCGAGTCCCAACAGCAAACACCCAGAGCCTGCTTTTCTCTGCAAAGTTAACCACAGTTAAAACCTGGGGACTACGAATCATTTGTGGTTCATGCACGCACAATTCTTTCAACGTGAGCTGGCTATTCTATCAAGTGGGGAAGAGGTTAAAGGATTACTAACTGCTAATGAAATTCCTCTACAAACTGCATCATGATTATTACCCTCAGCATTTCTGCACTGTCCTGTGTGTCAGAGACATTTCCCCCGGGAAAACAAGCGATTTCTGAAGCTTTCTAAACGGGTAGATGTGATCTCTCAAGTGTTTGTAACCCTATGTATCCGCAAATTGGAAATTCTTACAGTAACGGTTATAACAAACTAAGCAATAAACAATATAATTTTGAAAAGTCTTGTATTTTCTGAAAATATTTCTCCAATTTCCTTTTTTTGAAGTAGTTTTTCTAATTCCCCTTTTAAAACCCTTTAGCTATGAAGAAGTTCAGGAAAAAAATACATTTGTAAGAGCAGGAAAACCACATTATATGATTGGTCATTTGCAGTAGGTGGACTTAAAAAGAGGACGGAAAACATGGAAGAACAGAGATGATTGCCTTGAAGGTTTTGAGGCAGAAATCCAATGCACAGCATAACTCATGCTTGCCAATCACAAATATCCACTACGCCAATGTAGAGAGGACAGGACAGGTAGTTTAATCTTCTGTTAAGTAGAATGATAATTTTAAGAATGATCCTGAAGTTCATCAGAAAAAGGACTGGCATACTGTCACTAATTTGCATACTTTAATGATATGCTAATTATTTAGTCTACTGACTTGACTGGCAAGATAAATGCTGAACAGCCTTCATTGTGTATACCACTAGCATTTTCATCTAAAAATGTTAGGATTTTGAACACATTCTTTTCTCTATCCCTTCTTTAGCTTTCAAATGAAACCATCTTCACAAGTAAACTAGAGATGTACAAACTTGTTTTTCTTCTGCTGAATCTAATAAGTGTTAACATTATAAAAAGATTTTTTTTTATTAATACATCATCAATAACAATCTAGTGGCAGTAACGTAATTCAAAGTTATCTAACTGTGCATGACAGTAAATATTCTTATAAAGCAGAGCCGTTCTGCCAAGGATATTTAATTTGATGTCCAAATTTTCTTGCCTATGGGAAAACCATTTTCCATTTTAGCTGTTAGCAACCAGTATAAGCAAATAGGCTGTAAATAACTAGCTACTTTGAACTTTTGGGTCCTATTACGCACACAAGTTATCTACTCTGAAAAGGCATCATATAAACATGCCAAATTATTCAACCTTATGAAAAATGCTTTTCATCTGAATTATAAGTTAAAACTTTTTCTGACTTTAGAGAAACTGGAACTTGAAAAGACAGAAACTTTAAGCTTGATTTTTCTTTGCCCAGAGCATATGTTATATAAACAAAAATCCCCAAAAGGTGCCAAGAATTGTCCCTCTGTTTTTCTAAATGATCATGTGTGCAGTCTAGCTGAAAAGACTCATCGATTATGTCTACATAAACAACAAAAGCCCTTAGAAAAAATATCTAGATCAAAAGCCTGTCAAACACTGAACAGGAAAGAGAAATCCTGCTTTAAACATGGCCTCTTTCAAGTCTGAATTCAATCCCATGAAGTAAAAACAAAGGATTTCATAATGAAAGGTATTTAAATTACTTTATTTTTGGAACTTAACCAGGGATTCTTTTTTCCTATATGTTAACCTTTGTCTTTCTTACACTGGGACAGAATTCTGCATAATAAGCCTTGTGGTTTAAAAAAAAAAAAAATAGAAATTGTTTAGTCACAGTGTCACTGTGTTCACAAAACATATTTCCAATTTTCATTAAAATGAGACAGTGATATTTTTACTGACATTATGTGTTAATATTTTTTTTTTTCCTTTTTCCTCACTCTCCCGAAGTACAGGCACATAATTAAGAAAGGAAATTGCATATCCTTACAGAAACAGCACAGATCACTGTATGGGTTATAAAGAACTATCTTCTGGAAGGTGTAGTCAGAAATCACAAAGTAAGCTAAAGTATAAAGTCAGAAATTTCTGTAAGTGTGGCTTCTAAAAGAAGTAAAAGAAATTTAACAAAGAGATATTTGGTGAAATATAATCACAGAGACATAGAATGGTTTGGGTCAGAAGGGCCCTTAAAGATCATTTGGTTCCAACACCTTTGCCATGGACAGGGCAACTTTTCAATAGAGCTCCATCCAATCTGGCCTTGAACACTTCCAGGGATAAGCCTCATGTTTGATTTGCAGTTCTGTTATTAATGTTCACATGCAAATATATGCCATGATTTACAATACACTGTTAGTGATCTCTTTCAGAGATCTGTGATCTGAATGTCCCCATCTATACATACAAACAATATAAACCTAACACAAAACACTTGCTACATGTTTAATCATACCACTGCTGTAATATTTATGTCAGGTACCTAATAAGAATCCAGTTTTAAATCAGTTCATATCTCTTATTGCTGGGCACAACATGCTGTTTGCCAGATTTGGCTAGTATATATTTGTCTTAGAAAACATTGGTTCATATTTGATGATTCAAAATGGTGTGTTTGCTCGATTTATTCACTGTAATTGAGAGTTCTATAGCATAGATCAATACACAGAACACATGAGCAACCCAATCTACTTCCCTCCAAACCAAACCTTATAATGTTTGGATAGATGGTCACCTTGGATACTCTAACCAGGAAGAGACAAATGCATATCTTACTGGCCTCTCAAACATAAAGCACATTGAATTAATAAAGATGTCTATATATATTAGCTTTTTAACACATCTCTAGGCTGACAAATTACTGACATCTCCATTGAATCAATACCAGAAACCGAATTTTCAAATAATTTGCCTGTTCAGGAGTTCTAAGTTGTATCAAAAAGCAAACTGGTCAATAGAAAGTATATTCTTTCAGAGTAGTATTTCAAGAGATGCTCTGATATACCATATCTCCTATAATCTTGTCAAAGAAAGAGTGAGTAAAGCATAGTCTATTTAATTTTAAAGTGTTTTTCAATCAGTACTCAGGATGCCAGTCAATCATAGATATTTTCCCTTACAGTATTTTCACATCCAAGTATTTCATATGGATTTGCCTTTTCTCTGAAAAAATCTTTAACTACTTTTGCCATGCTTATTCCATGTTTTTGGCGCATACAAGAGAATTATCTCTTTGGAACAAAGTTAATGAAACAGATCCAGCTTCAACAATTTTTCAACGAACAAAGGCTGTAAATTTGTTTTCTACTGGAATGTTGAACTTATCAGAAGATCACACACTGAAGCCAATAGCATTTGTCTTTGCTGTCATGCAAAAGAGAGTGAGTCACCTACAGTACAAGAGAATCGTTTTGCAAATCTTTTAGAACTGTGTGGCATCTGATTAAACTAATCCACATCTTTCTATGATGCCAAAATAAACAGTCCCTTTCCCACAACGTATAAACATTGTTCCCATAACTTTCCTTTGAAATGTCATGAAAAGGTTAAGTGACGTTTCATTATTTACCTTGACTAATGAATTGCTCCATGTTGTCTTTGAAAGGCTGGAGGTGCTCTTCTAGTGATAGCTGATAAACTTTTGCTGCTTCTGTCTCACATGCTGAAATTGAAATAACAGATTAGTTTAGGATGACACATCATTGCATACTGTAATAAAAGACACTTTAATTCACAGCCAGTGAAACTGCTGAAATATGCACCTCAAATACACTACTTCAAGTACAAACACTATGATAATATATTCAGGAACAGTTATGTTCCCAGCCAAATATTTTTCACCAAACCAAAATATACAAATAATTTTTGGCCAGTACATGAGTTTAAATGAGCGGTATCAAAAATTAACAGAAGTATCCAATTATTTTGAAGAAAAGACATTCAGCGGGCAGAATTGTATGGGAACAAAATTGCAAACTAAGATTCCATGTCATGTTGGTATACCTGGCCCCAGGTTACAGTGCCTGAATCAAAACAAAGTTCAGAACAGAAGCTGCACCAAAGAGTAGGAATGACCTTAATTTAGTGAGTAAAGCCAAATGAGAGCTTGATACTTGATAAAACCACAGATGTGGTTTTAAAAAGCTCATAGAAGAGCTTTACTTCGTTCAAAAGTAATAGTGCAAAAAAATTAAAGTGAAAGCTTCTGAGAGTACAGTTCTCATGACTTGAAGTCTATGATAAACCTTGGAGAAGGACAGTTTCGTTCTTATTGCATTAGAGACCAGGACAGAGAAGCTGGAGCCTAAAGCACCTCTGACACAGATTATTCACTTTCAAGGTGTGCCATCAGATTTCCGCCAACCATCCAATTATTCCCCCAATCAATTCCCCCAGTTTAATTTGGGGCAACAGAAGACTTGAGACTATTACTGCAGATGAATGTACAGAATCATACCCTCTTGAATTAATGCCTGCAGCTCATGCTGAGCTCCTGATCTCTTGGCCAATTTGAGAGAATTGTAGATCTTACAAAGACTCATACCCACCAAAAATCTAAGCCTATACGCATGTCAACAACCTGAAGCAGTCCCATTAAAAAATGTATAAGGAAATGTGGGATATTCTATGTTTTATATTCAACTTGTTATAGGGAAAAAAAAGTGTAATACTGTCAGAATGAAATGTCTCTTCTTTAACCATTCAGATACTGGAAGCTCTTCCACAGCTAATTTGTTTGTGCAAATAGGTGTGGTGTGTGAAAAGGCGTGCCGTTAACAATAACTTTGTTTCTCTAGTTTTTGGTGGAGTTCTTTTTCTTCGTTTCTGCCCAACCCCCTCTCCCACCCCTGAAAAGACTGAAGTCAGTGATGTCCAGAAGAACAACAGTTCGGGTCCATTTTTGACCCTGTTCCTGAATGGCATACACTAAGTAATTTAAACTCCAGAAGAAAACACAGGAGAACAAAAATTCCTTCCTCTTGCTTTACAGAGAGTAAAATATCATATGTAGTATTCAGACTTTAAAAGTTGATAAATTCTGTCGTAATTATTATACTGATATCAGTATTACGTTGCTTAAAACAAACTAGTTCATCAGATACTTTCTTCATTAAAGAATTGCCAGGCCTGTAAGCTCTTCCTAAGTTTATCAATTCTCCTGATCACCAAGACTGGAATCGTGGTCTCCCTGGACAAACCGTTGGATGTAGCACTCATTTATCATGTCCTATAATTTGTCACCAGAGAATAAACCCCCACTATTTGTATGAGCTATCGCTATTCCTTATTGTAACTGAAGAACTTAAGAGTGCTGATGACATGAAAGTAATACAAAATACCAGATAGTTACCAGTACTTCTGCCCAAGTGAACAAATAGGATACTGAATAAATGCTTGTGCCAGAAAAGTATTTAATAACTTCTAAGAAATGCGGAGACAAAACATGGTAAAAAAAAAACAAACCCAAAAAAAGAAGTATGTGAGAATACCTACAGCCTTCTAAATTTGATTTCTTTTTTTAACCTCAGCTTCATACTCAAACACATTTATCTCCATGAAACAGCCCACCTAAATATCACATGTATCAAAGAAACAGGCAGCAAAGGGGACTTACTGTGATGACTTTGTAAAAGATCTATCTAAAACAAAAGTTTGTCCAATTTTTCACTACAGACTCAAAACTTGCTCTGTTATCATTTCTGTTCTCATAGGTTTAGTTATTCTCTTATCTTGGGAGATGTGTATACAACTGAAAAACTTAGACAAAGTTGGCGTATTTCTAAACACCATTTACTCCAAGTTAATTTTCAATTTTCCTATAGTGAAAGAACTGACAGGTATTCAAGGCACCACAAACAAGAGTCACATAGGCAGTCACAAAAGCCAAGCACTAGGTAGAAGCTTATCTCACAAGATGCAATTGCCCAAACAGGAACAAAGAAAGATAAAAACTTCATACTGCTTTGCAGCAAGGTGAAGTTTTCAGTCTCCTGTGGTCCCAAATTCTCAGTACTCATGCACTGATCTTACACCTTCCAAAGATCTCAAGCCCTAAGTAGAAATTGGCATGGGCAGAAGCACCTCTTCTCCAACCCTCTAAATCAATTTTAACATATAAGCAAAATATAAACAGCAGAAAAGATCAATAGTATATCTAATTTCCTATCATACAGAGGACTATATGCAATTTTCCAGGGAAGGAATAAAAATGGATTCCTGTGGGAGAACCTTCTAAATTTTTGGGCAATTCAAACTGGTAAGTTTTTGCCCATACATATACAGGTCTCTCAAATGCTCCTGATCTGGAAATTGATGTGAAAATCTGTGTTCAAAACCAATTTAGAGATTTAAACAAATTTCAATTCCAGCTGTATCCAGTATTTCAAGAATTTAATCTCATTCTCTGTTAAAATAAAATTAATTGCATTTTTTTCAAGCTCCTGTGTTGGCTTGCTCATTCTATTCTTTTTTTTTAATTTTATTTTAGGTCCATATACTAAAAAGACAAAGTTTCACAACAGCCAGTACCAATTAAGTGACATCTACACAAAAAAAAGGAAAAGAAAAGTTGCAAAACATTTTGTGCTTTTTACTAATATTTTTAATAAGTCAGTCTGGTAAGTAATCTAAAATGCAACCACTCTCATTATCAGAAATAGTTACTTTACCTTTTTTAAAAAAAAAGGAGGAAAAAAAATGTTTTCAACATTCAGAATATCTTTTGGATGCACATTTTCCAGCTAGTTCTGTTGAATGCTAAATTTTAGCCCTTGGAAGCACAAATCACTTCTAATCATAAACTATGGCTCACAAAAGCTGTGAGTAGATGATTAGCTGCTCCTCAGTCTTATTGCATTATTTTTGGTTAGGATATTAATGGGCAGCAGGATTTTTCTCTTTTCAACACCCCAAATCATAAAAACTAAATCAAGATGAGAAACAAACCAACAGACAAGAAACTCAAACTGAACAAACAATCCAGAGGAAAAAAAAATCAACAGGAAAGCAAGTAGAATTATGAATTATCTTGCATGAGTAATTAACAGATTCATTAAGCTGTTTCTGTTAAATATTTCTGAAACCACATACTTATCTACAGAAGTTTCATAGAATTCAGGTGGATTTTCAAGGTTGTTTGAAGTATTTAAGAGCACAAGTTCAATCAAGATGATGCACTGTTTCTAAGCTTTTAATAAATTTTTGAAATTACACTCTTAATTTTCTGAAGTTCTGAGACTTTTACAGGTGATATTTTCTGTGTCCTACTTGTCTGAAAAGTTCATATCAAAATAACTAGTGTTTTCACAACTTCCTCAGTGCTTTCTGGATTCTTTACAACTGCAACCTGTGACTTTAAAAGAAAACTTAGACTTCATCTAAAGGACACGATACTGGTTTCCTCAAATGGCAAACTGATGAACCCAGCCACAAATACAGAAAAAGTTCTTAATTTGCCTTTTTTTTTTTTTTTTGATTGTAATGACTTGCACTAAGAACTGCTGAGTCTTCAAGGACTTCCATAGACAGCTCCTTGTTTGGAGTTTTAAAGACAGTAAAATATGACTCACAGATTGACTGAAAGCCTGGCTTTAGTTTACATCTGGTTTAGGTTTAGGAGTCTACATGCTGCATAGCTGCACCAATTAACCCTTTCAGTGATAACTGTACAAACAGCTAGAATATGTGGATGCACAGCTGCCAATGAGTAGGCAAAAGCGAAGATTTAATTTGCTTAAAACAATAGCTGGTTCTGTAAAAGTGGACTGTAGAGATAACTGTCAGATTGACCAAAACAACTAATATTGTTGTATTATTTTGCTATTAGTTATCTTGAGAGATTTGACATTTTATTATAAAAGACTGAAAGCATCTTTTCAGCAGAATATGTATCTATGGATTATTTAAGAAAAATCATAGATTTATTTCTAAATTGTGAAAAATCTTTATTCACTTTTATATCAAAACTATTGACAGAGAATGACAAACCCTCAAAGTATCTTAAAACTAGAAGCAATGAATTCAAACTGAAGATTAAAAATTTTTCTCCATTTCAGTTCTCTCTCCTACAGTGACCTGTGTCCTCTTGAAACTTGAAATGTTGGTGAAAATAAAAGCAAAAAACCCCAAACTTTAAAAAAAACCCTGAAGTTTTGGGGAAACCTCCTAGGGTACACTTTATTTCATCAAACTTTAGCTATTTAAAAGATGGATCCCCAAACTAGACTCAAGACTCCCTTAGCAGGAAAATCAATCAATCCTGGGATTGCCCTTCTTTAGGAGACCAATCTCTTCCTTTCTTTTCCATCTGAAGTGGGGCCCTAAATGGCTTAAGGCTGCTCAAGTTTGTTAACCGAAGTTGAAATTAATATCGCTCCTGCTCCTGATCAAAAAGTGCACTGAAATGTTGCTAAAGTCTCAGCCCCATAATCAGAACTGTGATGGAAACAGTCTTGGGAAGACGAAAAGATAAAAGGATGTGTGTGTGAGAGAGATAGGGGATGGCATGAAAATAGAATGGAATAGAATGAAAATGGCATTTATTTTATTTTAGCCTGTAAAGATGAATACTACTTAAGAAAGAACTAACAGTGGATGCATCCTGATTTTGGAAAGTAACACTAGACACAGATTTTCCTATTCATGGACAACTTCCATTTCACACTAGAGCTCAACTGCATTTTCAGAGTTGGGGCCTCTTTCTAGGTGTTAGGGGTAACGTTCATTGTGGCAAGAGGAATGATTAGCATGCCTGTTTACTGTCCTATCTCCCTATGCCACATTGACACCATCCCAAGGCAACTTTTAAAAGTCTTTCTATTACACCATATGGTACTTCTGATTTACACAGCAGGTGTTAAATGCAAGAACACATAACAGCTCTACAACCAGCCTGTTCAAGCTGAATAGGTAGTTTTAGGTGACTAAGAAGCACTGCAAAAATAGGGAGCATGTATTTTTCCAAGATACTGTGGGGATTTTATTAGAACATACTTTTAAAATACAAAGTGTTCTGCAAATACTTAACACTTTATAAACATTCTCTGTCACAGTTATTCCAAATCAGAGAGATGTACTGGGCCACACAGCCTAGCTTCTTTTGGATGAAGACTTTTCAATGAGTTGTAAACACTCAGAATAGGAAATTAAAGCATCCCTACAAAAATAATGTTTAATTATAAGAATTATTACTTGGAATCAGTTTTCAATCAAATCTATTAAACATGACATTATGACATGTAAACAAGTAGAGACTTCAACTCAATTTTATAGCAATCTGCATTATATTGTATTATTAATCTCTTCTGCTAGTCAGATTTATTTTATGCCTAACATTGTTTCTAATTCCCTTTTTAGCAGAGCTTCAGTGAAAGTTTTGCAATAAGAGACAACTGATGAATTAGTTTTTGATTAGCAAGAATAAACTTACTATTGTAAGGCTAAAAAGTTAATGTGTGGCCAAAGAATAGCATCTAAACATTTTAACTTGCCATAAGTACTGTAATTCTCAATGCTATTTTGATGCTGTAGTTCTTTTCTAAACTAAGTACATCTCCCAAAGAATTTCATGGGACACAAATCCAACACTTTCCTAGACCAAAATTTTACCTTAAGAGAGTTTCGGAACAGAGAGGATTAGACCATTAATTGAGTCAATACATGTTTTCCACATCTTTCTGTTCTACCCAGAGCATTCTGAAGCGTCTAGAAAAGCATACTGATAGCAATACTTATATAATAGAGGTACTAATCAATGAGAGTCACGCCCTGCTCCTGTGACCCTGGATGCCCAATTTTCTTTACATGGTGAGTTGATTTAAGTCATGTGGCAAGTGCTAAAGTTTCTGCTGTGGAATGACATAGGAACAGAAGTCATTGCTTGGCATGACTGAATCAAGGAATGCTGCTGACAGCCAGGAGAGATCAAAAGCAGATCAAGTTGCTTAACAAACTATATGTCGCTGAAGTCAAAAAGGCTAAAGTGGGAATCCCAGAGAGCTGTGAAATCTGGGAGCAACAGATGGAGCCAAACTCAATTGATTTGTTAGTAAAAGGATCTACCTGTTCATTGGTCTTCTATCTTACAAAAAATCTAGTATATAAATTTTATCCTTGGGATTTATATTATTTAAAAAAAAAAACAAATTTTGGTCTTATTCATCTTGGAACAGGCACGCAGCATGCTTCTGAGAGTCTTTTGGATTTGCACTTTTAATCTGAAAAGTTAGAAGAAACTTTCTTTTGCAACATTTTACAAACTGCAAGGAATACAGTTCATAAAAAATTAAAAATGGACAATAGCCTCTACAGTCAAAAGGGAAGAAAGCACAGCAGTTTGATCATCATGACTCCTTTTTCTTTTTAAATAACAAGCATAACAACTCTAATGTAAACATAAGACCAAGATCAGAACTGTGAAAGAGCATGTCAATGAACTTTTACAGAATCATGGAGACTACTTATATCTTCATGTCTCTGTGTATGCTACTGACATCTTTAGATGGAAAAATCAAGCAGTGCTAGAATGAACTGCTATTGTTATGGTTATAAAACATTTTTTTTTTTTTAATAATAACTTCTCTCTTCTTTGTGGGTTTTCTGTTGTTTTTTGGGTTTTTTAAAATGGCTCAAAAATTTTATGAAAGGATCTTTCTGGAATGAAATTTACCTTTGAATAATGACCATGGAAAGTTTTTTAAGACAGAAATAAAATATCTTCAGTAGCCTTTGATTTTTCCTGGGTGAACCAATGCCCCCTCCCCCCCATTGTAACAAGTATGATCTCACTGCATAGTTTCCAGGGTATTTAAAAGTAACATGAACAGAATACCCTTAAAATGGTCATACTGCATGCATCAATGTTATGTGAAATTTTCAGCTTTTCAGTGACATAAAACAAAGAAAACACCCCACCCCCACCAAATGGTGAAATCCTCTCATGAAATCTTCCATCTAATTACTGATGAATATAGGTCTAGGGTTACAATCCGCATCTCTAAAACTGTAAGGTACTCACAGGCATTTATTTTAAAGGCAGTGTTTCCCAGGAATAATCAATACGCATTTACTGACTTCAAAAGGATAGGATCTTATTTAGGATTTTGTCAGAATTTTCTCAGCATCTTACAGCCCTCTTCCTGCTCGGTCATTTAATGAAGCACTTGCTAGCTCTAGTAACTCATAAGGTTCCAGATGTGCCTTAGTAAAATCTGGTAGTGTACATAAAGCAAATGCATAGAAAAAAAAACACTTTGAAGCCATTTTATCCATTCAGTTAAAATTTGTATTCTATTTAAAAATGACTGGCCATTCAATCTCACAAAGTACTACAACAATTAAGCTATTGGAATATCCAGATTTTTTAGTGTATGCTCTCACAATCATAAAATCTTTTAACATAAATTATTTTAATTTAGGGTTACGCTTTTCTTCGGAAAAGAGAGCCACTATAAAGCATTTTGAATGTCTCAAGATTGATATAAAATCATGACTGATATTGCAGTCTGGTATTGAAATTGCAATTGTCACTTCCAGGAGAGGATGCAGAGGAGGTCTTATGCTTCCCCAAAAGAGATTGTACCAAAGGGAATAGGAAAGAGCGATGGTGTCTGTAGTTATTCTTCAGTTTCATTAACTACAGAACAGACTGACAACAGCCAGGGCTGGACTGGAAATACAGAAAGAATTCAACTGCAGCCTGATGGCAAAGCGAAGCATGAAATTTCCATTTTTACAGAACCCCTGCTTTGATCACTGCACAGTGTGGATTTATTCCACAAGAGATTTATGTCTGTGTGCAAATTTTGACCTTGATCTAAAAGTATTTAACCTTTCATCTACATGAAAACATTTTTTTGTGAATTTGTGAGGAATAAAATCTGCCCACATGGGTGTTCGATAACATGCACTTGAATTCAAATACCTTTTTTCAGGAAGACCTAAGTATCTTTCTTCTACATGATCAAGCTTGAATCAGCCCTGAGATTATTTGGAAGTTGCAAGAAGTATAGAAATAAGTTTTCACGGCTAAACTGTGGGATTTTTGCTCTCTAGATTTTTCAAGGCAGCAAGTGGATGGTGCTGCAGTTCGCTCCTCAGTATCGCACTAAGTGGCCTTGATACAGCTTTAAATGTTACTTCAAAATAAATTCGAAAATTTCCAAACAGAAAGGTTGATAGGAACAAGAAGAGGAGGTCAGATATAATTCAGCGTATTATGTTGTTAATAGAGAACCTTCCAATCTAGGTTGTTCAGGGATGGCTTACCAGACTCATGGCATTGAAAATCAGCAAGGAAACAGTAATACAAAGATCATTTCACACCTTGATTTGGATTTTCTCTCCAAGAGTTATCACAGTGATACATAATTGACCAGTCTAGCAGGGATTTTTTGGCAAAAAATAATGAGGATCATGGAAGTTTGTGCAAATTACTCTTGCTTAAACTTAGTGCTTAGATCCTCACGTTATTAGGAAATGTGTGTGATACATGTTTTTTATTAAAGTCTAGCAAATATATCTTAAACCTTTCACTAAAGTCCAGTTATTTCAGATGTCCTTAGCATGTCACACATGTTATTTTATCTGCTAGATAGTATTTGGAGGTGATTATTTATTTTTCTTTTCATGGACATGGTCCAACACTTTGCAGTTCTTTTTATGGTGAGAGACTTGTTGAAATCTGCTTGCAAGAATGAAAAACTAAATTAGTTTTTTGCTTTGGTTTTGAAACAAAAGATTTGACCTAACTGTTTTGATGTTTAGTTTAAAAACCTCAGGTTATCTACAGAGAATTATGAGTTATTGCTTCAACGGTCATGGAAAAGAAAATTAAAGAAACAAAATAGTAACTGAGGAGTCAAAAATGCACAAGTATTTTTAGAGTATCATCGTGTCTAAAAATGTTACAAACAATAACAGCAGGGATATATAAGTAACATATAGTTAGCACTTAATCTAGGTTCAGTACCTCGCAAATCTTTCTTCATTTTGCGGAGATCTTTTTGAAAATCATCAAACTTCAATTGCGAAGCCTGGAAGAGATCTTGTGGGTCCGGAAGAGGAAAGATGCATTGTTCTCTTCCAGCATCCTGACAAAACCACAAATGAACAGTTATATGGTGCTCATTACTTTTTACTATACTAAAATATATAACTGAAAGCACAGGGAATATTTGTGCACATTTCCTCATCTCATCAGCAGAAGAGTATATTTACTGTTTGTTTTTTTTTTTTTTAATTTGAATTTAACAGAGCACAATTAATTCTCACTCACCTCATCAAAATTACGTAAATAATATGAGACAATGTAAGATAGAAGACTCCTGCTGTTGTCCTGTATGGAAGAGAATAAAGTTTGCTGTGTTACTGAAACTCACTGAATAGCTTCGGAAAAGATAAATCAAATAAATTGAATATTTAGTGTCAAGGAAAAGACTATGCTGATTTGGTGCCTTCACCAAAAAACAAAACAGATCAACCAACCAACCAACCAACAAAACCCCACACCCTGAAATACCACTTAATCATTAAAGAAATTGAAGAAAGATGTAACAGTCATGTAATGCACTCACTATTTTTGAAATTTACCTGATTGTAAACCAAACCCTTACAACTTGAAATTTCCCAAGAAGGAAAACAGAAATTCTGGGTTCATGTGTTCAGCTTCTTTTGCAATGCCATAACCATAACCAAAGCAAAATTAAATTAAAAAAGAAAGTAATTTTTCTAAATTAAACTTAAAGGGAGGAGGGGAATGGCGTTGAAGGGAACTTTGCCCTTGTTTCCTCTCTGTAACCTCTCTAATGAAACTTCAGGAGAAGATCTTCCATTTGAGGAGGTTTTCTGACAGAATTACATTTTCAGATATTTTCAGAAAACTATTATATAAGAACTTTTCTCATTGATCAATAGCAAATAAACTGAAAACATATCTTGCAATTGCAACATTAATAGTCATAATATTTCCAGCAAATTACATACTAAAGACTTGAATTACCAAACTAAATTTATCATGCCTAAATTTTCTACCAAGCAGATATCTAAAACTGGTGATATATTGTATCCAGAGTCAATTAGAATGTTCAGCTAAAGTAAGTTGCCCTAAACACGTTGTACTAAGGTGTCATTCACCTCATCAGTCCCTTGGTTTATCAAAGACACAAGAATGCAAGAACTGAGGTCACCCACTCCTTTAAAGGCCAATGGCTGACATGGTGTCTTAGCTCAGGGTTGCCTGGTCACACCACCAAACCCAGAAGCTACAGCAAGTATATTTAGTGAGGGACCAGGAAGGTAAAAAACCTCTTCTTTTTCTGCCACTGTCAGAATTGAAGTGACTTGACAGTAACTTACTAGATAGATATAGGTATCAATTTTAAGTCTCATACTGCTATCCACAGATAAGTCATTTCATTATAGCCATAGAACCTCTAAGATTATTGTTTCCCTGTAAACAAAAGCAGATATTTGAATTCAACCCCAATCTGAATAACCAAAGCCAAAAAAAGTGCTGGTAACACACAAATTCCAGTTTAGCACTGAGCAAGAAAAAGCACTACTTATTCTCCTTACTTAGATGACTATACTAGACAAATATTTAATCAACAAGTCCTTTACTCAGGATGAATTTTGGGTTACCCCAAATGCTCTGGATGCCTATTCAATCATTTTCAATAGTGACTCTTTTTGCCTCACTAATATTTTGAATCAGCATTGAATCACAATTAACTTTTCTTTGATAACTCCTTCCACTTCTGTAATAAAATTTTAAGAGCAGGATTCCAGTATTGCTTCCAAATACAGGAAAAGTTAGAACAATGCAGTGTCCTGAAAGCCGAATACACATCAGATTAGGAACTAAAAACATAACTTCAGGTATTTTTGTTTGTACAGTAGTGAAAAAGAGATATTTCATTTTCATATTATCACAGAAATACATCCAACTTTAGAAGTGTGATCAAATAAATACAGTAAAAAAAAGAGTTCTCTTCCACATGCTTTTGGGAACTTCACACCACTTACTGAGAAATTGAGACAAATTTTCTAAGAATTTAACATTCTCAAGCCTTCATGAAGTCTAGAATCAACTTACACTGCTCTTGACATCTTTCAGTTTTGGCAGGATATCTAGTCCAAACCCATCAGCCTGTCCTCGTGTCCTGTTTCCACCATTCATGTAATTTCCAAAGGCAAGAACCAAACCCAGAACCCTCATAACACCTGGCTCATTTTTCAATGTCTAAAAACAGAGAGAGAGAGGGAGAGAAAAATTCTGTTCCAAGTTACAATAATATTTAAAGTTAAGAAGCAGATTTGTTGATATTGTGTTTAGAAACAATATTTATATAAAGACTCAAATACAGGGAGTTAACAACCTCCTACTGCAACATGTAGAAGTAGAATAATATCAATACATAACTTTCTGTGAATGAACAATGTTATCTCCAAAATGGTTACTTAGGAAAAAAAATAATAGAAAATCTATAAAGTATTATCAGAGATGACTTGTTGAGAAAAATCAAAATAGTAATAATTAACTGATGCTGATATTATGAATGGTACATTTAATTTTGGGGATAATTCATCAAGAGGTTCACAAAACACCCACATGGAAAAACTGAAAAATTTAATCAATCCAATAAAAAATACTACATAGTAAACCATAAAACATTTGAAATAATTTTCAGTTATTAAAATACTGATGAAATCTGCATTTTAAAGCCATGTATTTGTTCTGCATGGGACCACGAAATTCCATTAATCTCTTCAGACTAGATACAATACTGCTATCTCTAACTGATTCTCGATATCATAAAGACTATTGAGTGGCACATATCTAAAATCCAAGCAAATACAAGGTGTGTTGAACTGGCATTCCTCTGGAAAAGAGTGATATAGTCACCAGAAAAAGGGAAGATTTTGCTTTAACAAGAGGAAGGGGAAGGTACACTATTTTCCAGAGACTGATGTACACTGATGATAAAAACATTATATAATTCAGTACCAAAGCATAATCTTAAAATTCACTTTTGAAGTACAATCAAAAAATATTCTTTTCTCCTATCCTTAAAATTTAATGAGTGTTTAAAGTAAATCAAGTAAAAACTTTTGAAGTATCAGTACACCTTAACAAGATTAAATATCAGAAACTTAGAACTACCCTTTCACAGAGCACAACCTACCTCGCACAGTTTCTGTAACAATTCAAGTTTGCGACGGATTGAACAAATGCTTTCTGAAAATGTTGATTGAAACAGGATGCAAAACACACGTTCTGAGAAGTTGGGAATTAGTGAGAGCTCATAGAGGAACCTGTAGGAGTGATTAAAGAAAATTATATGAGTCACTTTCAATAGATACAAGTTTGAGGTTTTTCGGGTTTTTTTAATAACATCTCTACATAGTTTACAAGAGCAGAGAAAGTTTTCTGAAGCGAGCAAAACTGCTCTTTCATAAGTAAGTTCTTACTGTTCCGGCTTATCCAAAGACTTGGCGTTTTCTTTTTCCTTGGATGCCTTGCTATGCTTTTCTATTTTTTCTAATTCATCTGATTGTGCTCTCTAGAATAAAGGAAACAAAGTAATGAAAAAGTGTTCTGATTCAAAACCTAGTCAAGCAACACAAATAAAGATGCCCTTTTAACCAATCAAATGCATAGGTTTTTCTTTTCGCTCTAGCATCTGCTTATAGTAAGACTACTTAGTCCATAAGCAGATTTTAAGTGTAAATAGATCTGATAGAGAACAGAATATCTTTTGAATAATATTATTGACTACTAGTGATCTGCAAAATATTTACTCATTAAATGATGCACTGAAACAATAATCTTCATTCCCAATTCTTTTTCTTTGCTTTTTTATAATGTTTTTGAATCAAAGGACTGTCTTCTTGAGCTGTATTTCTCTTTCCAAATCTGATAGGCTGCATTTGAATGTGAGCTGATCTTTGAAAATGTATTTAAATAATACATTTTAAAAAAGAAATTAAAATAAGTTTGATTTGTTTACTGCAATTTAATTTTTATTCAGGATTTGAAAAACACTATGGAACAAAACAGTAGTTGATTTACAGTGGAACTAACATATATTTCCATGAGAATTACTGCATACTTCCTTTGAAGTAAAATTTTCATTTTTATGTTATTAAGGCAAAACAATTACATATAAACTGCCTAGTTTCTTAAAGAACTCTGTGGCACACCATGAAGCCTTTTCTTCAATATTCCAATCAATAGAAACATAACATCACTTTTTCCTGTACTCCATGCTGTGGTGATTTTTTTTTTTTCCCCAACTGTAATACTGGAAAATGGAATGGCATAGAAAGGAATAAAAGTGGAATGGAAATTTCTCCCTCTGATCCTTTTTTTGACAGTTATGATGGTTTTCAAAATAGATTCAAAACATGAAACTGCAAGAGTAAAGAAAAAAAGTGTATCTTTATTAATTTAAGAAAACATTAAACTCATTTTTTTACTTAATCTACCACAGAACTCAAAGACAACAGTGGAAACTTACATTCAAACTACTAAATAGTGAAAAAGCATAATATGGGCTGCATCTACATTCTTTCTTATATACTTTTGCATGGCTAGCAGAAGAATTATGGAACTATCTCAAATCATACTGCCAGCTCCATCAGCAACCTGAAATTAGAAATTAAGGTTTGGGCAGTTTTTCCGACATTGTTGAACATCTTTCCATTTGAAAAGAAAGAAAATACTTATGTGAAACAGAAATACGAAGAGATTGAAGAGTCATTCAGCAAAAGCACGTCAGAGTTCCTCTCATTATTTCAAGAAGTCTGGAAATGATTGCAAGGCCATCTGTCTTGAATGTGACATAGCCTAATAATTAACCAGCATTTTTGTGGATGTTCTTCAAAAGTAATCTTCTCTAAAGTAGTCTGATCTTACCTATTAAATCCTTCAACAAGAAAATATTGCAAACAATTTTTCTTCCAGCAATAAAGTTTGTTCTCTACACTAAGAAATTACAATGGTGGTAGTACCTGTACCCCAGATTAATAGAATGACTGAGGTTTGAGGTGAACCCTGGAGACTGTCTACTTGAACATTCTGGCAATAAAGCAGACAGCTAAAGCAGGTTGCTCAGTATCATGTCCAGCCAGGTTTTGAATATCCTCAAGGATGAAGACCTGACAACTTCTCTAGGCATCCTGTTCTAGTGTTTGGATACCCAGTTTAAAAAAAAAAAAATAAATTCAAGAGACCTACTATCTCTTGTTACGCTGGGCATCACTGAGTCTAGCTCTGCCTTCTTTACTCCTCTTCTCCAGTGAGGTATTTGTGCATACTGATTAGATTCCCCTGAGCTTTCTCTTTTCCAGGCTGCACAACCCCAGTTCTCTCTCATCCTCTCCTTGTATAATATTTCTTCAAGTCTAACTATCATCATGGCTCTTCACTAGACTCACTCCAGTATGTCAGTGCCTCTTGTGCTGGCAGGGCCAGAATTGGGCACAGCGCTCCGGATGTTATCCCACCAGTGCTGAGCAGGTCACTTCCCTTGGCCTGCTTGGTCCTTTCTTGAACTATCAGTGTATACTGCATCATGCTTTTCTCAGTTAGCAAGGCCTAGGCTGAGGCTAATTTTCCAGTTTTTAATTTTAGTGTATTGGCAGTGTCCCACTCATAACACCTAGTTTCCTGAATTCCCTACCCCAGTATCACTTCAGCATGAGGAAACCAACTTGGGTATTCATCCTCCAAAGGCACTTTTCTGCATAAATGTTCTGTCAAGGCAGGCATAGGACATGTGAATATAATTACAGTAGTAAATGTTTCTTGAACAATGCTATCCAGAGAAGAATTTTTTCAACATACTAAGATCAGAAAACTTTATCCAGTTTTAATCTTAGAAGACTCATCTAGAAACAGTGTGAGGACTAGAAAAGACACAACTGCAGGAGTATTGACTTATATATTGCATGTGCTGTTGAGGAGAAAGACTGGGTTTCGGTTTTGTGTTAGGGAGCAGATGTAAATGGCACATTTCCTCACTTCATCTAGAATGTTCTTACCCAATGGAGAATTAAAAGAAAAAGAAAGCTTCCATTACTTTACAGGTGTCTCAGAATTCTCTAAGAAATAGGTGAAATCTACAGATTTTAGAAACTGGAAGGATGCCAGGAAAAGCAGCATTGTTCCAGTGGTTGTGTCATCGGAGCTGTGGAAGTCTAGATGTGACCTTGTAGGAAGAGTTATTTTGTTTATTCAATTTACATTTCAAAAAATTCTTGTATTCAATTTAGACTTGTAAATTTTTGCAAAGGAAAAAAAATAGCTTTTTGCAGAAGGAAACAAGTTCTAACACTTTTTAAATTAAGTTCTGTTATTTCTGCCCAGTCTGTAAAGTATGTTCTCTCCTGTTAAACTGAAAAGAAATCACTTGAAAATTTTTTTTATAACAGTTAAAGAGAAATAAACATTTTAAAAGCTAAATAGTTATTTCCAAATTCTTCAGAATATATACTGAGAGTACTCTTTCTACTGGCCTCCTACACATAGCGAAATATTAGAAAACTTATCACAGCAATCTATTATATATATATGCGTGTTCAAGCTGTTAATGTTTCCCCACCAAATCCCATGGGCAAAGGTTAGGCAGACTCACTATTTCTTATTTAAGCCATTATTCTCAGATTGTGTATGCAAAGAAGTAACAACTGTCAAAGATACAAAGGCTAAGCATGATCCACTCATGGGAGGCTGGAGCAAAACTCAAGAAAGGTGGTTTACACTCTTCACCAAAATCAAGAGGTCCAAGTTTGTGGTCCAAGTTCTGAATCAAACTAGAATTTCAAGACGCTAATTTTGGTCCAGGTATCCAGACTTCTGATTTATGTTAAATTATGATAAAAAAGTAGTAAGACCTACACACCTTCTGCACAGGTATTATTAAACAGTATTTCTCAGAATTTTTACCAGTGTGCTCTATGGTTAGTGCCTATATGTTTTCTAATTCACAGATGGGTAATTAAAAAAAGCTTTTATATTCCCCTCTGGATTTGTGTCAAGGCAGAATACATTCAATAGATACTTCTCATGGAAGTCATCGATCTGATAGAATTAGCACCTCCCAGAATGACACTGCTATTTATGTCATTAATTTTAGCTATTACATAGCATCCTAAATTGAAAAAAACACCCAGTATACCATACAAGAACGTGATATTAACTATATCTAAAATTGGACAGCATAAATCTCATAGAAATTACTGCAAAAATATACTACTTCAGTTTAATTCTTTTCTGATTTTTGCCAGAGCATAAACTTGCCCTGTATTTGTTCTTACTAAAGTTCATAAGGGTCCTTTTTCCATCTCACAATATAAATCTTATACATTTTATGATTTATGAGTTTAGATCAGTTTAAATGTATGTAGAATCTTTAAATTTTGGGGTGGATTTTTTTTTTCCCAAACTTGATTTTTAAAGTTTAGGTTACGTATTTCAAAAACATCACGTGATTTGTCTAAGAAATCTTGTCAAAAGTAGCTGAAATAACAACAATATACAGAGACACCTAGGTTACTAACAGTTATCATATTCCTGGTCCATATATCAGAACTCAGGTACAATTTACAGTCTTTGCTAGTGTTAAGACATCACGTTGCAATTGCTAGCTAAAAACAAAAACCAAAAAAAAAAAAAAAAAAAAAGAAAAACACCAGAAGCAACGGAGGAGGTTTCAATCTGAGTGGCAGAGAGGTGTCATGCA
>JAWWEE010000105.1:46934946-46974019 GCA_035221455.1 Xenops minutus | reverse complement strand
TATCAGAACTCAGGTACAATTTACAGTCTTTGCTAGTGTTAAGACATCACATTGCAATTGCTAGCTAAAAACAAAAACCAAAAAAAAAAAGAAAATCACAAGAAGCAACTGAGGAGGTTTCAATCTTAGTGGCAGAGAGGAGTCATGCACTTCAGACTTCTGAGTGCATTTCACTCTTGCAAAGGCATTTTGAAGTTTTTGAAAGCATTGCCCTAAGTGTTTTAAACATAAAGGCAATGTGAACAATTTGCCAGAAACAAAATTAAGAATGTATACGTGTTTAACTTGTGATGTAAAGACATTCAAAAAGGGTAAGTTCAGAGATCATAGATCAAAGATTATACTTTTGATACAGTTTGTAATCCATTCTTATACTATTATTTTCATGATATAGTGAAGACACAAGCATGAGCAGACATACCTTGTTTCAGTGATATTTCAGCTACAATTGCAGCTTCTAAAAGGCTACCCATTTTCAAAGTAAACATTCACTTATTTGCAATTCAGTACATTTCTTATCACAACCAACATGTCCTAACCACATACAGCTAACTGACAACTCCAATGAATTTTATCTACCTTCTCCCTCTCTAATTATAGCAGTCACCCGAAAGCATTGTTATTAGAGTCTGTAGAAGCACATTAAGGTAACTGTTCCACATGCAGTCTTATCTATTAAGACTCTCCTATTAAAATTGCCTAGATCCTAATACATAGCTAATTATCAACATGTATTTAAACAACTCTTTATAAAGCAAGCTACACATAAAAGCTATTTAACTATACCGTACACTGCTGCAGCAACAAAATCCTTCTCACGTAACGCAATACAACTTAATACTATTAAATAAATTGTTGAGGGCTTGGATCTTTGGTGGGGTGTGGGCTTCTTTGTGTATAAAAAGTCACTAAGATGTATATAATAACTTTGTGGTTTAACAAGACTTTAATTCCTCAGTAAACAGGACTTGAGCCCTCGGGACTGTGGCTTTTGAAATTAGGGTGTGTTTAGGTTTGGAGACTGCCCAAATTTCATTCACATTTAAGAAAGGAAAGCACTATGCCAGACACATGCAATCAGAAAAAAAAATGATTACATTCTGAGGAAAGACTGTAAAACAAATGCTCCCATATGTTTCATAGAGATCAAATAGAAAGGCTTAGAATTAGTATGGTGGTATTTAAATATCCAGCAAAAAAATTCCAACCCAATAAATAAACCCTAAGAACTAAAATTTGAGTTAATGGCTACAAAGTACATGAATGAGGCAAAGTTAACCTCACTTACAACACAGGATGAGATTGAGAAATAAGGGAGGAGTCAAACACGCCAGGCTCTCTGGTACCACCCATTGCTTACAACTGTTATTGAACAATATTTTTATAATTAGTAAAGCTAACAAGGGAAGAAAATGCAAAGTCTGGTGTGTTTTAACAAAAAGCTGAAATGAAAAACGGAAAATAAAACTAAAAAACTGCTTCTTTCAAGACATGGTTTTATCAAACCGAAGATGTAGGATTAAAAATTGTGTTTCCTTATTAAACTCTCTCCAAGTAAACTGAGGGGACTTTTAGTTCTTGTTTGGGTTTTGGTAGGGTTTTTTGGTTTTGGTTTTCATTTGTTTTTTCTGTCTTTTACTCAAGCAAGTATAATAAAATTGGAATGATCTGTTTTCTATTCAAAGAAAAGAAACATATTAGACATTCCAACTTTCTGAGGCTTGCCTGAGATCAACATATGATATTTTCCTCCAACAGGAGGAAATGTCCTAGGCATTTTCTGTATTTAGTGAAGGTAATGACAAAATGAACACAACGGCATTTGGTTATTTCAATGAGCTGCAACTTTGCAAGTTCTCCATTATACTAGAGTTCTGAACTATATCAGACATGAAATTAAGTAAACTTTTGAAAAGTGCCCGACAAGTACATTAGCCACATAGGAGGGATTTTTCAAAAAAAAAAATCATCAAAATAAAATAAAAATCTTGCTCACTAAAAAAGAGGGAAGTATGCAAAAGCAGATCATGACTGCACTATCTATTCCCTGCTTCCCACAACACAATCTCTCACAACATGCATATGTAACATACAAAATTACTTTCATTTTTTGCATGCTAAAGATTGTACACAATGGGATATAGCTATGCTGTGTAGGACAGCAGATTGAAAATAATATCAAATAAAATAACACAGACCAAAACAGAAATGCTGTGGCACAAGGATAATAAGAGTTTATAGAGATTTGGACTTAGAACAAGGTTTCCCATTTGACCATTGTCTTTCTAAGCAATATTGGTTCTTCAAAGGTGAAATAAAAGTACTTCCTAGGTCTTGTCAGACTTTTGGACTTTTTTTGTTTTATTTAGCATCTTGTTTTTTCTATAAAGTGGACTAGAGCTTACTCTCTCTTTTGGCCTCAAAGTGGATTATTAATGAGAAATTTTGTAAATCAACAAATCATTCTGCAGTAGGTCACTAAAAGCTACAGTCTAAAAACCAAACATCTGAAAGGCATAAAATTAATTAACATGTTATCAAAACAACAACATGAGGGAAATAAAGGATCCAATACAATAGCATACATTGGCCTTCAATGACATTCTGTGGCTCACAGCTTTACATTTCATATTTTCAGGTTCTTTGGAGGGTGTGAAGAAAGCCTCTTCACCCTTTCCAGAGATCTTTAGCCAGACCTCTACGTATTCAGCCAATATACTCATAGAAGGGTTTAATATTCACTGGCCTCATCTGAGAGCAGAAACATGCTTCCAAAATCCACTTTTTAAAATTTGGTATGTGATTGGCTGTGTGAGGTTTTAGACCATGCCTGAGAATATTCTGAATCCCTCATTTTACATACCTAGGGGTGAAATGGTCTCTTATTATTACTACCAGACATCTATGAAGCCCCTGGAAGTTTATACTACTTTTTATTACATTATCATAGAGAAGCTATTTTCCTTTCAAAGTGATAAAATTGTTTTGGAGGAATCCCTGAAGTAACAATAATTAAAAGCTACAGTTTCACAAATAAATTTTTTTCTGTTATCAAGACTATTTTATTTTTAATTGAACAGCATTACTATATTAGTGAAGTTACAAAGTGAAGTCAAAGATGTGGACTGTAAGGTCTATTCATGCCTATTCATTAAAGACTGCCCCACTCAAAAAAGAAAAGAAACAAAACAAATTTCTCTTTAATTATTTAGATGTTGATTACGTTCCTTATGTAAAAATATAGGCACTATATAAAACACACAATGTCAAGTAATGAAATTTAAATGCACAGTATTTTAATTGCTTTGGGAAAAATAAAGTCACTTCAAGATAGGACATGTTCTACAAGATTTCTGAATATTAGTGATGCAAAGTGAAAATACCTTCACGTGGATACACAGTATTCCTACATTATATGGACTTCCTCTGATTACTCACATTCTCATACAGGGCTTGCAGGGTCTCTAGGTCAACCACAGAGTTGTCCAAATTCACAACAGCTATAAAAAAAAAGACAAATTAAAAAAGAATTGGTTGTCAGCATTGTAAATCCAGCTGTAAAAGGAAGACAGATTACAATACCCAGCAATAGTTTTTATGACCTACTGGTCATGCAACTTAAGGTTTTTAAGTTTATTAATGCCTTAAATAGTGCTGTTCTTAGGATGATGGCTAGAACCCTGGTAGAGCCAGGTGTCAGATTTTAAAGAATTCTTCTCCCTCCCCCCAAATGCACAAACAGGATCCTATGAGTACACCTATAGTCAGCTTTACATCAGACTTTCATGGTCCAGCTGAAAGTATTATAAAAATCTGTAAATCTGCACCACAGCCACACACACACACACTCACACAACAAAGCTCATTCCTGTCACTGGTTGACTTCAGTCTTAAACTCATTAATCCGTAAGTCAGCCAGTTAACTTCAAAACACCTGACAAGGGTCAAGTCTTCTATGCACTAAGCTGACACGTTTAGTACAGATACAAAATATGCCTTTCCTGTTCCCAACCAGTTCTCGTGCCACACACATACTGTATTTTTTTTCAGGATCCAAAAAAAAAAACAAACAAAAAAACCCCAACAACTAAAAAACAGTGGAACAGCACAGGAAGAGTGATTTCTATCTACCTAACCTGGCCAAAAAAAAAAATCCTAAAACTTTAGAGGGACACACTTCTAGGAACAGAACTCTGATTCTCCCCTTGTATTAGGAACATTTCACAAGGCATAGGAAATATTTGTACGAACTACTGGGAATTGTTCTCAGCTAATACAAAGAATTATTTTTCAAATAGCACTTTTCAGTCTTCCTCTTACATATTTTTTGCAAGCACAGTGACCATTCTTGTAACAGCCAGGTAAACCCAACTTTCCTCATCCAGATTTTAAATCTTGAAAGAAATTTACAATGTTGCATTAGAATGTATGGGATGACCAGTCTTCTCCTATTTTGCACTTCATTGTTTTGTATCCTTTTTTTTGTAATGGGCTTTGTGGGAGTGTGTGTGCACTTGTATGATAAACTGAATAATACCCTAGGCATGATTAATCTGGAAACTGCAACACTGATCAGAGATAGAAAACCAGCATTAGGTTACTTTTTGTCCTCTAGATCTGTGTCCTTAACTGTCACAGATGAATTCTGTGTATACACCTAAAGACTACAGCCTATGTATGGTATAATTCAAGCTCATGTGTTTCCGATTGCCCTAAAGCATTTAAAGACATCACTCTGAGTCTGGGACTCATCATGCATCCCTTTTCCAAGCCTGAGACATACTTTTAGTTGCAGTATAAGAAAATTATAAACAAAGAAGTGTTGATCTTGATTAAACCAAGCAGGTCACAGTGTACCTCGAAGGAGGGCATGAAGTTAACTTTCAGGACTAAGCCACAAAATAATTAGGAAATTCTTTACTTTTTCAGAAATTATAGCTATTTTTTTATTTTTCCCTTACCAGAAAGCAATGTAGCAGATAATGACAATGTAACAGTTAACAGTTCAGAAAACATGTTTTTTGATTTCTTTTGGGGGAGGAGGCACATGCAAAATTCTGCTACTATTTGGGATATTTTTAAACTTCACTCCCCCGCCAGAGTGTAATAATTGTTGCAACAGAGATGTAAAGGTGCCCTCTACACAAGGCACTGTATTATACATTGTATTTAATAATTCCTCTTGCTCAGTAAGACTATCTGTATGCTTAAAAACATGCCAAATGTGGAACTGGAGACTAAAATTAGCATGCAAATAATAACTGGGTCTAGATTGGTTTGAGAGCTCTACTTTAAGAAAACAGATATGTCAAAACAACAAAAACAACTATATAAAAACAACTTGAGTAAATCCAGAATATATTGTGAAACTCAGTTCGTAGTATCCCAACATTTCAGCACTTTTAGGCTTACACAATGTTTTCATACATGGACACACTCACAACCCTTCAACTATTTATTTTGAGTTGCTGTCTTCTCCCTGCTCCACCCCCTCCCCTTCCTTCCAGAGATTGCCTACTACTGCACTGAGAAATGAGACATAAGTTCCTGCCCTGACTTTTGCTCAATGTTAAGATCACCCACGGATTACTGAGGGAGCAATAGAACACTTTTGTTTGAATGCTTGCAGGAGATAAGGGAACGCCTGGCAAGCACAATGGTGCCAGGTCTGTGTACTTTCAACAGAACAGGTATGCAGAAGAGTGTACATACTCCAGGGAGCTGCTTAAAACAAATCAGTCTGGGACAAGAACATGGAGAAGTTAGATCCTCATATATATCCTTTAAGTCCCCTCCTCCCAAGACAAATTTCTGTATGTTTCATCTAAACATGCATATGTGCATAAATAGCACTTCTGCATCTCACTAGGATTTTTCAATGTTCACCAATGTTCACCCTACTCAGGAGAATCAGGTGATGAGCTTCTGTTCCTTGGCTGCACTACAGCACTTTCATGCAAAACATGACAGCTGGCAAAAAAAAAAAAAAAAAAAAAAAAAAAATCACAACTATTGCATATTTAATTCCATTATCTAGACAATTTGAACTGATAAAAACAATGAGGTTTCCTTATGTAGACAAGCTTACTAGCTAAACATGCCTCGCCCTATAATCAGCATGACTACACAAATATCTAACCAAAGGATTCCATATGTGATGGCAAAATAACGACAAAACAGAGAAATATTAATTTCCTCATATGAAAATATTCTTAGCAATGCTACAATTCCAATATACTTTGATGCAAACAGTTGGAGAAGGATTTATCTTAGTCTTACAGTCAATAGATATTTTCACTCAAGTCACTATTTTAGAAAGTGATTTTTTTTTTTTTCAAAAATGACATTGATATTTCCCTATCTTTACTACTATGAAAGTGAAGAATATCTGTAGGCTTTTGCTCTAATAGAAACTATTTTCTTTTAATCACATCAGACCCAGGCAGTGAGAAACCATTTGTTCTTACTGCCAAGATTTCACAGTTCTGCTATTTTCTTGCATTTCTATTGCCACTGTTGCCAATAAAACCAGCAAGCCAGCACCAGTTTCAAGCCCTAATACTGTAAAATTATTTGATGCCCATAAAATTGTCTATATATACAAATATATACATACGATTAAATCGAATTTGAACCACATATGTCCACATACGCACACAAACATGCACAGAAAAAAATAAAACTAATTACAAATCATCTTTTTTCTTTTTAAGCTAGCCATGATCAACAGATGATTACAGAAAATCCACCCAGTAAAATGAGGGGTTGAGGATCAATCAGAAATGACTGCTTGATACTGTAAAGGACAGAGATGAAGAAGAGACTTCAAAGGATTTGTAGCCAAATTAAAGGATTCAGGAAACTCTTTTCGGCCTTAAGCATTCCTGATATTGTC
The DNA here is from genome assembly GCA_035221455.1 of Xenops minutus. NCBI lineage: Eukaryota > Metazoa > Chordata > Aves > Passeriformes > Furnariidae > Xenops > Xenops minutus. The sequence continues at coordinate 46,967,124 of JAWWEE010000105.1, read as the reverse complement.
ACTGTTTTGGTCAAAATCTACATGGAAATATAAACCAGTATCTTTGGGACAGAAATTATGTCTTATTATCTGGCTACAAAATGTGCAAGTTTTAGCAGAATGGAAGTTTTCTTTTGATTCTGTATTTCTAGAATATGAATTGAATCAAGAAATACATATGCAAACTCACATTAACAAAATCAGCTTAGATACTAGTTTGAAACTAGAAGGACAAAAAAAAATACATGCAGAGGACAAGGACTTACTATATTTATTAATATCAATTAATTTACAAGTATAGAAGATACTGACGGGAGGATAGCATCGCTGCTGAAAAAGTTAGGTTAGAGTAAAGCACGCAATCATATTCAGAGGCATATATGAACTATGAGAACAGACAGCATTTCTCCCATATCCATAGAAGCCAATTTAGAATTCAGACACAATTTAAAAAAAAAAAAAAGCAAACAAAAAAAAACACAACAAAACCAGCAAAACAATCAAACCAAAACCAAAACACACAAAAAAATTAAACACAATGAATAATCACCACCCATTAGTTTTCAGAGGAACACAGTAACCAAGCCATCAACAAGATCAAAATTTTACCTACAAATATAATCCTGAAGAGGAAATGCCTGAGAGAACACCACCATCAGGAAGCTGGAGGATGCACAGTATAGTGTCAGAAAAACTATTAAAAGGAAGTAGCTGTATTTCTTTTTCTTTGTAAGACAAATCATTGCTGTTGATTATTCCTGCATCTAGGAGCATGTGAACTACCTGCCACCACTAAAACAAAATTGGTAGGCAACATAGACACAGCAAACCTACACTTGCCTGTGGCTATGAATCTAAATCTACCAATAATACTACATACAGAGAATGTTGGAGAAAAGACAACTTCCTACAGCTACCAAGTCCTTGGAAACTCTATTTCAACTTCAAAGTCCAAAATTTTGGAATGTCTTTTAAAACAAAAAGGCCAAAATTCAAGGTTTCCCATTGAGAAGAGTTTCAGGAAGAAAAAAGAATTATCAACCTTTTGGATCTTAGTTTTATGTCATAAAACTGTCATTAGCACAATCTTACATATGGACAACTTTCATAAAACTGACCAGTCGAATCCTTCATCTTATGCCTTCCCCTTTCTCAGAGCAGGTTTCAAATCACGCTCCATATTTCTGGCCTTTCCAAGTACACTTCCTAAGATTTTCTGTCTCTGGACTCCATTCAAACTTCAGTGGCTCCTTCTTGAAATCTCCTAGAAACACTACTGTCTCCCAAAACACTGACCAAGCATTTTCTAAATCCTACTTGACTCATAAAAGATTACAGTTTATCTCCTCAGAATGAAGTAGTTGAAGGAAAACCACCTCTGAGCCTGTCCTGGACTACTCAGATCCATCTTTTAGGGACACAAACAAGCAAACCACCCACCCAAGTTCTTCATGCTGATTTCCACCCCAATTGACTTCTCTGTGACTCTCTAAAAGCCAAGCAGTACTGCTCCAAGAGGCCACTCCTTTTTCCTCCTGCACATCCTTGCCTCTTCACTTTCACATCTGCTCTCTTTCTCCAGAAGTGTATCAAGAACTTCTGCAGACTTGACATCTTCTCTGACAAATGGCAGCAACAGGCAGTTAGTACAGCAAAACACAAAGGCAGATTGATTCTTCTTCACTGAGTGAAGGACCTCCTACTTCTACAGCAACTAATCACAGTACTCTGATCGCACAGTTCTGTGTGTGGCACAGATTTGGGGATTTCACAGCTGTTCTGCCCATCATGTGACTCTAACATGCAAGATTACAGGATACTGAGAGGTTACAGCTTCCATGGTACTTTTCCCAGACTTTCATCCCTATATAATTGTGATGCATGTTAATACTTAAACCATCTATACCGCAGGAATATTACCCTAAGCTGAAGAATAAAAGAAGCAGAAAAGGCATCAACCCATCTTACAACAAAAATGGACTCTGTTGTTACTGAGAGCCTGTATCAATATACAGAAACACAGTGAGCTGCACAAAAATAGGGTCTCAAAACTACTACATAATTTTGAGGCATACCTGTAGCACTAAAATTAATTCAACCAAAATTGAAGATATATATTAATTTTCATTTATCTAAAAAAGATATTTGGAAGAAAAGGAACATAAATAGATGAGCAGGTCCAATGTGTCACATTGTATGATCCTCCTTGAACTATTATTTCTGAGTCAAATAAAAACAAAAGCTTCTCCAAGAATAATGTACAGGCAGTAAGTTGCAGGTGGTCAAAATCCATCATCATCAGAAAACTAACATACAGGCAAAACCTTAAACAATGGGAAATTCTGATACAAGAAGAATAAGTCAGATGGCATATAGCCGAATCAACTTATGTTTCTGAAAATACATGAGAGAAAAAGAATAAACAAACTTGTTTGTTTGTTTGTTCACTGACTACAGAATGGAAGTCTTCTATTAGAGGAAAATGCAAGAACATCATATATGCAAACACAAGCAAACTAAAAGAAAAAGGTCGCAGTGTAGACAATTTCATGATGTTCCTTGAATGACTGACAGAAAAACTGCTTAATTCAGAAGCAAAATGTCTGCCTCAATGTACTCATCAATAAAAAAGCCAAGAGAGCCTTATAAGATGACTAAAGTGCAATGGCTTCCTTTGCTGCTATAAAAATTATGTTATGATATAATGTCAAGCTATGTGAGAAGTAAACACAGATTTACATCTAACTTAGTATTTATATTTTAAAATAAACTAAACTGTAAAACTCACAGCATTTTATTGGTTACATAGTAAACACACAACTTGAAAATCTCATATCCCTTGCTCTTCTGGCTAGGTTTTTTTCTTTTGTTTTTTTTTTTTTTTCCTCCCTCCTCCCCCATGTGAATTTATTGGCATCATTCATCTAGCATTCAAAAGGTCATGCTTTTATCAGTGATACTTCCAACAACTTGACAACTCCTGCTGTCCCCTTGGGATTCTTCTTTATCTTAAATAATAGAAATGTGAATCTCTAATGCAGAAAGTTAAATCCAAAATGGGGCTCCTTGAAACAAATGTGCTTACCTAACAATGCTAACACCAAATGTCCCTGTGCTAATGGAAGCTGCAGCAAACACATAACAGTCATGACTGTACAATTTTTAAAGATTCTCAAAAAATAACTGAAATAAAAGAATTTTTAAACAGGAGTATCTGGGCTTGCACAACTTGCAGGGAAAACAAAAAAAAGAACCCCATTGATAATGGATAGGTAGGGTATGACTGTACTGGGTAGAGTCATCATAAGTGAAAAATTTCATATTATTACCTGCCTTCTTGCCCTCAGTACTTTTGTGATATGTTTATCTATTAGCAAATACTCTAACATTCTCGGGATGAAAACTTTAAGTGCACAAACAACAATGAAGATTGGATCTTCAACACAAGTACATATAGCATGGATCAGAGGCAAGAAACAGCATTTAGAATGCTTGCACACAGTTTTACTGTGGCAGTAATTCACCTTGATCTAAAGCTTGTGTAAGAAACCAGAGCAGTAAACAGAATTTCCAAGCAGAAGCCATGGATTAAGCTGAGTTGTTGCTTCAGATTATTTTTAAAGGACTTAGAAATTTTAAATACTTTCAAGATTGTGCACTCACATTTCTAGGAAGCAATAAAATAATAATCAGTTAAGCAACACTCTTCATTTAGAAATGTGAAGTAACAGAAGTAGGAGACTGCTTTGAAAGGAGTGAATCTTTAGTATGATTATTCTCTTACAAACACAATTCAATTTTTAGACATTTTTCCTTAATATTCTTGTTCTCCAATTTGTATCCCTGATACACAAATTGTATCAACAGTGTTTTCTACATACATATAAGTGTATATTCACACATACAACAAAATATATCACTAGATTTTATATATAACTGTACATAGTTAATATAAACAGTTACATTACATACATTTCAAACAATTGCCTACTATGTTAAGGATAGCAGTTACTGATTAAGTGAAGTCTAACTTCATACACCTATACAGTTTGTTTATAAAAAGTGTGCAAGTTCAGTTCATAGAGAACACATATATATTGTTTGACTCAGTATGTCGCCTTCTTGTCTAGGCAGGAAAAAAAAAGTGGAGAGTAATGCTGTAATCCTTTCAGAATAAAATGTTTAAATACAAACATGATTGCCATTGTAGACTGTTTAATTTAGAGAGATTGTATTTCAGTTCTGGTTTTGAGAGGTTTGCTGATTTGACTATAGAGAGTACTTCAATGCTTATCTTAATTGTTTAGATAAGATTTGTTTGAATTTGGCAGGTGAAAAAAACATGGGTGTGGGATATAGGAAGGTTGAGAAAAGACTGGCATTTTACCAGATTATGCTTATTTTAAACTACAGTGCATAGAGGAGCAAACAGTCTCAATGAACCTGCCAGTGGCTGGTCATAGAAGAGTGAATTTGAAGTGCAAGACTGACTGGCAGGATTCAAGACTTTCAACAAACTGAAAAGGATTACTATGATAACTCCAAAAACACTACTTAAAGTGTAACATAGTACACAAATGCAAATTATATAGGACACATTAAAAAAGTTAAAAATACATAATCATGCTTTATGATTATAGTAAAGGATTTTTGTTTTCTAGGCAAACTTCCTGACCCTTAAAGATATTTTTAGTGTTTCAAGAACAAGATTTTAATATAAAATTACTATTGGCATATGGATATATTTTACATGTAAGAAATCCTGTTACAGAACACAAAATTACTGCTATAAAAAAATCAGTGCTATTCACTTTTAGTTCAATATCTTTTTCACTTTTCTGGTTAAGGTAGTACAGCATGGCATAGACATTTCATTTAGAGCTCCTCAAAAGGCAACACATCATAGCTGTCAAGTATGTAACCTTTCTGTGGGAAGATCTCTAGAACATAATATCTGAGGAATATATTTTGGCGATGTTTATGTGACAGTATGTATTTACAGCGCACACTACAAAAATAAACTGTACAAACATGTCAGCTGCACAGGCACATATGCAGTAGATCTGACATTGTGTATCAATCTGTCTGCAGACAGATATGATCTACAGCTTTAAATTCATGAGTCAAGTGACAAAATTTGGGCTCTCTGTGTGTTAGTGTTTGACTTTTCTTTTAGATCCACACAAGCTAAAATGCTTTTTAATCTCCATTTCAATGACATTAAGACCAGAAGTTCCACAAGCTAATCATTGTACCAGTGATGGTGTAACTGCAAGATGTTAACAAGACTTATTTGGGATACAAACAAGCCTTCAGGCTTCAAACTACCTAAGACTTGAAATTATGCATGGATTTTTTTCAGAATTCAAATTTGATGACTTTTGGGTTAATTCCACATTATTTATTTTTTATTAGAGTAGCTCACAGTAAACAAAGCCATAGTTAACTCTGAGAAGTCCAATCCATAAGCAAAGAGAAGTTTTCTCTTTCATGCTTTGTGGAGCACATTCTAAATTATAAATATTAAAAAAATGCAGGAGGAGGAGGAAGAGATTTATTTGAAATCATATGGTAGTGCACTTTTGTATTTGATAAAGTTATCGTGGCAGATACCTAACACACATTTTTTGTTTGCAAAAAATAGATTCACTGCATTAAGCAGCTGACTTGGAATCTCAGCTTTTTTTTGCTCTCAATTTACCCACAGTTATTATATAATTAGTGGAGCTCCAGGTGTGCTCAGATGGCAATTTAGAATACTTACATTAAATTACTTGTCAGCACTAAATGAGCTAATAACTGCTTAGCTCATAGATCCGAAAATTTAATTGCTCTTGAAACACTACCAGAAAGGAGTATATCTTGGGCCTTCATAGGAATCTGCTCTCAGCTTACTGCAAATAACTATATCAACATTGAAAAGAAAAATATTGAAAATAGTGATAAATCCTCAGTGAAATCCATGTGGCAATGTAAACGGGAGAGCTGCTCTTTCCTGAGCAGACTCAAACTTGTCCAAAGAACGGCATTCTTTGCAATTATGATCAGGGACTAACATAATACTCCTTGTCTCTCAAGGAGTAACTAGAAGTTAAAACAATCTTTGGACTAGAGCTAGAACTGGTGTAATATCAAAAAGACCAACAAAGGATACAGCACAATAACCTCAAGAACTTGTTTTTCTGTTGAATTTCTTGATCTATTTAATTTTTACAGAAGAAAGTTAAGAAGCAACCTCATAACATACCTGTACGAGAAGAAATCTAAAAGTAGATGGCTCTGTAATTTCACAGACCAAAAGCAGGAAAAAATGAAGAGTATCTGTAAATAAATCTGACAAATTCACTATGGAAAGAACATTTTAAGTGCTGAAAGTGAGGGAAATTGACCTTTTGAACAATGTTTCATGGGATACATTGACTTCTCCATCACTTAAAGTATTTCTATGAAATTCTAGACTCACCAAAGTCAATGGCAAAACTATCAGCAACTTCAAATAAAGCAAAAGGTTGAAGGGTCAGAATTTCAGGGGGAACTCAAGATCATTTATACTGCTAAAATGTTCATATTTATACCAACTAATAGCTCGAGGCAGAAATTACAGGCAGTATTACATGACTTGTCTTATTTAGCAGGCAGGCTATATGCTTAGAATGCTGTTTCTAAAAATCTAGAGTTGATTGGCATGTTTGCCTTTTTCTGGGTCTCCCTGAAATACTCTACTAGTCTTCTGAAACATCATCAAGCCTAAATCATTCTACATAGACTACGTGGAATGTTGTTATCCTTTGATGATTTACCACAGAAAGCACTGCAAGTTTCTTTATCCATGAAGACACGTACAATTCTTCAGCAACAAGCTTTCCCTGCTTATGGTTCAAGCTAGCCAGTTGTGTGTGATATCAGTATATGCAGTAGTAGAATTACTTAGAAGAACACTACATGGAAACTTACAGGGATTCAAAAATCGGGCAAAGAAGGTCCCCATTGCCCTATAAATGCTGTACAAACAACTGTTGCAGTCACAACATTAAACATAAATTTTCTTGCTCAAGAATTACAAACACAAAACATTTGAGAGGTTTCCTTTCAAAAGCAAATGTCTCTTTGCTTCTGTCAGGTGGTAGCATCTCCCTGAAATTACATACTCTCAATGTATTCTTCAAATTAAATTAAAATTTTATTTTTGCCTCAGCAGAGAAGAGTTTAGATGTAGCCTGCTATTCTGCATGTCTGCCCCATCTGATGTCTGGATAAACACCAGGGATTTCATCGTACTAAGGCACGTTAAGCCTTTCACCAAATATTCTGAAGTTACAGTACTAAGGAGCTACAGATGCTGAGAAAGTGATGTAATGATCTTGTGATATTTAGTCCACGTTTTAAGTGTGGTGGGATTATGAAAATAATGCAACAAGATTTTTGGCTAGGTAGATGACAGATTACACAGCTTTACTAATTCTAATCACAATGCTGTGATAGCTGAACACAGAAGGATTCATGTTTATGGTTTAAATTCCATCTTCTTTTCACACTCCAAAGTGTTTCTCAAAAACTTGTATTAATAGTTCAAGGAAATAAGATAGCAACAAAACCAAATGCCCATGTACGCAGAAAACCAATACATACAATTATAAGCAAAACAAATCAAATGTTATTTGGGACCATGTATGTATACTTATTTCAGTATCATGACTAGATAGATTCGGCCTACTGAGGACTTGGAGATTACCAGAGTCACTCTGTATTGCTTCAGTTCAATGACACTGAGCTATATTTTGTGTCTAGGTAGCTAAAGCAATCACAGCTTCACTGAAAAGAAAAAAAAACACTTTACACTGAAACAGAACCTAACACCCGTTGCTTGGGAGGTTTCTTGTGAAACAGCAGAACAACAGAAATAACCTTGATCTTTCATTGCCTACGAATAAGGACAGAAGAAGAGAAAGCGGCAGGAGGAATCCAGGTACATCTTAAAGTGACAGGTACAAGAACACCAATACACTGAGTCCAGCACGGGAAACAGTGGCTTCTCAGACTATAGGTTTCAGCATTTTTGCAGCAGAAAACCGTATTTTCCCCGACACTCTTTCCTACCCTCCCCTAAACACAGATGATGAACGGATACAGCGAGCAAGTCACTCTACCTAATCTTCGCACCACGCTTCTTCTTCCTTACACTCGGAGCTATTCTCCAAAGGAGGCTATTCCCTGGGTGAGGAGTACCCCGAGGGGCATCTCCCCGGGCGCGGCGGGAGAGCGTGGCGAAGCCGCAGGGCGGGCGGCGGGGCAGCGGCTCGGCTGGGCTCGGCTCTGCCGGCGCACCCCGGGACGGGGCGCGGAGCTGCGGGAGGCGGCGCAGCGCGGGCCGCTGTTGCCCCCTGGTGCCGGGAGAGGGGACCCGGGCCCCGGGGCTGGAGGGGCCCGGCCGGGCTCGGCGGCGGGCGCGGAGGTGCGGAGTGGGAGCGCTGCGGGCAATGGACCGCGGGGGGAGAGCCCGCACAGCAGCCCAGGTAAGAGGAGCTCAGCGGATAAAGGCCGTGCTGCGTGTGATGTGTTCCCGCGCAGTTTCCAGGCGTCTAACATCTGCAATGGGCAAGACTTGTGTTTACTGGTGGCTTAAATGGCTGTTTCAAATGGAGCAGAAGGACCATAGTCAGTGTGACACCGACAATGTAAGGTTGTATACGGGTTACATAATGGCTTGCGGCAGAATGCAGAAGAAAGCATTAGCTGGTTAAGATAAAGCAATGGGTTGGGAAACATCTACTGCGTTCCCTACGGAGGGAGTTCACGCCTAAATAGAAAAACCCCACAGTTAGTGCCCTATTACAGATCACTGAAGAAGCATCTTAAAAAATTGCTTCTAAATGGTAAAAGCTGCAAGAAAATATGCAACTTAGAAAACATAATAGCAGCCGGTTTAATATGTTATGTGCATTTTTTTGAGCCATCAGGCAGAGTTTAGATTTTAGGGTACTACAGTTATTACCCAAAGCAACTACACAGATTCACCAAAAGAGGCGAACTAACACTTGATCTCCTTCTGAATAATGTACAAAACAGTTGGGGACACCAAGCCAGCCTTTAACAAAATTTCTCTATAGGACCGGGAAAAAAGATTTTTAGAAGCAACACCATAGAATTACTTTAAATGAGAAGATAGATAAAAAGGCTAAAAAAAGGTTGTTGATCAGAAGGAAGCTTATGGACACTTCTTTAGAGCCACAGAGAGAGAGAAAAAAAAAGTCAACTGATAAATTCCAAAGCACCCTTCCCCCCTCCTCGTCTTTTCACTTCCCCAGTATTCCTATTCTTCAAAATCACATATATGATGAAGAAGCATAAGTGCATGGACGACACCTGTAAATAAAAGATACTCTTCGAAACTGGAAAGCAGCCAAAGAAAATAAAAAAGAAAAGTCTTGTAAGTTCAATGTAAATTGGGCAAGAACAAAAAGGTCTAAACCCAACTTGCCAAATGCATAAAGCTAGCAATAAAATTGCTTTCAAACACATCAGATGTATGAAGCCTGACAGGAAACAGCTGGGCATGCAGATAATCTGACTGTAAAAAGTGCACAAAAGAAAGAGAATCAAAAAAAGTTAAACAAAGTATTTGTGTTAGGATTCACAATCACAGAAAAGGTCAAAAAGGTTCTCAGACAAGTTCTATACTTCTCAAGTCTTTTGGGCACTGTCTCAAATTGAACAAGTTTCAAATCATAAAAGCAAAAATTTTAGGATGATGCTGGAAACTCCAGACAAGAACAACGTTATAAAGAACATACAGATAAACAGATAAGGAGAGAGCAAGCTAGCACATGATTTTGTAGTAGACACTCATGAGTTAAATAGTGCTGCTTTAATGAAATGTCCACAAAGGTCCAGGTGAGAATGATCAGGTTAATACTGTACTTGTAAAAGACTGACTGAGGCTTCAGAAAAAAAATTATGCTGTCGTGGTATAAGAGGAAAGAGGAAAAGTCTGCTTTGTTTAAAACAATTAAAAAAAAAACAAAACAAAACAAAACCCAAACTTGCTCAAAAAAATAGGAAATCAATTACAGAAAAGAATTATTGGTTTTCAAAGTACAGATCTGTAGTAAAGAAGCCTTACTATGACCTCTGCAGGTTACTGTGCTGTTTAATGAACATGAGGTGTTAATGTTTGCAGATAGTAACACCATTTTAAAGTTGACTACAAACGTGCAAAAGGATCTATCAAACATTCAGTTTCAATACATGTAAGTGGATGGGAGAAAAAGAACCCAGACTGTAAAAGCAGTGAAGCACAAAAAATTAGCAACTACTGCCCCCAAAAAGACCCTCACATTTTCTTTTCATAGTTCTCTGAAAACAAAAGCTCAAAAACTAGCGTCAGTGAAGGACAAATAAACTGTCAGCACCAATACAGAAAAAAGAGCCCAAAAGAAGATGATGTGATACCTTGGCATAGGCATATGATGCACACAGATCTTGAAAACAGTACACAGACCTAGTCACCTCATTGCAAAGAGAAGCAAGAACCATGGATTGTAGAATGGTGAAAAGGAAAACTCAAAAGAACAGATGTGTATGAAAGTTGTTCCAAAGAAACCGTTCAATTTGGAGAAAGAGAGCTACTTCAAAAAGATAAACTAGAGACCTGTAGAAATTAAATAATGAGCAGGCATGCCCCTCATCTTACTTTTTTTATTTTTAGTTTCAGACTATCTATAGAGGAGATCAGCTACAAAGCTAAGTAGACCTCCATTTGATCAAAGATAACATGTAATTTTTAATTACTTTTTTTTAAAAAAAGAGTGGTAAGAAAAATACAGGCATAGGTACACAATGTTAAAAAAAAAAAAAAAAGAAAAGAAAAAAAAGATCTACCTTGAAAGTTTTACTAAATCCTCATCCTCATTTTGACTACTTTGTGTTTAACTTAGATTAACAACATGTAAGTGGCATTAATTTTTGAATACAATTTTTTTGTGTGTACAAGTGTATTCAAGTCTAACAAACACAGGAACAAATCACAAATGGATTTTTGTGGTAAGCAACCTTTCTAAACCTTTTGATTTAAAGAAAAAAATGTGTAACTATTATTGGAAAGTCTTAGTCAATAAGTATTTCTTAATTTTAATAATGCTGAAACCTCTCTGTAGTTCAGCACATAAGAGTATGACCAGTAGAAAATATTTCAGCTATGGAAGAGAGACAAGGTGGTTTTTTCTCCCTCCCCCCACAACATTTTTGCACAGTATTAATGCTAATAGCACACATTTTTTTGCTCTTATGCTTAGAATTTTGTAATCATCCCTCTTCTGAGTGAGTACACAGTACACAAATGAGAAATAACAGTACCGCTTTTTTTCTTTTGGGAGAACTTTCCTGAAACTTTCCTCTCAAATTTTCAAAGTTAGATCAGACTTCCAGGAAAAAAAACTAAACTGTTTCAACTGAAACACCAGACAAACAATGCAGTTACATTTTCTTACAAAACTTCTCTATTAAATTACATTCATATGTTCCTAACAACAACAAAAATCTTTAATTATCCAAACTATCCAATGTGGCAGTAATTAGTCTCTGCTTATTCAAATACTGTGAAAAAACTCAGTATGATTTCCCTCATTTAAAACCCCAAACTTAACTTCTTTAAAATGCATTTTGCATTATAGAAAAATGATTTATATCCATAAATTTGTTTTTAAGTGTGAATTTTAAAAAGATATATCACAAAGCATTCAGTTCCTTTCCTGATGATATGATTATTCCTGTCCTTCATTATCTTGATGTGTTGCACATATATTAAAAGAAAATTATAACCAAGGCTGTATTTTTCCATTAACAACTGCTGCTATTGCTTTGTTGACCTCTGGTCACTATGAACTAAACTTCAGAAAATCTTAGAAGATAGAGGACTTGAATCATGCTTTAAATATTCAGAATTGGCTTTCAGGGCCTTCACCCACAGCTCAGGGGTTTATGCCACATCCATCAGAAATCACACTTGTCTCCAAGGACCTTTGTTGTCCTTCCTCCCTAACTGCATCTGGCAGGAGTGGCCAGACCAGGGCCCCAAACTCACTGCTCAGTACAGAACACTGTGGGCATACTAACTGCATCAAAGCAATAGAAACATCTGCAGCAATACATATGTGTGGCACTCTCATTTAACTCTAGTCTGACTTTTATAAAAGTAATTTTGTGTATTCCATTGTTTTCCTTACCAATAATTTTCCAATAGAAGCTTGTAAAGTAATTATAAGCAAATAAAACTTGTAAGCATACAATCTAACAGCAGGCATACTGTAAAGAACATGGTAGCACAAAGCCAAGAAGAAATAGAGGAGTAAGACTGAGGATTATGGAGCAAAGTTTTGACGAAGTGGTAGTTCACAAGATGGAAAAATGCAGAATCAAACTAATCTACTTGAGTATGTCTCTGAAGAATCTAAATAGCTGTTGGAAAGGCTATCGAGGGGTGAAGCTTAAACCATAATATTTTAAGTTTTTGGGTGTCTGCATGCACACCATTTGATTAAATAAAAAAAGAAACATTTAGAGACTTTCAATTCTCTACTAATAAATCAGAAGTAACAAGTTTGAAACTTTGTAATTAACCTGCACTGATTGAAATTACTCTCTGGATCATTCATTTAATAAAGAAATACACACTTGCCATCTGACAAAAAAATGTTCTGTATATCTTCCTACAGCCAACATTTTTTTCCATAACTTAAATGGACAGAAGTAACGATTTTGGGCAGCAGGACTACTTTCTAGTATAACAATGGCCTAAGAACTTGATCTAATCCTACATTGATTTGTCTTCATAACATGTTTAAACAGTAAAATATCTTTTGGGAAGATACTGAAATATTTGTCAAGAGTGGGTATTACTAGTTTCAAATGACTGTTCTTCTAAATGTACATTGTTGTCAGGATAAATAATGCTCAGATCACCTCTGCACTTTTCATAAAATAAACTAATCCTGAGTCTTATTTTCCAGATGTTGAGCCATTCTTTCCTGATTGCTTTCCACGTAAAGCATTTCTTGGACCTAGACTATATGACACTTCAATGGGTGAATATTTCCTGCACAGAACACTGAAATAATGCAGCGTAAGAGACGTTTTATCATCCTTCTCCAGTGAAACTGTTTAGTTAAACCTCTGACAAAGTCTCTCCTTGCTCATCATTTCTGTGTGTCAGTGTGAGCCATCAAGTAAGAAAACAAAACCAAGATTCTCATGTTCTTTTGTCACCAATAGCTAAATACTAAAGAATAAACATTTATTTTTCTTGCTAGCATTTACAGTATGTTCACTTCCGGCACATCTGTCTTGAATTCAGGGCAGAAGATATCTTTGGTGTTCAAAGTTGTACTGCTGTTTGCAGAGCAAGCTCTGCGGCAGATACAACTTCCAGTAAAATAATCTCAAATACCAATTACAAGGGGAGTCTTAACCAGCTATTAGGTGAATCTGCCTGCACTTCCTGTAACTATTTTCCCTATTGTGTTCTTTTATATAACCTCCTTTTCTGGTCTCACTGACCAATGAGTCAAGGGCTGTAATTAAAAGTGTCTTGGCTTTCCTTTTTAATTTTCTTTTTCTCCGCACCCCTCCCAGCCCCCCCCTCCCCCCCCCGCCCCGAGATATCAAAGTGGGACAGGTGGCTCTATCAAAGTCCACAGATTACCAGTGTTTCAGAGAAGGAGGGAAAATGGCTTATTAAATGAGGATTTGAGAAAATTCAGAGGCAGAAATCTTCAAACTATTCCCAACAGAGCCAGGACAACCAGAAGGTGCTATGAAAAACCTTACATAAATATATTTAGAGTATTGCAGCAACACAGTGCCTGAAATGACAAACCCTGTTAAAAGAAACTTACTGAGCTGGAAAATTTACAGACAACTTCTAAAGACAGAGAGTTGCATATGCTATTTTTCACAGACTTTTACTTTCAACAATTACAAGGCACACTCAGAATTAAGATTATTTTGGTGAACCAAAGATTAATTACCATATAGGAAATAAATACTAGATACAAATCTCACTGTGTAATAAACATCATATTTAGGTGCATGAAATACAAAATTTACTTTTTTCCTGGCTGACATCTTCAGTTCTATTTTTTCCTTCCTTTTCACACACACACCCACACACAAGAACTTTTTGCAGTTCTTACACCACTTATTAAGAGCCGTAAACACAGAGGAGGATACACTGCATCTTTCTAAGCAAGCGGATTGGAGAAGGCAGACAATTTTAAGTTAGTTACAATTTTAAGCAGTTGTTACATTTCAAGTGCTGACACACAACCTGGATAAAAAGAGATGCCTTAGTTAGGAGACATGGTGCCTAAACGCAGACCCAGGCTTAACATGTCATTATCTTTTAATATATAGGATGTTCATCACAGATTACTCTAAGCAATTAACTGAAATCTTGTTGGATCTGTAATCTAAGCACACTTTGCATCTCTGAAATGTTAAGAAAACCCCCAAAAGATTAATGTTAAAGCCCAAGTCTTTTCTCTATGAAGAAAATCTGAATTATAAAGGAAAAAATATGTAAGAAGTGCTTGTTTGGCATTTCTCAAGCTTTGGCCATATCATGCAGCCAAATACAGCAATATCTTTGGGGGAACATCATACTGGATAAAGGATATTGTGGTAGAGTCAAAATACAAAAGCAAGCAAAAGGCCTGGATGAAGTGTTTTGCATAGTTGATAGATGATTACAGAAAAACAGGCATCAGTAAAACCTTGTGTGAAATCAGAGAACCCACGAGGACTCATTTTTGTACTAATAACACAGAAATGGCACTTCCACTAAAGACACCAACATTTCTTACAGTTCTAGCCTTGACTGCATAAGATAGCTGGGATTTCTGTTAGCAATTAGAATCTGCCAGAAATCCCCCCAACAACAAAAATTAACCTACGCTGCTTTAAAGTGCTACTACAAAGACATACTAGAGTTCAGAACAGAAGTGCTCTGATTATTACAACTACTTCCACGCTGTAAAAATATTTTAGGAGCAGACAGGGTCTGGGATTTTGTCTTACTAAACCTGTTTTCAAAGCTAGAAGCAGACAAATTAAATTCTACAAGCAGACACTTAACTAGGATGTTATCAAAGAAATCTATTTAGGATGTATTACAATATTCTGAAATCTTCCATTAAATGCCATCTGATTCCACATACATGGAAAAGTAGCTAAGTGTTCAAGATTAGTTAAGAAAATGTCATAAATGATTTACATGTTCAAGATTCCAAAACAGTCCTTCATCAAGGATAAATATTTCATTGTTTCATATCTTAAAAAGCAAATAAAAATACACCAAAAACCAGCAACCAAACAAAGAACCAAAAATACAAGACATTTGACCAGGTCTCAATTTATTTTAAGATCTTCATCTAAACACAATATGATTAAAACCTTGAAAACCTAAATTTATTAGGTGAACTAGTACCCAGAACAATTCTCTTCTGCTCACATAATATTTTAAAATATTTCTGAAGCATTAGGAAAAAAAAAACCAAAACACAATAGCATGCAAAGCAAGAAATGGAATATCACGCTGCCTTGAAAGTTTCTCTTTCTGTACATTTTTCTATGGCCAATAAAAAAGAAAAAAAAAATAAAATAAAAAGAAATAAAAATTATTCTGCAATTGGCAGGAACAATGCATCCCAGTGATATGTTTTATATTTAATATAGAGAATATTTATAAGAGAGCCTATAAAGAAAGTTGCTTAGCACCACAAATTTTGGAGTGCAGGGGAAAGGGGGAAGCTTCATTTGACTGCATTTCAGATTTATGAAAAAACATTGCTTGTATTATACTGAGATAATAAGAGGAAATGTACATGTCTATGAACATCAGAAATGGCAAAAATTCAAGACCACTACTAAAACCCAGGGGATAAACAACAGTGATCACACTTTTTGCTCTATTCATTGTAATACAACTTAAATATTAAACCATAAAGATGGAAATATACCAACTGACTTTTTTTGTTAATGCAGGCACTCTACCATTATTTGAATTTTTGATAGTAACTTCTTGTTAGTACATTCGAACTGCAGCAGACAAATCAATATGCTATAACGCTAAAAAAATATGTAACCCCTGTTCTTTTTAACAACAAAGTAAAAATAGTGCCTACATAAAGGTAAAGATTGGACCACTTGGCATTGTGATTCTATGATTTTTGCATGGGCTCTAGGGTTAGATCACTCCGAGAGCTCTGCAAGGAGGGACTGATGCCAGAAATACTTGGTGAGATCTCTATTTTCCTTGCCCCCCCCATGTAAATTTCTTGCCTGCTCCTCACCACTTTTCCTCCACGCCTATTTTATGTTCTTAAAAAAAAAATAAATAAATTCAGCACCAGAATCTTTCAACCATTTCCACAAATTCCCCCACCAGACAAAAGTTTTCTCATGTTTGCTTAATCGCTTCTGCACAGCAAGGGAATAAAAGAACTGTTTAATTCCTCTTTGCATAGACTTTTGGTTTTAGAAAACAGCTATTGAAAGAGGAATATACAAAATGTGCACGCAGCTCTTAGATGATCATGTGTGCTTAATATTGTAATAGGATAAAGGTTAAGCATAATATTGTTTGACCCCTTCAACTACTGACATTCATGCCATGTTATTGTTAGTGTTGCATGTTAAGCAAGCAAATTTTCAATGAACTTGTGTTGGCTTTACCACAGACACAGATGTTAGGCGGACTCCTTTTTTCATAAGGTTTTCATTATTAACTGAAACCAAGTTGAATATTTGACTGAAGGAAAGGACCATATCATTGTTTTCAGATTTTGCTCTATGACTTAACTGAACTACATCTGCCAGCTTTGGAAATACCAAGTACTTCTTGGCGCCAGTACTGGCGCCTTGCTCTATGACTACCATCTTAAGCGCTTCAGCTTGAGGAAGTCTAGTAACCATCAAAACAGTTTAATAAAAACTTAAAGCTGTGATTAAGAGTTACTCACTAGCGGACAGAATGCTCTGAAATTTGTTCTATTTATGAATAATTTCACAAAATAAGCAAATCACAGTAAACTGAACACACAGCCATAAATATGTAGGCTAGAAAGTTCACAAGATGTTTTTGTGATTTATGAAGTCTGTGTTATACTTGAAACCACATTTATTTAATAGATAGGCTGGCACTTCACAGGATAATTCAATCTGCTTCAAATCTATCCAAAGCCTTTGGGAAACATAAGGGATGCTCTGAATATAAATGTAATTCCACTTTTCACCTTTTTGCACTACTGTCTCTTAGCATAAATGTGAAAACTATTATACTCCTACAAAAGATCTTGCTTTATAAAAGATGTTGAAGATGAAAGAACTCCACAGTTTGTGATAGCCCAAATATAGGAACTATTTTATAAAGCAAATAAATTAAACATTATAATTCAGTTTTCTGGATATGTCCCAAGGGTATTGGAATTAAAATAAAAAACACATCATTCTTTCTTCCTCAGAAAGGCCAAAATTCAAAGCATCTATATTATAAACCACTTATATAACTGATGCTGAGAGGAGAAAATAAATGCCAGAACAAGCTATTTTCAGAAAAAAAAAAGAGTGTAAAAAAGGCCTCATATTAATTTATTTTACATATCAAAGGATAGAAAAAGTTAGCATTTCCAGATTATTAATTATGTGATCTGAGAATCATCAATAGTTATTTCACTTACCATGCTGAATGTCCCTCATGTCTAAATGAAGGCTAGACATTAATATTCCAACAGCTTGAGATCTTTTGTTACTTAATAACTTGACAACCTGCCAAAAGAAACCCAACTATTATCATTGATCTGCAGGAAAAGGTACAAGATATTTTGCATTACTAATGACAAATTCAAGAAATAGTACTTTGTAGTCTATATACACATCTAAAAATAGGGTTTTGTTTTGTTTTTTTTTTAAAGATTTCTTATGCTGTATAAGTCCATTACAAGTGTAAGTAACTGTGTCATCTGGTTGAATTTAATCCTAAAGAGTCACCATAAAGGTTCACCTTGTCTTCCTCCTTCATTAAAATGCACACTTTCAACTTCACGCTGATGTTACTAAGTGTATGAAACACACTGTCAAATAAAAAAAAATTCCAACTGTGCCTATCTTGGAATTGCTTTGGTTTCCAAAACCACACAATGATTTCCATCTTTGATGTAAGTTAAAACTGTGAGAATTTGTATTTTATTTGAATGTTTGACGTAGTAGGCGCCAATATGAATTTTATTTAAAAATCAAAATAACCACGTACACATTGGGGTTTACTTTGATCACTTTAAGGAATATAAAAGGTCACAAGGCTTTTTTTTTTTTTTTTCAAAATAAATAATAAAAAAACACACAAAAAAATCAAGCCATCAAATTGTCTTGATTTGGGGAGTTAAAATCAGCGATTAAAATAGACTTTTGTGCATATTGGTTTTGCAAGCATAAAAGCAACAATTAATTCACACCCTGTCTTCCAGGGCTCTAAGCTGTTTGAATTCAACTTGATGTAAAGTTTACATCATTGCTAGGAGAAGTAAGTAATGCCAGGAAAGGACTCTTGTCTGTAAATGATGCGATTCTAGATGAAGTACTTTTCAATGTATAGATAGAACTATTACATAGAAGGAAGAGGCTAATATTTAATCTACTTCGATCAATGAGTTTTACACCAACTAAACACACTGCAGAAAACCTTTGTGAGTCATTCGGACAGAAAAAGAAAAGCAAGATAATTAGAACTGTAAGTTCAGGTTCTTTTTACATTGCAATTGGGAAGCATATACATTTTTTTTCAAGTTACACAGTTCCTATCTTAGCAGCAACAGGCTGTATTATCTACTGGCAAAATTATTTAGCAATTAAGTAGTAGACAAGAGATTAGAAAAAAAGTAGAATTAATCTAGCCAGAGTAAAGAATGTCATGATCCAATTCACATCTTAAAAACATGTAAGAGTGCCTAGAAGATATTTGCCCTGTAATTCACTGATTCTTTGCCAACTTTGATTCACTTAAATTTTCAGACACACATTTGAGGAGTACAAGTGAAGAAAAAGCCTGACCCAGAACTCTGCCACTGGAACTGCTTAGGAAAGAAAACTTGAAAAACTCACAGTATTTACAGTATATGTTTTCTGAGGATGTGGTTGCCTGGCCAACTGTTTTAATTTTTTCCTCTCTTACACCTTCATAACCATTGATTATGAAGATATTTCAGCTCTTTCTTTCATACATGCCAAACTAGCTAGTGAAGTGAAAATACAGCTATAGAAGCCCAGAAGATAAGGGGTGCATGTCTCAAACACCAATAGCTGGATAGCTGTGTGCGGTAATAACATGCTGTGAGAAGTAACAAGATGCGGCTGGAGAAGGGGGCCACACGGAGATAGGGCAGCAGTTTTCTGGGGCAAACGTCCTGGCTCTGGCTTCTGGAGATGAGCATGACATGGTACAATGCAAATGCAGGAATGAGATCAAGAGGAGGGTGTCAACTGTCGACCTAAAGCTGACCCAGCAGGGAGATCAAGACCACCAAAGACACCCGAAGCCCTCCAACACATTTCCAGAAAGGTCTAGAGGAACACAGCTGCATGATAACTAATTTGCATAGAAAGCGAGAAACATGTCCAGAGTGGGTAAAATTTATCTATAAATAGGTACCCCCACAAAGCTCAGGCACACAGGCCCCAGGAGCCTGAACACCCCATCAGCTGGCTCAACACTGGAGCAAAAACAGGTGATCTTTTTCTTCCTCCCTCTCTTTAATCTCTCACCCTATCCCTTCATTCAAAACCTACCACTATGTGCTTATACTAGAAAAGAGGGGACTAACACACCACTTTCCATGATAAGTGTATAATTTACTAATAAAACTTGGTAAATTTTTGCAGACCTTCTGACTTTTTTCATTCCTTTTTGACCTCTAGTATCTGTGCACCTGCATGTTCCCTTCCCTTTTTGGGGTTGAACGCCACAACAACAAAAATAGCACTTATTAAATGAAATTTTAACATTAGAAACAAAGTGTGTCATAACTGATGTTCACAAGCTTAAAGAGCTAAATTCAAGGCATGGCTAGTGACATCATCTGTCAGAAATTAGCAAGAAATTCCTATGCAATTGTCTAACCTATGTAATATACTATTAGGACTTTAGAACTGAAGTCAAATGGACTGAAATAGGATAGTCAGATTTTTTTTTTTTCTGAATTCAAAGGGAAAACTAATGCAATTCAGAAAAATATAATTAGGATATCCTGCACTAGCCTTCTAATAGGCTATAATCACTCTAAATGTCTTTTAAATAGAACATAAATTTCATTTAAGCCTGGAACTCAGGTAAAGCTGGATCAAATAATATGAGATTTTCTTGTAGTAAAAAGAAGCTGATATTGATTTACTGCTTTGCAGCTACAAAAGGTCTACAAAATAAAGTAGATCTTGGGCAGCAAGTTATGGATCAAATCTTCCTAACAATTCTGTTGCAATGTATGTCTCTATTAACAACGAAACAAGTCTCTTGTATTTGATCAAGAAAAAAAAAAAAGAAACATGCATACAAAATTTCAGAAAGAACATAATTTCTTTAACTGGTGTTGCTACTAAACCATACTTGCAGAAAAGACAGAGCAACACAAAGAAACTGTGCAGTGTGTTACATAAGGAAAGTTTAAAAATGACTCTTTAAATCGGTGTACTCCAACACTGACAAACTGAATTCAGTATGGATGATGTCGGGGAAACTGTTGATTCCAGCTCCCATCGTTACTGCTCGTCTCTGAAACATCTCATATTAAGAGCAAAACTTAAGCTTGCTGGTGTCAACGTATAGCAAGAGTCCTTTGTTGCCTTCATTTTAAACAAGAAAACTATCCCAAAGCTGACAAATAAATTGTATTAAGCCCATCAAAAAATAACTATAGTCCCACAAAGTAGCAAGAGCTCATTTTGAGTGTGTACGCTTCCTGGCACTGCAAAAACGAAGTAGAAACGGAACTGATGCTTTTCTACTAGGGTATTATGTTGTCCAGGTGTAAAATAAAAGAAGAAAACTGAGACTAAAATAGCTTTAAGTGGTTTTCCCCAAAACATTGCAACTGCATTCAGGTGTGAACCTACCTAGGACCAACCTTCTTTTCCAAAGGAAGTAGAACTACACTGTTCTTTCTTGGAGGCCCAAGGAGCAAAGATGAGTTGGAGTCTGTTCTTGGGAGTCTCTCATTTCTAATGATTTCAGCACCCATGCACTATTATATTCACTTCAAACCGTGAAATCACAGTTTCTAACCCCCATCAGCAACCTAAAGCTCGGAGAGCAATCAAGATCAGGTCTACAAATACAACAAGAAGACCAACACTAGAGAAAATAGAATCAAATAAAATAACTATGTTATCATCATGTAGAACATGATTCCTCCCAATGCTATAGGACCAGATTTAGTGATCTAGTAAATCTGTTCAAGTCCTCTGCTCTAAAAGGAATCTGGTTTCAAAGTCAGTTGGAAAAGGAAGCTGCTTTATCTGCAGATGTGCTGATAGACAAGATAGTAATTATTTACTGAGTGTCACATTTTGCCAGTGATCAGAAGGGAAACCAAAAAAGAGAACTGTCCTCATGAAACATAAAGAGCTTTGCTACCAAAATCTGAACCGTGACAATATCAAGAGAGTGCCGAAGAGCATGACTGTCAGGTGAATAGATGCAGAACAGCAACAGATAAAGCATTTTTAGGAAGCAGCTATCACTTTTATCTGGTTTTATCTAAAAATCTATGGTTTATGTCAACTTTTATAGTAATCTCTATTATGCAGTTAATTCCCATTTCAGTCAATTGCTTAAATACTATAGTTTCCACCAATAAAACGTCTATAACAATACAACACTAATTCAGAAAATATGAATATTAGCATAGATGCCTAAAGCAATTCCCACATTTAAAAATAAAACAATAAAATAAATCAGCTGCATAGTCTGGGCCTACAGGCTGCAGACAAGTGACGCCGTTTAAAGGCAGAACAACAAAAATTTGATAATCCCAATCTCTACAAGATCTAAAGCCTCAGACACAATACATAGTTCCTTTTTAGTCTGGACTCTGGAACGCTGCTTTAAACAAATAAAAAATAAATAAATAAAAAGGGAGCTGGAGATATTATCTGCAGCCTGAAGTCTAGGACAAACTTTCTAATTGTTGAGTAGTCCACATTGTTGAACAGTAAACAAACTACATGCCAAATTTGTTCCCGATTGTTTAACACAAGCAAATGCAGTCAAAGTGATATTTAGTGAAAGGTAACGCAAGACACATGTTTGATGAGAACCCTGAGGCAAAAATACAGACTCCCTTTCCTCAGAATAATATTTAGCTAATGCATGGAATTTTTCAGTGATTCTTGATTCCTGGTTCTGGCTTTAACCACCAGCATTAAGTAAAATTATCCCAAAGCTCTCAGTGGTTAAGAAAAACTACTGTATGTTACAAGAAGTCACATGCAGTAAGCTTCACTTTACAAAGGCCTCTTGCTTGTAACTGTTGCAGGGAGGACACAGAAATCCCAAAGTTCCAAGTAAGATGTTAAGAGACAGGATCAGGGCAGTAATAAAATCTCCTTCTCACTATGCATCGTGACAAGTCCTTTCTGCAGACTCAAGTGTATTCCAGGTGTGATATGGGCAAACAGAACTGGACTCATCATATCTTTTTCCCATATGCATCCTTGTATTCTTACATGTATAACAGAATATTATATTCTTATAGGTGTGTGTGTGGGGGGGTTATGTGTGTATTGGGGTTTTTGTTAACCTTTTGTTTACTTTTTCTTTAAAGATAAATCCAGAAGGAACAGCTGACTACTAACAGCAATTGTGAGAGTGGAAACAGGGACTACTTCAAGTTGTGAGGTCACTTTGGAACGATAAGAGACCAGACACTCTTTCATAATACCAACAAAATCCCCAAACTTCCAAATACAATTCTGGCTATCTAACAATATATCTGCACTGATGGCACATAATCATTTAACTGAACTCATCTTTTATCACAAAGCATCAACAATAAAGCATAATTTCCAGCACCTCTCTGTTTGCTACCCTATCAAAACTCCACAAATCCTCCTGCAAACTATCTGGTTTCTTTCCCCACTGAAGATTCTCATAATCTATAAGGCAATACCTAAGGTTTCTAAATTCTCTTAGTCATATAATTCTAGAGGCACATTGTTTACATGTTATGCAAATTAGTGCAGCCAAGCAGCCGTGTCTGTAACTTTATGCTTGAGGGTAAAGATTAAACATAATATTTACCTTTTACTCATTTTCTCAATTACCCTACTGTGCTACTTCATAAATAAAGCTTTTACCGATACAGACGAGAAACAGTTCAAGCCCTTTGGTGTTGTTTTATCATCAAAATAACATTGTTTGAAATTAATATCATAAAACTATTACTGTAGAAGTAATCTTCTACTGAGAGACTGTTACCCTGGTTAATATTTGTCATTTATGACAATAGATTGCTTAGATTCAGATATACACTAGTAAATTAGATAAGCATTGTGTTCATCAACAGGAGGCTGAGCAATGGTAAAATCCTCCTTAATGAAAAATAAGGACACTTAAGGACTGGAAGAGGTGATAAAGCTAAAAATCCCTAAGTTTAAATCCTTTAGTTTAAAAATAGCTCACAAGGTCTTTATTTTTTTCATACCTAAAGCTTGTCTTTGAGAGTTTAGTTCATTGTGTGCCTCAATTATAGCAGTTCCTTCTTGTATCAGCTAAAGGTCCAGAGCACCTAAATTCTATAATTTTAGATCTTAGGCTTATAACTGTCAAAATGTCTCAGTGGGTTAGTAATGCAAACGTATGTTCAAATGCTATAATACAAATTCTATCAAAAAAACACAACAAAGCCAGAATTTTTATGCATGATCTGAAATGCACTCAGCAGGTGGTTTTTGCAGCTCTACTGCTATGAACAATCTTGTCACTGTATACTCAAATTAGGTATATAGTTGCACAAATTTTTGCAAACTCTTGCAAAAAATATTGCATACCCAAACACATTTGAAATCAATAGTCAATATACAAAAAGTTAGCACATCAATTCATGGACACAGACATGGAAAAGGAGCAGGGGGAGCATGCTTAAAGAAGGGTAAAAAAAGGGGAAAAAAAAGTAAAATCTTAAACCCAAACAACTCCCAAAGAAAGATGAGAGCCCACTAACATAGCTAGTAGGAGAGATCAACAACAAACAAGCAAAAAAAAAACCAACAACAGTGCTGTAAAAGCTTTAACGTTCCCACTCTTAAAGGAGGACATATGGCTATAGTTAAAAGTATGATATTACTGAGTGTACCAACTCTGAATAAATCTAAAAACTTTTTATACTTGTTATTTTAAAGAATATACTGAGGTGGAAGGGATCAATTGCATCATCAAATTGAACGAAAAACTTAATGTTAAACCCTTGCTTTTCATGCTGACAGTAAAAATCTGTTTAATTTTTTGAGTTAGGATCTGACAGAAATACAAACAAGTACATTCACACTTGAGTTAGACAGTTTTGTTGTGTTTTTTTTTACTAAATCCTTGCAACCATTACTAAATTCTGATTTCTAGGTGAAATGCATTCAATCCATATGCACATCTAATTCTGAAACAATTTGAGTTTTCTTGGTCAGAGTTTAAAACTACTGTTCTAAAAAGTGTTGCTTCTTTCCTCTTTAGCACAATCAATGTGGACAGAGAGATGGGAAAAGAAATGTGTATTGCTATCTCCATGTCTTCTTATTTTTTCTTTTTCTCTTGATGCCATCCAGAACTACAATATCCACTGCACTGAGCCCTTGCACTGAGAGAGACAGAAGCATCATGGAGAGACAGAGAAAACATTTGAAACATGTAGGACTGCCAGCTATGGTAATTTGCTATCTCCAGCCTCTCTGGAGAGATGCTGTAACTAAGATGTCTCTATCCAACAGTGTCAGGTACAGCAAGAATTGTACATGGACCAGGCTGGCAGCTATCTTTCTGCTGGGGTTCAAGATCTGGCTTATGCTTTTTAGACATGCAGCTTTCAGTCCTCACAGAACAGCTGCAGCTCACTCAGTCCAGCCCAAAGCCTATTTTTCTCTTCATTTGAACAAACTTTCAAAAAGGCTTTCCCCTGCAGTGGTCTTTCAGAGCACTGAAAAACACAAGGCCTTCTTCAGATACTCTACATGGCTCCTTTGGTTAAGAAATGAATGTAACCTTTCTTGCCCATACGGAATGCATAAGCAGCAGTACCTAAAACAGGCTGTTTCATCATCAGCACCTTTCAGAGTTAGTGAGGGCACATAAACAAAATAGAGAAACCCACAGAGCTCTGATGTCACAAGATGAGTTCACAAGATTGTCAAAAGCCAAGCTCATGTGTTTGGTTTTAAACTTGCAAACATATGGTCCAAAAAGAGAAAAAAGAAGGAAGGAAACAAGAATGAGAAATACATGTGGTTAATAGGGGACATCAACTTAGGAAGCTTGAATGGATAAAGGGTTTTTAAACATACACACATATATGCATGCAGTCAGGTAAAACTATGTTTGCAATAAAGAGAACTTTGCTGATACAGTTACAAAACAAATAATATAATAGACTATGAAGTAAACTATAAAAAGAGATAAAAACAGATCATGTTCATATAGCATCTCATTAAATAAAGTGAGAATTACTTTCATAAATAACTTCATGACATCATTAATTATTTGCTTATATAAATAAAAAACAAGTCCTCTAAAATTTCTGTCTCTGGGAGCAGTAGAATTCCAACCATACCTCTGGAAAGTGCATATAATGCAGCAAATGGTTGTGCCATTGACACACATAATAGGTAAATAAGTGTGGACACAGAAAGCTACTTAAGACAGTGTCTCTACTTTTTGCAGAAGGAATTAACCCCTCTTTTAATTATAAAATTATTTTCCCCATTATGTCATTCCTTGTTAACGAATAACACGAATACACTTTTATCTGTTAAGGTAAATATAATGAGTTATTTACCAACTTATTTTATGTGGCATTTTATTTCTAGAAGTATTCTATTACCATAGCTTCTTTATGTTCAACTTAGAAATTCAAAAATCCTGAAATCATTAACCAAACTGTTTTATTGATACATCTTTTTTTTGCATCCAAGGCTTTTGAAACTGAATGACATTTTATTAACCTATTATTTTTTTCTGGGATGGAAAGGGGAGATTAAAATCTTAATGTCAATAGATTAATAGTGGACTATTCACATGAGAATATCTTTTACATTGTTTTTCATTTACACAGTAGATTATAAATACCTGGTGTGAGATTGAAAAGTTCACAGCAGTTACATGTATAATATTTTCCAAAAGTACAGTTGAAGGATTATCAGTAAAGCTTCTCAAATGAATTACTTTCAAAAGTTATGAAAGTAATCTCTGCAGGTCAGCTCATCCCATTCTACGTCCTTATTATATTGACAGTGATATCAAGATTTTCTGATTATGTACCATTTTTTCACTGAACCTATTCAATGTACACTTGCCAATGTTCACCATGTAAATACATTTTTAATATTGTATTTGTTACAATTCTTGAGTATGTGGCTTTAATCATGAGACTACCCCTTTTGTTCTGTTTCAGTAATTACATGGGTTTTAAGTGATGCAGAAACTGCTACAAAGCAATTTTTTACACAGGTAACAGCTTAATTTAATAAGTAATCATTATGAACTGTGATCATTCCAGACAATCCATACTAGAGATGGATAGCGTCCTATGAAAAAGACTATCTTCCCACATAAACAAAACGAGTATTGTAACTACATGGCAGAGCTGAACAAGATGGTCCAAGAGAGACTTTGTGACAAAGACTATAGGTTTGATGAGATCCACTATTTGCTGAAAGGACTTCCAGGTCAAGGATACCCCAGCCTCACAACAAGCTTCTGAGAGAAATTACTTTGGACAGAATAAGACATGTCATAGGATCACACCTATTATGCTGTATATTTTCAGCTGTCAGATTTCAGTTCTTCACTCCTTTGCCAGTTACTTATCTTGATCTTCCTTTGCCTCCCTCCTCTTGGCCCCTGTTCTCCAACTTACCAGGACAAAGTTAGAAAAAAAAATCTTCAGGATTATACCTGAAATCTCTTCTAAGGAACAGGAATAGAGCCATTGCCTGTAGAGTGCAAAACTTAAGAAACCCTTTATACAACTAACAATATAATATCTGGTAAAATTTTTCCAAATTTCAAGTCTGTGAAACTATGTGGACATGAGCAAAACCAGATTTTGTTTTCTTTCTTAATATTGGCAAAACAAAGGAGACACTGAAATTGGGGGATAAAAACCAAACTCCAACCCAACAAAACCTGCAGCCTACAGAGCAAAATTTTGGCAAAGTTATAACAGGGACTCATAATGAAAGCCAGACAATTTTAATAGGTAGCAATGGCAGCCCCACCTACAATATAGCCTATAAAGGACTTTCTTTGAAGATTTAGTAGGCATTCTCATTGAGCAAACCTGCACACATTTACAGCAGCTGAGAATTTGATATATGTGCATTAACAGAGCAAAATAAATCACAATTTTTTGCCATAGCACCAAATACAGTAAGATAAAATCAGCTGTATTCACAAATAAATATTAATGCTTCATTATCTCTCTTTCTCTGAAGTTCTGAAATGGATTTTAATTCAGTGCTAGATGTAATATTGACTTTTTTTAAAAAAAAAATTATTGATTTATATTGCATTATTTGCAGATGATCACGCTGAGAATAAAACAACTAGAACCAATACTTGTGTAGAGTGAAATTAACTCATTCATTTGCACAAAACCCCCAAAAGAACTCACAATAATATAGAAAATTTTACCACTTAAAAAGGGCTCACTATTTAGAAATAATTATATCATGTGTCTCTATATACATACACAAGCAAACATATGCCATTTAGAATAAAAAGTTCTGTGTGCATAACAGCAGGCTAGTCCAAAATAATTAATCCTTCACCCACTAAAACATCCCAAAACTATCAAATCTTTCTTCAGATTAGCTAGAATTCCCCCTCCTGCCTTATGGCCTCTTCTGTAAATACATTTTTATTTCTGCTAACAATAAAAAGAGCTTTATTAAAATCATATGTTTACATAGAATACCAAATATTTTATATATTTGAAAGTTATCTGGACGTTTTTTTCATGACTACTATTTCCAGTGTAGCAAGTAATTTACATTCAATCCACCTAAACAATACATTCACTCAGCAGACCCTGCAACATCAGCGCAAGGAGCAAAACCAATCATCAGAAAACAGAGTTTCTGGAAAGCAGCAGAGTGAGCTTTGAGGGTCCTGGTTCTGTTCGGTACAATGCTCCTTCATAGCTCAACAGGTGATCAAATGCATCTGCTTTGTATAATACATCCCTGTAAAAATCACTGCAGAAACACTATTTGTAAGATCTTTACAACACCCATAACTATCACAGAAGTCACATAAGTCAGTCAGCACTTAAACAGCACTAGGTGCTCCCTATAAAAACATACTTGTGGAATTACAGCCATGCTGTCTCCAGATAACTGTTTCTTCTGCTAAACATGGATGAACTTTGTTATCCAAGTGTTTACTGCAGTATAAATGAAGAGAATTTTAAAAATTAAGTCCTGCATTCCAAAATGTGAGGGGGCATACGTGGAAAATATTTGCAAAACTGTTCTGTTTCAATTGTCTCATGTCAATATTATGAAAAGCCCAAACTGGATTCTCACACATGAATATTTAACTTTGACATCTGCAATAAATGATAGCTCTAAATGTAGTCCTGTATGCTCTAAACGTAATGAAAGCCTGTGATTATCTGTTTGCTCGATCTCAGACTTCTTCATTAGGCAGTTTCTCTCCGTTTTGGAGAGCAGCACATTTGTTTGATCACCAGCAGAAAAGAAACACACTGAGGATTCTCTTCTGTCAGTATAGGTGGCCCACAGGAATGCTTGTCCTAGATGACAGCAACTACCTAGTTTGCTTTTAATTTCTGTGTGAAAATTTCTGTCAGAAACAACTTGTTCCTTTCAAAGAAGTTAAGAACAACAGTCATTTAAATTTAGCCACTTTTTTAAAATTTATTGATGACATCCAAATTTTTGGCATAGTAAGAAAAATAAGTACTCAGTATTAAAATCCACATCTAATGTTTATTCATAATCACTGACTGTCTTTAAGCACTAAACAGTCATAATTTCCATTCTGTTGAGAAATTTTCATCACCAAACCTTATCAAATGTGAAGAGACCAACAGTTCATACTCAAAGCATCAGGTGCACCTTTGCACTCCTTTTTTATTTAAGAAGCTAAGATATTAATTTAGCTAAGAATAACCATTAAAAAGGGCTTTTTCTAGAAGGAGGAAAGAGGAGCAGGGGTCTCAGACTTCAGAGATTTACTGCAGGACAGCAAGGCAGCAGCACCACTACCTTTCCTCCCATCCCAGTTAGTATAGCCGAGTGCAGCACAGAGGTACGTTTGGCTACGCTATCCTTCCCAGACGTCCAGAGAAATGTTTGATCCAATGCCTTGGGATAATCATCCTAACTTCATTACCAGTTCTGTTGCTTGCAGCCGGTTGTCAGCACAATAAGGCCCTTGCATGTTTATATTGCTGACTAAAATGTTTCTGTGGGGGCAAGATCCCCAGAATTATAGCATGGAGAGGTCGTATTCAGATATAAGATCTAATGAATGGAGTTTATAAAGACCCTCGCTGTATAGCCAAGGTGGAAAAAAGCCTTGTACAACATTAACCTGTATGTCAGAAGATGATGAAAAGAACAGTCTAGTTTTGAATTTAGTAGAGGAATATGAAACCAAGATAAAACAAGAATTTTAACGACTGTTTAGGATTCTGCACAAGACCATTCTCCTCTGTAGACTTAAAGTTTAATTGCAAATTACTTAACATACCACGACAATTTGATTTTTACATAGATACCAAGAAGATTACAGCTCACTAATCATGTAAACATTCAGATTCAATTCTCTTACTCTCTTCTACTTTCAAAATATGTTTCATATTTTTATTGTACTGTACACCATTTTGTCTCAAGAAAACAGTTTGACTATTGGATTTTTCCCAACTGTGCTTGTCATTTATTGTACGTATAAACTTCATGTTCTTTATAAACATAAACACAACACAAACTTAGAACCATTCTGATTAGTAAAATATTAGGATGCAGATTCTGAAACAACTTTCTCTGAAGTCATGGTAATTCATATACAACTTATTATTTAATGTATAAAATTAATCAGAATAACTTATATACTACTCCTCGTACATCTGCAGTCTATTTCAAAGCATCATATATGCACCTAAATATTTTAGTTTTAAATTTTTTGAAGTGGATAAAGATATTTTAAAGATAATACATACCTTCACAGTAATTTATGAAAAGAAGAAATGTTCAGTCTTTAACATGTATAACTTTGAAATCCATCCTACATTCTCTCCTTTTCTTATTTTTCTACAGTGTATATATATATGGTAACAATTCCACACCAGGCACAATTCATCTCAGCTACATGCAAAAATCTTCCTTTATGTAAAAACCAGCCTAGAAAAGATCTGAAATTAAATGAGTACTCACTTGTTTAGTCTTTGTTTTTGTAATGGTGTCCGAAATGGGTTTCTTCCTCTCTTTAACAGCTGTTTTAGAAAACAGTTCTTCAAATTCATGATAATCTATGGAAGGCTCTTCAATTTTTTCCCACACAAGTGAAGCACTAGAATCTCTAAAGTTAAGCAAAAGACCTATGTAGGGCAACGTCAAACTAAATAAGGTCATAAATGGAGGAATTAAGAAAATAAAATAGCAGCAATTTTAAAGTTGTTGCCTAATTTCCTCTACCAGTATTTTGACAAGAACTATTGTGGATTCTCCCTTGTACTTCTGGATTTGCTTCTTTCTTCACATATGATATGGTCAGGCTTATTTATATTCACACACTCTACATACACAGAGATAAAAATAGGCTGTACATAGGCTGTAGAGCATACAGATACGGACAGAAAGAGAAGTAGAATTAGACAGTTATTTGAAGACCACGTGTGTGACAGTGGCAAGAACTTGAAAAGAAAGGAGAAATTCATCATTAAATAACAGCAGAAGGATTTTACAATCACTACTCAGAGACAAAGAAAATATGTAGACGGAAACTTCTTTTCATGACCAGTAATGGTATTAAAAAAAAAAAAGGCATCAAAACTCAAAAACAAGTATATCAAAGTTATATCCAAATAAGGGCTACCAGAATAGTTTTATGCTACCACACAAATAAATTGCAGTTTGAATATGTCTGCTGCCTGTACAAGGTGAAAAAAAAAACGGATTTCAGGTCACTGAAGAAAGGAAAGAGTGCATTCAGCATACATACACCTAGAGGGAAGACATTACCAAAAGGTTCAAGCTGCTTCAGAGACAGAACAATGCTACCTTTAAAGTTACGAGGGACCACAAATATGACATTTAAAAAAATATTTCACAGAACATTTAGTGGCACACTGTCACCCCTGTATCTCTGATCAACAAGTGGTATGCAACCCCAAAAGACAGCTGAACACACTACCCTCAAAGAGCTTCCATGTGCAAATAACGCTATTCAGAGTTTTCGCAATTTAAAGAAAATTAATACCCCATTTACATATCCAACTACATATAAAATCTTCTTTGCACTTTGGTTCTCTCAAAGACCTGCCTAGCAGTGAAGACTTTTGCTAATAACAAACAACACTATCAGGACAGACACAAAGTGAAAACACCACTCTCTACACAACTCTATGACTTACCTTTTACTGTGGAGCTGAATTCTTGTCCAGTAAAGAGGTTTCATTGGCCGAGAAGGCTCTATCACATGTTTCCTGCTCCCTTTCTCCTGATTCATCCCCATTGCAAACAAACCAGATGGTAATGGAGGAGGAAGAAACCCACTGCCCTGTGGGACTGCTGGGTAGGTGCTGCCCTGGACTGTTGCTGGAAGGGGAGGTGCACCTCCAGGCAATGGTGGTGGGGGTGGAGGTGGCATCCCTAACCCAGGCAGCGGAGGGGGCGGTGGAGGGACACCTGCACCAGGCAGAGGTGGTGGAG
>JAWWEE010000105.1:46897281-46934902 GCA_035221455.1 Xenops minutus | reverse complement strand
CGGGGTGGGGGAGGCGGTGGGGGGGGGACACCGGCCCCAGGCAGAGGGGGTGGAGGCGGTGGAGGGGGTACACCCACACCAGGCAGGGGTGGTGGAGGGGGTACACCTACACCAGGCAGAGGTGGTGGAGGGGGTGGAGGGGGTACAGCTGCACCAGGCAGGGGTGGTGGAGGAGGTGGAGGGGGTACAGCTGCACCAGGCAGAGGTGGAGGAGGGGGTGGGATGCCCCCTCCGGGCAGAAGTGGGGGAGGTGTTGGCAGCCCTGCTCCAGGCAGAGGTGGTGCTGTGGGTGGCATTCCCAGGCCAGGCAGAGGAGGAGGTGGGGGAGGGACAGCAGCCCCAGGTAAAGGTGGTGGTGGAGGGGGAGGTGGAATACCCCAACCAGGCAGAGGAGATGGGACTCCTGCTCCAGGCAAAGGTGGTGGTAGAGGTGGTGGTGGGAATCCAGCACATGGAAGAGGAGGAGCTGGAGGCAGCACTGGTACTTCCCCACTTGGCAAATGTGGGGGAGGAGGGGGAGGTGCCATCGTGACGCCTGGGAAAGAGTGGTCCAGGTGTGACACTGCTGAGTCAGCAGAAGGAGGGAGTCCTGAGCCGGGCAGGGGTGGTGGAGGTGGTACTCCTGCCATGGACATGGGAGTGACAAAGGAAGGGCCATGTGCTCCAGAAAGAGACGCAGCCTGTTCGGTTGCTGGCAGTGATGGGGGAATGCTACATGTGGGCCCTAGGGACAAAGAAGATTGTTGACTACAAGTCACATCTACAGTACTTAGAGGCTGGTGGGAAACTGGCATTTCAATCTCTCCTTCAAATGTAAGGGACAAGTCAACTTTGGGTCCTGGAAGAGGTGACTGGCGTGTACTCTGTACTGCTTGGCTTGCATCCAGTGGCACTGAGATTAGTTTCGGTGACAGAATTAAGGAGACTTCAGAACAAAACGTGGGCTGTAGTTCTAGAGCTGGCAATTTCTGAGTTGACCCTTCACTTTTGCCCCCTTCTAAGTGTGGTGGTGGGGGAGGCTGTGGCAGTGCACTGGCAGAAGGCATTGTATGTGTTAAATAATCCTCTGTTGGTGACGTCTGTACAGATCTCGCCTGTGATACAGTCCTGGGTGTGGTCTCCTCTTTATTCCTTTGAAGAGTCACACTGCTGAGTTCCCCTGCGTGCCTGTACTCATTTTCCTGCTCCCTCCCAGCAGTCTGTACTTCTGTGGCAGGGAACTGCTTCTCTAGTTCTGCAATTTTTGTCCTCAGATCCTCAATAGTCTGCTCAAGTTGTTGGATGACACTGGCACGCTCCTCAGATTTCACCTCAAAATCATCCTTTCAAAGAAAACAATAAGCACAAAGATAACATTCATCACTATATATTAAAAACAAATTAAATTTAGATCAAGAATACTGGTATTCCAGAGGCTCAAAAATAAGCTAGTTATGACAAGGCTTTAAAAAGTGATGCATCATTTTGACTGGCTACTTTTTAAGTGTAAGAAGACAGTTCAGGAAAATTACTTGTTTGACACTACCTTCATCAGTATGAGAATCTTTTAGACTGTGATTATATTTGTCAAAACCAAAAATCAATAACAACCCCTCCCTTCCTGCACATGCCCTGAACAAGGAAACAACCAACCACTGAGCACAAGTACTACAAGCATTTGCATTCACATGGCTACACAGACAGGGTGGTGGTGGTGGTGGTGAGGGGGTGCTCTGCAAATACGTCTAGTGTTTCTTCAAAGGGATGCACTGTGTCTAACAGACTCCACACAGTATTGAGCACTGGGTTTCACTATACACCTTAAGGATACAACACAGGTCAGGAATGCAGAACACACTAAACATTCCCTTTTGGAAAACAGCTAGTCTCAAAACAGAGTAATTATGCTTTTCTCCAGCCAGCATGATTGGGAAGGAAAAGAAGTAAGACAAAACTAAGGCAGAGCTTTCCTACCACCTCAAATTTATAACTCCTCTGTGAAGTGAAAGACTATGAATAACATTAGAAAAGCTTCCTGTCTGGAATGGTTATTCTGTGTTTGATGGTTTTCACATTTTTTTATCTCTTTCTCTGAAGCATCTGATCTTTAAAAGGCACAGTAATTCCTACATTTTAAAATAAAACCATTAATAAACGGTACTAAATTTAATGGGTACGTGCTTTTATCAAATGGTACCATTAGAAGCAACGTAGTCCAAAAACAGCCATTTGCGCTTATTCAGGAAAACAGAACAGGAGATAGAACAGACATGACTTTACAACACAAAATCTTCTGTTAAAGAAATCTTTTTTAGTGGTGCACATTTACTTTCCAGTACTTCTGTTTTCTCTTTATATTTGGAGTATTGGTCAGCACTTCAAGCATTTAACTGAATTAAGTTGGTCATACAACAGGTTTCCCAAGTGGTTACAGCAAAACTGTTTAGTGCCTTTTATTTTCTTTTATAAAATTATATACATCTTGGGTGAGACTGTAAGCTTACTTAATCTCAAATATTCAGATTAGAGGTCTTGTAAAGAAGCCTATAAAATAAACTTACAATACCTGATATAACTAATTGCCTTGATTTGTTTCAGAAAGATGTTTTCCTCATCTTTTGACACATGAAACATTTAATAGTAATTTTTCTTTCTGGAAAATGGAGTTCTAACTTCTGGCTAGAGATTATTAAAATGTATGTTCATTAATACTTAAAAAATGTTTCTGCACAGAATAGGTTTTCAGACAAAGTTTTGATTTTTTATCTCAGGGTTTCTTAGCTGTCCCAAAGCCATCCCAGAAGTAAAATAGCAACTACTACATTTAAACAAAATATTGTTTGATTTTGAAGCTCCTTTATCTAAACTTACAATCTCCTACATTTTTTGAACTTTCTGGAACAGCAGTTTGAACCAAAAGTTGTGAATTACAACTAGGTCTCCCCATCAAAGGTTGAAGAGAAATGTAAAACAGAGAAAAGAACATTAAAAATGAGTAGTGAAGGAATTAACACGGCAGACATATTTAAAACAGTACAATTAGAAGGCAAAAAAGCTGAAAAATACATTTCCACTACAAATCACTCATGGCGCTTCAGTCTACTCAGTTTCCTTTAATAACTCAATACATTGTAGCAGCAACAGTTTTGTTGAAGAATTTCTTAATAAAGGACAAATACAATACCCTATTATCCCTCTGTTTCATCTGCTCTTATCCCCCTACCAGTCACCCACAAATACAATAAGGCCTATCAGTTCTTCAAAAGGCACCACTATCAAAGGAAATGTGTCACTGGGATTATTAAGGCCACACACCAGTTCTCAGATGAGATCAAACCCAGCTTCCCCAGACTGTAATTCTCCTAAGCTCCCATTTTACACTGTAAGAACACTCCTGCAAGGGTTTTATGAGAGATACAGCAAATTCATTTCTGCCACAAACAAACTGAAGCCAACAGGATTAGGCACAATATTCAATGGCTCTGAAGAGATTTGCCTTAATCACAGCTGATCTCAGAACAGTTCACTGTTTTAAAAACTCATTTACTCAGGAGATTGGATTCTACTTTTAACAACAAAAAAAGAATACCAAAATTCTACCTTAACTCCAGGAAAAACCTTGAATTCACTGTTCTACAAGGCAATTTACCCTGCAAACAATTAATTTTTTTAAAGAGAAGAAGTTTTTTTAGAGTTTTAAAAAGTGGGCAATCAAATGAGATAAATTAGCAATTCAAACAAGAAATTAAAATGGACTGATGAATTAAAAGGAGTATTTATCCCATGCCCTAAGAAATCTACTGTCCTCTGGACATGGCATTTCAAACAACCTGGTGATTTCCTACTGTGCCGTACCTATCATCAACATATTCAGGTTTTCACAGAAACAGCAAAATATGAACAAACAAGACTTTGATGTGAATAAAGATATATTTATCCAGAGCAAATAAGGTACTTTGATTTATTTGGTTTAAAAAAACAAAGAAACCAAAAGAAAAAAATAAAACAAAAAACCCAAGGCACGAGTATTTATGTGTTTCAGTCATTATTTTAGAGATATTTTTGTTTTGACTATTAAGATGTGAGCAGTTTAATTAGATTTCTGACTTCCCCCTAGTTTTAAGTCTACCCATAGATCAGAAAGGGGTGTATCAAACAAACACAAGTCACAGAGTGCTTCAAATATCCTTAACAAGGAAGGAAATTTAAACTATATATAAATCCAATCAGAAATGAAAAAAATACCTTTTTTTAAGAGAATAAGCAAGGGAATACTTAATTTTTCATGTATGTAAGAGATGGTCAAAAGCTGTTGACAAGGACCAGAAGACTGAGATTAAAAAACCCACACATAATGAAGTTTCATTTTCAACCCAGAGGAAAATTCCACTGCAGAAGCCTACAGGGTTTAAAAGACACATGAGAAACTCTGTCTTGCCTAGAGTTCTTACCCAGGACCCAGGTACTGTGGGGCAGTCTTCTTTCTGTAAAGAGAGAAAGAAAGGTGGATGCTTAACCCTTGCTTTATCCAGGTGACTTGAGAATGAAAGAGTGAGCAGGAAAAAAATTTCAGAGGTGTATGCCTATAGAACAGTGCCCAGCATTTCTCAAACAGGTTGTACATGTTCCATGTGCAATGATGGGATGCTGGATCTGGGTCTGATGTCCTCTTTGTGTTGCACTGATAGGCTTGTGTGTACACTGATCTGGGAATATTGGGTTTACTGGCTAAAGGTTATACACTTTGATTTGCACGTGTAGCAAAAGCACATAGATTACATCCAACTCATTCCAGTCTTGTCATGTTTTCCACATATGCACATCAGATGTCCAGCATAAAGCCGATCTATATAGATAGATCACGTCCAGGATCTTCAAATGTGTAAAAGATCAGATTGCAGCTACCTCCTGTACGGAGTCTGACAACCTAGTTTATCAGATGAGTGACTGAAACCTATAGACCCTTCTATAACTAAATTTCCAGACAGCAAAACCCCACGTCTCTGAAAGTTAGTCCTAGTCTGTACACATATGTAGACACACATATATGTCTGTCTGTATTATATATATATCTATATCTATCTCACTTATATACTTTATGAACAGCCATAATATATCTTTTTCTTTGAAAATAAACCTAATGGCAGTTCTTAACAGTAATTTTGAAATATATGAAGAATAAAGACATATTACAGTTCAGTTTTAGAGGTTAATTCCTTATACTATTACAAGCCAAATGATTGCATCAGCAGTTTGATCATTTTCAGCAATTTGTCACTTACTGTCATGCAATTTCCTGTCTGGATGAAACTCATGTTTAGATGTTAAGTTTATATTTGGTTTGATTTTTTTTTCCCCCCAGAAAACCCTTAACCTTTTAGTTTCTCTGCATCACAATTCATGAATCAGAGTCTATGCTGCTACCTAGTTGCAAGAACACTCAGGAAATAGGAGCGTACAGTTAAACAGGATAAAGATGGCAAAATAAGATCCCTCAGATCTTCTAGTAAGTGAACACCTGAGAACACCTGATGGAACTAGCAGTGTACAGTTAGTTGAAGGGATGCTCTTTCTAACTGCTCTGTTAACAAATGCCTCTTTTTGACACGAAATGAAACATTTTTGAACGCGCACGCTCACCGAATGGCACAAAGTAGAGCCACAGTAAGAATTTAATTCAGTCAGAGAAATGTGATCTCTATTCAGGTTTCTCTCTTTAAAGCTGTCTCATTTTCAAAGCTACTTCTTGAAACTGCAGATCAACCTTAAGAAAAGGAGACACAACATTTAACAGGCATTTTTAGTGCTACAGTGATTGTCAAATGTGAAGTACTGGTGGACACTTGACTTGCATTCAAACAAAATAGCATCCATCTAATTAGTTCTCTCATTTCACTTAATCCTCAAAGACCATTGCAGCATTTATTTTTCCAGCAGTAGAAGCTGACTCAAAAG
Source organism: Xenops minutus (assembly GCA_035221455.1). NCBI lineage: Eukaryota > Metazoa > Chordata > Aves > Passeriformes > Furnariidae > Xenops > Xenops minutus. The sequence goes on along the minus strand of JAWWEE010000105.1, from coordinate 46,928,968 downwards.
TTGGCAGACTTGTCAATAGTGTCAGGGAGAACTGCTGAAGGAGTAGAATGAGTTTGGGATACTAATTTCTTCCTTAGAATACCTGATCAAATCTTTTTGTGAGAAGTTTCTACTATACTGAAGTTGCACATATGGAGGCAAATGATACATGTTTTCACACTAGTCCATGTTTCTTCCTACAACCACAAGGAAACATGATGCACAGCTCCCCAGTACAGAACAAGCAAGCCCTAAAACAAAAACTGTGTAGTGCATGGCCCCTGCCTGAAGTCATAAACTTCATTTGGTGGATGTGAGTTAATCTCTCACTCAGTGACACACTGCAACAGATGGATGACACCAGCCTGCACTGTGCTGAGACTGGGACTGTGGAGGTCTTCCTGGACTAAAGAGCTGGGACATGTCTAATCAACCAAGTGGTTTTGTCATAACCTATCATGGATGACAAAAGAAATGCCCATTACATGCAGAAATCAGTAATTACTGAAATTCGTATAGTTCAAATAAACAAACACAGGATTAGCAGGGAACATACATCTTTGAAGAAAGATACATGCACTGCAAATGCCAACTTTTAAAGCCGGAGGCCAGAGGAAAAAGAGCTTTGTTCACATTAGTTTTTTGACGTTTCTGTTCCTGAACAGTTTGAATTCCTTTTCTCTGGGCTGAGTGCATTTCAGAGGATAAGATCTCAGTTCCATATAGTCCCATTTTAATAAATAATAAAAGCACAAAATCAACTTGAAGTACATCAAATATTGAAAGTTTTCTCTTTGCAAATTGTAAGTCTTAGCTTAGCTAAAACATAACGTTAGGTTATCCCCACATTTTGCTACAATAGGAACCTAAAAAGAATTTTTGTAGACTACAGACAAGACAAGATAAAATAAAATCTCACAGAACCACTGACCACCCTAGGAGAGACAGAGAAGTAGAGTGTAATTACTGTTGTCTTTCATAATATTAATTTTAGCCTGGACAAATAATACTTTGCAGCCTGACTGTCCAGAAAGTTTTGGACCTGTTTTGTTTAAAAAAACCCACACAACCATCCCAAAAAATAATAATAATAAAAAAGTAAAAAAGCCTCTCTCAAGTCTTGAAGGTTTCTGTCCTAGAACAGATGGAATTTCATTATTAGAGAGACATGAAACAATACAGCAGTAAACCAGTCTTGGAAAAAGGTTTATCCCTCCACACTGCTTCATTTATGCCAGAAACTGGTTTATTTGTTTTATCACTCATCCAGTGGAAAACAAGTACATAAATGAGAATGGGAAGTGAAAGAAAAAAAATAAAATGGAATCTTATTAATTTTAATATAACCTTATTTTACCTGTTTCTGGGTCTTTTGTGTATTGTGCTATGGACTGCAAAGAGACTGCTAGAGCTGTGCAGATGAAAAGCTAACTAAAACCTAGCCACCTATGTCAGCAGACCAATAAGGAAAAGCTACCATAAGAGTCAAAGATTTCCTTAAAATTTAGGATAAGAAGTGTTTGGATTTATTTTCTCCTCAACATTTAGACTGTTTATTGAAATGCCCATCACATTGCTTACTTTTTTCTGTCACCTGTTTGCTCTGAAGTATTTCAACTATGAATCTAAAGTGTTTGGTTAGTTTTTCTGTGTATCTGGGCTTAGACAACCACATGCCTCATTCTGTTAAAACACAAAATAAAGTCTGGCATACCTTGAAGATTACTACATTGACGTACTAGAGAAAAGCGTTGAACTTTTTCACACCAGGCCTTTTCCCGATTTTCAATTCACCTTGAAACTGACCAGCAACCTGGAAAGCAGTCACTGAGTACATGAACTCATTCTATTATTAGTTCTGTGTTATTTATATACATAAACTATACTAGCTTTTACGCTAGAAATAAGAGTAAGGATTTGATGACCCAAAATGGGAACATTAATAATCTAAACTTGAAGGACTTGGAACGGCTTTAATCTCCAGTAGTGGAGATCAAAAAAGCTAGTGATTTTCCAGGTGAACTTTGCCACATCCTGATAAGCAACTGTCCAAAGCATGATATTTCTACACATTACTTGCCCTTTTTATCCAAGAGTTCAGCCAGACCACAAAATAGGAGGTTCACATGTTGCTTTTCTTTCAGGCTTCCAGCAGGGAATAAGCAGCAAAAAATATCCACAGTAAGAATAAATCTTTGTAGAAAGGGATAATTAGTCTTCTCTACCCTGAAACATGAGCCTACTACTCAGAACAAAAAAAAGTTTGGAGAAATGGAATCAGAGCCTTCACAAATGGAGTCTGGAAGTCAGTCACCTTCTCTAACTCTTTGAAAATGTGAAGGTTATATTAGAAGTAAAGCTTTATAATTTTGGGTGAAAGAATCTTGAATAAAGTCAATCACAATCAAGTAATCAAAAATGAGCTTTAGGTTTTGAGAGGTTAAGTAAAACCTCTTTGGCACATGGACATTAGAAAAAAATGTGTCTTTTTAGCAAAAGTTGAACATTGATAGCAAAAAGCAATTAAACATTCAGGAACATATGACTTTATTTTTATCAATAGTTTTGCACTTATTCTCTAATGAATAAGTACAAATAAAAACATACTCAAAAATATAGAAAAGGAAATTAAAGTGATTTGACTGTTTTTATTTTTACCAACTTAAAATGGAAAACCTAATGATAACTATCTTTTGATGTAAATATAAATACAAGATAAACCAGTTAGTCTGTTTTATATCCAAGGAGTAGAAATTATCCTCACCTTTACTCTAAAGTTCTCATTCAGATATGGCAGTGTATCATGGTTATGGTTGTTTGTTTTGTTTTTAAATTACTTAGGACATTTTTCAGTTAAAGAAATATTTATTTTTACTAAGAAAAGCATTTCTTATCTCTCTTCTACAGGGTACTGTGGAAATTCTTGGATTCTACACTGCTAAAAGGTAGCACCTGATCTTAAATGCCAAGAGAAATAAAAGAATTTGAAACATGGCTCACTTTTGACTGGATGAGGTCTCCCAAGGAAGTTAAGTACACTTGACAAATGAGACATCCTGCTAGGAATGTCACGACAAGAAATTTTCATTTCACATACACATATGCGTATGCACACAAACTTACATACATAAACATTTTCATGCTGCTCTCCTGTATTTAATGTAATTTCACCTGTTCTCTTCAATTTCTGTAGAATTCTTTTTTAAAAATTTGAAAGGTAAATATAGTGCTAAAAATACTCTACATAATCCAAGTATAGTATGGTACCATTGTATATACAAAATCTCTTTGATTTCACCTCTCTCCAAAAAGATGAGAAAAATTTCATACCTAAGTAATTAAAATTCTATTAGAAATCATATTTTGGGAGAAGGGGAATTTATAGATTTTCATCCAAAATGGGCTTCCCATTTTAGAGAATGTAAGAAAAGAAATTGTATTTTACAAATTAATGAACACAGCTCATATATATTTTGCTTTAACCAGGAATGCATAGATGGCATGATTACTACTTCAATTTATCTATTTTCATGAATAAAACCAGTGAGGAGACAGAAGAGAGAAAACAATTTAAACAGAATTTTCAGTAAGTGTGTGACCATCATGCATTTCTATTCACTGCTCCCTCAGAGAAGTTACAGTACTCTGCTAATATTTTACAAGAGGTTCACTGTAAAAGGCAAAAGAAACATACTAGTGGTCAGAATCACACACACTCAGAAAAGAGATAATTCTTTTTATACGAGCCCTATCCCATAATTCTTTTTCCAGAGATGAAAGTTTCTCATGTTATAGCCAAGGATTTTAAGTATCACCATGCAATTCTAGTTAAAATAAATTTCTCAGTTTTACTCTCATTCCCCTTTTCCCCCCACCAATGAGAGAAGAAAAGGAAGTATATAAATACTAAATAAACTTCCACTGGATAGAATTTGCAAGCACACTGTTCAGACAGCATTATTGCTGAAACCTTAAGGGTGGTGCTACTTTTCCAAGGAGTTGTACCTAAAAGGACAAAAAAAGCCTGCATGGTTTTGTCTAGGTATAAAGCATAGTTAAAATGGAAGAAGAAAAATACCCATTATAATTACAGGATGCAAAATTTATATTATTATCTGCTATATTCTCATAAAAGTCTATGATGAAGAAGTTGTGAAACTAGATCAATCACAAGAACTTGACCAGCAGTTTCCTGAGAATTTTACTCAGTATCTGAATGCATGTGGTATTTGAAGTCACAAGGAAATACATGTGCTTTTAGAGCACACACTTTCATCTCAGCTTGGATGGTTTTGAAACAACTCATCAGAAATATAGCAAGACTTACCATTTTACCACTGATTAGGCAAAGCAGGAAATCCATATTACTGTGACCATATACCCCTACTCAGAGATGAGCAAAGTCCTGAGGAAAAAGTCCCACACATCTAAGTTAACCTGTCTTGGAGGAGGGTGCTGGTGGGAAAGGGACTGTATGTGACCCTAATGTCTACTTATGACCTCCTACTGTCTGCTCAAACTTGAACTATCCTATGATTTTTTAGGTATTTCAGATCTATGATACATGGCATGTTACCTCAATTAAAGCGGAAAAAAAGAATAGAGAGCTTTTGAAACTGAAATGAGCACAGAAGTAAACCATCTTGATATTAACATGAAGACTACAGATTAGAAGAAAACAAATTTTAGTCTCACATGATGAGAAAGAAGAAAGAAAAATTGTGCTATTGTCACTCTACTGAAAATAATACCACTGTGCTATTTCTTTTAAAGAGGCAAACACTGCCTTCAAGCAAAACAGCAGAAGTCAATTCAAGTATTGTGAAGTTTGGATATAATACAAAACACTAACATTTGTTCTGAGAATTAACTGCTTTTATTTTTCTACCACACAGGCTTGATGTATTATATTCCTTTATTTTTCTTTAAATATGGGATCTGTGATTTATATTGTAAATTATGTCAATTAATTGTATCTGATGCACTTTTATCCTTTCTTTTTATTAAACATCTCTGCAATCAGAACTAAAGGGAATATGGATCCAGGATTGTGATTGATGAAATGAATTTCATATCCAACAGAAAACTGACCTCTTTATTTAAATGATGTTAATTCAGCAGTAAAACTTTTTAATTATCACTACAAAGACAGTCATCCAGAAGGCTTGTAGACCAAGCCAAGTATTTTCCCTTCACTCGTTTAAAAACAAACAAACAAACAAATCAACTGTGACAGAACAGAACTTTCTAAACATTTAATGTTTCAAGAGAGTTGTTATTATTTTTTACTTTTAGGACAGAGTCCTATTATCTTTGAGAAATGCTCCAGTTACTACATCTCGGTTAGATTAAACAAAGCAACTGTACACACTTTTGACAAGCTAACTTATTGACTACAGAAAGCCACCACTTTGATTGGGAAAACAAACAAACAAACAACCTAAAAAAATTTGAATCCTCACTATCGGGTGTCTGCAGGACCGTCCGGGATTGGTTTTCGAGTGCCTCGCAGTCCATTCAAAAATACTTAACTGCCATCTAGTGGCCAAGTGGGCGGCTTCTTTATGATGTCCTTCAGACTCTAATTAAATACTCCTTGCCCTATTTCTATTATTTTTCTCTGAGTTCTCATCCTTCCTTCCTGGCCTAAGAAATCCCGAAATTATCAGATGACAGTGTTTTAATTACATAGTTTAGCTACGAGTCATGTAGAAAGCAGAACAGACTGGAATAAGACAATCTGTCTTTAAATTTTGTTGAGGTCTCAACTAAGAGAATCTTGCTTCAGATTTTAAGAAGTTCAATTAATTAATCTGCTGTAGTTTTAGGAAATGAAAAATCCATTTGGACTTTCTGAAAACAAACAAACAAACAAAAAGAAACAAAAAACCCAATCAACCAAAAAAACCCAGAACAAAACAAAAAAACCAAACTCCCGAAAATGGCAACATGTTAAAACTGAAAAGTAACTTCTAATATTAAGAATCAAAGATTTCCATCAATAAAACTGGAAAACTTCTGTACATAAACTATATTTCATGAACATAAAATACTTGATTTGCACTTAACTTGTCCTGGAGTGAAGTTCCACAAATGTTATATTTCCCTTTACTGCCTGAGCAAAATACTCTACGTGACCTTGGCAGTAAAGTCACCTGCCAGTTTTCTATCACCTCTTGTTTCACACAAACTTTGTTTCCTTTTTGTGCATTTCTGATAAAGTATGGTTTACTCTCAAGGTTAACAAAAAAACCACTCTGTCTACATATGCTTCCTGATACTCATCTGCTTAAAGCTAAGATATCCCTACTCTAACATTACACATTGGACCTACAATTAGAACATTAGTTTCTCCACACCATGTATTGTAAGTCTGGGTTTATTTTTTGCAAGATAAAACACAACAAAACAAAACACACACAAAAAAACCCAAACAAACAAAAAAACCCAAACCAAAACACAAAACCCAGATTTATACCTCTGAATTTTTTTTAGCTTTTTGTTTTTGGAAATTTGGGTATGCTGGCATGATTTTGCAGAAAGCTGACATTGATACACTTCTCCTTAAAATAAGATACCCAATTCTGTTCACTATCATTTGAGTCATATGGAAACTTCCGAAAACACTTGCTTCTTTCATAACCCTTTCTGTCCTCAATGAAAAAACTGTATATTGTGTGAATGCATCATATATTTTTCTTGGTTGGTTTCCTTTTGGGTTTTTTTTACTCAAATATCTAACTTTTTTCTCCGGTGAAATCTAAGACTTTGACAGTCATATTTTTGTAGGAAAAGAACTCTTTTAAAGTAACTGTTCATTGCTTCTGCAAGCCTTCTCTTCCCCCTTACAAAAAGTTGTCTGTCAAATAGTAAAGGGATGGAAGAGGAATGACACTTGTTCTGAGGTTCTTTCTGAATAAGTATCTCCAGAGAGAACATGCAAAATCAAGACCTGTAAGAAGAGCCACAGCCATAGAACAGTTTGGGAGCTCGTAAAGGAAGAGTTCCCAATTTTCCTCAAATTCCTGTTGAACGTAATTGTTCACTGATCTCATCTAAAGTTGGCCTCCACCCTGATGAAAGCCATATAATATCAAAATAAAACAGATTTCATGTCAGATTCCAAGTATGATTGTCTAAAATTGTCTAAAAAATCTCCCTTTTTTCATTTTATTCTGTTTTTTATTTCATCATTTCATCCAAATCTTCCATCTGCCTTCCTTATCTTACCTTTACCTGTAAAGAATAATTTCTGAAATTTCTTTTAAGAGAGAGTTTTGAGCAGCGTGAATATTTCTGAGATAAATTCTAGCAGTGACATTTTATAATAATGAAAAATAAATCCCAATCCCACCAATGTTTTATACTTTCTAAATAGACGGATTATATACTTATCTTAAAGGATTTCAAAACCTTTTTTCTTGTATTACTAAGTGTCAAAACAAACATTTCAAATGTCACTAAGCTATTAACTTAAGGAGTTATAATAATTCATAGTTAAAGACCAGGGTAAGGAAAAATGTCCCTGCTGAAAGGTTGAGAGAGGAGTTCCCAGGAAAGCATGGTAGTTAGGAATACTCTAAAGAGATACTCCAGGAGTCAGACTTATAATGTTTTTATAAAGTAGGATGTATCTTCCACACGGCAAAACCTGGCCTGTAATTTAAGTTTTTTAAGACTAGCATTGTTTCCCTATGATATTGTTGGAAAGCAAACCAATAGATCATGCAGAAGAGATTTGCTTTCAGCACCTGACAACTGCCAAAATTTTGTCTGGTTGTTAGTACCAGTGGAAGTACATGGTGTCCCAAAAAACCATACAATTTTGGTTGAGATTTGTTCTTTGGCTTAAATGTGGTGAACCAAATCAAAGTGAACAACTGAGATGGAAACATTACGAGCATAGGAATTTTTTTGACGGCAAGCTTTTCTGATAAAAATATAGCTTAAACAGTCAGCATAAAATATCTTATAACCAAAGTTCTAGAAACTGGAACAGTCTGGCAAAACCTCACCTCCTGAGACGGGATTACAGGGACAAGGCATCATCAATGGCATGAAGAAAAATCCATTACATCTGCATGCTGACTACTAAATAAATGTAATGAGGATTTTCTTCTTAAATGTAAGTGGAACTCAGACAATCACCACAAATTATGCAAAATACAAATTTAAAATAATTTTATAATAAGATCTATAATACAACAAGGAATTTCATTGTTTTACAATACAACAAGGCCTTTCAAACAACTTTAGGTTTCTGGTTCTCTGATGTATCACTACCAACTAAAGCCTGGTTTTCATTTATACTTATTTTATAATTAAAGAAGGTTTGTTTTTTTCCCTTCTTTTTGCTATTTTTACCTACCTTCTAAACAAAAATCAAGCTACTCTGAAAAGTGAGTTAAAATGTAAGGGAAATTGCTAAGGTAGCACAAAAGGGGTACCAAACAGAAAGGAAATTCGCTCTTGTACAGAGTACAGCTGTCAGGTCTAAAGATAAAGTTTGAAGCTGGAGTTCCTAAACTAGGACATTCAATTTTTCTCTTCTTACTTCACTAAAAAAGTTAAGCCTAAGAAAACTCTGTTCACACTGAGAAGACTAAGCAGACATTGTTGTTCTTTGGCATTTCAAAACTAGGACTTGAAATGGCTGCCAATTTTTCTTATTTTTTCTCTGCTTAACAATTCCTGTACTAAAAGCAAGCACACCCCTAGGTCCTTAGTTGCAGTTTTTAAAATCCGGTATTTTAGACTCAAAAAAGCAGTCTTAAACTTTAGGACATTATGCTGCAAAACATGAAAAATATATCTATAATTGTAAAGATAAGGAAATAGAGAGGATAGAAAAGCCCCGTCCAGTGGCAAGAAAGTATAGAATCCAGGCTCTCTGTGTTACTTGTGCTTTTAATTTAGAATTATTCTGAATCTTTTAGTTAACTGTATATGATAAGTGAGATAATTTATCAGCATCATGTTACAGTTATGTTCATTTCTATTTCAATCATCTTTAGTTATTTTAATAGCATGTGGAAAATGTCTTTTCTCAAGGAAAGGAGCTGATCAATTTCTAATTGCACATTAGAGCTCTCTTCTGTTTTATATATCGAAAGAAAAAGGGAAAAATCACCTACTTGGATAACATGAGCTTTTTCTTTTTTTTTTCTTTTTTTAGAAAGAAAAACTATGAACAAGCTAGACAACTAATAAAAGATGATAGAACTCTAATGGAAACATGTCATAGTATTTCATCCCTTAAAAAAATGTAAAAATAACATCAAGAATGATCTGACTGCAGTAAAGGATTTACCTACAAACATGATGGCCATTCTACTTTCTAGATATTTTTATAGATTGATATAGTTAGACATTAATGGATAGATAGAATACACTCAACTGCTTGGGACTGTACAGAAACAATTTGAACACATGACAGCATCTTATGTATCTACAGTTCCTCAAATTAAAAACTTCCACTCTGATTTTCAAACTAAGCCAGAAATATGATGACATAATAAAGAAAAAAATTGAGATGACTTTCTGCAAGTGAGATGATCTTGTTAGTTCTGCACCTTGTGGATAAAAAATAGTATAGAATGGAAGAAGTTCACATTGTTGTCATAAGAGATCAATACGGAGAAAGAGAGATGGGAATCTAACAACACAAGCAAATGTAATTCAGTAACTGGAGAACATAATAGGCTAGTTTTAAAAATAACAAAATCTTCTAACCTGAAGTAAATGTTATTTGTTCAAGCAATCACACAGTGCTTTACTGCTGCTGGTTAAATTTCATTCTCATAGTAATTCTCATAATCCTTTTTTTTTTTTTTTTTGGCAGGTGGGGGGAAGAGGGGGTAAACTACCTAAGCATTCAAAAACACACTTCAATTAATTATATTTCCAATAATAAAACCTTTTATATATGTTGTTTCTTGCCATGAATTAAAACCATAGAGACAGATTAAATATGCTCCTTATGTATAATAACTTTCTAGAAGTATAGGAAAAAGTACTTTTTCATAATAAATCCTAGAAACCATTGCTAGTGAAATTTGGGTGACAAATATAAAAACAGCATGGGAAAAATATATTTTAGTGAACTTAAAATACTGCAATGTAGAATAACTTTGTAACACTATTTTAATTAATGGGCTCTAGTTTTAAAACATTTCTTATTATAGAGGTAGAAGAACTTAGGTAGCCAATTGGAAGAATTCCTTTAATGTCGTTTGGCAAAACAAAGCCATAAAGTTAATACACCTACTCCCCACCTATGACTCATAAAATATGTGATCAAGCCCAAATTAAAATCGTAAATCTAATGATCAGTAGTGCACATTTAACTGGCATTCCCTATTTTCTCTCTGAGAAGCAAATTACTGATGATTTTCACAAAAGCAGTGATGCTTGAACCATCTCATCACTAACAAAACAAAAACCCCAAACCAAAAGAAAGAAACAAACAAATAAAGGCCCAAAGTACTCCACAAACCCTAAACCCAGGAGGGGAAATAAGGAGGGGAAAACAAGAGATTTTAATGGCTTTTGGTCAGTCCTTGTTTCAAACCAATATTTCAGAAAACCAGAACTTTGCCTTCTTGCTAATGACTCCCAGAACAAATGAATTGTCTTATTCATTAGTAAGCTAAGTTTAGTAGCTAGACTTTTGAGGAAACAAAATTTTAAGTTCTTCAACCCCATCAAACTGCACCACCCTTAATGAAGAATAGAACATGCATGGTGGCATGCTAACAAAATAAAATAAACTGTGCTTATGTTGCACAAGTACAACCCAGGCTGTCTCCACTGTCTCAGTATTACATCATCTCCTTTTTAAGCCCAGCATAGCACCCTGAACTTGTTCACTTACTACCACTGCTACAAGCTCCAGAGGAGAGTCAGAAAAAAAAAAAAATCTCTGCCACTATTATTTACATATACTTTTGTACATTAGCTAATAAAACCAGATCTTCTATTACTATTCCTGAGTAATGCCATCAGACATAGTGCTAACTTTTCTTCTGAGTGAACAATAACATACAAAAAATTCACTTCTGAATATTTTCTTTCAGAACATTCAGTACACAAAACTATTTCAAAAATGTCTGAGGGAAGTACTGCTTTTGCACTCTTTTTACAAAATTACAGATAAAACATTTCTGTTAGAATCTTACCTGTACCTGCTGAACCTCATCTGTGCTTTGCTTCTCTGTTTCTAGGACTGCAGATTTCACCTCTGAATTTGAAAAGATACAGATTTTAAGCTTCTATATATAAAAAATTTAGTTGATCTTTTGAAATAAACTTAAAAAAAATGAAAGGAAGATAGAATTAAAAAGAAAACAGTGTTAACTGTCCCACTTTCCAAATTACCTCTAAAATCAACCAAACAGGTTATATGTATAAATAAACCCAACCTAAACTCAATTTGCAATGTATGTATTATGACAAAATCTTAACTGTTGCCATCTTAAACCTGAAAGAAGTCAATCTTGATTAATTGAAATTTCTGATTCAAAGAGTGAAGCAGGTGTGGTCCAGAACCCCTGGATAGAAGAGAGACTGAGGGAAGACCTTATTGCAGTTACAACTTCCTTGTGAGGGGAAGAGGAGGGGCAGGCACTGATCTCTGTGGTGACCAGGGACAGGATCCGAGGGAATGGCCTGAATTTGTGTCAGAGGAGTTTTAGGATGGAAATTAGAAAAATGTTCTTCACACAGACGGTGTTTGGGCACTGGAAGAGGCTCCCCAGGGAAGTTGTCACAGCACCAAGCCTGACAGAGTTCAAGAAGTCCTTGAACAATGTTCTCAGGCACATGGTGTGACTCCTGCAGTTGTTCTGTGCAGGGCTAGGAGTTGGACTTGATAATCCTTGTGGTTCCCTTCCAACTCAGCATGATCTGTCATTCTGTGATTCATAATTCCTAGACATTTGACCCCCTCACACCTTTCTGACAATCCCAGCTGTTGGGAGATGAGACCTACAAGGGTGAACTGTAATTGCCAGCATCAATTATGCTTCAGGGCTACCACTTGAAAATTAACAATCCACAACATGTTTTTTATCCTGGATGTGGAGAGGCTGCCATTAACAGGAAATAAATAATATTTTATATTATTATGGTTGAGAGAAATTTGAATATAAATGTGATCATTGCTCACAATAGCTTTATTTTTCAGTGATTTTCTAGTACTAGACATTTACACGTATGACAATGTTCTCTATTATACAAATTAGCATAATTACCTCCCTTACTCAAAAGTACTTACAAAAAATAGTAAGTCTGCTCCTATCTATTAGCCAGTATTTAACAATTTGTCAGATTTGTCTAGCTTATTTTTACCTCAGACAGATTTTGTTCCAAAAAGGGTTCTGAATATAAACTGAAGTCAGTCAGCTTTAAGGTTAGCTTGACAAAATTTAGCAAATACAATCTATTCCCAGCAAACTAAGAGGGTTTTATTTTTGTTCATTATTTTTTGATAACTTTTTTGGCTTTAGATTTTTTTTTTTTTTTTTTTTTTTTTTTTTTTACAGAGACTCACTTAGATTTCATGATTTAAACCCACAGAGAGATTTGGTGTCCTGAGATTGTTTAATTTTGCAGAAGTTGCATAGTCTGTGTCTCTTCACATGTGGTTAAAAACAGTCACATGGAAGACAGGACAATGGGCTCCAGTGCTCGGTTACTTTTCCTTTACATTTAAGTAGAAGAGTGTCAACAGCAAAGCATTAAAATAATTGAATTTCAAATACCCTCTTGGTTTAGATTCAGGCAATGTGCTCAGATGTGAGAATGGTAGACTAAAATGCCATAAGAAGTGTCAGGAACAGATTTTGGGTATTCTGTTAGAAAATCAGTGGCGTACAAACTGATCTTATTGGTGATGTTGGCTCATATTTGTGCAAAACTTTCTCTGAATCCAGAATTGAAAAATGTTTTTGGCATAAACATCTGCTGACTTGAACCCAAATTCACCTTAGGTATTTCCAAATTTCAGGTTTTTAATAAATCACCAAGCTAAACAACCCTCTAAAACAAAGAAAACCAAAACAAACTAAAAGTCCCCAACCAAACAACAACAATCAACCTGACAAAAAACCCCCAAACCACCAGCAAAATCTCTTGACCACTCTAACAACCTTTTCCTCACAGCCAACAATGTTCCACATGATACAGAGCATACAGCAAAATTATTTAATGCATACTGTACTAAACAGATGATTAACTACTTTGATAATTTAGGAAAGATGCCCTAAAACCCTGCAGGAATTTTGTCTTGCCTTATTTAAAACGTGAAGGCCTGCTATTGTCCTTATGCTAACATGCATAATAAAAACAAATACTCTCTAAAAATATCCTGCTGCACTCCTTTCCCTAACAATATTTTTGACAAAAATGCATGAACCATTGTTTCTAATACTAATATTAAATCTGTTTAATTCAGACAACAATTACATATAATATTAAAAACAGCTACCCTGCTCACAATAATTTAAAGCTTTTTAAAAAATATTTGTCCCCTACACCTTTCAATGGTGCATAAACATAAAATAATTTAGTAACAAATCTTGAGGAAGGTATTTATCCTCATGTTTCACATCACTCACCTCCAGGTTCTTCCAAATGGCAAGCATGCAAACAGTAAAAAAAAAAAACAAAAAAAACCAACCAACCAAACAAACAAAAAAAAAACAAAAAAAAGTTATATTGTTTATCTACCTGAGTTGTATTCAGAATTATAATCTTTCTTTTTCTCTTTTTCCCTCCATACCCCACACTGAAAAATCACACGAAAATTTCAATGAACACATTTTAAGAACTATTTATATTACACTTAGAAACAGCCACAATACACAATTTGCCACTTTGCTAACTCTATTTTTTTAATGGTTTTGCTTTTTTTTAGAGGGCACAAGCTGAGATAAGGAAGAGACAAGTCCTGTACACATTGCATCCATGTAGTAAGTATTAAATAGAACCAAATAATTAAATAGAAGGGAGTAGTATTAAGTAGAGCAACATAGGTTGATAAACCATACATAAAGTGAATACATGTAAAAATTATTAATATTACCTTTCAAAACACTTTATGTAATCAATTTTCTTCTAGATTTTACAGCACAGAAGTGTTTTTAACTTGCACCAGCCTCTGCCAGGCTAACACTTCAAGATAAAATAATAAGAAATTCATCTTTTTGTTGTTCCAGAGCAGAGTATGTTCCCACATTCACTAGCTATGTCTCCAAGTTGAGAAACACAATTCTCAGAGTACCTGACAGGCAATTCTACTACTACATATGGCAGCACTTTCATTGAATACAGCATAAAACAGTAGATCATAATGTTAAAAACTGGACCAGCTCAACAATACAGTTGAGCAGTAGAGCAGTGTTCCACACTCTGAATTGCATCAGTGAGATGGATGCCGAAATGTTTTCTCCATCTCCAATAGAACTGCCTAGGTAAAAGTCACAGCATAAACAGAATAATATAGCAATATTCCATTTTTATTGGTATCATTTGTTTTGCTTGTAAACACTGAAATAAGTGATACCAGTAAAAGTAAAGTGTTCCCATGATAAATGATGTCCATGCAAGAGATACTTTGTTAATGTTCTGGAGGAAGTGGCATAGAAGTCCCAAAGAGAAACAAATCTGAAATTAACTCCACCCAAAGCCTAGAAGCAATACAAAGAGATCTGCTGAAATAAGAACTTAATTCTTGAAATCTGAGTAATGAAAAAAGGAGTAGGAAATGGAAAATCTGAGAATACTTAGCGGCTCTCCATGGAGGGCATGGGGATGAATGCAATATAGGAGTGTTGAGAGCTGCTAAATACTAACTAATGGAAAGCAAACCCTCCAAGAACCTGTGTATTTGTGCATCAATACTGCTAACAGAAAACAGGTTTAAAATTATCTTCTAAATTTCTTTGTCAGCTACAAGAAGGGGTTTTGTTGTTTTTTTGTGTTTTTTGTTTGTTTTTTGTTGTTGTTGTTTGTGAGTTTTGCTTTTTGCTGTGGTTTTTGTTTGTTTGTTTGTTTGTTTGTCTGTTTTGGGTGTTTTTTTGTCAGTTTTAATTCCGAGCTTAAATGAAACTCTTAATGAGCATGAAGAACATTGCAGAAATTTGACTGGTAGCATAACCTCACAAATTTTAAGATAAACTGACTTTGTAAACAAGACCTCAATTTTTTTTTCAGCTATACTTTGTCTATGCCTCTGTCAGCATGGGAGTGCTGAATCCATGAAGGAATACCTTATACCACTCTAATAACTTTCAGTATACCACCAGTGGGCTTCTGAAGTTATCCATATTTTTAAGAAAAGAACCCCTATTTCATGAATCTGAAGGTATGTAAACTGCAAAAGAACAAAGGTCACAACACCTGGTAAACTCCACTAAGTCAACAGATGCCAGATACACATCTTGGTTGTTGACAAAAAGGATGCATTTTTGCTGAATACTTTTTATTAGTTTCATACTAGCTAACACTATTTCTGATGCTAATCCAAGAGCTTCAAAGCAAGGTATTTGTTAGTAGGTAAGATACTAAGTTTATATCTTGGATTCTAAAAAAAACAACATCTATGATATACGTTTATCTTGTCTGAACTATACCTTCTTCTGAAATTTTGACTCTTTGTTCTTCATCTGGAGGTTTGGGTGGGGGCCACGCAGATGGAATTCTCCTTGGAAAGCTTCCTTCAATGTAATCTGTTGAATGTGTGGGTTGGCGAACTGCAGCCCAAGTATAAAGCTGGTCTTGCTGTGATTTAAAAAAAAAAAAAAATAGAAAAAAACAAGTTGAAAAGTTCATAGAGAAAGACAAGCTCAAAATATCTAAGCTCTTCTTTCCAGTACAAATAACTCAATATCCACCCCTATGTCAAGGCAGACTTGGTTTTATGCTCTTCATCTCTTGATAAAGACTTAAATTAAATCTATATTAAAATTATTTATATTACCAAATGAAAATTAAGCTTTTAGTTATCTACAGCATAAAAACATGCTAGAATACAGCTCAGCACTCTTTTGAGCATAAAAACTTTTTTCACCTTCTTTTCTTATAGAGATAACACATAATGTCCATCATGACTGCACTTGGTTCTGTATGGTTAGCTTTATAGGTTAGAGAAAAATATTTCAGTCTACACTCTACATAAACTTTTTGCACCAAATAGACAAGCAAAGAAAACAAGCAGGATTAGTTCAGCATAAATTAAACTGGAATACATTCTCTTTCCAGTCTTATTTTTGCAATTTGGATTTTCATATTTTTAGAAAGGTGGGTAAAAAGGTAGGTTTTCTTTCAGAGTAAAGTGAAAAAAAAAACCAACAAACCCAACAAAACAATAGTTAAAAGTACTCTTAGTCCTCTGGGCTCAAATCAGATTATATCCTTTTTACTCAATAGCTGTGAGTTTGATTCTGTGATTAAAAGTAGGACATGTAGAGACTGTCTGATGAAAACTAGGGCAAACTTATGCTTTAAGCTAATAGAAAGGTTTGAGATGACCATGATTCAAGTAGTTATTCTTATGACTCCCAATATGCATCAACATACACACCTCATGATTAAACCTTTAGAATACAGTAAATTCTATAAAGATCATTCACAGCAACTGCATGTATCCTAGTAAGTGATCTGGAAAGATGCAAACATTGTAGTATAAAACCGGAAAAATAAAATCCAGTCACAGGATGAAAATACAGTCATGTAACAGTAATACCCTCTTACAGAGATGATATTCATTAGACATCATTCATGCTATTGCCTGAGCAAAACATTGTTAATATGTATTTTCCATGCTATATATTTCATTTATACTTCTTTTTTTTTTTTTTTTTTTTTTTTAATTTGAGAAACACTAAACTTTTAAGAGATATGCAGGGCAAAGAAGAAAATGACACTTTTTCTTGGGATAATCACTATTCTATGTGACTAAGTTTTTACTTACCTAAAAATAAGTTGTGCTAAGAGTGTTACTGTTCTTTTGAGAGCAACTTACTTGGAACAGACAAATGCTGGTTATAAAGTGAAAAGCTTTGGTTTACAGAGGGTGCCCCAGTCAGGGTCAAGGGAAGCTCATTGGACCTTCTCCATATGAAAAACATTATAAAAATCCAGACATGTACATATACCTTCAATAAAGGTAAAAATAAATGGATAAAAATGTTAATGAAAATAAGATCAGTTTCCTTACATAGCCCTGAACTCTATGTTCCTTGGAAAACCTGCCCTTTCCATTAGGATTCTACTGCATTTGAACACCTAAAAAAGCTTGATTCATACTGTCCTTTGAGCAACTCAGTTCTTTCCCTTTCTAATTCCAGCTTTTTAGAGGATATGTACTTTCTGCTCAATTTGAGTACTCTTTGAGTGAAAAGGGGAGGGAGAGCCATACTTGTATATACTGCACAAAGAAAAGGAAAAAAGTGCTGGATTTTGCCATTTGTCATATTTCCGTACCATCTAAATCTCAAAAACACAGAGGTAAATAAGATTCAAAAAAGCCACTAAGGCAAACCAGAACAAGTATTTTCGTGTTGACTCTACTCCTTTACGCAGTCCAAGGAACACAGGGAAGAACACATGCCACGGAGATTTAACTGGTTAAACACAGTCAATTTTCAATATGATTATATATAGGGTTATAGGGCCATAAACCAAAAGACAACAGACTGTAGATAATAGGGACATGGCAGGAATGAGGAAGGCAAACAGTTAAACAGTTCTTGGACATGACATTTCAACATGTCAGGTTTGAAATATTTAATACAATCATTTAACAAGAGAATTCTAAAGTATGAGTAGTCTACAGGAATTACAATGTATTTAAAAAATTGCTCAGAATTATTGTACAGATGGAATACACTATGAAGGTAATAAAATATGGAGTACCTATGTTGATATAATTTACAGCATTTAAACTGTGAACAGTTATAGATTAAGATATAGAACTCCGTAACCAATTCAATCCCATATGGGAGCTTTGTGAATATAAAAGAGAGTATTTTTTGTTTGTAATACATTTGGGAGGGTTCTTCTTTCATTCACTATTCAACATAGAAAAAGACAATGGAATAGACTCATTATGAAATAGAAATTTACAGATGTAAATGTGGACTTGCAAAAATTCCTCAGAAGGACTTGCACTACAATGAAAATGTGTACATTTTCAAGATATAAACAAGGTATTTAACAACAAGTATTTTCAGATTACTTGCAAGGTTATAAGCATAACTTAAAATATGAAAAACCCTCAGGACAGAAAGGTAGTCTGAAGCTCTGGACTTCAATTTGATAGTCCATAATTTACATTTTAAAAGCGTGAAGATTAGCCCTATCCCTACTTTCATGCCCTTCAAAAGAGATGAATCATTTATTTGAGTGAACTAATTCCTATGTACTGAAGCTATGGTCCAAAATCTAATCCTCTTTGTTTTGTCTTTAGCTATATACTAACCCATTTCATTTCTCCTTTTTCAAATCTGATAATGCCATAAATGCATATGATTGTTAGAACAGTTTGAAGACATTTATATGCAGCCAATTCTATGATGTTAAAGTACTATTTAAGCAAAAGAAACAAAATAATCTAAATTTAAAAACACAGATTTGCTTTTACCATTAATAATTGTAAAACAATCAGCCATGATGCTAGATTTCCACATTCAACTTCTTCTCCTTTAATCTTTTCATTTCAGAGGCAGTTTTTACTAATTATCATTGTACATACAGTTAGTGAATAGCCTTACCGTGATCAAGCTTTGTATACATCTGGAATTTCCACTTCATCTTGAACTCCACTATTTAGTGTTTAAAGCATCTCTTTTGAGGGAAAAAAATACATATGTATTCTTGTAATGAATAATCCCAGTCTTATTTATTCAGACTCATTTCTGGGCAGACACTGGAAGCTTAAAGCTGAATCCAGTGCACTAAACACGATGTCAAGAAGAGTTCTTGTTTCCACACATCCTTACACAGCACTTTCCTCTGGTTCTTAAAAGTGCAGAGCATCTGCACACGGGCAAGGCAAACTGCCTGCAGGATCTGATGGTACCTAATCAATATACATTTTACCACTTATAGATGCTAGCATTTAGAATCACAAAGAGCCAGTTGTGTAGTTTAACTCATTCTCTTCCCAGACAGATCTCAGCATGCACAAAGAATGGCTTTTTCTAACAACTCTTCATTCTCTGGTACCACAGTGTTACGCTTCAAGTACATAACAGATTAAATATTAAATATGTTCCTTCACTGCTTGAGCTGAGGATGTTTCCCAGCTAATCCTTAAAGACGGAAACCAATGCTGTAAGCTACTCAAAGAAAGGGCCTTTTAGCAAATAGAAACAGGCTATTGAACCCAGAGCTAGGGCTATGAGCTAGATGTCCAGTAAACATCAGAAGTCATTCTGGTGGGCTTGGAGCTTTCAGAAAAGGGGTCACACATTCTTCACACAGACAGAACGGGTTTGTTCCCTGGGCAACAGACTGAGTTACAGATTAATGTGTATATATATTCCTAAACTGTAGGAATATAACATGTAACCTTGAATGTATGCTTCATTGTTCATGGAGATACACAGGTAATACAATCTTCTGTTTGGTGTTGCTTCACTTGTTTATCAGCTGTTTACCTGCTCTAGTTCAAAAAACAAAGATAGTCATTGTGAGAAATGCTTAAAAGAGAGATAAGAGATGAAGTTGAAATAGCAATAGGTGCATACACATTTCTCCAAAATGACTGCAAAAGCATGAATTGGTAATGTGAGAATCTAGGGGGGAGAAAAAACCTGACCAGAAGTGTTTTGACAATACTTGTCAACGAGACAAAAAATCAACCAAAAGCTCAGGCAGGCAGTAAAGGTGAGGCAGTACAAGACCACACTGCTATCAGGAGTCACCTTTGCTCTTCAGCTCATCACTGCACCAGACGGGGGAAGTACATTAACAGTATCTCTGAACTTTCTTACCTAAGTGTGCTTGGTACTAATTTTCTGATGGCTCCTGCATTAAGCCTTGATGCAATTGGGCTCTACCTTGTAGGAAATTTATTTTCCAAGAGTCAACTTGAAATATTTTTCACTAGAACCCCAAACAATCAGTTATCCTGAAAAAGGGAGGACAGAAGGGTTGGCATGTTCATAGACAGGTATAAATGGGTTGGAAGTAAACATAGAGTGGGAGTTACAAGAAAGTTCCTATTCATCAAATCAGTCTGGATGGCATTCTTTCAATAGGAAGAGGTGGAGGAATGAGGAGAGGAATTAAACTGTATTTAAGATGGAGCCAGATGAACTCAGAGGAATTACATTTTGTGATAACTGGGATAAGAAGGGACCAGACTCCATGTCACAGAGGTGTTCTCTAGGCTAAGAGCTCCAGAGAGCTTGTACCAAAATTGTACATAACTGTTTGTCACTTAGTCTGTTTCAAATCCACCAATGGAGTTTATTTTTTTCTGTTTGGGAAGTTTAATCATTCTAGTATACCAAATATAAAGTCTCTAAAATAAAAGAAAGCCAATGGCAGGTTCCCCACTGCACACAAATAGTTAACTGGAGAAGCAAGATTTTAGTTTGAGAAACTAGAGCCAGACTACCTCAAAATGCTCTTATCAGCAGGAGACTGCTTTATTTTAAGCAGCTTTTAAAATAAAATAATCAATACTATCAAGAATGCGGAAAGGGGTTTACTTTTTGAGGAGCAGCTCAGTAATGAAGCTCTGTCTTGCTACAGACAGAATCAGAGCAGTGATTAAACATGAGTCTCAACTTGTATTACTTTTGGCTGTATTAGTAAACACAGATGCCTTGCAAGGTTGAAAAACAGCAAGTCCTTCATAATACTGTAATGTACTGCTGAAGTAGCACTTTCTCCTAATGAACTAATTTTGATACATAATCATTTTATTTGAGTCATTGTTTTTTTCTTTTCAGACAACCAATGTGTCTCAACAATTAATTTTAAAGCACATCAAGTGTCAAAAATCATGAAACAATTATTTCCCATGAAACCTCCTCAACCCAAAAGAAAAATCATCTTTGATTACATCAAACTTTGCTCAGGATTCCACAACATCTCATGAATATGAGAGGATAATCGAGCCAATAGCCCTGCAGTTAGGGTTGTCATGGGGAAGGAAATAGGGAAACTAAATTTCAGACTTCCACATCTATTCTCATTCTGTTTCAGAGTTATTGTTTTGGTCCTCCTATTCCCCAATAATTTCTGCATTTTATATAGCTAAATAGGTTGAATGGATGAGCTTACAACAAACTTTTCTTGGAAGGCAGAGTGGTGGCTAGCTTTCTATAAAATAGAAGACCATCAAGATCTAGCCTCTTTAGACATCCAGTTTGAACTCCCACTTGGAAGATCACATCCCAAGACCACTACGTTATCAGGTGTGACTTGGCTGACCTGATAGTTTGTCCTTTCTCATAAACTCTCCAGAAAATGTAAGCAGAGACAAGAAGTTTCTCCATCAGGAGTTGTTTACACTTACACTGACACAGTTCCACAATAAGCTTGAATTCTGACAAATTTGAATTGCCCAAATAAAACTTAGAAAATTCCTTTCATCTCTATTCAATTTCACAAGGTGATTATTACTATTGTAAAAACTTTCTCTTGAAAAGAGAGATATACAATATACACAAATTCAATATACACAAATTCAACTCTCACTGTAGTCTCAATTCCAAGTTAGGAAAAAAGACATTGTTTTACAACTGAAATTCCTAATAAAGTGAATTAATGTACAGAAAGTCATAAAATATAAAGATCTATTGAGGCAACAGGCTGTCCACCATGACCTTATGCAAAATGATTCTCAGAATTTTAAACAGATGGTGTATATGTAACATACAGTATATGCTTCTTGCAGCAGTTCTTCAGACTAATAAGCAGGTAAACAATGTCCTCTACAAAAAGGAGCATCAAAACCTAGTAACATCCTGCATATAAAGCATCACAGTTGAAAGTTTATACAGTAATATCACCACAAGTAAGTGGATAGAAAAAAGAGAAAGAAGAAAACCAAAGGAGTAGAAGACTGCAAGGCCTAAGCTAACAGTTATAAAATAAATATGCAATTACAACTGGGGCTGGGGAAGGATAAAAAGACAAGGAAAC
Organism: Xenops minutus; assembly: GCA_035221455.1. Lineage (NCBI taxonomy): Eukaryota > Metazoa > Chordata > Aves > Passeriformes > Furnariidae > Xenops > Xenops minutus. The sequence continues at coordinate 46,906,828 of JAWWEE010000105.1, read as the reverse complement.
ATCAGAAGATCAATACTTAAGCCAAGTAATAACCAATTGTTTCCATTTTACTACCCTCAGGAATATTCAGAGTTGCTCACCACAAAAAAAAGTGTCACAACTTGTCATTCAGCAATGAAAGAGGAGACATGGCGGCCTTGATGTAGCCAAAAATGAACTGCCATGGTATCCTACATTACAAACAGGATAGAATAGCAGATTAATTATCTATTTTTTTCTGTTCTAGTCCATAATTTTAACTTGTTAACTTTTAAAGTTTTATTTGCTATTGACCTCGAATTGCTTGGACAAATTTCATAAAATGGGACTACATTCAGTCTTACTCATTTTATGCCCAAGCATTGAAAGTATGTTTGAAGAAATGCTGCATTGTTGAAAGCTCTGGACTGCAGTTTGGAATTGAAGTTCTCCTAGCTGATACCAGTTCTCGGGAAACTTCTTTGGATACTGATCACTGTTGTTTTGGCTCTTCTGAGAAAGAAGTCAGTCTGCAATCTGTTTACCTACTAATTTTCAGACTGGCATAAACAGTGCAAATAAATTAAAATCAAGTAGTGTTTTCATGCCACTAATTTTTCTTCCTTCTGACCTGCAAAGTCCCACCATCTGCTACTACTCAGCAGAAAGAAAGCTCTGTTTTTGTTTCCTTAAAAAGCATTTGCATCACCACATGTGGTCAGGAGATAATAGGAAAATAGCCATTTTTTGGTAGCATTTCCCATTCATGCTGTCTGTCTCCCTGCTTCTTTGGGTAAGTGATATTTCAGAAACAGATGACAGCCTAGTCAGGCATCATAACTACAAATCTCAGAAGGGGAAGTGCCTATCCCAAACTGTCAAACATGACTATATATAAAATCACATCATAACACAGTAAAGAATGATGCCATCCATAAAATGTCCATTTAGCTCTTTTGTTAGAGAATAGGCTGAAACAGTTGTTAAATTGAGAAGAAATTGACAGCCATACTCAACACAGAAAGAGCATTAAATAAAAGCACTGAAAAAAAAAAAAAATATGGAGAGACCTAGCCCAGTCAAAATTAAACAAGAAATTAAAGAAAAGATGAAACTTTAGGGTGCATTTAAGACACATATGGAAGAAGATAGTGCTGCATAACATCCCTTGAAAAAGAAGTAGTTATTGGATCCTTCAATGAGCAATAAATTAAGTTCCTCAAACAAGGAGACACAGGTATGCTCAGTTTGTCTCTCAAAAGCACTTACAAAACAATAACAGAGTCCCCATCACAAAATAATTTAAGTTTTCACTGAGAATTTAAGTATCTAGTGCTCAGAAACAACACACAAAGTCGTCAGAAAAAGAGTAGAAATTTGCTATGAAAGAAAAACCTGCCTGTAAGTTAAGACTATACAGTGTGAACTGGAAAATCTGAAATAAGAAGTCATAATTAGGAACTACACATCCACCATATGTAGTAATTGCAGCTACTGATTAAAATGCAACCAGGTACTGTCAATACTTCTTAATAACACAGATATGCTAAAGAAAGTTGCCTTGAATTGACAGGAAAATACCAGCTTATTGCGTTGGCAAAACAGTTTGCATTCTAATGCAACTGTGTATCTCTGAAGATAGCCATCTTACAGCTTCTGTGATACATTATTAACAGAAGGGCTAAGCAGGAGATGAGCTCTTAGTTGTTAAAAAATTTTATCCTCTAATAGGTGGCTGCAAAAACATTCCTGTGGTTACATTCTTGCCAGAGATTCCCCATTTAGCCAAATCAATCTGGTGTTTTCTTCACCCTAACAGGAAATGTTATGCGGCAAAACGCTAAAAAGTTTAGGACTACAGCTGCACTCCAGCTTGCAAGGTAGGTAGTTCTCACAGCTATCAGATGACAAGACAAGAGCAAATGGCCTCAAGCTGAGATAGGGGAGGTTTAGACTGGTATTAGGAAAAATTTCTTCACTGAAAGGGTGGTAAAGCATTGGAACAGGCTGCCCAGGGAAGTGGTGGAATCATTGCCCCTGGAAGCATTCAAAAGGAGTGTGGCTGTGCCACTTGGGGATATGGTTTGTTGGTGAACACGGTGGTGTTGCGTTAACAGTTGGACTACATTATGTTAGAGGTCTTTACCAACCTCAAAGATTATATGACTCTGATTTGGGACTAAAAATGTTTTTCACAAAGCATTCATTTCTTACATATTCAGTCACAGGATAACTCACAACTGCTAAAACAGGGAAAAGATAACAGTCAAGCAGGGATTAGCTATTTAAAATAGCAAAGGCAAACAATTTTTTCAGAGAACATCATCTGTGTAGGCTTTTGCTAATCTATCTATAAATCATGCATTTACTTGCTTGACTTTTTAAATTTATTTTTATTTAAAACCTGTTTCTCTTTCATAAAATACTAGCACAAGAATGAGATACTAAAGATAGCCTTATGAGTAAGAAGTCATGACATATATGAGGCAATAATGTGCAGCATCTCCATGAAACAAAAAACTAGCAATAAAGGCAATGTATTTCTAGACAGGGTACCTGCCACTGCACACTTACATACTATTTAAGATATTCTTTACATTGTAAGAGTGGATAGTAAGAGCTTTAACTTTTATTTTTCAGACTAATATTTTATTCTGAGCATCTGCCACCATCTGTTTCAAAAGAAATAGTTGATAAAACAGGTCAAGATTGGACAAGCAAGTTTTCTCATAAGTTCTTAAAACAGTTCTAAAGTTTCTGTCCTTTGGGCTCTAACCTGAAATTTGACAAAAAGGCCAGGGACATTTCATGAATGTCATCTCCATTCACCATAAGAGCAATCAAAAAACCTGAGTAATTTATAACCTGTGGAAACTGGACACTGTCCTTGGCATAAATGTGATGACAGCTGCTAGTTCTCTGAAGATTTGTGCTTTCATTTGGCATTTGTTGATCCTTCAAATACTAAAAAGGAGTAAGCACCATATCCACAAAGCATAGCTACACCAGAATCAAAAATGCTGAGGATTAAATTTAAACTGTCTTCCAGGAGCCATTATAATACTGCCCTGAGAAACTAAAAAGTGTAATAGTTGTCTTTACTTTTAATGCACTGCTTAATTGCAGCCAGAGAGTGGGGATCCAATAAGAAATTTAAAAGAGGGCATCTACCATTATTTAATGACCCACACTGAAGCCTAGAATATCTTGGGAGAAATCAAAAAACCCCAAACAAACAGATATCTTATATGTTACAGAGAAAACAGACACAAGATTTGGATACACATTTCTAAGACAGGGAGAAGTAGAGGTGACCACCAGGCATGAGTAATAACGAAGATAATCAGAATGTGCAATTGCAAACGTTTCAAGACAGCAGAGTACAGCACTAGCCATGTTAAATTAAATTCACTGGAGGACATCCAGAAAAAGGAGATCAGAGTGGGAGAATAAGACTACTAAATAATCTGTTTCTATTCATTTCAAGCTGTGAGCAATAGAGGACAGAATGAGCAAAACTTACTGAATTAAATTTCATAAACTGTAACCTAATATCTTCAAAAAACGAAATCTGTGAAACCACACTGATGTAAGAGGGGAATCATGGATTTTATTCCACATGAAAAAAATAATAAGTTACAGCTTAGAAATACATGGGATCAGTCACGAAAGTGGAAAAGAAAGGATTCAAGGAAGGATTTCAGGGAAAAAGGGTTGGCAATTCAAAGTAAAAATGTTTTAGAGGAATAACCTAAGAGACTTTACAAGCACCAGATTAAGATAGAAATCAAAACAGCCAAATAAGTTATATGAAGGAACAGTCAAGCACCATAGCTGGATGGAGAAGGGAGGAAGGACAACCAGGCAGCAGAGAAACCTGTCGAGGACCAGGACAGGGTTACAGAAGCATTGTTGTTGGTAGTTTCAGCTAAATGAAATATCAATCAAACTGGAGGCAATCCAAGATTGAACTGGGGACACATTTGAAGAACTCAGAGATGAAAGAAGAATATGGAACTGGTCGTGCTCCGAATTCTGGAGTAAGGTCAAAAAAAGATGTTTATCTTAATCCTAGACTAGTGAAATTTAGGGATTACTTTAGGATAGTCTGATTCCTCTGTCTTTGAAAGAAACGGTTAGATGAAAATTAAAATCTTACTCTAAGGAGTTAAACAGAGTTAAACAAACAAAGAAACAGAAACAAAAAACCTAAATATGGAAAAACCCAAACAAAACAAAAAAAACAAAAGCAAAGTACAGACATGGGGAGAGATGCAAGAGGGGACATGACTCAGATTTTACATGTCCTTTTTTAAGTAATATAAAGCATTGCCATATTTTTCTCCCACTAATTACTAATTGTTTCATTTCCTTACATAACAATCAGCATTTATTTTCTGTAAAATATTTTAATTAATATAAGAAACAAAATCAGCTAGGAGAAGTATAATTTTGAAGCTTTCAGTCATTAGAGTTTATACTGCAAATTCCAAACATTTTCACTTAGTAGAACATATAATGAATAAACAGATAGGTGAACTACGATCACCCAGGCTGAAGCAGAAACATATTCCAAACCTCCTCAGCAGCAGCTCTCACCTTTGCACCTTGTGGAATTCAGCTATTCAGATGTTAGTGTTCAAGACAGATGTATGCTCCTCTGAAGTAGGATGCAGTACTAGTTACAAACCCTGGCCTTTACTCCTCTTCTGAGACTGTGTTAAAGGAGTGTGATCTATTTAGGGGGTTTAGGTAGAAAAATAGCCACAGAGGCTGTGACATTTGTGGCTTACTCATAGACAAAGTCAAATTCAGACCACTGCTTGGACAGCAGTGGCTTATATTGCTGACTTTGACACACAGTTCACATGGCACTAAGCTACTACTATGTCCATCCTGATAAATACATTAATTGAAAGATAACTAAAATACTTGTTACTCAGGCAAAACATGGTATACCACTTAACAAAAGGGCCTTTTCCTCTTCTTTGCAAACTTTAGATTTGATAAAATTGCTTATTAGTGAGGAAAAACTTTTTTAAGGATACCGTATTCAATACTCTGAAGGAGATTAACTGAATATATGGTAAAAGCAGAAGAACTGAAAGCATTATCAGACTCTCTTAAATAACCTGAAAAATAAGAAATTTGCCTTTACCAGTAACCATACTGAGCATATTTAACCATAAGTATTTTTAAATATTATGTGATTTTAAGTTGCCTGAGTAACCTCAGTTATATAGTTATACTGCATTTTTCAATTGGTTTCAAAAAACAAATAAAAACATTTTTAAATTTGCTTCCTAAAAAGAGGAAAAAACCAAAAAAAACCCCAAAAAAACCCCACATGCAATATTGTTAGAAGGACCACAGAATAATTTTGTAGACAAACTAGGTTATCTAGGAAAGCTTGTATAAAAATTAATTGGAAAAAAATTACCTATTTTCCCTTCACCAAGTGTTAAACTGTTCTTCAGGAAAGACAAGTAAGATTCAAAGATTGAAGAAGACTCCTGTTCTCTCACATCTATGCCAATCATTTTCTGACTATTCCTAACCAAACTTCAGCTTAATGTGTAGAATAAAATTAATTATACCTGTAATTTATAAGTTAATATTTGCAAGCTATTTTGAAGACAATTAATGAAGAGAAAATCCCTGATTATCTTCAGTCACATAAACCAGTACAAAGTGTCATGGGTTGTACAGTACACTATCAAGCAACAGAAAGACATCCTTATATTGAATTAATTATCCAAGAGGGAGGAAAATTATGTCAGGTTATGTCTGCACCACAGGTTTGTAACAGTATGCAAACCCCGCCAATAACAGCACCCTGGCCAGATAGCCCAAAGGTACAGATAACACTGTAGCTGGAAATGCCAGCAAATTTGCACTAATGTCTGCACTACTTTCTACAAAAAGCATTTTCAGGGTGGGGAAAAAATTACCTAGCACAGACACGGATTCTGTAAAATTTTGTGGCATGTTGTTTTCTTTTTTCATTTCATTTAGAGTTTTGGTGAAGCAGCTGTTGGATTGAAATCTTAGTAGACTTACAGAGTGCTTTCATACAAAGAAGGCAATGAAAACTGCAGATGAAGAACAGTATAACAGACTCAGATATGAGTTAAAAAGTTAAGAAGTCAAGTTATGGAAGAACCTTCTTATGCTTACTGGGATAAAAAAGTGTACATATCTGAGCTCAGAAAAATAGCTGGCCACTCTCCTACAGGCAATTTTCATTAAAAGGACTAACGGAATTCTCTCAGAAGCAATAAACTATTAGTAAATCCTGCCCTACTTGGCAAAACATACCAAAGATAACTTTTCCAGTACTTACATCAAATGTGGGCGTGCTTTGCTGGGCACTCTGATTACATGGCTCTCTGAAGCAGTCAGTGAATGGAAGCAAAAGACCCAGTGCAATAATGCGAGAACACAGTTTTTCTGCTTCTTCTTGTGGTGCATTTTCCTGCTGACTGAAGAGCTTTTCCAGCAGAGTTCGTCCTGTCAAGGTGATGACACAGATCAATAAGAATTTGTAACTGTCTACAACACACAAATATTTTGGCATTATAATGTATACTGAAAAATTTCAACTATTAGAAGGAAAAATATTAAAGTAAAAAAATAATTCTTGAGGAAAATATCTGATAATAGAGTCTTTAATATCAAATACTTCTACATAATAACTGTAACTGAGCTGGGGCCTGATTAATTAGGATATTCAAGAAAATATACATTGTGTTGGCTGCACGGCGGAGTAGGATCAAAAACCATGAGATGTTATTGTAGCATCAATTTCCTATTTATTTATATTATACAACTGTCCTGAAGGGAAAACCTAGATATTAACCAGAAATGAAGCAAATTCTTCTGCAGGCATCACACAAAGTTATTAAAGAATTAAGTCTCGAAGCTCCTGAAATTAGTCCTTTCTGGACTCCTATGCTGGAGTCATAAAATGATCTTGGTCTCTTAAGAAACTGTGCTCTGTTTCTTTGGAGAAACTCTCAATAACATAATAGAAAACCTGCCTGATAACTATTCTGTATAAAATTGTATTTAATACAGCTCCAGAGTTACAGAGTTCTTCAAACTAAAATACAGTGTCACAAGCAGCAATTCAGAGGAGTAAAACTTTAGAGTGTCAGAAGATACTTATTCTACTTATTCCTCTTATAGGGCCGGATTTCATGAACAAAGGATTTTCTTTGTTATCCAACAAGAACATGAAAGGAGAGTGTATGTTATAAAGAATATTACAGGAGAAAATGTTACTAAAATCTAGATTGTAAGAATATTAAATTGCTTGATTAAGCTGCAAAATATCAAAAGATAACAAAGTTCAGATTTACATGATATTGAGAGATGACATAGGTCTACTGGAAGACAAAAGACAGATGGGGTAATAAAGTTAACTTTATGTTTGAGAATGAACTAGCTGTGAACAAAATATGTATCTGAATAAGTTTCTGTGGTCTGCTTTTTCCGCCACGCACTCCAAGCCAAAGGTATTTTCCAGAAAAAACATACTAAAATGCTTTCTTAATGCAGTATAACAGAGTAGGAATAATAATAAAAATACTGTTGTTAATGACAATTTTACTGGTTTTCACACAGCAGTGAGAGATTTCTGATTGAATATTGATTTTATTCAAACCTGTAAAATTTTGCAGGCTTTCTGAACATACTAATTTTTTTTTTCTTTTAAACATCTGGATGCAATTTCAAAGGATATTGTAAGTGACATTTAGCCCAAAGTTTCTTTATTGTTTTAACTTCATGTGGCAATACAGTCTAAAAATAAACGATACATTGGTTTGAAGTTATTTCTAAGATTTTTCTCTCCACATTTAAAGATCTTATATTTATCTGATTATTAGTCCAAGCTTCCTAGCCTTTTATTAGACACAGCACAGCACATTCAAGGAGACAAGCTAGGAGATAAACTTGTAAGAGACATAAATTTGGTTACATTTGTCAGTTAGTTTCCCTCTGTTCCTTAGTTACACCTCCTATAAAGTGATGCTAACAAAGCTGGTTATTCAACATATCCCTCTATCACAGTTCAGTTAAACTTTCAAAGTAATTTGTTAATTGAAGATGGTGTCTTTCCTACTGAGATATAAGCACGGTAATTTTTAACAGCAATTTACCCACAGTTGTAGCATACAGAAAGGCAATGGTATGAAACCATGGAAGCAAAGCACAAATAGGGAGTTATCTGCCAATAGATGTTTTAGCGATTTTAGTAATTTTTTTTGTTTGGGGTTGCAGATGTCAAATCTTAGCAGTGCTGTGAAAGATAAATAAAACCCCCTAGCTACTGCCCTCTTACTGCAGTAAATGGATTCTCCTAGCTGTAACTACTGAGGTTAGGCTATGTAAGCAATTTTAGAAAAAAATTACGGTGCAACACTGACATCACACTAGCACTTTTCTGCTAGCATTTCTGGGGCAAGGGACATCATATTACCATAGTATAACCTTGTATACCTGAATAAAGTTCAATGACATAGAAAATGGTCTAGATAAAAGAGGGGCCATAAGTGTGAAGATGGATGGAGAAGTCAATGCTTTACACTTATCTAAAATGCACAGAAGAAAAAAAAAAAAAGTACACCAAAAGATGATCACTTAGCACACACACACACACAAAAATAGGGTTATGTAAGAAAACTACACATTTTTCAATGATATATTAAATATTCAAATATTATACATGATGTCTGAATGACTTGATAATTTTTTTTAAAAAGGTTTTTTTTTTTGTCTGGATGTTTCAACATTTAAATAATCTTGTCATGTTTCAAGAATCTTCTGCACATTCAGAACCAGAATAGCCTCTCCCTTTTGCTTTAGCCTAATTAGCAGGAACAATATCCGTAATTTACAAAACAGGAAATGAGGCACTTTTTTTTTACTTAATCCTGCCATTCATTTGCTAATTTTATAGCCCTTAACAGTCTTGCTCAAGTTCAAATAACTTGTTCAGAACCCTATTCAGTTGCAGTTAAATTTGTATAGCAATTATTAACTATTGTCTAAAAATACTTTAGAATTTACACAATGTAAAATAAGTATATATGTAAAAGAAGTCATTAATGTACTTAAGTAATGCAGAGTAAGAGAAATTATGTCATTTTGTGTATATGACCCTGAACTAGTCTTGGAATAAATAGGATAGTAACAAATATTTCATTACATTAGCTAGTACTTTTTACCCTAAAAGAATTGATCATTTGGTTTAAATTGACTTTAGTGCTACTAAGCCATTCTTTCCATCAACTATATGTTGAGTAAAAAATTCAAGGTTCTCAACACAAAGGCAGTAATGTTCATATAAAGCTGTGCTCTAATGCAGCTTGCATGTTCCTTAGAATTGCTATGGAGATCTGAGGACAGACACAGAAATTTAAATTACAGAAATACATTTTGTCAGTTCAGTGAATGCATTTTATCAAATGCAAGCTGAGAAAGTTCAATTTTAAAGCACAGAGAAATAGTTTCATTGTGAGAAGTTGTGAAAAAAAAAACCCAACAAACAAAAAAACAAACCCCAAACCAAAACAAACAAAAAAGA
>JAWWEE010000105.1:46815433-46897181 GCA_035221455.1 Xenops minutus | reverse complement strand
AAAACCCCCCCCCCCCCCCCCCCCCCCCCCGCAAAACTCTGTATCAATAATAAATGGATTATAAATTCAAAGCCCTTAATGGGCAATATATACAGTTAAACTATTGAAGATTTGATTACAAGCTATGGCTTACAATCAAATTGAATGGTCAATACAAGTGGCAAAAACCACCCATCCCACATCAAAGACAAAAAACAGCCAAAGTTATAAAGATGACACTACACGTTTTCCTTACAGAGGAATGGGGAGGTAAACCCTAACTAAAGAAAGTGTGTTGATACTTTAGGATGTCCTTCATTTCCTCAAGATAACAGCCCGCTGTGCAGCAGTGCCCGGCAGATGGGGTCGCTGTGCCACTGTAGTTCCAAACACGGCTGAAGCTTTTGCACGTGGGAAAACAATATTTGAAAGCCAGCACTTACCAAGAATTAGTTCCTTCCTTGTTAAGGATATCTGCTATTACTCTTTCACCTAATTTCAGGTGAGAAGATATTTGTCAGTATAGCAGGAGCATTTCAGCTTCTAAGTCCTCTGTGGGCCAGGGATATGGGTACTTAATCTGCTCTTGGCCCCTACCTATACCTGCACTGATGAGAAGCAGCAGAAATCAGGTTTATGATTTTGATTCAGGGCACAATGGAGGTTATCTGGGGGTTTTTTTAGGTTTAGCAAAATACATCTTTAGCACTGGACTCTACAGGCCTTTATCTACTTCTGTTGTGAACCAGAAATGGTTTGCCAGTACCCTATCTATTGGGACTACATGCCCTTGAAATTAATTCAAACTAAAATTACTTTGTGTCTATAAGCATGAAATTAACTGCACAATGTTAATCTGCATCCATATGCTAAACAGCAAAAAAAAAAAAAATCATAGCTATATTTAATGTATTGGCTAGATTCCAGCCAACTGGAAGATTTTGAGCTGTAATTTAAGTCTTTTGTTTATAAATAAAATGCAGCAGCAACAGCCTTTGACCTCAGAAACCATTAACCACCTCAAAGTCATAACTTCAATAGGTGAAGACATTTGCAAATAACCTGGAATAATTAAATGATTAATAATTTCATAATTATTAAATGATCAGCTGATTTCTGCAACAGGGTTAAATGGAATGGTAAGGAACTTCTCTTAGTGCCTTTACTTGCCATGAAAACAGTATAGACTAAAATCAAAAGTGTCTCAGATCTCTGTTTTCCCTAAAAGGTTAACTTTCTAGTTTTTATGTTTTAAAGAGCATTTCTTCCCAGAAATCCCAGGTCATGATGTTCCAGAACCCTATTCTTACCTTTCCCCTAATTAGTTTGGTGAAGGATGGGAGGCATATTAAGTTTTGAACTAGACAAAAACTGCAGCTAGAGTTCAGCCTTAAAACAAATCATTATTTTGAGGATCTTGCCAAAAACCTTTAGCCAGTAAGATGATTATAAAATCAAAAGTTATTTTTAGGAGCTTAGAATTACTTATTAAATCAAAGTAAGGGAACAAAAAAACTTCTTTTTTTTCGTCACTTGCAAAGGATTACACAATTAATCAACCAAAAGAATGAGAACATGAAGTTCAGTTTAGAAGTATCAGGTACTCTGGTCTTCTGTGGATATTTTGTGATACTTTTGCTGTCATGACTCAGCCTGGGTCTTCTGGATCAGCTTCCAAATTCCATGTTCTCCATCTCTATGTCATCTGCCTTTTCCTCCCATTTCCATGGAGATGAAGCACTACTGATCTTGTCAACTCCTGCATGGCATACAGATCCTTTATCCCATCCCTATAATCAAGATTTGAGCACCACTGTTCATCAAAGCCACCTCTGTAGGACATAGAAGCTATTCACCACAGAATGAAAATGCACAAGTTCCAGTATGGTTTCTGTTCATACTGTCTCTCTTTATGAAAAATGCAGGTAGCTGTATTCCTGAATGACCTGTTTTGCTTTAGATTTACTGAAACCATATTAACTCAAATGAAGGGTGGAGGGAGAAAGGAACCTAGCCCCACCAAAACTCTTTCTACAAATACTATTTAATACAATGATGAAATATGGTAAAATATTAACTATATTATATACTATGCATATAATTTCATATAATAATCCCACTCATTACTGGTCTGACACAGCCACAGGTTCTCCCTTAGCCTGGAAAGGTGTTTGGCTTTTAGTATTGGTAGTGTGAATGAGCTTGTCTGTCACGACCTGGCAGCAGAAGTTGTCTATTACAGATGGATATGCATTTGGTCTATTACAATCATCTTGTATTCCAGGGCAACATTTTTCCTCCTCAAGCAGACACTAAAAATATGGATCTATGCTTTTTTGATGGAACTTTATAATGTTGAAAGCATGTTCAGTACTGTTCACAAAGAAATAAAAATAAATTCTGACTCGAATTCACTTTATAGATCCTTTCCTCTATGATCTGCCTTTCAAAGAGTTACAAGGTGAGCAAGAAAATCCTAAAGTAGCAGTATCATTAAAATGTTGTTAGCTTTGAATTTGCTTAATTATTGAGGGACAGGAGAGACATGAATGGAAGAGAGAATCAGAAGAAAACTACAGTAGTCATAGTCACACTGAAAACACACACATACACACGCTGGGGCACTGCACTACAGCAGAACTTACAATAATATTTCCTTGAGGATCCACTGTTATAACGTCACATTTATCTTTAAAGATGTGTCTTCTATCCTCTTTACGTTGGATTTGCAAAAGCCTGGGAGCACAGCTGTCAGTGAGCACCAGTTGAGACTAATGAGCACAATGAGCTATCCTCCAAAAGCTCCCCCTTCTGCTGGTCTCTGTGATTTTCTCTCCTACCAACCAGAGCACTCCACCACACTTTCACCATTAGCACAGCAGCTGCATCAGCACATCTTATCCTACATACACTGGAGATACACCTTCCCTTTTAATTCTTCCTAATGTAAAGTGAATAGCTTCACAGCACCTTCTATTTATTCACCCCAAGGCTTAATTTTACTTACGAACATACTGCTTACATCAAAAGCTGAAATCTGCTTGCTTCCCTTCCTTTTCCCCAGTTCACCCTTTTTTTTTTTTTTTATTTTCCCCCATTTTATGGAGATCAGAGATGCTCACCCAGCAAAGAGATTTTATAAGCTTTGAAGCCAAATGTACCATAAGTCTTGCTCTATTTTTGGGAGAGAGTAAAGAAGAAAAGGAAGAAGAGATAATAAAATGGTGAATTTCTATTTATAAGGTTTTCTATAGTCTTACAAAATGTAAAAGACAGAGTCTTACGTTTTTTTAATTTAGAAGGTATTCCAATTACAAACATAGTTTATAAACAAAAAAAAAAAAAAGAAAAAGAGAGAAAATAGGGGAAAAAAAAGCTGCATTCAAAAGGTAGAAAATGCTGTACTTCACATATCTGCTGCCGCACCTTAGTCTAAATCATTCCTTCCAATTTTTTTCTGTCTCCTTTTCTACATATACTACCAGCAAGGTGGTAGCTAAGTCAGGCCTCAATCATCTGGCAAAGTACCTAAACTGTGCAGCACCAAACATCCCCCAGGATGCCAGAAGAGGACAAATATGTCCAAGATACAGAAATACTGCAAAGATTTACATATTTTTAGCTGAGATAGTAATTCCAACTGCATGTCATTTCTTAAATACTTTTCAGCCCAAATTTTACTCATTCATCATATTCGCTCAAACTATGCAGGAAAAGAAGCTTAGTGAATAATTTCCTAGGGGCAAATCAAACATACTCCATTTTCACCTTTTTTTCTGTCCAATGTCCTTAAATAGATCTCAAATATACCAAGCACTCATATTTTACATATAAAACTTAAACTTCAGTGATCAAAAGTATTAAAGTTCTTCAACGTTTTCCTTTGGTTTCACAATCTTTTCTCATTTCCAGTTTTTCTGCTAACCTGTACCACTCAGCCTAGACATGGTGTGCAACACATGAGTGCTGAGAAAGGAAGATGTTTTCAAAGATGCACATGGAACCTGGGGAATGAAACAGAACTGGGAAGTGGTATTCTAGCCATCCCTTCTTCACTTCAAACAACAAGCCCTAGTCCTGCATAAATGCGCGTTAAATATACCTTTGCAGCAAAAAAAAGTAGCAATTTCGTTTAGTTTCTTCTTTGCCTGAAGACTGACCTGGAAGATTATGCCCAACATGCCAAGATTAGAAACTTCATTTATTGTCCTTTTTCACTGAACAGTTTCTAATCCTCTTCTGATTTAAATTAGGAAACTGTTCTAGATTTCTCATCCCGTGAAGTTGTTTTAGCTGCTTTGTTTTGGCTTTGTTGTTCCTGTTTGTATTTTTGTTTGCCTTTTTTTTTTTTTTAAAAAGGGATTGAGTTTTTATTGACAGATACTTTCCTAAAACCATGTGACAGTTTTCTAGCAGCCTGGTTACATAAAACATGGAAAACCCACTAAACAACAGGCCTGCACACACAATATGGTTTCATAATAAAAAGAAAAAAAAATTCTTCCATTTTGAATAAACACAATATAAAACATGTCTTAAGTCTAACTTACAGGCAACAGAAACGTTAAAAATAAAGCTTGTCAAGGTCTAGAGTTATGGTACAAATTGCTATAGCACTGTCAAAGATATTTCCTTTGATTCCTATTATTAGTGTAAGAGCTGATCTCTGCCTTCATTGGTTATATGCAAACATATATTTCTAAGGGAAAAAAAAATAGAGGTTATATATTCATTTATTTATAAAGTTATATTGTCCATTATCATACTAAACATAATATATTATTTTTTTTTCATATTTATCTCTTCTATTTTAGTATTTAGGACACTAGGAAAATTAGGAATGTGTGGGAATGCCCAAGAAGATTGCCCTTTCTTCTCTGATTTCCTGGCTCTCTTCACATGGGTGGTATGAACTAAATCCACATATCATCTTAAATTCAGATGTCAAAGAACAAAACCTGTCTAAAAAAGAGAATTAAGAAAAAGATATATATCAACTCTATGTCCCTCATCCCCACAGTTTTCTATGATTGCCTACACACAGTTCCGTGTAATTTCAAAGTCAGAAACATGTATTTATTAAATTCCAGTGAATAATCTATTGATTGAATAAATTCATAGACTCTTCAAACAACTAGAATAAAAAAATCAATTATTAATTTCACATCTGTCAGTCCTGTACTTGATTATCACAGTAAACACTATGCTTTACTTTTGCCAAGCTGTCTGAATTTCTTGGCATCTCAATCTCCCTCCTTTTACACTGTCCCATCTCTTGTAGTACCCTTGTTTTGTGTTAAAATTTTCCATTAAACTCTTTACTAGCATTAAGTAAGAACCACAATATATCAACCCCTGTGCAACTCAAGCAAGTAATTTCCCCCCTTATTTTAGCCCCACAATTATCATTAATAATTTAAAAAGGTTCTGGGTTAGGTTAGACAGCTTTAATAAGTGTATCAATGTGTTTCAACTCACTCAGCCAGAACAAGCAACCCATTTTGCAGCTAAAGAACGAACATCACATAATGCTAACAGCTTCAAGTGTTTGAGACATCGCAAAGAGAGACAGGGAACTTGTGTGTGTGCTCCTTTTTGGAAGCAAAGGCATAGGCTGCACTGCAAGAGAATTCTGCCACTGCCCCCAGGGCCACAAGAGTGTACGCAGGGTGAAAGAAACACCTCATACAAACACAAATGCCCTGATGGAAAAACTGGAGATCTGGCAAAATTTGAAAATCAGATTCTCCAAAAATAAAGATGACAAAGAGAGATCACAGATTTAACAAAGTAAAAAGCCAACCCAGAAAGGATGCTACAGTTTTCAAAAACCCCTCATCTCATTCTTTATGTATAGTGTTCCTTGACAAAAGCAAGTGGCTGTATTTTAAAACAGCTTGGTTCACTTGTGCTGGCTATGAGACATGAAAACACTGCCAATTTCAGCATATGCCCCAGTGGTTTCTTATAAGATTACTTAAATATATACTATATTTGCACAAATCATGCTGGAAATAGTGGAAGCAGTCAGGTCAAAATCTAATTAATGCAAACTTTCATCCTGATGAATGAAATCTGGAAGTCAGCTCAGCTCCTAATTTTGAAATTTGTGCCATAATACAGAAAGACAAAAGTTTAACAAAAGTTTTACTTGGTAGTAAAAATCTCAAGTCCTGCAAGTGCTGTGGCTGGGACAAAGGTCAAGACACAAGTCTACTCTTGTCTTAATTATGTAATAAATTTCGACAGCCTGACCAAGTCCATCTATCATAACACTATGTAGAAGCAGGACAAAATGAAGCTGTTCCTCTGGTTGCAGTGAAGTAATATGACAGAGTCCTTTATCAAAACCACCAGGAATTTCCTTTGAGTCAGTGATTTGCAGTGTCACCATTTTGTATGGAAATGCAGATGAATGCCTCCCTGCCACTCTTGAGCTGTCCAGAAAGCAGCAGTACATAAAATTTTATCAATGTAATCTTATTGATCTTTGCTAAAACTGTGCTGCGTTTTCTTCTGGTTTAATCTACCCTTTTGTCATATACCCAATAGTTAATTACGTCTTATAATTTCCTCCTTCAAGATTTGTATGAAAGCCTTGCTTGCTGCTGCAGTCAAAACCATTATGAAAATTGGCTTGATCATTTGCAATAGCAATGTTTTACGATTTCCAAAAAGCAGATATCACAACTTTGCCATTACCAGAGCTTCAAAATATATTAAAATATTTTTGGTAGCCTCTGACAGTGCTTTCAGAATTCTTACAGATTAGCAAGTCTGTAAAGCACTCTGTCTCCCTAACTTGAACATAAGCTCCTTGAAAATTTGCTTTCATGGTGACTAAGATTTTACACCTTTCCCCCACACTGAATTTTTTGATATATGGCATATGTATAACAGGATAAGCTGAGACAGAATATTAAACTATTCTTTTCTCCCCACCTCTTGCTATTTATCATTTCTATATGTCATTTAATGACATATACATACATTTGACATGCATACTGAAAGATAAGAATATATCTTTCAGCTTTCATATATTGGCCTTCAGAGGCTGAAGTTTTTAAAAAAATATTTTTAAATTCCAAACAATTCCTCAACTATGATACAGCAGTACAAGACATCTTTCTAAAAATATAAATAAGATGCACCCTCCCACAACACTCCCTGGCATGTCTGTTTTCACCTTGATTTTTCTTCAGGTTCTAATGCAACATAATTGCAGATTAGAGAAGTGCATTTCTAAAGCATCCCTAATTATAGTGGTTTATGATGAAAGAGAATCTATATGTGTCTGTCTACCGAATCTTTTAGGCACCATATGCATCTTTGGCAAATTTCATATTGTGTTTTCCAGGTACTTAGGCTCCTCTCAGCAAGTATTTAATTCTCCCCATCTTTACCCTTTTAGTTTCTGTGGTGATTTGTGATGTGAAGGCAACATTCAATGCCAGGTTCTCACAGACTGCTGGAAAGCCACAATTCTCTCTGTCTAGCTTTTTAGAGCAAGAAGCTCCTCTGATGTCTTTTTGGGCATCTATTACCAGCAGCATCTTTTGTCAGTCCAAAGTAATAGACACTGTTTTTTACAACCCAATTTTGTAAAACTTCAACATTTCATTCCACGTTTATTGCAGTCATGCCTATCTGTACTTTAGAAGTAAATCCAAGTATGTGCTCAAGCAGCCACAAATCACAAGACACAACTGAACTGAACCAGGAAGTCTCTAAAGTGGGGCACAAATAACACATTTCTTTCAACTTACTCATTAGCTGCTGGGCATGTCTTAACTTTCTTTCCCCTCCAGGACCTGTGGACCCAAGGTCTGGTAATCTCCTCCAACTTTAATAACTGCTGACTTTTTAATATTTTTCATGATGTACAAAAGCTTTTCTTTGTGTCCGTGAACAAAAGCCAGTGTGATGAAGAAAGGGGGAAAGCAGAAAATTAGAACTACATTCCATGAGAAAGAAAAACAGACATGCACATATGCATTTCAGGCATGTTCTTCTAGGCTTCATCTGAACAAAACCTAAACACAGCTCCCTTGCTGTAACTGGACCTTCATGTTCTTTCACTGATGTAATCAAATATTTCTCAACCATTTCTCAGCATATGTCATTTTCTTGACTCTTTGCATGACAAAATAGTGCTTGGATACACAACCTCTCTTATGAAGGAAACGTTTTGGTTTTGTTTTTTTCTTATGCTAGCTATTTTTCTTCCCATGACTTTTAAGAGATATTAAGGTAGTTAATTGAAGTGTTACTGCAGCATAGACTTCTTCTGTACAGTGATTTTTTTCCTTATCAGTGCAAGGAAGTGGAAAGTCTTTGGTAAGTACTATCTATTATGCATCTTCAAGGGACACCTGAGCCAGATCTTGGCATCAAATAAACTCTAGAATGAAAGGTGCCTGCTGGAATTAGTTCCACAGTAAAGTTATCTGTGGTTTCTCCTGATTCAAAGTCATCCCATGTTCAGAGCTCTGGCATTCCTGATAAATTTTGTACAGCTCCAGAGACCAGAAAATTCATACCTATACTGTCAACCAAGAATGTCTCAATAAATGTAATCTGTGACTAGTCTTTCCTGCCATTGCTTAGCTGTATATGTCAAGACATCAAAAGGATTAAATCCTCAAGTTTTATGCATTTCTTCTGTATTTATATATTTCCATTTAATTTATGTCTATTAGGATTTATTTTTACAACTCGGATGTTGTTTACACACAAAATCTCAAAACCACTGCTTCTTACTCCTGCAAAAATGCTAACTGACTTATTGGTTCTATAGTCTGTGCATCTACAGATGAAAGAAGTAATTTCTGTATTTATCTGACAATAAAGCAAGGTTTTGCATCAGAAAACATAGGCCACTTCCTGGTCAAAAAGCCTAACTATTTCCATCAATGTGAAGGAAGCATTCTGCACAGCAGCAATACAGAAATAAAAGGAGGAACAGTCATTTTGTACTCAAGGTAACACAGACCATCTCGTCCCTAACTTTCTCTACATGAACTGCAATGTACAGACACAGGAAGCTACTGTTGCTTAGAGGAAATAATAGAGTGGCACAGCTCTTGAACTCACTTTGGTGCCTTTTCTAAAGCATTAAATGAAATGCAACTGACCTTCTATTATCATATGAAGAGGCAGGAATGAGGTTAACACAACGTCCTCACATCCTTCCATCCCCTTCCTTTCACAGCTTCTTACTGCTTCCGCTCTGTTCTCCTAGTATTAACTCACCTCATTCCCAAAAAGATCAACTGCATGCATAAAACTAAGTTTCTGAAAGCTTGCAATCCACCTGACTGCTACAGAATGATGCTTTTAAACGTACCTAAAAATAACCAAAGTCGCAGTCACAGAAACACCTACACATTCATGGTTCATCACCACTATTCCTTATGTAAGCTCAAATTTTGGCAGGACTATTTAATCAGGAATACACTTGGTCATATCCTGATTAAAACACAGAACAAACAAAATATCTCGGATAACTAGTATTTTTGCATTTTCTATCACCATTATTCACATTAGAACTTGATCCCCCATATACAGTAAGTCTAAAATAGTCCTAGAGATGCTTTTCAATTCCAAGTTTGTTTTTATTTCTGTACAACAGCACGGAGACAAAAAGGCCTGTTTCAAGAAACAGATGTTTTTTTTCTGTGAGAGTCCTACACATCAGGGTTTTTTTTTTTTAAAAAAAAAAATGGACCAACCCTGCCCCAAGCTAATAAAAAAAATTATACATATTTAAAAAAATAATAAAGCACAATTAAACCCATTAAAAAAAGCAAACAAATTCCACATGACTATTTCCACTGGAATAATCCACTGCTCATTTCACAGAAATTAAATCACTGAATGACCAGTTCTAGCCAGATCCCTTGTGTGATAGATATTATACTGATACTGTGTTTCAGATCCAAGAAGAGCTGCATAGACCTCCAGCTATAAATTGTCCCTTTTTCTTTTCCTCTTTGCAACCTAAAAGAGACCAGCAGGCAACCAAGATGACACATTTCTACTTCAGACACAAGTCAGGCTGCCAGTCAGACGTCAGAATGGGCTTGCTGCTCAGAAACTGGTCACCCAAGAGATAGAGACACTCAATCCCATGACCAAGAACTGCTAATCCCAATAAAGTTCTAGATAAAGATCAAAGCATTAATCATGAGATCCCATCAAAAGAAGCCTGTGGCTGCACTGAATTCCAGTGAAATTATTCATGTTGCTCCAAATCCCACATTGCAGTGCTGGCACAGCAACATTAAAACAACTTATCAGCACTTACTAGTCTTTCAATGACATATTGTAGCTCATTTTCAAACACATTTTACTACAGCTGAAATGCAGTATTACATTCTTTCCCCCCCACTCCCAGTTTTGTGTGTACTAGGCAAAAAGAGGAGGATCTTTCCCTTTGGATGCTTATTAGCAACACTCAGTGTAGTGATTTTGCATGTAGGGTTGCTGTTGGGCAACTCCTTTAGTTAAATGAGGCTGCACTGCCCTATCTCATAAAAAATCATTTGTATTACTGCTAACAAACATCATCAGTGATACAGCAAACCACAAGTAGTCTTAAATAACAGTTGCATGATAAATAGTCTACTCAGGATGCCAACTGACACAAATCCATATTGTGTGCAACATCACATGAATCAGAAGGAAAAAAAAAACCTTGAAAAAGTACCTAAAAAGATCTCCTTTATTTCTTAGAAACAAGCTTTCATCAGTTTTTCAAGTTTTCACATACTAATCTATACTAAGACCTTTATGTCTGTAGACTCTGCACTGGAACTGCAAGTGGGTGCAGATGACATTAGCACAGTGCAGAAGTGAGATGAAGTGGCCTTTGTAAGAAGGAAGCTGGCACTCCATGGAAATCAGAAAGCAGACCTGAGCACACAGGCACAGGACTGACTTCAAGTTTTGTTTCATGGTAATGCAGACTTTTTGTTTGCCTCCTTTTTACAGCTAGAGAAGAACAAACAAATCTCTGAAGGGAAATTTAAAGATAAGTTTGGATCTGTTTGGAAGAGCTTCATGCAGCAAGTGTGTTACAGACAGCCAACAGAGATTAGAAAGGGCATGAGTTTGCCTGTGTTAAGTTTAATTACCATCTGGGGCAGCTGATGGGACTTGTTCATTCAATTTATGTAACAGACACCCTTACTAGCAACTCTGCAATCACTGCACCTCAAACTAATGTAAGGGCAAACTCTTTTTTATGAAATCGACGAACTAGCTCTTCCATGTCAACGTTTGGAAACATCAATTTCATTTTTTCACCAAGATACTCTCCTAATGTTAGTGCAAACCATTCATTGCCACACATCAAAGTGGCAGAACCAGCCCTATTCACTCAGGTTCAGCTCTTGTCCTCCTGGGACCACAATATAAAAGCCATGGCTCCACTGTGAATTGGGTAATCTAGAACTTGTAATTACTGTCACTGCAAATTCAAATACAGCAGTCCTCATCAAAAAAGAAATAGATCCAATGCCTGAAGTACAAAATGCCCATAAGTTTGCCCACACCACATTGCTAAGCCATGCATCAAATTTGAAATACCGTACTTGTCTTCATATATAAAGACAAATTAAAGTATGCAAAGTCTCTACTATTCCAGTTCTTGGCTTCCCTCTACATTTTACATTAAAGCAGTCTTAAAGAGTTCATATGGATCACTGTGAAAACCAAATGGCACACAGCCAAACCACAACACAGTGCAAAAGTAGGCCAGTCATCTGCATAGAACCCGCTGTCATTGAAATCAATGATTAAAGTGTTGTGGAATATTTTACTTGATTCTAGTTAGAAATGCAGAACAACACTTCAGTCACTGCACAGCAAAATGGGATGTAATGCTGTAGGCAAGAAGCTACTTGGTTTTGGTTTTTTTTAAGCTAGAAATATCTCTCTATAAAGAATGCTATTTCTAAAACCCTGATGTTGATCCCCAAATCAATGCATCTCATGCATACAATTAAAATATGACATTTTTTCACAAGTAGTATCAAATTACAAACAAATTATTTCTGTGATTGCTGTTGTCCAGAATGGTTTATTTAAAGAGACTTTTCTGCTCTTACAGCCATGACAGACACTTTATGGGACTACTGATGTCAAGTTTAATTTACCTCCTTTTTATACACACTAGTTGTTATTTTATATTCTTGATAGTTTAAAAAATATATTTACAAGATAAAAATTAAGAATGGATAAAAAGAGATGAAGTTGTATCATATCACTTCCAGTTCCCTCATTTTCAGCTTTTCTGCATGAACTGAAAGGTACAATTGTCCTCTGCCTGTAAAGACAGCTGGTATGTACATGTAAATGAGGGTCACTGTAATTTCCATAAGAGACAGAACTAATGTTACATTGGACATTGGTCCCTTCACAATAACAGTCTAAAGCATTGGTGGGAAAAAAACCCACAAAACAAAAACAAAAATTATTTTTTCAGTAAATCAAAACCTTGTGAGGAAATGTGAAAGTCTGTTTCCCAGAAAACAAGCATCTAAAAAGAAATATCATGTTGTTATTTCCATTATAACACCACCATAAAGAAGTCTAATTACTGATTATGCAATTAAAACTTTGTTCTCTGAGTTGTTCATAAGCTGTCAAATGTCAATTGCTAAAAAAATATAGTGTGATTTTTATATGCTGTAAACTTGAAAGCAGTGAATACCTTAACTGAGAAAATTTAGGTAGGACACCTGGCTTTAAATCTAAGAAAACAGGTAAAAGGGACTTAAAACACATATAAAAAGATTCAGCTCACTTCACAGAAGGCTGGTCTCCTTCAGAGAGGACTGGTTATTCCTGTGTTGAGAAGTTTTACATCTAATTTTTTAGACTGAAATTGGGAATTTCTGTTCAAGACTACTGAGGAATGAAAGACGTGATTTGATTTCCTTTTGTTTGAATTTGGAAAATAATGTTAATGCTATACTTCATAAATCATATTATTTTGTTTAGTTTTCATAAAACCACAAATAATGCTCACTCCATTTTTCTCCAAAGGGCTTGGGTTCATATGTAGCTACTGTGTTCATGCATCTAGAACTGACTTCACTCCAAACAAACATGATTTAATCTTTATAACTGTTACTCTTAGGGCATGTTCTCTGGATTCTTTTATTTCTACAGTTTTCTTACGTGAAAAATAGATGGAATATGTTGCTGAGTTTCCTCTGTATACAAAACTCCTATGTGGCAGAGGCCTTTCTATTCATGAATACATTATTTTTACCAAGAAACTTCAGATGGGGGGAAGCGAAAGGGGAAAAAACCCTCAAAACACGGGAAAATATAATAATATACTCTCACTATTCCATTTGTAAACTCACTAGTCCCATGGCTCTGTGACAGGATGCAAGCTGCCTAACAGGCAAGGTAAAGAGTACTGAATGAGTCACCTTATGTAGCCTAGGCAGCAGCCTGTCACAACTACCGAACTGTACTACCCCCAGTTTCCTTTCTTTTCTCCCTTTTATTCTGTCTTTCAATACATAAACATTTTTTAATTCTGAAGGGGAAATTGGTTCCTTTCTGGGGTGCTGTCCATCTGTGCTTGCATGGCTTTCTCCTTTTTGCACTAAGCAAATCCTCATCATTGCCTGAGTCTAATACCAGTTGGAGCTCTCAAGTATTTACAGTACATCAGAACAGTGCCTAGCATAAGAAAACCCCAAACAGGTTCCTGGTTGCAAAAAGCTTCACATTTGAAAGTTCTCTTTATGCAGAGAGCTGGTCTGCCTACAGCAGTGCTGCCCTTAGTATTTTTCAACAAGAATAATTTAAGGCATCCAGCCTTTTCCTAGAGGATGTAGACAAAGGAGAAAAGCAGAAAGAAAAACTTCAAAGAGTTATACACTTCCTTTACTGGCAGTACTGCCAGACTGATGAAATGTGACTGTGTTTGTAAAATCAGGCCTTGGATTTTAAAGCTGTCAGCACAAGTAAAGATAATACATGCAAGATACTGAATTAAAGTATTTTAAAAGTATGTTCAAAGGCTCCCTGGAAAAAAAAAGAAAAGAGCCCTTAGAGACATGTTACTCACCTGAAAAGACATTGGGAAATGCCTCTGTAGAAGCCTGCACCCCTGAGGACTTTCTTGAATGAGTCAAAGGCACTCTTTCTGTTTGCAATTTCTCTCTAAACCCCTTGTGTTCCAAGTAGTCTGCAGAGCCCACCTTCTCTGTTATCTCGTATTTGTGACTAGACACTTCTTCTGTCCAGTCTGCGGAACGACTAAAAAGACCTGCCAAACTAGCAGACCTCTTCTTCTTGATTGAGGTTTTTTCTTTTTTGTGGAAGGATTCCTGTCTCCTTGTAGAAAGTGGGCTCTGGGATGGGGAGGGAGAAGGTGAATGATTGGGAGAACTCAGTTGCCTAGTTGTGGTTTTGATGTAACAGGGATTAATTAGGTAGGGCTTAAAACATCGGGAACCAAGCGTCGGACTGTCTGCTGTTTCTTCGGAGGACAAAACACCATTTTTCATTTCCGTGGATAAACCATTATGCATCTCCTCTTGACTGGCTGACAGAGTGTGTTTTTCTTCCTGAGTCTCAGCAGCATGATCGTGGCCTGCATCTGAAATACCATCCTCTGTTACTGAGCCCTGAAAATCAACAGCCTGAACTTCATCAGTTTTAGCCTCAGTATCTGCTACCGAGGGTGAAAAAGGTTGTGTAGAGCTTTGTGTCTGAGACCCGTTTTCTACTGCAATTCTATTCAAATCATCTTCTAGTTCACTAGCGACAGCATCCACTCCAGCAAAGAGCTGTTCCTCAATCAATAGCTTACGTTCCTGTGTTTCAAATAAGCTGTTACCAGGAGAGCCTGTGCCATTTACTGCTTCCTTCGGTTCACGTTCAGTTGCACAGGAGACGGGAATGTTTTCTGCAATTTCAGACACCGCTGGAAAAGCCCCCTCAGTGTCTGGGCTCCTCTCTTTGTCAAGGGCAGTTAGTGAAAAAAAGCGTTCAAAATCTAAGGGAGCTGCTTGTGAATTAGCCATGTGTCGGCCCATTGTTTTTGTGACAGGGTCCTCGGTTCCAATGTTAATTGCCCCCTGCTGCTGCTGCTGCAGTCTAATAGCTTGCTGGATATCAGAAAGCAAATCCTCCTGTTCTGCGGCTGAATGGAAACTGTATATATCCGTATCAGAGCCAGAGCTGGTCCTTTGTCCATCCTGTGTCTCCGCAGCAGCTGGAACAGTTTCATTTCTGATTTCAAAATGTTCAACATCTGTGTCTGAGAGACCCCCTTCATCTGCAGAGATGCTTATATCCGGAGTTTTGGTTACAATTGAATGAGTACTGTCCAGCTCTCCAGGCTGCAAGGCCTGGCTTTCCAAAACATCCTCTCGTGAACTGCTATTCCCATCTTTAGCCTTGGACAGATTTTTTCTGATCCTCAGATTTGAAAACACAGAGGGCCTAGAGTCCGACTTACCCTTCTTCTTTCCAGATTCACTTCCTTTTGCATGCTTCCCCAGTCCCCTTCTGCCTCCCAATGCCTTCTTTGTGCCGTCCGTATCCTTGGGCCCAGAGGCATCTTCTCCTCCTTCCTGCACATCACCTGAATTTTTCTTTAGCTTCCCATCTTGATTCCCCATGATTTTTCGCAGTGTAACACCCTCGGCAATCAAGCCATCCTCCCGGAGTTCATTCCTTTGGCCTGCCGGCGAGATCCCCTCTAGCGATCCAGGTTTGTTTTCAAGCGGTGGTGATGCAAATGAAGCAAATGCTTGCTGTGCCTCTCTCCCATCTGCTAGAGCTGCCTTTTTGCATAATGTGCTGCTTGCACTGGGCTCCGCTGGGACATGCTCAGTACAGCACTGAGAGCTGCAGACAGCTCCTTCCAATGGCTGCTGCTCTCGCAGCCGCCTGCTCTCCGCGTTCCTGCTGCACTCTGGTTTCTTTAGGAAGGATTCTGTGAAAAGTACTTCCTTTATAAAAGTCACTTCTTTCTCCACAGTTTTTATTGCCTGCATTGCAAGCTCAGCTCGTCACCAAATCATTTATAATATCAGGACTTCAGTGTTCAAGTTTCTGAAGGAATAAAGGGAAAAAAAAGTTAAAGCAAGCTACTTTAATTACTCTGCAATTGCTCTGCAATTGTTTAAATGAATAAACTAACAAAATTGGAAAGAGAAATATTATGATTAATTAATAGTTTAGAAGGTGCTCAAGCGTATGCTGCTTTGACAGATTACACAGTACCCCTGATGATGTATATGCTTACTTTTTAAGGGCCACCAAAACACGATACATAGTTTTAAAAGGAGAATCATTCTCTTTTCAAAGTATAGAAGAAAAAATAACAAACAGAAAGTTCTTTCCACAGTTTCAAAGAGTTGCATTATGGTAATTATGTTATAAAAAGCCTCCCACAATTTGTATTCTGAAAAGGTAGATATACTATTATTCCCAGGAGAATCAACTCATCAATATTAAAACACATCACCATTGTTTTCGCTGATAAGAACATCTGGCATGAAACAAGATAAAACAAACACAAAAAAATAGTAGTATTCAAGAGCTAGTAAGGAAAAAGATAAAGTATTCCTCTATTTCACCCTACATATTTAATAATTGATTTAGACACTGTCACTTGCTAACTTCTTTGGAGGCTTGTGCAACAGTTTAATCAGTTGCTGCTTCTCCTTCATTTTTGGTTTAGATGTATAAGCATCAATACTTCATAAATATATTTCATGAACTTTCAGACAGATATTCCCTTCTATTTGTAAAATTCAGATTTAAAATAAATGGAATGGAAGCAAAAGGGCATAAGAATGCCAAATTGCTAAGTTGGATCAGTTCAGCAGTTCAAAACCTTGGTTCAACACCAATCAAGAAGCAATTAAATATATTTTCTATTTATAATTTACCCTCTCTAAGCTGCCTGACCTATCAGGTTCGGTGCTTGTGTAAGACTTTATATATTGTTCATAGTTTTGAACTTCCTTACTTGTAATTTCCCTTTCATCAGGGATTGCTTAAAACAATACATCATTCTGGGGAAATACATTCTATTGGTTTATATAACTCTTGCTTTTGGTTTCATTCCTAACAAAGATTTCACTTCTTTCCTCTGCCTTAATACACATTAAAGAAGAAGAGGGGTATCATTCACATGATAAAAGCTATGCAGGACATCCCCACCCCCGACACATACTATTTTTTTTTTTTTCAAAGTCTTATAAATACCTTTACAAATCTGGGCTGTGGTCATTGCTAAAAAATTGCTATTTATTCAGTTTCGTAAGAACAGCACTGTCATTAATACATGGAAAGTTATTATATTGAACTATTGCAATTTTTTGTTTGAGCTTCTAGGTCACTTACTGCTCTGATGTAAGCTCTGTGGCTCAGGCATCAGAAACCTTTTGTGTATAAGAACTTGAGAGTTACATGTGAGTCAGATGACTTTGTATACTCAGTGTGATGGTTTGGTCTTTTTTTCTTTTTAGTATATTTAGTATAGCAAAACCTGCAAGAGCATGTTAAGTGATTTGCTTTTTTACTCCATTCCTACTTTTGCATTCTCTAATCCTACTTAGTTCCTAATTTGTTGCAGTATTTTACCTTTTACAGCATTATTACCTATTTGCAAAAGGCTTTTGAAAGCTCATGTAATTTCAGCCCAAATGAAGGGACACAGTAAGAATTACTGAAGGAACAATTTGAGAGAACCATAGTAGTAGAATAATACCTTGATGGGTATTTTCACTGACTAAAACTGACAAGGACCTAACCCTTGATTACAACTGGACTACTTGTAGCTTCCAACTCCATTTGAAAGCTCTCATCCCACTAAAATCTGCCAGAAATTAACATAGTGCAGAAGTAATATAAAGATACCATGGACTAAACGTGTAAGGGAAGTGGAGAATTAGTGTGATATTCTGCTGAAACACCCCCTTTCCTTTCCTCTCTGTGAACTTGCCTTGCAGACTTCATACACTTACACTACAATTGACGATAACACTAACACTAATTACACTGCAAATTATGTTGCAAAACCAAGACATTGACAAAACTGGCATTAAAAAAGAATCAAGTTAAAGACCAGTCTTTCGGTCTTTAATTAGAAACCTACAATAGTTTTAATCATGTAGCTGCACTATTTCCATCAAGTTCCCATATAGCTCATCCTGATGAGTAAGTTCTTCAAAAAAACCCTCACATAACGTATAGCCATAGATGTTATCCAAGTTTGAATATATTACACTAAAAATTATTTAAATTTTTTTTTTCAAATCTGCAACTGTAATCATAATAGCAAAAGAACTATAAGGAAAAAAGCCAAACTATTTTCTATATGGGAAAGTAGTGTCATCAAAATGGGCCTACTTATGGGAACAGAAGCATGCATGTAAACATCAGCAATTTTGTTCTGGTTATTTCACTTACAGCCCAGAATATTAGTTCTATTTTTTTTTTTTTTTAAAAGGAGTGTGGGGGCAGAACAAAAATTACCCCACAATGGCAGTGATAGATACAACTCAATCAGCTCTTATGGGAAACCACAGAAGGGTAACATTATCCAAATATAAAACCAAATATTAATACTTTGGGGGTTGATTATACTCAGGCAATTTTTTAGCTTCTGAAGAAAAACATATTATTAAAAATCAGCAAGAAACCAGAACATTTTGGCATTAGAGTAAGCGACATTTTAAAAGGTAACAATATATTTAAAATTCTACACCAGAAAAAGCGACTTTCAACAAACAGTAAGTAGGGAAAATAGAGGAATTTAAGTGTTCAAGAAGGATAATTCATTTTTAAAAGCAACTATAACTCAGCTTGCTATAAGTTGTTCATAAACTTTTGAGGCTAATCAGTGAGCGAGCCTGCCTGCCTCATTCAATATTTGCCAGTGGTCAGCCAAAAGTGCTGAGAGATGAGACTGCAGCCATGGAACTGAGAATCCCCTCACCTCTCATTCTCCTCCAAAGCTCAGGAGGCACAAATGACACCACACAGCAGAGAGTCAAAACTTACAGCTTGAGATACATTGTCCTTGCATTCCCAGAAGCTTCCACATTAATCCTGTCAGAAACACAAAACCCTGTTATGGGACTGCAATTATTTTCAAGACAGTTACCATTTCCTGCAGCCTCTCTGGAAGGGTGACCAGATCTCCCAGCCCTGCCTGCCCATCTGATCTGCTGCGGGGGGGAAGAGCTGCTGGCAACAATGATTGCCCACACCTGGGTGCAGGACAGCCTCCTGGAGCACAGCCAAGGCAGAGGACTGCCCCTCCATCAGGGCTGGGACCATGAGAGTGTTCCCCCCCAGGTTTCCTTACACAAAGCCTGGGTGACCAGTTGGTGTTCTGGTAGTTCAGACCCATGGCAAACACAGACTGCCTGGTGGAAAAGAGGGGCATCTAGGGTATCTTGCCCTGAGGACACACAGTTTTCTTGGGGAGGACAAGTTTTCACCATGATTTACTTAATGTGATATTTCACTCTGCTCTCAATAGTAGTTGTTGAATAAGTCCCTGTAGAGTGAAGATTACACTGCATTACTGCCTCAGGCTGTGTCTGCTGGAGGCCAAGCCTTTGGGACAGGGTTAGGCTTCACCTGTATGATCTCAGGGAAGGGTTTAAACACAGGATAACTGGCACTACACAAATGGCCTAAAACAGCACCGCAGCAATAATGCCATCACAGAAGTACCATTACTACTGTGCAGCAAAGATGTGGAGGGCAAAGCAAATTCAGTCCCAGAATGAGCTTTGCCCTCTGCCCTGCATGTGCCCTTGTTCTGCCCCAAAAAAGGGAGGGACAGGCTCTGTACGTGCACTCATGGCCAGATCTGCTGGGAGCCCAAAGTGGCTGGTTAGGCTTCACACATGTGTATATATGTACTCTGTGGCCCCCCACTTCCCTGCTGAGGAGGCTCAGCTCTGGGGGGTGATGAGGCTGCTGCTGCCCAGCGCAGATGCTCTCCTGGGGCTAAGCCACAATATGGCAGCCCAGGGTAGAGACTGTCTATAGGAGCTTCAAGAGGTGGACTGAGGCTGAAGTGGCATGGTGGCAGCAGTGTGAGAGCCTCAGCATTGTACTACAGGGCCTGGATGCCACGGCCGTGCCTTGGGAGCTGGGCTGTGCTTCCCCAGCATTGTGGCTTCTCCATCCTCCCCTCACACCATTCTCTGAGGAGACAGGGCTGCTGCTTGGAGAGGGAGAGTAGGGACAGCCCAGGAGATCCTCACCTCTGTCATACACACCCTACAGAGATTGATTTTAACCAGTGGCTCAATGTGCATTGGTTTGATTTGGACATAAAGGTACATAGGCACACAGGACAGTTTTAAAAATACTCTGGTGACACATTACTGATTGGGATATGGTAATGCAGATGGTGTGAAGAAAGGCTTGTTTAAGCAGACTAAGATGTTCCAAGCCATCTATGTTACTAAAGCTTGAATTTTCATACTTATTCTCATTTGGTCCAGTGCTGGAACCAGGTCCCTATTTCTGTTGTCTTGTGGCAGCAGGAAGCCTCCCCTGGTTGCCACTCTGAGCATGATGAAAAAATTATCTTCCCAAAAGTCATCAGCTACCATTAAATATTCCCTTATATTGCCAAAGTCATATTTCAAGCAGTTGAAAATTGTTTCCTGTCCCCACAGTCCCATCTCTTCCAGCAATAGGGAGAATTGCCTTTTATGACTTGACAACTCTAGGTATGACTGGCAAGGGTCAAGCCAGATGATAAGAAAATACAAAGTGAATTAAGATACCATAGTGACCAGGGTTAAATCTGGTCTTGGCCTTGCTTCATTTAGATTCTAGTGGATATGAGATTCTGTTTTTTCTTTTATTATTTGTTTAAGCAGTATGAAATCATGCCTCATACATTGTTTTTATATTAAGTGAAGGTGATCCAGCTACTGAGAAAGCTAGCTTGCCTATTGAAAGATTCCTTTCATAAGGAGGTTGAACCCATCAAGCAATGATCCTAGGTGAGATTTTACTTGCTTAGAATCTTTTATTAGGTGCATGAGAAAATAATGACTACCATTTTCAAATGCCTGCTATATAGTACTGAAGTTTCTTTCTCATAATTTATAGCTACCGAAAACTAACTTTTAAAATTGATGTATCTGAAGAAGGGTCTCCAGCAGTGCAACATTTGCCAGCTACATATTGTAGAATACCTACTAGCTGGGGGCCAAAATCTCAGTGAAACACTTAACCACTTGAATTTTTCACCTAAATGTAATACTACATTTATGTATTGTGAAACAGAGCCTTCTTTTTTTGTTTGTTTGTTTAAAAATATTATTAGCTCAACATAGCAAAAAACATACACATTCCATTCAGTCATTTTATTGTTTTCCCCTAGCATTTCCATATTCTTACTGCTTCTTTATTGTAAAACATACTTTTCATCATAAAAGCTATATAGAACCTTTCACAGTTACTTATATGGGAGGAGTTGGCTGAACAGCTGCACTCAAAACCCTGCCAGCATTCCGGAGATGTATGCATTTCAGGTCAGGATTATATCACAGAAACAGACTCCAAAAATCCAGGCCTTCACAGATACTACAGCCAAAGACTCCTGTATTAGGAGCACAAGATGGAACACTACTACTGTATCCAAAAGTACAGTCAAAGAACTGGAGTAAGAGTGCAAGTTATAGATTTTATTTTCTAAGGAGATGAAACTTAAGCAATAAGGTTATTTCTTCAGACCGCACAGTTGTTTTTGAACACAGTAGGAAATATCAACTGAAGTTTTAAGATGGAAATCATTAAACCCCTGCAAAATTCAGTATTTGGGTAGAGGGGGGAAAGAACTAACTGTGCCAGTTGATCAAACAGGATTAACATAGTTTAGGACTACCAAGCAAGCATTTCATAGAAAAAAGTGAGAGCAGACAAGATTTATTGTACTAGAGGATAGAGAAAGGAAGAAAGAATACAAAACTATAGGAAAGTGGGCCTCCTCATTTTCATTCCTTAGAAAGGAACATATTCCGTTAAATCAAGTGGAAAATTACATATTGTCTTTGTTGGTTTTCTTGGACAACTCCCAGAGTACTTAACGACAGGTTTGAAAAATGTAGGCTTTGATCATATCAGTGAACCTTTTTGCCTGCAGAGATCCCAAAACATCACAAAACAATGGCAGATTTTTGAGCCTAGTCCTTTTCTGTAGGAGACAAGGGATTAAGTACTTAGAGCTCTAATTTTATCTTTTCTACTGCAAAAAGTATTTATGAGTCTGAAGATAAAAATTACAAAGATCAAGTTTTTCCTGAGATTATTTTTAAATTTTTTAAATATCTCAACCAATGACATTGATTATTTTTAATAATTTGTGAAAAGAAATAATATTAATTTTTTACCCTCTTGTTTTAGGTATTTCTTATTGTTCTGCTGCATACACACACATGAATGTGTAGAATGTGGGTCAAATTAAAAAAGAGTGCTGTTGATCAGCTTTCAGTTCTTTTTGAAACACCAAGCATTCTCCTATCAATTGTCACAGTATGTTCCCCATAGACAGCGCAACCCTGGGGCACGCTCTGTCTGTAAAACACCCAGGCAAGTTTATAAAATGTGATAATCTTGATTTTGTACAAATTTGTTACAGTTTCAAATACTTTTAGCAACTAGAAAGCACTTTTAATAGTATTTCCATAATCAGATTTGGAATTAAATGAATCGAACCCAGCAAGAGATGGTAGAAAATCTCTTGCCTAGCCTTTGGTTTACTTCAGTATAGAAATTGACAAAGTGAACACTACTTGTACTAATGAAAGAAAGCAAATGCCCCTGTCTGTTTAAGAGGTCATGGGATGAAAGTCTTTGCAACTAGAATGAAAAAAGTAAATTGAAGTTAACTAAAATTATAAACCAGAATCCGTGAAGAGAAAGACAAGAATCAAGAAAGGAAAGAAGGTCTGAGGAAACGAAAGAAAAGCTGAAGTATTATCCATCACATATAATATTAGTGTTTCATACTTTTTCTTCCTCTTACTGTGATCCTCTGTTGTTGTCACGTGATGATCAGCAAGTGTCATCTATACAGGTGTTTATAAGCGCTGCTTTCACATTTCTGCCTTTATTTGTCTCCACAGTACAGCTCATACTGAAATCGCTATAGCAATTATAACAATTCAAGTTCAAGCCTTAAGTAGTGGTCAGGGGAAGTTACTGCAGGAAATATTATTGATAGAAGCAGTTTCTTGTATATATGCTGCTGCTAAGAGCTGCTGATGCACAAGGAATAGTGTTCTCCAGCTTAAGAGCTTGTTGATTGAGTTGTGAGCCCTCTCCAGTAAAACCATTGTCTTGTCTATAAATGTGGAGCCTTAGCTGGCTCATTACTTTTTGTTTAAGGCTTTACATATTTTCAAATATATTACTGGCAATAGGCAGTACAGAAATATCATCAGCCCATTACAGGATGAGTATGGTCACCTCAGAAACAGAAACAAGGCAGAGGTGTTTTAATGCTTCCTTTGCCTCTGCCTTCAACAGGGATGATGGACCAAGGAAGATAGCAAACATTGTCCCAATTTTCAAGGAGGGCAAGAAAGAGTACCCTGGAAACTATAGGTCTGTCAGTCTCACTTCAGTGCCTGGTAAAGTCATGAAGAAAATTATTCTGGGAAGTATTTAAAAACACCTGAAAGACAATGCCATCACTGGTCACAGCCAGCACAGCTTCATGAGAGGAAAGTCCTGCTTATCAAAACTGATTTTCTTCTATAACAAGGTAACCCACTTAGTTGATCAAGGGAGCACAATTGATGGAATCTTTTTGGATTTCTGCAAAGCTTTTGATACTGTCTCTCACAGGATCATTCTGGACAAAATGTCTCAGGTCCATGGTGTGAATCTTGGGGATGGTTCTGTCGAGGGTTAAGAGTTAGACTCAATGATCCTTGTTGGTCCCTTCCAACTTGGCATATTCTGTGATTCATAACAGGGGCAGAGAGACCAGAAAAATGAGAAAAATTTATGAAACCTGATTCAAGGGCTTGAGATCTATTCCTTCTGGGCTTCTTACATAGAAAAGAAGACTATGTATAGAAATATTTAGCATAACTAAGTTTAATTTCCTGAACAGAATAATTTCTGCAGAATACTAGTTCTTTCCACTGAGTTCCCATATAAAGGACATGAACAGAGTATCATTATGAATACCTCTCAAAGTACTGCAGAACTAGATATTGCTATTGGCACAATTAACTTGATCTGTATTCAACTATTTGGAGATTTGCCTGTTCTGTAAAAACTGCAGTGTAGTAAAGCTACTAGTCTGGGGGTCAGCAGTAGTTTTCAGCCACTCTGGCACAGTACGTCAGCTGGGTTAAACATCCACTGACACACAGTACTTCTTAATGTCCAAGCAGTCCTGGCTGCCTGACTAGGCTGAACTGGCTGTGGTAGGACTTAGCTGTGCTGAGAGAGGTGCAACTATGTAAAGTGGGCTCAGTCCACAGCTTCTGTTTTATGTCCTCAATTAGGCCTTAGGATGATGGACTCAAAGCCTAATTAGCACAACGTGTTCCTACTGGCTTTGTAGTTAAAATGGCTTTCCTTTTGTCAGCTGAATAGCCATCATAATAAGCTGAGTTCTGGTGCTGTCTATAACATAAATGTGTTGCACATTAACAGCTGGCAAACTGTTAAACTACAGTAAGACAAAAGAAACAGGGTCCAGATGAGTAACCCAGATGCCTAGATAAAGGTCAGGAAACTAAATTATGATGATGATGTTTTTGTAGCAAAAGTATTATGCCATGTCTAGAGGCCACCACTGAATTACAGCATTTGTAAGGTTGAATACATAAGACAATTAGTGTGATCCAGTTAGGGAATGAAATGTTCATCCCACAAGCTATGAGAAGGTAAAATTTTACCAGATTGGTCTTTTGCCTACTATACCCATTCCCAGTCTTTCACATTCTTGTGCCTTCTTCCTCAAATTCAACATCTTCACCTGACCAAGTACCTATTATCAACTGTCCTACTGATTTTTTTGTCCTGACTAACTCTTCTTTGACTGTCTCCACCACTGCTGAACAAGAATTTTTTGTGTGATGTCTCATCTTGTTTTATCATTTATCCAAGGTCAGCCACAGACTAAGAATGTTCTCAGTATCATGGGTGACCTGCTTCTAGCTACAAAATGACACCTCTTCTCCTATACTTTTTTATCTTCATTAATTTCTTTTTCTGACTTGATGATCCTGATGGCTTCTTCCCAACTCAACATATTCTATGATTCTATATGATTCTATGAAAATACCACAACCCAGAGTGCTTTAGAAAATTACTTATAGAACCTGAAGTAATACTCAAGCATCGATTTATGCAACAATTGTCAATAAAAATTTCAAACAAATGTTTTATTATGATTTGTTCCCAACCTTGCCAATATCCCCATATTAAGAGCTTACATAAAACTATTTAGAAAGTAGAGTTCTTCTCAACATCCAAGCTTGTCAGTCACACACATTAAATTACATGAAATACATAATTTCCATTTCATTCACATTCTGGAAAGGTCTTCAAGTAAACAAAATTGAAATACTCAGCAGCAGTCCCAAATTTAGCTTAAAGAGACTTTGTGTGAACTGTCCATGTAGCAGTTCATCTTTTTGTATGTGTTTACAATAGGAAGAATGAATTATGCCCTAAGAGGGCTTATCTTTCAATTTTTACATAATGTACTCAGCACTGAGGAAAAAAACACTACCTGGGAAAAACAGATTCTGATGTCTTTTCCGAGCCAGCTTAGTCTTACATTGGTGTTATTACAGAAGTCTACATTACTAAAGTACTTTAAGCTACCTTAACACAGCCTAAAGAAAGAGGTAAAAAAAGGTAACAAGACGATTGGTGCTTTATTTGCTTCTTTGCCAGAAATCTTCACAGTAGTTGCAGATACTGGAAGATTTCAGGACGTATTACCTTAAAAATATATTTTTTAAAAAAGGGAATGATTTAGACTGGTGATATCTGGTTCAAAATCCAGTTTCTAGCAGTGGTCAGTACAGACAATGTTGCAGGAAGCACTCTAAGCATAAGCAATGAGAAATTTAATTCCCCAAGTCTATCATCCAGATTAATGTATGCCCTTAGATAAGGGGGTTTGTTACTTTTAGTTGAGTCTCATAACTCCAAGAAGTATTGTGCTGTAGCTCAGGGTGTTCCTGCAATCACATCAGCTGGGTCTTGCACTCAAAGATACGTCAGCCAAAACAGGGACCACTCATACCAAACACTATGCATAATGCTACAAGTGCACCATTCCTACTTCAGAAAGCTGACAGTCTAAGTAGACTCACATGGATAACCTCATTAACTCAATTACATTTATTCTCTCTCCACTGCCTTTCACTGCTTCTGCTTTTGCATCACAGAGCAGGGAAGAAGTATTTGATATCAGTAGATTCCAGAAAATATGGACTAGAGATGCGGATTCTTGATGTGGAAAGAACAGACATCCTGGCTTAGTAAAATTAAGTGGTCATTTCATGTGTACACCACCATGCAAGTATGAGTGAAGTGGGCAAAGAAAAAAATCTGTCAGCATCTTCAAATCAAAAGACAATAAGCTACAGAAAGGCTCACAACAGTACAGAGCACACTCGTCATTGACATAGGAGGAATATGACATGAAATTCTCAATCACAATATAGTGTTATAAGGAAGTGAGGGAAAAGGAAAAATGAAGATAGATGGAAGATCAATATTTTCTGTAATACATCATAAGGGAACACTGCCTCGAACTTTGTGTTTTCTGGGTGGCTCAGCTGTGAGAGTAGACATTAGCCTCGTGTTTTCATTTCATCCAAATACATGAATTCTCAAGCACTGAAAAAATAAAGAAGACCTTTGCGGCCTCACAGATACCAAAGTGTTGGACTTCACCTGTCCAATTGCAGGAACATATAATTACTCATGTTGATTTACTAAACTTTATTTTCCACCCTTACTGTTATCATTGCTGCTTTTGAGGCAGTAGTCCGACGTGAGTCTTCGAAAGAAGATACTCTTATGACAGGATCAATATAGACATTAGGCACTAATCTAGATCAAGGGCTTACTGTGCACTAAGTACTCTGTAAGCATAGCAGATGACAAGTTTTGGGTTTTGGGGCAGTTGCTTGGTGCTTTTTTTGTTTGTTGGGTTTGGACTTTTTTATTTTTATTTTATTTTACTGGGACATATGAAGCAAAAATGTACAATATTAGGAAATACACTTTATTTTAATCTTGTCAGATAAGTATCTTACATCAACCTGGGAAAAAAAGGAGAAAAGAATTTGACAGAATAGTTACAGATCCTACTTTTTTCTCTGTTTCACTCCACTGAACTCACTATTATTCAGC
Source organism: Xenops minutus (assembly GCA_035221455.1). Classification (NCBI taxonomy): domain Eukaryota; kingdom Metazoa; phylum Chordata; class Aves; order Passeriformes; family Furnariidae; genus Xenops; species Xenops minutus. The sequence goes on along the minus strand of JAWWEE010000105.1, from coordinate 46,869,782 downwards.
CCCATTATGGACTATTTAGGACATGATTGTTTTTCTTCCATCATCTGATTAGACATAAATAAGCTTCTTCTGTTCCCCCTAACTCCATACTAATAAAAAATATCTCAAGTGCCATAACAGAGCTCTAATGATCCAATGTTTCCCTGTGAAATTTTACATTATCGCCAGCCTGACATTGCTCTCTCTGATGTGGAAATCAAGCTGTGTCCCACAGAAGTCAGACGGCTTCACACTAAACCACAGTTCTCTGGGTCTTCTTCACAGGCAGGAATAAGTCAGTTAAAAATAGCTGTGAATAAACATCTGGTTAGCAGTATGCAAGTTCTAAGATTTTTCTGATAATAGAAGTCAAGCAATTTCCATATATATGGAAATTGTTTTTAAAGATATATTTTTAATTCAACTCCTATAGTCCTCAGCACAGTTACAGTTCCTTAAACTGGCATTTGCCCAAGTTGTTCATTAGTAAGTCTGCTTTTGTTGCCAATTAAAGCCCTAACTGCAAGGAAGATTTCAGGGAGATCATAAGGCAAAACCAACACCAAAGCCATATTTATTTACAAATACACATGTACCTTGACACAGCTGCCCTGATCCCTCAGTTAGGGTATTCTGCAGTTGTGTCCTAGAACCCTTGATACTGCAGTTGGTGTAGCTTGAAATGAATAGATCCTGCCCACTCTTTTCTGAGGATGGCATACAGAGGAAAGACAGAAACTCCTTGCTCATGACCTAGAAAACTATTCCTTATGCAAATATTAGCAGATAGTATAGCTTAGATTTCAAAGAGATAGAATGTCAAGTTACTTAAAAATTCCTTCCATTATAGTGTTTGCTGTGAGCTATTCATATTCTTTGTTGATTATGTTTCATTCCACATTCTCTTGCAGTTCTATCATGAAAATAAGTGCGGAGAAGAAAGCTGTGAAATATTTATAATGAGTATATGTAAAGGTAGCTTTAGAGAAGATAAATTTAAAGTCTCCATTGAAATATAGCCTGTATGTAAACTGCTGTATTACAGCGTAGAACACTGAAGGAAGTCACAGTGTTCTGTTGGAAAATATACTAAAGACCCAGGCTGTTTCACTAAGAAAAGCTTCCAGATCAGAATGTAATGATTAAAATATTACAAAGAAGTGGAGTTTTCTTATGTTCAGATTGGAAGACATCTCAAGGAATTGAGCACAAGTAGGGACTAAAGTTTTGAACATGCAAATATTTGTTGGCTTCAAATGGAACAAAGAATTCTCTTCTTATGCTACAAAACTAATTTTTAAAAAAAAAAAAAAGAAATTTGATCCAGGTCAGGGGTGTGTATACTTGCAAAACATAAAAATCATTGTATATGTTCAGTATGATGAGCTTTGAAAACTGCTGGCTTTTGGGGTATTGTTGAGTTGTCATCTGATGACTAAAATTGAGATATCTAAATTGAGATATCTTGCAGTCATTTTGAAGACACTAAGAATTTCAATAACTGGAATTGATCATAAGACTATTTCAGAGCTATCTAAAATAAGCTCTCACTAGCTAAATGTCCTTTTACCTAGCACGTCTCATTTTTTATTTTATAGAACATTTGTCTAAAGACTACATGAAAGGGCATTCAACCTCACTTTTCTCTTTTGAAACAATTTCTTAATAAAACCTCAAATACAAGATACTTCTGAATTCTTCTGCGTTCTTGAACACAACTGCTTTCTACAGGCACACAGACTTAACTTGAACTATGTGGTACTATTTATTTCGACAGTTTGTGGCTTTTGCACACATTTCGGACTGATTCTTCTGATAGAAGAAATATCCACAGAAACTGGGTTTATGTTGTTACATCATTTATCATCTCAAACCAGATAAGACAGGTCTGATGTACTAAACCACCTACTCGGTTGGTTATTTTAAACACTGGGGGTATAGCTTTTTGTCTTTGGTAGGATCATTCCTTCCCTCCCCCCACCTCCAACATCTCTAGACAGCTCATAACTTTATATCAGTTAGAGACGATAAGAAAGTTATAAGAATCCAGCTTAGGCAGAACAGTCACAGATCTTGGAAGATTGAACATGAGCTGCTGTAACACATCGTTATCTACTATTTATTTATTTAAAACATTCATCATGTTTTTCTTTGAGGATTTGCCTTTAAATCAAAATCCATATCCAGCACAGATAGGACAAATAGAAATGCTTTTACACTACACCAAGGCTATTATGGAAACATGATAGAAATTTCCTTTGTCAGATTAATTGACACCTATTTTTCTTAGTTTATCCCTGCCTTGTCCCCTCTTGAAGGCATGCAGGGAAGAACTTCTGTGAAAGAAAAGGCAAAAAACCCCCACAATCCATCCATGCAGTTATGCAGCCTGGGTCCCATGAATAAAAGCTAGTCAAGTGCTACGTGGGCAGCCTAAAGACCCTGCCCTGTAGTTAAACAGGAACACAAGTGTTGTGCTGTTGAGGTAGCAAACCTACTATGACTGTGGTGGAGGTATAGGACAGCTGCTTCTCTATCCTGTGCCTGTCCTACTTGCACACACACTGCAAACAGGCTGCAGAAGAAAGAGAGGAGAAACAAAGCACAAAGGACTACAAGCTGCTATATTCTGAAGCTAGTGCTTGCTTTGAGACATTTTCCCATAGCATTAGGACTTGTAACCACTACAAAAGAGAAAGATATTTCTTCCATATAATCAGGAGCATGCAAACAGTATTGAGTTGCAATAAGAGAAGGTAGCTGGACACTAGGAAGAAGGAGCTAATTCTTGTCCCCTTTTTTTTTTTTTTTCTTTCAGTAAAGTACTATCTTAACATAGTGCATACCCTAACTACCTGCCATAGGCTATCCAGTGCTTAGTCTAAAAAACCTTATTCCTAAATGAAAGATAAAGTTTACAGACCTCACCTGAGCATATAATGATGATTTTTTTTTTTCCCAACAACAAAAAATCTCTTGTCTTTTGGACTGGGAGCTTCCTAGGGAGTTAGGAATTCACTTACAGATTTTCTGCTATGCTTTCAGAGCTTCCAGTTTCTCTGGAAGTATGTGCATATGTCTAGTGCTGTCTTAAATATATTTAGCTACATTAACACCTTTGGAGGCAAATGCAAGTGTATGTCTGCAGCTGCTTCTCGTCCAGTCATCTCTGACTGACACACTTTTCTGTCTTTTTTACCAGCCATGAGACACTACAAATAAGTCTGATTCTGATGTACATAGAGTTCAGTCTTCACTGCTAAAAACAACCTTTACCCTTATGCACAGCTGGTTACTTCATGGCATTCCTTCTTCTTAGAAGGTGGAAAAACTCTTAAGAGCCTAAGGCTATTCAGAACTGCTCCCTGGGGTGGCTATAAGATAAAATCCCAAATTCAGCCTTCTATCCTTTGAGATAATTCCAAAATAATCCCAGAAGAGTTTCAGATACTGCCAATAAAATGTGAGCCACTTAACCTTGTGTCCAGCCAGAATCCTTATTTATTAGATCATCATGTTTTTCTTCAGCTCTTAAACCATTTATTTCCCAAACATACCTTTAATAAAGGTAATAATAATAATAAAATGGTCATAATGCATCCTTACCTTGTTTCCTGCCAAAATGTATTCTGATATGGACTCAGCAACTTCTACTTCTGTTCCGTAGAAACACTTCCACACAGACTATACTTATATGGGAGTCAGAATGTCTGGCTTTTTTGCTCTGGGCAACACTTCCAGTCACATGAACTGGGAACAGTTTGATTCAGATGTTAACAACCACTGACATTTGCAGGAATGTTGTTTAAAAAAAAAAGTCAAAAATGCCTTATGAAATTTCACTGCTTAAAAGACTTATCACAAGTTATTGAAAATACAGTATATGTTTTATTTGGAAGAACATAGGTGTTCACAGTAACATGGCACATCACTATGCATTATGTTATGGAGAAAACCATATAGAATAAAGTTTCATCCCAACTTTCATGTCTTTACAAGCTCACTACAGTAGGACTTGTGTGCAAATCATAGAGGAATCTGACACTTTAATTTTAAATGGATGTTGGATTTTGAGAAATTAAATGGGATGAATTTCACAAACTGACAAAAGTGGTGGATTAGAATAAATCTGTGATTGGCATCTCAACTTCCAGTAAACTCCCTTCCCTCTCTTCTTTTATTTTGAACACATTTTTCAATTATGTAAAGTGATTTATTTTTATTGTCTTAGATTTGAATGCGATCTCCATCGGGGGAGATGGAAGACAGTAGATTTGTGGTTTGCATTTCATAGGACTACAGTAATGGAAACACTCAGAGTACAGCTCTCTTTTGTTCCAATTAATTTCAGACTCTCAGGAAGTCTCATGTTCAGAAGATGACCTTCAAGGGGCACTGCTATGTCCCTGAATTACTGTATTACCAGATAAGACGTAGCTCTGTCCAAGCACCTGACAGACTCTTATTGCTCTCTGGGTAAAAGGAAGTTACATGGATTATTTTAAGTCTTCCTCCCACCTGAGATGCTTTCTTTCTGCACTCTCTGGTATTTTCAAGTGAACCACAAAAATCAAAGACCTCATGAAGCCTACAAGAGGCATTCAGAAGTGTTAAAATCTTTTGCCTTTCAAGATCAGTGAGAGAGGAAAAATTTACTCAAAGCCAGCTGAATTGAGACAGATTAAAGCAATACACACATATTGTCCCTTTATAACCTTTGCATGGTTGTGGGAGCAGAATACTGGTATTTTTCTACAGAGAAACAGAGCATGGTTCCGACCAGCTCTTGCACCTTCACCAAAGAGGGGAACAAATGACTGGCAAACCAAGTTTCTGTGCTATGTACAGGAGACAAATCAATTAGTAATTGTGCAGTGGTGCAGAGCAGTAGTTTTAACACAGGTAGTAAAGTCCTGCTGCCTAGTGCAAGTTTTGCAGGAAAAAACTATACATATTTGGTGGCTGCCAGACTTCCTAACTATGCGCAGGTCAACTGTATCGTACCACAATATTAAGTCCACCTAACATTTGTCAGAAAGGGGCTGGTTTTGTATGTTTGTATGAGCAAACAAAGGAGAGAAGCAGAGTATCCCCTCATAAGTGACTTTGGGTTTGTGTGGGTTTTTTTGGTGTTTTTTTTTTTCTTTTTTTTTTTTTTTTTGTGTGTTCATAAGCTAACAGTAATCTAAATTAGTGATCATGTCCCTCAAAGATGAATTAGTGCTGGGAAACTGTCCCTTCTATAAGCATTTTGGATTCCATAAACCTATTAGACTGAATGAGAATGAGCTACATAGCTAGTGCTTATGTTCCACAGAAATGGCTGGGGTGTACAGAAGACAGTGTTTCAGTGAGAACTACTATTCATTTGGTGTACCATCCACACTGGCGAATTAGTCTGATGCCTGCAAGTAAGTGTGAGTAGATATAATCTTGTAATTTGTTTTGAAAATTCTCATGAAAGATTCCTAGTTCTTGGGAATGACTCTGTATATACATCCCAAAAGCTAAATATAATGAGGCAATGAGTAGAACAGTTTTTTTTCATTTAGTTGAAAGCACAAGATGTTACTATTTCTCATATTTTCAGTTTAGAGTACAGCTAAAGTGTTTCTCTAAAACAATATATGGTTTTAGCCAAAAGGTGTGAAATTTCCTTAATCCAGAAGGAAGAATTTCAGCAGCCTTCAAACACAGCCACAGGAACATCACAGTATTTCTGCCTCATGAGATTTCTTCCCCAGTCTAAGATTTAAAGGACTAGGACTAAAGGATATTAGGTTGCTCACTATTTTCTTCTCCCTTATATTGTTATCATCATCATTATTTATACACTGACTTAGACAAGACAAAAACATCACGACCATCTGAAAACTCCACAGTCCAAAAGAGGGGGATTTATCCTGCTAGAGTGGGTTATGCCAGAGTGGGTTAGCAAGATTATCATAAAGACATGAGACTATTTCACAAAGACAGCTCATAAAGTAATGAATGATGTTAAGACATGCAGAAGAAGGAAGATAGAGCAAGCAATATAAGAAGCTACAGAACAGTCGGAAAAAATTAGAAAATACATTTTGTCTTAAAAAAGCCCGACACCTTCCACTCCACAAAAAAAGAACAAAAAAACCCAAACAAACAAAAAAACCAACCAACCAACCAACCAAACAAACAAAAAAACCAAAAAAAAACTAAAAAACCTCCACACACAAACCCTGGCAAGATTGCTCTAGAAATCAAATGAGAAAACTTCCTTTTGATTTCATTTTGTCTGTAGAGCTGTCACCACAGCAACTTAAACAGATACTGAATATGCTTCAACTCACCAGCCTATAGAACCCCCCTCCCCTTCAGTTATCAGGCTGTGTGTGGGATCCCCCGAACTTATGATCCTGGTTCCAATCCTCCAAGAAAGGATGTGTGCTGATCATTTACTGAGTCACACATGTGGGTGGATTTTGTGTCTTTAGGACTACATAAGCTAATTTAACTGCAGGTGAAAGTCAGAGAAATTGCTCCTGAACCCGCTTTCCTCCAATTATCAAATCATTCTATCTTAATGTTAAGACAAGGTTGATTAAAACTGATGCTCTACAAGGAAAGCACATGTGTGGAGGTGTTTTACTACAACACGTCTCTCAGTGTTCCAGACAGTCAAGAGGGAAAAGTGGGTTTTGCTTTTTGCTTCTTTCTACCTCTCAGGAAAAGAAAATAAAAAAGAACGAAGTTGCCATATTTAGTAGCACAGCCTAGAAAATCACAGTGATGGAAGAGCTAGGCAACATGGGTTGTTTGTTTGCTTTTGTGGAATAGAAACTCAACTTTGATGAAATATAAGTACAAGGTAGTATGCATTAAAATCATTACCCTGGCAAAAGTAATTTCTAGGGTACCAATACAAGGATTTTTTTTTTTTTTTCACTGTCCAAAGCAGTATCTAGAGTGAGATGAAATGAGACTCACTGCTCTTTCCCCTCATAGGCTGTTCAAGGTAAGCTACAAATGTTATTTATTGGAAGCTGAGTCACCAGGTATAACAGCTTCTGTGAAGAAGAATCTTGCAGAGGTTCTCAATATTAAGTCAGAACTCTCCTTTCTATATGTAACATGATCGTCTCACCAGAGAGAAGGCCAATGGCCCTCCATAATCTGGAAATGAAAAGTTACATTAGACTTCGAAGGATCACAGCATATTTAGCTGTAACTAGTGCCCATCAAGTTTTAATCCTACCCTCAATACTAAACCGGGGCTTTAGGACTGAAAGTCACACATGAAACTTAAAAACTGTAATTCTGAGCACATCACTCCAATGTTTTAGAAATTCAAAACAGCTAACAGAATAGTTTTAGTATAAGGAAATGTGTTTGGTAAGCACACTTTTCTTTGTTTGAAAGCTCAGCACAGGATCACACCTCAGCAGAGGCACTCAAAAGACACAGTAAAAAGTCAAATTATGGAGCAACGTGAAGGTCCGAACTTCCATTATTACTGCTTGGGTAGTGTGTCTTATTTTATACACACAGGGAAAGAAAGAGAAAAATCTCTGACTATTCTTTTTTTTTTTTTTTTTCTTTTTGATGGACATCTTGTCAGATGAATAATTCCTCTAGTACAGAAACCCCATTATAAATTAAGCCATAAGTCTTTATCTTTTAGGCTTATTTCAAATGCATTTACTGAAATACTACTGAACATACTGTTTTGTCAGAGTTCCTGCAGAGTAAGTTAGGGCAGTTATTTTGTATAAGCCGTTTATGTGATATAAAGCATCCTCAGAACACTAGATGGATATTATTAAATTTTATGGTAGCCTGTGCAGAGATAGCACTAATTTTATGTAGACAGAGAGTCATAAAACAATTACTGTATCAACCTGGTCTTTACATCATATTCTGTGTTTTGAAGGCAGAGGCAGAATTCCCAGAAAAGTCCCATCAGACATCATAAATGGACAGGAATAGTACAAAATGTGTCTACAATAACTATACTACTGAAAAACTTGCAATTCTTGCTCTCAGCCTGAAACATCAACTTCTTTGCCCTACTAGTTGATGTCAACCGCAGGGAGAAACACCAGGCAAGGGATTCTGAGAAATACCATCATCTCTCTATTACCTCAGAAATTAGGTACAGTCAGTGAATATACTCAGTTTTAACACTCTGCCTACTAGTTCTATCATGTAACTTCTAAAGGAGAAGAATCTGTGTGATGAGAGAGAAAGACAGCAAGAAGATAAAGAGAAGATAAAAGGTAGATTGATAATTAAGAAAAAGCTGTTGACTTTATTTATAGGAAACCATTGAGTATGCTTTCTAACAATTGCAAGGATCGCAAAGGTGTTTCACAGTTCCCACTGAAACTTAATTCTAGTGTCTGTCATAATTCCAGAGGAGATCCTGGGTAATTGACACAGCTGAACTTGTATGTAATGCTTTACATGCTCAGCAAATGCACAAATCAGGAGTGGTCCAGCAGCAGCTATCTCACTGACACCTCATATTTTTTTGCCCCTCTTAAAAGCATGGACAGACAACATATCTCGCCAAAAGCTGTCTAACAATTAAGCAACGGAACTGCCTTGAGCTCAAGGCCTGTGTCCAAATCACCGAAGACCACAATCCTTACAAAAAACCCCATTGCCTTAACTAAACCTGTGTCCCTGTTTTGGATCCCCAGCTGGTCCTCACACTCCACTTCTCAGAATGGTCTAGAGCTGTAGCTGCTTGGTAGTGCCAGTTGAACCAAATAAGGCAGACACTGTTTAAGGACAAAGAGAGGAAGATTTGGCTGTAGATACAACCATCTCTTTTTAAGTGTTCCTCAAATAAGAGATGAGACCCCATATGCCAGTGACCACACAGAGTTATGTTCTCTAATGTTTGTTACAAAAACATATCCTGCCTAAAGCTGAGGCTACAAGAGCTGTGACAGGTTTTCTCACATTACTTTTCAAACCAACCCAACAACCTGAAGTTTGCTACTGACAAAAGTACATTGTTTTGATGTACGATTTCCATGCTTTATATTCTACTTCCCTCCATTCAGTTATTTTTTTCATTCAGTGCACAGTTCCTTGTTTAAAGAAAAAAATCAAATTTTCTTATGAACATTTTCCTCACTCCACAGCAAACTCTGAATATTTTAAGATGTATGCATGAACGAAGTTTCTCCATAATATTCCTATTCATGAACCTGATGACATTCCTGTGTTTTAGTTTGAAATAAAGCAAGTTACATTTTCCTTCCAGTTAAAAGGTTGCTACCCTTAGGATGTAAAGTATCAGCTGTAAAAACAACATGTTTAAAAAACCCCAAACATAATTACTTCTGTTTGAAGAAGGCTTCTTGCAAGATATCTTTATGGGGTAAATATAATTTGTGCAGATATAATATTGTCTAAAAATATAAAAATATTTAAATAACTCCCAAAACATTTAAACAATTCTGATTTTAATGAATATATAAGAATACATTTTTTTAGACAGTATCTTAAGACTCAGTAGAAGTCTGAGTAATTCATTAACATGACAGCAAAACTTACCTTAGGAAGAATCAGAATGGAGTCTCTAGTTTCTCTTACACATCGTATTCAATCCAATGCTTATGGCAAGACTTAATGCTGACTCCTTCTGCCTCTGTAGTGGTCAAAAAAAATATAGCCAGAATCTGAGCACTCCTATAGGTTTGGCAAACTGAAGAGCAGTAACATCTGGCTTCCTGCCTGAAATTAATTGGAGAAATATATTACAGGCTATGCTCTTATCATCAACTGCCAAGAGACATTTAGATAATGCTTCTTTACAAGAAGAGAAAGGGAGATTTTTCTTTTTGTTTCTAGAGAGATGAATGTACGCTGTCAGGCAAATAACAATTAAGAACTGACTGGTGAATATCAGAGGAAAAAAAGTTACATCATTTAGTTCTTCCTTTAAAAAAAACACAATTCCAAAGGTAGAGTGAGATACCTTTTCCAATGGATTTCAGGATGAGGAATCCAGTTGATAACCTTCAAGTTTTGCAGGTGCTTTGCCCTTGTATTTCATTTAAGCACTGAAAGTCAAACTTCCTTCCTCTTTTGTTAGATCATCAGTAGAAATCACCATTTCTGCAGGGCTGTGAAACTGCACCTGTGACTCCTTACCATCCCTCCTGGCTCTGCCACAGGTGTCCCAGTTCCTGTGTCAGTGCTGCATTACTGCTGTCAGCAAAGGATTTTTGCATAGCCTTCTTTGTGCGCTGTGCTAATATTCTACAGGAAGGAAACAGAAAACGCTAAAGACTGAAAAATATGGGGGGAAAAGGAAAAGGACAGCTCCCTGAATAGCAGAAGTTGAAAGACTCTTTTCTGATAAATGGCTATTAGCATAAAAAATTAAATGTTACAAAAACATCAATGCAATTTCTATTTATTATTATTATTATTATCTGTTTATTATTATTATTATTACCCTTAAGTTAGGAGGTAAAACAGCATATCCACATCTTTCATTTGGACAAAGATGGATAAATACTGTGGCAGAGAATCAAACAGGACAAAGGAGAAAATAGCAGAAATCAAATGAGGTGAAAATTAAGATAAGCAGGCAAGAAAGAAACTAGAATAAAAGACAAAAGATAGAAAGAATATGGCTAAACCATTTTTTTTTTGTTCTTACTTCTTGCATCACAACACATGGCAAGAAAGGCCTGGAGAGGCAGGCATGACCATCAGCCTGACTCCCCTGAGAGGAGGGTTCCAGCAGGCTACTTGAGACCACAGCAGCAAGAGTGTTTCCCTAGCCCAGGGTTAGCCATGTGCCCACTGTGACTGGCGAGGGACCAGGACTTGGCCCGGCAAACAATGTTATGTGACAGGAGATTCAGTGCTGTGCGGAACTCCCAACCACTCTCTTTCAAGTTGTTGAATGCCTTCCCATAACATTGGCAATCTTGCTGGCATAGCTGAAGGAGTTTTTGCCTCCTTGCTGGTATCAGGTCCTATCTGCTCTGCTTGCATGGTGAAACACAAACCTATGAAGGCTGGCACTGAGTTGTTCCAGGCCTGTTTTAGGCATGACAGATGTAACATGGCTTCACACTCCAGAGCCATCCACTGTTTGCTGACAAGGCAACTAGGCTGACAGCTCCATGATCCCCAGTCTTTTGGTGAGCAGCACCATTTTCACCATGCACACAAAGTCTTTTAAATCCTCACTGCAGAACTTACCTCAGGCTGGTCTGGCTTCACTAAACTGATAAAATGTTTTTCGTACATTATAACATCTGGTGCAGGTTCTGTAGTGCTAGAGCTATGCTTGGTGAGGTTCAGTAGACTCAGAGCTGTGAAACAAGGAAGTTGTTGCCTAAATAGGGAGCTGGATGCAGATAGAGTAACAAAGACAGAAGGCAACTGTGGCAAAGCTCAGTAATTAGAACATAAATCGAGATTAATCTACAGGAAAATGTTTATATTTAGGTACTGACAAATGCTTTGTTTTGATTAAAAGCAGTGCTGCAGATTATTCAATTACTCTCACATTTATTTCTGCAAATGTTTTACTGTAATAGTGATTTAATAATTTCACATTTTTTATCCCAAAATGTGATATAAATGAGCACATGTAGCAGACTTTTGCACCTGCACAAAGTTAATTTTTGTATCAGTTAACCGAAACCACTACAAACAAATTCAGCCATGAGAATAAGGGCCATGGCCTCAATAAGAGAATACATATTATTGACTCTCACACTTACCTTTTAATCAAATAAGGTATAAGTATTTGTATGAAGGTAAACGTGGATGACTGGTTGACCATAAAAAAAGCTGAAAGTTGGATACCTCTGGTTATGTTTCTACCAGCTACAGTTTCATAAGGAAGTATTTAAGCTGTGAAAAACTTTGTGCAGGTTTGTGCTTTTTTGATCATAATAATCATGCTAATTTGGTTTGTTTTCACATGCATTTGTTAAGCTTTCCTGCGTAGTTTAATTAGCAAAATAGCATATTGGAAAAATAAACTGTCTACAGGCATGAGTTGTCAGTCACATTTATTGATACAGCAAACTAATTAAGTGCAGCTAGGCTTAGCTACTAAATTAAAAATCTAACGCTGAAACTGGGAATCAATCTCTCTGTTAGCATTGCCAGTGATGTCAGCAGGACAGCACTTGGGAAAGGTTATATGGGTCTGCTTTACTGTTCGTTGTTACATTCTTTTCTTCTACATCTAAATAAACAAATATGGCTAAGTTAGGAATTTATTTAGAATGATTACTATTATTCAAATATACCACATAGATTTGGAATCAAGTTTTTCTCCTCTAAACCACACAAATATGAAATTTCATATAACTATCCAACTCCAGACAGTGGAAAACGCAACAGCATGACACCAAACTGATAGAAGCTGTAAGTGCTGCAGCTTTTAAAAATCAGCACTTTTTTATTCCTGCTCCCCAATTTTCCCCCCCTAGACTCCTCTGATTCCTTTATGCATACTCTGAAGCCACTCTATCTCCCTAGGCCCCAGTTCTTCTTCCACTTCTTGGATTTTGCTCTTACTAAAATGATATGAAACAATTCATACATGGAAATTAATGTGAAAAAACACAGGTATGATCGTGGGACTGTTGCAAAGTTATAGCATTTTCATTCATCATTTGGGTTTAACAGGCAAAGCAGGCTGAAAAAATCATTATCCTTTACTGCCAGGGCAGAAAGAAACAGATCATATAGGCTAGAGGCTATTAATTTTTGAATGAGCGGATTTTGAAGGACAGCACTATATTAAGATAAATATTTTTGAAATTAAAACATTTGTACCAGGAAAAAAAAATCATCTTTCTTGATGTCAGTGACCCACATTAATGAGTCAAAGCATTAGAACCTGATGTGAGGTGAAGGCCCATGAAAATGGTAACTCACTGTCCTTTAGTGTTAAACAAAACCAGCCTAAAGCCAACAAGCAGAAAACCCATTTTCCTATTTCTGAGATCGGTGTATGTATGTACATGGGATGCACAGTATCATTTTTTTGGCCTGGAGGGCAGCTTCAGGGAGGGCATGTCCCTGTGTAAAGACAAGAGTTAGCAGTGATACAGTGCTTCTGCAGAGCAGGAATTGGTTAAAGATGCAGGAAATATGGTGATGGTCAAACTGCCAGTCATTTGGGCTGTGGGAAGTCACTGGCTACCAGCTAGAGAAGGGCAGGACCCAGAGGGGTTAGGAGGCAGATCCTACCCCCTTGCTGAACTTGCAGCACAGCCAGTTTGCACTGGGAGGAAGGGAAATCCAGCACAGGGGACTCTGACTTACTCTGTAGCATGACTGCAATGGTGAACATCAGCTTCCAGTCTTTGCTTCCATGTGCATTGGTATACATGGTCTTTAGAAAGACATTCAGTGGTACAGGTGTTCAGACATCACCCTCCTCAGGTCCATGGCTTGACTATTCGTCACTCAGAGAGCTGGCAATATGGTGTAGGACAGTGTAGTAAAATGAATGTACTTGCTTAGAATGAAAAACCCTCAGATGATACTGAACCCCCCTGCTTAACTCCTGGTAGTTCTGCCTTTGAAGAAAACATCAAAGAAACAATATTAAGCAATTCTGCTACTAGTTTTCCTTTTTCTTGTGACATGCAATGTTCAGTTACATAATGATAACCACGATCAAGAACTGTTTTACCAAAGAGGTCCTTTCTTGGTTTTTACTTGACCAGAAAGAAGAATTTATAAACAAATACCATTTAACATGATGTACTCTTTTGAGTGGTGTACATGGTGTAGGTATATATAGACATATAGATGCAGGTACTCATATAGTAATATATTTAATGTTAAAAGCTACAAGTAAATTTAACAGGCAAACATATTTAATCAATTTTGAACAATCTAATTTTTTTTAAAAAATGAGATAACAATCTTGTTATATTTTCATTTTATATTTATTATATTTTTCTTTGCTTTCTTATAATTTTTTGTTTGGTTAGGTTTTTTTTGGGGGGGAAGATAGGCTGTTTCTGCCATCAGCTGGAGGACTGAACTTATTTCTCATGGGGTTTGAGGATGTCCTGGGGAGTGAGCACAGCTTTCTGTGGCACTCTGCTGTCTCTCGAATGATCACGCAGTGCCACCTAGTCGTTGCTGCTAAGGTATGCAGAAAACCCAAAACCCACTTTATTGAAAACAACTACTTCTCTAATGGGCTATTGGAGAAGTGATTTGCTTTTACTCAGGGGAGGAAAGACGGTCATGTTGCTCCCTCCCTGCCCTCTGTATGTTATTCCATCATTTGTTTACAGAATATTTCAAAATGTAACTTTTATTTCAGTTTTAGAAGGCTCACATTTATTACTGTGACATACAAAACATGTTTATCTGAACAACATATAAAGTTACCAAACCTCTAACACACAATTAAGAAGTGATGCTTGAGAAGACCAGTTACTGCCACTGTAACTGACCACAGGAAAAGACTTTCCATCTACATGGGACAAAATCTTATGGAACTAGGAGCAAGAGGTAGGTTACAAGAGGTAGTTTACCTTGCAGCTGCAGGAAAATATGAGTGTAAGCAAGCACATGAGGGCCTGTGGCAACAACACAGTGCTATTCCTTGTGGATGCTCCTGCAGTTAATAGGATACCCTTCAGTCCGAGTGATGATAGGAATATGCTCAGCCTCAATGTAAGTATGCAACTACAATGTAACCATAAAAGGAGCTTGAATGGTTGCTTTTAGAGTCTTAAAATTAGGGTGTGGCTTCTCCCAGTTGTATGAAAAGTTTTGTTTCTTTCTGTAGGTCTGTATTTTGAATACTTATATGGTAATCTGTACCATTATGTAAGCAAACAAAAGCCAAACCAAAGAAAAATAAATATGATTTAAGTACTTACAGCTCCAGAATACAATTTGAAAACACAATTTGAAACCCAAAGCATTAATTAAATAATTTTTTCATCTTCCTGCTTTTCTTTAAATATAAGCAAATATTTTTTAAAATGCCTAATTCTGGGAGTACTGATGCATTACCTTTCCATTTGTCGCACGGATACTGATTGCATATCGTGGTTCAAAACACTTTCTCCTCAGAGAGAGACTGAATTAACAGACTTTTGCAGCGGAGTGATTTTGTACAGGTCTTTGAGTGCACTCTAGAGCATGTAACAGGTTGAGTGTTGCATGATACCAGCTGAAATTCAGGTCCTTTGATAAATGAATAAAGCCTAATATTTTATAACCAGTATTGTTAGCTCCATCTGATCTTTAGTTTTTCTTGATTTTGGAATTTTTGGAGGGTGAGTATGAGAAAGTGTCTAACTAACACAGGTCAGCTTCCTGCAAAAGTTGAGTTCTATGCAGACACAAGGATCAAATCCATAAAAAATCCCAGCAGACTGTGAAATAGACTTTTTTCTTTATTATTTGTTGATCTGTTCAAAAGCATTCTATTTTCTTAAGCAAGGATCCTTAAAAATGCTTTTAGAATCACCTGTTGTTTTAGAACATCTTGAGTAGTATCTGTGTGAAAACATACAAAAAATCAGTGGATGGCACTGTTGGCTTGCACGTAGTGAATCACCTCCCGAATTATAAAATATATATGGATTTTACGGTTAGCTGTATATGGGTATCTGTTTGCTTAGCACTTTACAGAGTTTGCTGGATTTGAGCAAACCCATCTTTCTTATTTTCATACTGAAACAACCCAAACTAATAGTTATTTAATTCTCACATTTTGAAGCTCACTGCAATAGACAGTGTTTAGGGCAAATAATGGACTGAATAGATCATCCCTGCAATCACTGCAAGGAACATACCAGGTCTTGAAACACTGGCAAATGACTGATTTTAACTCTTTATTCCATAAGCACAAAGCATGACGGTTTGGCTTATTGAAATCTTGTGCAAACGACACATTTTCTCATCTATAGGGTACCTTAGGGACTTATTCCCTCATTCAGGCTCTTATGACTTGTTCTCAGTCGATCACAAGTTCCCTTAGAATCCTTCAGCACTCTGAGCTTCTTTGAAATAAGGTAAGAGAGAAAATGACATTGCTGGAAAAGCATCATGTTGTAGGTGTGCAGAGAAGTAACACAAATCCAATTACAAGGCAATTGTCTTCACTGCAGCGCAGCACACTGAGATCGTTTAACACTTGGCAGTGTTTATTCTGTGCTGCAGCTTGAGCATTGCATGCAGCAGGGAGGGGGAAACCTGTAATTCTTTCTTCTGTGAATCATATGGCTAGGCAGAGGGATAAAGAACTGCCAGGCACCTTTGCTGTGGGTGCACAGGCTGAGGCTTTAATCTCTCACAGTGGAGTTGATTCCATTGAAAATAACTACACTTGAATGTCATACCTAGGTTTTGAACACAAACTGAACCCCAGTCTCAATGTCAAATTTAATTTGAACCTACACTGTGGACACAGTCTTGTACACTCTGTGATCCTGCTCAAAGGGGAAAGATGAAAACTCTCATCTCTGATGGATGGACCTGACACATGAGGTATGCTGTGCCTACACTGTGGGCTTTACAGCCTGATTTGCAATCAAATCAGCCAAGGGATCCCCTTCTGGGTGAACTCCCATGTGATGTGGTAATGGCGTCTCAAGTTTGTAAGGAAACCAAAACCTGCCTCATTGTTCTGACAGTGTGGCATTTAACTGCAGGCATCCTACCCCAATACACTAATCTTCCTTCCTTTCCTTCCTTCCTTCCTATAATTTTTGCAAAGTTATCCATGTTACATTTTATTGAAACTGAAATTTTAAAACTGTTACCATTTTAAGATAGAAGAAAAAACACACTTTTATTTTTTAAACTATTATACTAGTCAAGGTCCTAGACAGGGGAATGCAGAGTGGGACTGAGTAAAGGTTCAGGGATTTTTTTCCATTCACTTGGCCTGCTGTGGAGCTTATCCTGCCTCTCTTGCACTAAAAGTAATATGAGTTAAAATACACCCCTCTAAGGGACTTTGGTTTTGTGACTCAAAGATCCGGAAGGAATCTTTCATCCTGACAGATAATGTATTTCTGGCATGTCTGTTGCATCTCCACACTTTCTATCTATGCAACCACTGTTGTCATGGCTACAGTATCCATACCCTGAAAAATAATAAATAAATAAATAAATGAAATGCCCTTGATCTGATTAAAAGAAAAGAATATATTTTCTGAGTATGTGAAAAGTAGTTTTCTGCACTGGACTTATTTTATGATTACAATTTTAAATTACTAGAATTGCATTTGCAAGTCCAGTTTTATTCCCACAACTTTGAAGATGGAATATATTGAGCCAATCTAGTTAACAATTGAGCTCATAGCTGGGCACTGCTGGAATAATAAGCATCACTGAACCTTGAAATAGATCATGAATCAGCATCTCTCTGCATTACCCTGAGAAGAGAAACCTCCCCTAGAAATTTGGTTTTTTTATTTATTTTTTTTTTACACAGAAGGGGCTAAGATTCCTTAATCCATAAAGATCAAATGTTTCAAGATGCATGTAGCAAAAGATTTGTTCAAGTGACATGGGAAATGGGGACAGAGTCTATGGTGTAACTCCATTAAATATGGACAGAGAAAGCTTCAGGAATACAATTAAAATGATGTGTTTTGAAGTGTAACTGCAGAAAAACTGTGGTAACAAGTATATGACTGTCCTGTGTCAACTCATCTAGCCTTGGGGACTGAAAAGAAATAGCATAAATTTTTGTCTCACTATTGAGTTTTATAAAGCTAGTATAACTACAGATTGACAAGAGCATTACTTTGATTTAAGTTTACACAGGGCATTGTGCCTTATCAGACAAGGCAGACAATCCCCACCGTCTCGCTCATGGCTGTTGGGAAGCTTTTATAAAACTCAGCACGCTCTCCTTGTCACGCCATCCTTCCCCTGTGGCTGCTTACAGAGGTCTCCACTTGAGTCCCACAGCCAAATTCTTATCTCAGTTGTGTTATTAACAAGCAAATGCCTTCACTGTGGTGCATAGACATAACTGCAAGTAGAGTGTGCAAATTGCACAGCTGACTTTCACTTGCTACCATTCTTCCCAAAATGTTCAGAGGAAGCCTGCTAACATTACTGTGTGTCAGCGTGCTTCTGCAAGGTCAAACCCTGGCTGCCACGATACTTGCATAGATTTCTTCCTTATTGAAATGGAATAGCTCCTCTTCGCTGACACATATAAACACTGCTGCTCATAGGTGCCTGATTCTGAAAGATTTCATTTCTTGTTGGCAATAGCAAACCTACTTGCTAATACAATTTAGTGGTATTTTAATCAGCAGCACCAGGCTGCTCACAGAGCAGCTCCTGGACATCTGCCATACATTTCCCATATCTGACAAGTCTTTTCCCAAGGCACATGCCATTTATAAAGGAAGGCATGTGATGTTGTCGATTACCAAAACCAGTTCTCTTAATGTATGTGTAATGAGGTGGCTAATGTTTTGTAAGTATGAGTGCCCAGCCTTTATAGACACTGGCATGCACTAAATAATACAAAAGGCTTTTGAGTAATCCTGAAAAAAAATACACATATATTTGCATACATAAAGAAGTTTCCAAATATCATTAAAATTTAATATAATATTTTTCTTTTAATTTTTACTTTGATGCTCTCTGTTAATCACAGGAAAAACAAAACTGAAAAATGCACTTGCTCGCTGTTGTAACAGTGTTGTAACATTAACACCAAGAAGCCGACAATGCCTAAGCCCAAAGAATGCCTTATAACTAAACATTATAAAGCTGAAAATAAACATTTACAGAGAGGAAGGAATTCTTAAATACAACATATAAGTTCAAGGGGAAGACTACACTGTCCAATAGCCTTTCTGAGCTCAATTCTGCAGAGAGTAATTCTGATTGACTTAAGTGTTCTGGAAAAAATACAAGTTCTTGCCTTCTGGTATAAGCAAGAGTCCAAGACCTAGAGCTTTTTTAACAGGAGTCTTTCACCTTTCATCTGGTAGTCGATATTTTTCCTTGCTATCTTTTTTCTTAGAAGGCCAAAACACTGACTTCTTCACCTTTGCCGTGCAACATTTCTGCAGGCTAAAGCTGTTTTTGGGACCATATTACTCTCCCAAGTCTAGAAGCCCTTTATACTAAGCACTGACTTCTCCAGTTGCACAGCTGTGCAGTTCTGTATTTCTCCAGCACTGCATCCTCAGATTTCCTATTTCTTTCTGGGGTTTTCCTATAGCTATTCACTACAGGCTGCTTGGTGCAGACAACTACAACCCTGCTTAATGATTTTAATAGCTAGAACCCCAGGATAATTTTGGTCAGTATGTTTCTCACTGGCAAAAACCTCCTAATCCCCACACATTTTTCTCCAGGTAGGACCAGGGCCTCTCATTTCCTCCTTCACAAAATGCCCATTGTACAAAATCCAAAGAGCTGCAGCATTTGCCTCACTGGGTTCTTCCTGACCTGGCATGCAGGGCCGCCTGTAGCCACCAGTTTGATTTAGGATCCTGGGCAAGCTGCTTCGCTTCTGTGAGATGTTT
Source organism: Xenops minutus (assembly GCA_035221455.1). NCBI lineage: Eukaryota > Metazoa > Chordata > Aves > Passeriformes > Furnariidae > Xenops > Xenops minutus. The sequence goes on along the minus strand of JAWWEE010000105.1, from coordinate 46,850,289 downwards.
TATGTGAAACTGAAATAGTATTTGAGACTACTTAGCCCTCTGCTACTCTCTTCACAAGAACAACCATGTTAGCAATTAACTGATCTGTATGTTTACAGGATTAAAGGATCTGGTTTCTCTTACTAGGTCAGTTTACTCTGCTGTAATTAGCCTTATCCTCTTCTTACAATTAAGTGTCACACCAAAGCCTCAGAGCTTAACACAGCCCACAAACTGGGAATGATCAAATTCCTACCCCACTGGTGTACTTGAAAACAGATTTTGTAATCTTGTTTAACTCTGTAGGTTCTACTTGTATGTATACAAAATGCTTTAAAATGGTTATTTAGGCTTGAGTGTAAGAGTTTTGCTCAACACAAGGACAATGAAAGTGGAATAGGAGTTTCCAGAGAAATCTATGTGAAGCATTACAACGGGGAGCATGCAGCCCACTGCTGAATGACCCCCCTTCACTTCATCTAACCAAGCTGGCTAGATATGAGCATGGTCTGACTTGCAAGCAAATATGCCATCACAGGGCTTATGGATGTGCTTAAGCACACTGACTGACACCTTATTGAAGCCATCTAGCTCTCAATCTAGAGCTTGCCTGGAGCAAGCAACCACTGACCTGCCTACCATAGAATACCAGGTTTATTTGTGTCTATTGAGCTTTGGCAACAGCAGTATAAGAAAACGAACTGATGAGAAAATACTTCTACTTCATGTATGCAGCTATTTTTCCTGTCTACAACTCATGGCAAGATGAATTCTAACTTTTAATTGAAAATATCTGCAACAGAGAAAATATCTGACCTCATAGTTGAGATGCTTGTTATAGGGGATCAAGACAAACAGCTTCTTTCTTTAATGAGGGCCTTTATTAGATGTCCACATCAGATGAGTCATTCTGCAACAATCCAGAAGCAGCTCACCTAAAGTGTGAAAAACCTTCTAGTTTCATCAGCAATACATAATGCACCAATGAATATTATATCACCTCAGTTCTTTGAACATTCTTGTGGATTTTAGCTGAAATTTGCTGGTGTTCACTTGCCGGAATCAAAAGCTACATCATGATCCCAAACATCATCTTAGGTACTGCTGGCTAAGGTGTTTGATTCAGTTACTTTACTCATCAGTAATGGAAGAAATCAATGCTACTAATACCCATTGCTACTGACACTCTCCAACATCAGCTAGAGCTCCACAACCTTTGCTGCAATACTTAAGATCATCTTGAATGATTTATCACTTACCTCTCTTTGCATAATTCTTGACTCTGGCATTATGTGTACCATAGAAGATAAACCACAAGCAACAAACTGTTTACCAGTGATAATCATTCTAAAGCACATAAGCAGAATAGCAACTGCTGTGCTATGTGAATAAGGGGATGCTGATATAGCACACTCTATTGTCAGATATTGCACACAGATTTACCAGTCATGATGTTATCTCTTCAAGTGTTGTTCCTTATGACAGAATAATAGTCTCTATAGTCTGTAAACATACATAATCAGATAACATTAATATTTACAATATCTGAAAGTCTGGTTTGGCTTTTTTAAAAAAAAAAATATTCCATTAAAATGGTGATTAATCTGCAGTATGAAGGAATGTTTGAAGACAGCAATCATGTGTAGGTTAGATGATCTGGCAGTCAAGTAGCTCTAAGTGAGGCTTCTGATAAGTAACTACCAGCAAGTGGTAGTTAACTATTACTAGTTAACTGGTCACTGAGTCTCAGTGGTTTTCCATGCACTGCTCTGCCGTAGCTGAGAAACTGGCCTATCAATGAAGAGCTGTTGTCCACAGTGGAGAAGGGGTAACTCTGATGCTTTAGTAGTTCCTTTGGTTTTTGTTCTCCTCTGGAAAAAGCAAGCACAACAAGATTGATAACACCCTGTAATGACAGATAGAGAATTCAAGCCACACAAAAAAAAATTATGAGAATGTTCAGAAGGCTGATGATATTATTCTTTCATTTTCTGTAACCACTCTCCATGTATGCCTCCTATATCTTTGCAGCCATCTTTTTAGTTAATTTTTATTACAGAGTTCTTACCACCCATTATAATTATCTACGCATTCTCCTCATTTTCCTGAAATTAACATAGATGGAAAAGGCTGGGAATTCTATATGTTCTATTACTGTTGCAAATCACTCAAGCAAAATATATCCCTAATCAGGAGAGATCAGGTTTAGGCTTGAGAATTAGGACAAATTAACTTCATTACACATTAAGTCAAAGAACAACTGCTGAATCTGATACTAGCTCTTAAGAAAATCCCAGATTATTTTCTTCCATGCACAGTTCTTTCTTACACCCCCCCCCACTTCCCACCACTTGAACAAAATACTGTTGTTTATTCTCAAAATGAAAAATGCTGGCAAAGAGTTCACAGCTTTGAAAGGAAGGCAGTGGGCTCAGACTCATTTATGTACTATATAGCTATAATAATGCTGAATAAGAAAAAAACCATAATAAAACCATAAGCATTCATACACCTGTAGATACTCCATATCATCCCTCTCTGCATTAAGTGGATCTCTCTTGTTAACAGCTGTAATCTGTTTATCATTTTTCCCTGTATTTCGACTGCAAAATTTCCACAGGGAATACTGTTCTGTGTAGAGGTTTTTGCCTGCATGGATTAGATTTGTGTTCAGGGGCTCCTGTCCTGCCCTCAGCCCTTGTGTATGTCAAAAGGAAAACACATTTGGCAAAAAAACTTCACAATCTTTACAGCCTGGCACATACAGTGAGGCGGGGAGAGGGGTGGGTGGGGGGTAGGAAGGTGCTTTTCCCACAGTATCTGCAGCCTTTTATTGTTAGAGAGAGGAGAGGCAGGAGGCAATTATTTCCTCATTTCTAAAAGCTTTTGATCACATAATTAATAAATCCAAGGGACTCTAGCAATTGCTCTCATACTCTCTTAAAACAACCCAAAAGCCAGCCACATTCATTCTGTGCAAGATCCCTCCTGGATTGTTTTGTGTGGAACTGCCAGCTTTAAAGTAATTATCTTTCAGACTGTCTGCAACCGAGACGATAAATCCTTAAAACTGCGAAAAGCACCCAAAGTAAAACTGAGTAGCTTTAATTGCAATGCAGATTTTGCTGCTCTTTCTCTGTACCCTCAATGGACATTTTGAGGAAAAAAAAAAATCCCATCTTTTCTTTCTCTGAGATAAGCATGTTTTAATTTAAGCCATGTAAAAATCTGCCAAATAGCCATATTTCGTAGCTTCTAAAAGATATTTATCCACCATATTTCAGAGACAAAGGTCTGTGTAATTAATGATAGCGCAAACCCTTGCTGAAGTAACTGCAATTTCTTGTGGAAACCTTGAGAAACAGACTAAGCAACATACTCTCAGGTTCTGTTTGAGCAGCATTAGGAGCTGCATTATTTTTCTTTGACCCCAGCTAAATGGAAAAACTACAAAAATTGCTGTTAAACATTTTCAGTAAGGCAACAATTTCCCGTGCTTTCCTGCTGACTTACTACTTCATGGCAAAATAAACAGCTTCAGAGAACATACAAACAACTCACTGGAATCCACATCTAGTTGCATTAAGTAGCATACTCAAGTAGCTGTGAAGGGTTGTATCAGCTGTCTGACACAAGTGCTGAAAAACAGAGCATATGGATATTTGTACAATGAAGCAGCAGTAAATTTCCATTTTGAAAGCATCATCAGGAAACAGCTTGCTGTCTGGAGGAAAGGATTTGTGCTTTTACATTTTCTTTTTGCATCAAGCAGATGTATTTAGGTGCCACAGTGGCAGATATTACTCTGGTTACAAGACATGAATATAGCTTATTGTTTTATTTGATAAAGCAGCCTGAATGATACTTATAATGAATGCAGCATTGATTCCTTTGTATTAAAGAGAAGGTTGAGGATATTCAGAAAATTAGGAATAGCTTCAAAACAATTTTTATTCAGGCTTCTGAACCAGAGCTGGACTATATAGCTTCAAGGTACTTGCCTCAGGAGTTTACTTTAGTCCCAACCCAGAGTTACTTTAGAATTGCTTAATATACCTTTAAAACTTGAATCCAGTATTTTAACTCATAAATATCACTGGTTTAGCCTTATTTGAAACAATTGATATTTGAACACAGCACTAAGACTTTTAAAAGTGCTGCAAGAGGATCCCAAACTCACCAGAAACGAGTAGAAGCCTCCACCTCTAAACTGCAACTTCTATTTTCTGCATGAAGCGCCTCTTTCTTTACTCTTTTATAGCATAAATAGTTTATGTCAGTTGAGAAGGCATTCCTAACCTGGGTGCATAGTTACCGCTTTCAGGTGACCAGTTGTAATTGATAGTATGGGTTGCTGCCCATCTCCCTCCCGTGGCACAAACTGCTCAGTGTAGATCAGCTGGTCAGGGCTGAATAAGTAGCACCCTCAGCTGCTCACTGCATCCAGCTGTGCTCCAGCTGCTTGAGTTATTCTGTGATCCACAGTTCACATTCATTCCTGAAAGGGTGACAATAAATCTATTTAATCCTGTAATGAAAGGAAGGAAGATGGACAGGTGAAATTTGATACTGATGAAGAAGAAAGGCTCATGACACCAGCAGATACCAAAGGACGTATAACAAGAAAATAGTCCACCTTTGTAGTAACTATAAAAAACAAACAGACCCACTTTACAACGTTTCTTTTTCCTTTTATATTAAGTTCAGTCGAAGTCCAGGACCTTGTCTTTTTGTATTTTATGTTTACTGCAGAAACCATCATATAAGGTGAAATTTATTGTTTCTAGCTCCCTTTACATTTATGTTCCTCACATCAGCAAGATGGAAAAGAAGTTGAATCAATGTAGGAGACTCCTCTAGTTGTGCTCATTGCTCCCATGCCATTTTCCAGTGACTACAGATATGACACTTAAAAGTCTGTAGAGGTTTGCACTTCTCAAGCAGCAACTGCTCCTTCATGTATGGAAAATATATTTGCTCTCTGTTACATGCCTAGTCTTTGGCTTGGACCAGGGAAAAATCTGGACATATGCAACCACTCCATAAGATTGTGAATTTGCAGGTAAATTCCATGGTGCACAAGGTTAAGGAAAGCATTTCAAACCCACACAGTTTGTGCTTGTGGAGGAAAGTTTTAAAGCCTTTCCTTCAAGATGAAGGGAAACAGGAGAAGAGGGATTTTACTGAATCAAATCTCAACAGCAGGACTGATTTTTTACGGTGCTCTGTAACTTCTACCCTTACTCATTGTTGCAAGAGTCTGAATGCCCCTTACTTTTCAGAGCCTGAAAGGACATATGGTATGATGTCAAAACCTTTCAATTCAAAAGTAAAACCAAGCTTGGTAGGAAATGAGAAGTTCTGAATTTTTGTTCCCCTTCACTTTCTGATGTCCTCTTGGGGTGATGCTCTGAAGTGGCAATCTCTTTCTGGGCCTTCTGCACAGTGTATCCAAAATTCTCACAGCTGTACAGGTAAGAATAGCCCGTGTATTGACTGAGCACTTGAAGACATATAGTTAAAAACAAGTACAGTATCTGTATTAGTTAGGACGAGAATTCAAGTATTAAAATAACATACTGGATATAAGTGACAGCTGTGACAGGAAAATGAGAACAACTTTCATGTTTTTATTGCTGCCTTAGAAGCAATTGATAAACAGTACACTTCATATATAAATGAGCATGTGTCAATATATGACAACAAAAATAAATTACAGTGACATAGTATTTAACTTTACAAGGTTGTACAAAATTTCCAAATATGAATAGATTTCAACTTAAAAATCTGAAATAAGTTAAAACTTCAACTATTCTGAAGACTTAAAAATATACACACAGTTTCACTCAATCACATAACTTACAGTATGATTTTTTTTTTTTTTAAGCTGTTTAGTCTTATACACTCATATATTTCTTACTGTATTAGTGGAATATGTCCTGCTATATGCAGCTTTACTGCACTGGGATAGAGAAAGGGTTTCCCTGAGGGCACAGAACAGGCTTTGAGTGTTTATATTTTAAGTAATTTGATTCCATTTATTAGCTAGAAATATAAAACCAAAGTGTTATTTGTCCTATATGAGAGACTGATTTATCTGCTATTGTTGGAATTTCCATTGGTGCTAATATGAATTTTGAAGAAAGCTTAACAGCAGGATTGAGCTAAACTAAGTCTGTTCAGCCAGGATGAATTAGGTCACGTTATTTAATGAAATATTTGAAGAATATTTGAGATATTTGCTTCCACAAATAATAGAAAAATATATTTGATATGATACTTTGAAGTAATGGGATAGATTATGGATTGGTATTTTTAACACCTCAATTATATGCATTTCATTATTTTATTAAATATTATAAGGATTAAAAGTATTGGACAAAATTCCTTGGCTGTGAGTGTGTGATACTTGAGAATGCCAAGGGTCTAATTCAAGCTATAAAATCAGGTAAGGTAGAGGAAATTCATACCACAGCTGGATTAGTCCTGATAGCTTAGACTTTAGTTAAACTTAAGCTGGTGCAAACAGACTCTGTGCACCATCAAAAGGGAGAAGGCTTCAGAAACTATTAGTAAAAAAACAGATGAAAGAAATTTGAACAAACTGGCACCTGTAAGAAAATTGCTCAATTATAAAAAATACAGGAAGACGCTTGTGCAGAGATGGGTCTTAAACTGTCTGCAATGAATTTGGTAAGAAAGAAAGAAGAAATCCAAGATGCCTATTTGTGTAACTGAATTTTCTCTTCTCCGAATATGCTAAAATATCTATCAGAATGCGACATCAGTAATCTTCAATCTTTCCTCCAAATAAATAAATTTTCTGTGTACATAATTCAAATGAGAAAGAAGTAATAAATAGGGCAGAGCTGAGCAATTCCTCATTTCCATTTTTCTCTAATGCTATTGGGAATAAGGACCACTACAGTTTACAGTTCATATGGAAATTGTTTTAGAAACCACTATTTCTGTTGTGTGAATATGCTGTCATTGGGCATCAGGAAAGAGGAAGATAATTGGAAGCATATATTTTGCAAACGGCTCACTCTACTTGCTATATGTTTTCCAAAAGAATATCTTTTCAGGCTTGTGGCCAGTGAGCACAAGGCATGGGGCACACCAGTGATGCTGACAGGAGGCCACATAGCCCAGCTCCACAGTGTGGGGCAGCGGCCTGGCTGTCTCCTCCGTCTGGGGGAAAAATGGAAAAATGTGCACTTCAGAAGAACAGTGGAAGTCTTTCCATCAGCTGGAGCTGGGCTTGGATCAGACCCCAGCAAATGTCTGTTGCTCACCGCTGCTAAGACACTGCAGAGCAATTTCACTGAGCAACCATGTCACTAAGTGAATTAACAGCAGCCAAAGAATATTGTAGCATATGGATGGAGTCAAAATTTCCTTCTACAAATCTGCCTCTAAAGAGAATCCTCCCAGACTGGAGGGAATGACAGTTTTCCCAAAGGAAGGCATCTACATGATGAAGACCTCAAAACACTTTCTCTAGATTGTTTACCACTCTTGTAACCTCTAATCTCAAATCACTTCAATCAAAATAATTACACTTTTCTTAATTGCTTGTTCTGTGTTCTGCCCCTGTTTTGTGTTCAGAGAGGAAAAAAGAACATGAAAATATATCTCAAAAGTTCAAGCAACCTCTGGTGGTTATGTAAACCTTACCTCACCAACTGCTTGGCACACAGTGTATTACTGTACAATCAGATACGTCTTTTATATCCCATAATTTACTTTTTATCTTAACTAACAAGCCGCTCTATGAGCAGCAACCAAAGAAATGACTTTATCAGCTTATATTAATGCAATTGTTATCAGGGGCATACAGGGTAAAAGTAATTTGTAGATTACAGTAATATATTTGCAAGGAAATTTCCACACGGGAAGGTGCCACCTGATTACTTTAACGTGGAGAGCTAAAAAAAAAAAAAAAAAAAAAAAAAAGGTAAAGCATCTTGGCAGGCGAAAATCTCTTAGGAGCACAATGTTCCACTGTGATAGTTCAGTGGGAGCCAAGTTTTGAGAGCCCATTCTGGGCTGATACCCATGCAGTGAAAGGAGAAATGTGAGCTCCCTTAGAACACCAGATCTGGGCCACCACATTCATTTTTGTACCAACAAGTGACCATTCACCTTCTGTCCTCAAGACTGCAGTGGTGACAGTCATTCCAGAGAGGAGAACACTACAAAAGCATTTGAGTTTCTCTCAGTATATCTGCCCTTTCTCTTGATTTTATTAGCTGCAAAAAGGAAGGTTCCTCTAAAACATTGCAGCCCAGGAAAACGATTGCTCTCCATCATTATTCACTTTTACTGTTCCAATTACTGTGCTAGTGTTTTGCAAACCACCATCAATACGAGCTAGGGCCAATTATTCTTTCTGAATGGTTACCAAGACAGAATTAATTAGTCAGTGGAAGGAATACCCCACAGTAACACAGCTGTTAGCTAAAAAAGATCAACTTGGCGAAAAATTTAAAAAAATACTAATATTTTGTATAGTATCTGAATGAGTGGCTATGACTAGACCAATAGATAGCAGACTTTGAGTGAATGCTCAATTACTGTCTCAATTACTGTCTTTTCACACAGCAGAAGGCGAGGGTCTTCTTTCTGCTGTTTCCTGTTATTTTGTAAGTCCACAATACATTCAGCTCCACTGGTTTTGCTGAAGAAAATCAGTATTTGATAAGGAGTAAAAGTACAAATTTCTCTTTAAAAAAGCAATTTCTGAGCTGCTTAATTACTGCATGTAATTTCCCCCTATACATCAAAATCAGAAAGGAACAGGCAAATGTCAATTTATTTAAAATATATTCAGATATTGTCTCTGGGATTTGTTTTCCTCCATAATCAGAACAGAAAGCTTTCAAGTAATAGGAATAGAAAAACATATCAGGAAACACATAAAATATGTTCATCAGATTCCTGCAATGTTATCTCTATTTCTATCACAAAAATACCCGCTATCTCCAAATAGAAGCAGGAAGCTTATGGCTCCTTTTTGTAACAACTTGACCAGTGTGGCCCACACCCTTCCCGCTGCAGGGTGACAGGGGCAGGAGCTCAGTTCCAGCTTCCCACTAGGCGGAAGTCCCATGACTGCTGGTCAGCTTTGAGGCAGGAAGAATTGTAGTAAGAGGCACCTCTAGAAAAACAGGGATAATACATATGAAAAAAAAAAAAAAATCATCTCCTTCACTGACATCCTCTAACATCTACAACTTACAACTACGAAATGTCACATGATATTTAGCATTTTCTTACTTCTATCAGAAAGCAATGAAGGATAATTTCAGCTTTTTTAACCTTTTGTGCACTTAGTACATGGACTTCAATGACCCTTCCCTATGCAACTTGCTTCTGAGAGCAGCTGTCAATCTCTAGTCTTCATATTTTACCTCTAATGATTCTGTGTCAGTCAATATGGATTGCATTGACTAAAAACCAAAATGAAACAGCCCCAAAAATGGCATTTGTGCATATTACTTGAAGCTTCTCTTGCATTTTTCATACTGATAGTTTCTGTCTCACAGCAGGGGAAATATGCAGCTATGTAATGTAGCTGTACTATTTTAAAAACAAGCCTGAAAGGACTTTCCATCATATTCAGTGAAGTGCATGGGCAGAGCAGGAGATAAATTCTGTTCTATCTTTAACTCAGACAATTTTGTTCAGATTAGCCTATGTTCAAGAAACCGCACTCATTTTGAATAAAGGAACCAAATACTTACTCAGGTATTCTTCTACAGCCTAAAAAGCGGAAAGTTTTTGTCCTAATATCACTTGTAAAATAAACTTTGCTAATGGAGATATGAGGCAAGAAAATGAATTGTATTTATGAATGAAAAAAAAATGATACCACTGGAGGACAGAAGCAGTCTAACTCCAGCTGTATCTGACTGCACATAATTTTGCAGGTGCTAAGAAATCACATACTTCTATACTGATGGCAGGGGATATTCAATCAGTATATTCACAGGAGAGGACTGAATCCATATGAAAGAAAAGTAATGAGTGCAGAAAAGTACTGAGTATCAGGAAATACTGCAGAGGTGCATTTCTTGTGATGTACCTGCACAAGGTAGAGTGCAGCACTGTGCAGGGTTCAAAGTAAATTGGCTTCTATCTTTTGTCCTCATGGTGTCAATTAGTCTGTGACACAATGACAATAATTCTTAATGTGGACACATTAAGCACAAATTAATGAAGACCATTTGACCATTTCCTTTTCCCTTTGCCATCTTTAGACTAGGTAGTATTTGAGAAGTGACTATACTTTCTTTCTTACCCAAAGATTTTAATACAGAAGAAAAATAGGTTCAAGAAGACTGAGTGTTTTGAAGCCACACAAGGAATCAGAATCTTGTCCAGAGATTTTATTTCCAGGATTGTGTAAAATTTTTCAGATCTTTTGACTATTTTAAGTAAATTAAATACTCTTCTATGGATGATTCAAAAAATAAATATAAGTTCTCTCCATACAATAATGTCCTGTGATTTCTGATTGTTAGCCACGGCCAAGTGATGTTTACCAGGGCATTTCAAGCATTCTTTCATTCCAGACACTGCACTAAGTAACTTTTTTCCTGGAGAGAGTATCTCCCTTCAAATTCCTAGAAAATGCATATACATCCAAACAAACAGGCCGTGCTTACATATTAATGCCTAGTTATTTAGTCCTAGACTGCTGTAATAAGGATCTTTTCACAGAGGCTCAAGTGAGGTGTCAGGCTGTTCTGCCAACAGCGTAGCTGATGGTGATGTGTGCTTTTGGCTTACACAGTCATTCATGCTCTGAGCTTTTTTAGGCACTGTTTACATGAGTTTATTCACCCTTATGCAAGGAGGATGTTCACATCTATAAAACCTTTAAATGCCTTCTGGTTTTTTCCATACTTTTTGCCAAGTTACATAAATTGTAAAGCTTCACTAGCTTGGGGAAAAAAAAAAAAGTTAGCTATCCTCACTACACTAGGGCTAAATGGTTCTATCACCATTTTCGGAAGACCTTCCCTTAAGCCAGCATCACGCATCCCAGTTGAATTCAGTAAAGTTTTTATTTACAAAAACAGAAAGGGGTGAATGATCTAGATACACTGTGTATTTCTTAGGCCTACCAGGCAAACAAGGTTTTTCAAACTTGCACAATTCCACCTGTGGGACTGGCAAATGAAAAGTTTTAATTCATGCAACAGAACAAGCAGAGCAATAGGATGGGGTTATGGAGGATGGCACTTTTTTTCTCTCATTTCTAATGGGAGGAGTGCTGTGGAGGAATTTGCAGTGGTGACTTGCTTTATATGTTTGTGACATTTGCTTCAAACTGTTTTCACAGAGACTGGATTTCTCTTCCTAAGCTGAGAGACTGGCAGTGACATTCACAGGAACATAGGAGTTTCTCTTGTGTAAACTACTTTAAGAGGCCTTTATTTTCCTATTTGGCAAAGGCAGGGTGATTTTGGTTAAACTAACAGAGTTAAACCTAGTGCAGCATTGATGCAATAACCCACTAAGTGAAATCTGGTCATGAATTTCTAAATTTTGGGTAATGTCTGAGGAGCCAGTACAATACACTGAAAAGACGACATCCAGAAATAAGGCATATGCAATTGTAAAAATCTGCACAAAGGATGTGGAAACTTTTCTTGCAGAGCAGACTTAAACACAGTTTTACTGTCCAGTTACAACTGGTGAGGCTTAAAAGGCAATGTTTATCACGGCTGACAACTTCAGCACAAGTTTATATATGCTTCCGTATACATTGCTCTAGATGTGCGTGCATCTCTCTATATGTACATGCACAGTACAGTCATAAATGTGCTATCCTTCTGAGATATGTGTAGTGCATAGAGATGTATAGGTACAATATGCATACCACATGATCATGCTGGAATAGGCCATAAAATAAGTAGCACTTTTCTTAATGCTTTCCCATGTTACTCGTTCCATTTTTCAATCCCTGACAGGACTGACTGAAACTCACCTGAGCCATGTAAGTATCTAAAATTAAGCAAAAAATCCTCAAGCATTCCTAGGAAGGTATCTGGAAATAACTACAATAATATTTCTTGCGAAAAAAAGATTACAGTCTATGTTATATTTTGTATGAATAATATGGGTTGTGAAGAGTAGCCAAATCCTGAATACCAGTATGGCACAGCTAATGATATTGCCATTTAAGACTGTGAAGAACTGTCAGTGATATCAAAAAGTGTGATGGTCAGTCTCAGCTGGTTGCAATGCCACAGCATATGAAATCAAATAAAGAGTGTATAATACCAAACTCCTATTCATACTCAACTTGCTTCCAACAAATAGCGTGACTGCATTGTCTATGCCCTTACATTAAAAGCTGAAGTAGGAAAAATGCCCAAGTATCAAACAAATTACAAATTAGCATTTTCCCTGTCTGGCAAGTTCTAAGAGTAGAAAAATGCAGAACCTACAAATGATTTATGCCTGATACAAGGAAGAACGTCCTAATTAAGTAAAGTTTTTAATTCCATGAAAACCTGAATGTCACACATGCTTTTGCTAAGCTTTCAAATAGAAGTGTTTGAGTATCATGGGAGTGCAGTGCACGAGACAGAAAAGGCAGCCATCCTTATGAACAGCTCAGCTCCACCAGACACCTCTACATACCCCTTGGACTAACAAGAAGCAATCTACAAATATGTACCACTTTGACTTGATCACAGAAGCTGGCACAGTGGTATTTGCCTGCGTAAATACATAAAAGATAAAAAGAATATATAAAATAAAAAAAATCACAGAAGCTGGAAGCAAGTTGTGAAAAGAGACAGTAAATCTGCACAGGTCAAACAATATTCAGTTACCACAATAAACATGCACTTTTTTAAACTTCCAAATGCATTAAAACACATGATGATTCATGAACTGGGCAAAGTTTAAGCTGATGAGGGCTTGGCAGAACATCCTTAGGGAGAGACTATCCCCAGGAGCTGCAAAGAAGGTCAGGCTTGCTGAACAGACAACTTGTGGCAAAGACCATTTCTACCAATAAGGACCTGGAATGTGTGAATCCTGCTCGAGTTCTTTTTGATGTATCTTATATGTCTTTAGAAAAGAAAGTATCAGACCTCAACACTAGAACTGCCTTCTGATAGTATGAGAGCAGAAGAATTTGCATAAGGAGACTGTGAAAGTTAAAAAAAAGCCTGATACCAAGAGAAGCTTTTAGAGGGTAATTTAGGAAAAGAATCTAGGAGTTATTTGGAGGAGAATGAGGGTCCAGAATCTCAAATATAATTTGAATAGGAATGCATAGTCAGATGGGCAAGGGGCAAGTGAAAAGCAGTTTATAGATTGGTTAGCATGACACTGCATGACCGTCTCTACCATATATATTGGTAGCATGACGATAACTGTTTCTTCAAAACCCAGATTTGTAAGTTTTGATGCTGGGAACTATTCAGGCCTTTCCTGTATTTGTTTAGGTTTAGAACAGTGCCACACTGACTTGCAGTTTACCTTTATAAAAAGTGTGTTATGCTGGGGTAGGAAAAAGTCCTTCAAGTACCATGACCCCTGTCCCTGAATCTTTGGATCAGGCATTTCTCACTGTCTATACCAATATAGAAGCAACTAACTTCTATCACAATTTTACATTGAGAAAGCCAAGTATATATTACATATATATCCATATTTTATATATATATATATATATGTAATATATGTATTTTGTTGTCTCTTCAGAGGCTAACAGTGACTTGGGGCTATTCTACAGAGCTTTCTCCAGACTACCCAATGGCTCCTGACTGGCTATTGCTTCTGATTTTTTGTTCCTCTTCATGTGGAGTCTAATCTTGTATTATTACTGCAATTAATGGGGCTAGTCTCTGAAAATCCAGCTTTCCATGTGAGGAGTGTTAATGGGACTGAGCTGTTTTGTCTGCCGTCAGAGTGATGCTTGCTGTTCTGTTTCTGACTTAATTTTCCTCAACACAGATGAAATACTGTATCATTTATACTTCTTAAAAGTAATGCTGTGTCAGATTGTACCTTCTGGTTTTGCATTGTTCTTCCTTTGCAACCTACTGTGTATGCCTGTATTCATAAATAATACACCCACTTGTGCATACAGCTAGAATTTTTCAGTGCGCATGGGTTTAAAGCAAACGCAGAGACATAAAATACAAATTAACTTCATCCCTACTGTAGTTGTAACATAGGGAAATTCTTAATATTTTATAGTGCATATTCCATGAAATAAATGACTAAATTGATCTATGCTACAGTATGTGTATACGTACACACCTTATGATGCCTGTAAATAACATTTTAAAGCCTGTTCACACATCAAAAGACAGGTTGTTTATTTCTGTTAAAACAATCCAAGGATTTAACTCTTCCTATTATGTAAACAGTGGTGACAGACGCTTTCAAGGAAGCTTAACTTCAATAAAAGTAAGAGTTTCCCATTGTAAAATCAATACTAATATACCATAAATCCCCCTGATGAACTCTGGCTTCCTTACATGCTCTCACATTTTGTGTATTAGGGGCACAGCACTACTCTAGATATCAGAATATAATAATATGGCAATATATATAGATATAGATATATATTTAAATGTTAAAACATTTGTTAGGTCAACTTGAGTAATGAATAGATTTCAAATATATGCTTCTTTCTATAAATAAAGGTCATTAATTTTCTTTGCAACATGGGTGCCTTGTAAGATTTTGGTTCTACCAAAACTGGCAAAACTGGTAAAACAATTCTGGTATCTTTAGTTCAAAATGCACTTGTGACTTAAAGAAGAAGCTTCAACTTCTTTTCCCTGTATTTTATATACTAAAATTGTACTTGTAGTCAAGTTGCAACATTATTTATGAGATTACCTTAGGGTAGATGTTTTAAAAAACTCATGCAAAACAAAGATTTGTATTTCAAGAGTATTTGTTTTAGTGACAAGAAAGCTAGGTGTAATCTATTAATTTCTCAAGCAGACCTTTATGAATCACTTTAAAAGGACACTACAGCTGAAGACTGAAGAGCAATATTTATCAACATTAAATAAAACATTTGGTGAAATATGTATAAATATTTCTTCATATGAACATAACACAAAATTAAATAGTTCAGATACACAGACACCATTTAATATATTTCCACTGTTGTCAAAATCATCTGTAAACACCATCTCACACTGAATACAAAAGCAGCTTTAACATCAGTTCTGTGTTCACAACACTGATGCCCCTTTGTAAAATAAGATACTTGTTTTGTTTTGTTTTTCAGCAAAATAAGAGTCTAAGCAATAAAAAAAAGTTTTGGTCAGTTCAAAGGAGAATACAAAATAATATTTCAACATGTAACTAAATCAGATTTAGAGCAACAGTTTAAAGTACAATCCTTTCCCCAGGGGACCTCTGACTTTTATATGTGACTTTTTATGTGGTGCGGACCACATCACAAATACCAGGAAATACTGGTTATGTCTAAGCTATAAATATTAAAGCCCTTTTAAAATTGTCTTTATCAAAAGTTGCCAGGTTACAAATTGGCAATATCACATTTTTCGCAACACCGAATAACCTGGCGTCAAACGGATTTAGGTGCACTTCTCATGGTTTTTAAAAGAGGTTCTGGAAAAGAAATGCTTTTTAGCAACCATCCTTCATGTGCAAATATGAAGCATTTCTTTTAAACAGATCTTTTGCATCTGAACATCACCTGGGCAGACAGTGCAAGCAGAGGGGGTCCACCAAGTTTTGTCAGAAAATTATAACTTGAACTTTCATTGGAAGCCATACTGATACTGCACATTGGACCAGAGCTGGCTCTGAGAATGGTGGTAGATCCAACTAGTGCAACTCAGTACAAGGTGTTGCAGCATCAGTGTGTGCCTTGACAGCAGCGCAGCCTCCCCAGAATGACATGGGGCTTCTGCTGATGATTGCGCCTGTCTGGCTCCCTTTGAGCATCAGTAGTGTGCAGCCCAGATTTGGGTTCTCATCATCCTACACCTTACAAAGATAGCTTCATACTCTTCCCTGAATGTAGCCCTCAATTCTTTTCACCTTTTTGTTTTTTAAAGAGGTGTGATCATTTTGCGGAGAGACACTGTGCTCAAGATTAAGGGTTGACTGGGTATCTACCCAATTATAAAACTCTGTAGACTGTGTGGCTCATAGGCTAATGCTTTGGTTCTCTCCATTTAAAATGTGGACACCATGTTTTGGTTCCAGAGACAAACGTGAGTATCAGGTGGCAAATAATGAGCTATATACTCACAATATGATTTTATGACTCCTTTTTTAAATTCAAATCACATGTAATCATGAGGAAGGGTCCTGTAAAACCTGGAACAATAGGTCACCTCTTTCCCACACACACATATATATAACATGAGCTGCACACACAGATACTTAAAATCAAGAATCAAGGGTACAATTAACAATACACCAGAAGAGAAGTAGACAAGAAGCTCCACCTGGATAACAAGAAGCAAATTTTCAACCTATACAGTCTCTCAAATAATTTCATAATCCTGTTTCACTAGCTTGCTACATTTCTACGTAACTTGAGTAGAAAGATGTTGGATTAACTGGAAACAGAAGAGCTGGGCTAGCTAGATGTGCTTACCTGAGATCTCAGAGTTGATTAAAATCAAAGAGCTGGGCAGATAAGTAATGGGTTTATAATTGCTATACAGATTCTTGCAAATTTGTAGGAAAATTGTATTAAATTTTTCATTCCTTAGTAAAAACATTGAAGTTTGTCAGTTTTTGCTGAATGCGGACTTAATTTTTATATTAAACTGGATTCATTGAAAGGATAAATAAGCCTGGCAGCTGCTTTCATGTGTTGATATTTAAATCATAGAATCAGCACCCTGGAACCACTCTCCCAGCCCAACCCATCCCGTCCCACGTCTTACTATCCTGTCCCATCCTGCCCTGTCTCATGCCATCCTGTCCCATCCTCTCCCATCCCATCCCATCTCATCCCTGCTTCATTGTTTTTTTATTGTTTAAAAAATACTATTCTATGAAGCCTCTCTAGGGATCCGTTTATGAAAAATGATGGACTGCCTTTGCTGATACTGCTGCTTGCGTTGTTTTCGTTTGTCACACTGGCACAGCAGCAGCATCTTGAAAGTGTTTCTGAATGTTTTGTTACACAGTGCATAGCAGACAGGGTTCACTGTGCTGTTGATATAACAAAGCCAATACCCCAGGTGCCAGAAAGTTTTGGGGATACAGCTGCAAAAGGTGTTTGCCAGAACCATGATGTTATATGGGGTCCAGGTAATGATGAAGGCAAACAAAATGGCACTGAGTGTCTGTGCCGCTTTCTTTTCTTTGATAAGTGACATTCGTTTTCGCTTTGTGATCTGACTTCTGGTCTTCAAGGCAAACTTTTTTGCCAGGGTTGCTTCCTTGAAGGACAAGGGTAGGGCTGCAGATGTCTTGGTCACTGATGAGATGCCATCAGAAGCTGTGGTTGTCTCTTCTGACTCTGACTCAGTTGGAAGCTTAGAAAAACTCTTTTGGAAATTTCCACCGTCCTGAACACTTTTGGGAGGGTGCAGTTTTTTTGGTTTCTTTTCCTTCAATTCTGTGTGGGATTTCTGCAGTTCATCCTCTGATTCATGCAAATCTTCCGAGGAAGGTAGTTTTGTGGAATTGAGGATAGCACTGTGACCAGGAAGCTTCAGCACAATTGAATAGATGGCTCTGGTCTCTGCAGCAATGTCTTCTTCATCGGAGGAGGCTGAATTTTCAAGGGAGGCAGCAGCATCATTGTTGTTCCAGCTGTCACTGCTGCTATGCTCTTGATCCCCCTGGTCTGTATTGGGTTCCCAGCTCTTCATTGTGAGCCAGAAATGGCAGCGTCTGTATTTCTTTCGGGTGGAGCGTTTCATGCTTTGTCGTTGCAGCTCGTAGCTGCTGCAGCTCCGGGAGCTGCCTGTCTGATGTACGAAACGTTCTGCCTCTGCTTCACTGCCCGAAGCCTGTAGCCCTGCTAACTCTTTGGTGCGTTTCTCTGTCTCCTTGTAGATCCTCCAATACAAAATACTCATAATGGTGACTGGCAAATAAAAGGCAGCTATGGCAGTGCCAAAAGTGATGATAGGTTCAGTTAGAAACTGGATGAAACATTCATTAGGAGGCACAGTCCTCTTCCCAACAAAATACTGCCAAAACAAGATGGCAGGGGCCCAAAGAACAAAAGAGACGATCCATGCTAAACCAATCATCACCCCAGCCCTTTTGGTTGTTCGTTTGGCTCTGTACGTAAGTGGCCTAGTGATGGAAAAATACCTGTCAAAACTTATAACAAGGAGATTCATGACAGAGGCATTACTGGCAACATAGTCAATGGAGAGCCAAAGATCACAGGCTAAGTTTCCCAAAGCCCAGTGGTCCATGATGATGTATGTGGTATAAAGATTCATGGAAAGAACACCGATGATCAAATCTGCACAAGCAAGGCTCAGCAAGAAGTAGTTGTTGACTGTTTTCAGTTGTTTGTTAACCTTAAATGCAACAATCACTAGGATGTTTCCTATGATGGTCACCAGTGCGAGGATCCCAGTGAAGAAAGCAATCAAAACTACTTGCCAGACCGTGTGTCCACCCAGAGGGTCTTTGCTTGTGGAGTTTAGGGTCATGTTTGTTGATTCCACAGTGGAGAAGGGAAAACTCTCCGTGGTCTGAGGGAAATCATAGCTGCCAATGAGTGATGCTGCTTCCTCAAGGAGTCCTGGTCCATGTGAATCTCTCTTCCAGAAGGAGCTCACATTTGAAAATAGAGGCGAGGCTGAGCTGTTATTTTGCATGATCATTGTGGCTCTCTGACATAGTCTGCAGTGGAGAAAAACCAAACAAAAATCAAGTGAACAGGTGAAGATGGTAAATAAATAAACATCCTCATAATTATACCTTAGCATGCTGAAAGACATCTTTAAAAGCCAGGCTCCTGGCTTAAAAAAATGCTGGGCTTTAAAAGACAAGCATTCCAAGCCAAATGTGTATGTGGTAGTACTCAGCTTCCAGACAGTGATTAATCTGAGCTCTTTGTATTAATCACATCGTGTTTCCTCGCATATATTCAGTCACAGAAGAACCAAAATCCCAGGAGAATTGGAACCCACAGTAGTATTAAAATGCCCCCTAACTCTAACTCTTAATTAAAACACTCCCTGATGGATCTGCCCTGAACTCAACATCTCAACAATTCAACTATCCTGGAGCTAAATTCCAAACACATGCAGCCACAAATCATCCAAGTTCCAATCAATGCTGGTTCCCAGTGCTATCCTGGCACTAACAAAACACAGCCCCAGACTCCACTGCCTTCAGCTACAGCTGATGACAAACAAAATCATTTTTCTGCCTTTCCTTAAACTATAGATACAAGCCAGCATCACCTCACTAGATCAAGCTATTTTAACATGTGAGGCTGCAAAGATATTTTCATTTTTATTTACATTTCACCTACCTGATAAAGGTACTAAAACTTTTCATTAGCACCTCTCACACATGACACTGATAATTTTTCATGCATATCTTCATACTTGAACTAAGGACTTTGTACATCTAATGACTTCAAAATGTCTTTGGAGCAACACATGGTAATAATTCCTTTGAAACTATAGTCTCTAGAGTCAGGAAAAAAATGTTTGGCAGGTGTATGTCAAAGCAATCATTAAACACTTTAGGAAAAGAGGAAAAAAAGCATCAAAGGGATTCATAATCACGCCTTAATCCTTTTCCCAGAGTACTACATAAAATGAAGACATGCTCAAATAGGAATTTGCATTTGCCTTATTTCATTACTTCTGTGGTCAGCTGACTAGATTCATGGTAATAAATCAGTTATATCATCAAGAAGCACGAATTCTGATAAAAAATTCCATAATTGACTGCAAATGTTGAACAGAATCTGCTGTCAATATTTTTTTTCTAAATGTGACTCCTTCCAGAGTCAATACATTATGGCATGGGACAATAATGAGTGTCACAATACACTGGTGATATGTTTTTGGTGTTATACAAAAATATTTGACCAAAAGTCGTTTTGTTTTTTTAAAATTAATTTCTAAATTCTGTTTTCCCTTGAACTGTAATTGGTTTTGTTACCAAGTCATAAGACAGTACGTGATTTTAAATGGAGCAGTTTCTTTGACATATCTAGTAAATAGACCAGCAATTCTTTCCCTTCGCTCCTGCACAGTAACTAACACAAATCCCACACCTATTTTGAAATCTAGAATAAATGAGATACTAATGTTTCTCCTTATTAACAGGAAGACAAGGTTGCAATGATGATGCCTTATTGTAATCTAATTCAATCTACTTTTAATGCATTCATTATTGTATCACACAGAATATGAACATAATAATAATGCACAAATATTGCTCTGGTAAATCATACAGTTAAATTTCAACTCTTTTCCTGATAGAAAGATTGAGAACTCGGAGCAGCTCAACTTCTAAAAAGAAAAATCGTAAGATTTTTTAAATCAACATTGATAACTGTGACTTGAAATATAAGTAGATTGGAACTATAATTTTCTTTTATCAAAAAAACTTTGACATTCCAAGTTTTCTTTTCATTGCAAAGTAAATAGGAAAGGAATGTGCAGTTTTGCATGAAATTTCAGGAAAAAAAATATTCAAAAATTTGTCAAGCTGCTTCTCTAAATTGTTCAGTATTTGATAGCCTTTTAATTGTTCCTTTCTCAAGAAAATATTTTCTGACACAATTTTGCCATGTCCTTGCCATTAAAGGATCTGTGGGACAGACCATGTTTCTTTTTTTAGTTCCTCAAGACCTACTACTTCTGACTATCGAGTCGCTGCAGCGCAACTCACCAAGCACATAGCAACTGTCACACTTTCACAAAATCTGAAGTCAAATCTGCACTGTGTGAGAGAGAGGGACTCATCTAAATTACAATAATGAAATGAAAATCTGCAGAAAGTCATTTGCAAAAAGGTAAGCAGAAGTCTGGATGAGAAGGATGCTCTCTTATTTTGCATTTGTATCCCCTCAAGCTCAATTCCTTGCCTTGGCCAAAGATTACATTCATCTACACATGTATGTGGAGATCCCACATATTCAAAAACTACAGATGGAGGTCTCTGGAAACCCAGTGTACAATCATGTTCTCCTTTGACAAAGATACTGACGCAGTATTCAAGTTTGGCTTGCCCCTTCCAGTGTGTGGGTGAACAAAACACACAGTTCACTTGTGAACACTCACTTAAGCAAGTGTTGACAATGTCCTTGCCAGTTGTTTATGGGCCAGGGTGGTTACTCACAGCCATGAAAAAATGTTTGACTCAAACAGGATTGCTGGAAACCATCCTTCTTGTAATGTTTTATTTAGGAAGCAGGCTTTTCTTTCCAGAGCTGTCAGACAGGATGAGGTCAAAACCAGAATAGTATGAGAGAGATCTCAAATAATATTTGCTAAATATATGCCAGAAATGATTAATGTTATAGGATGCAGACCTTCCTTCACTCACAGTGGGGACAGAGAGCAGAGGATGGAAGCCAGAAAGCATCCGTTCTGCAGCCATAAATTTCTAAAGCCTCTATTAGGTAACAGCCATGTAGTCATGTTGAGAGGTCTGACAGGTAAATTTAGATGATGGTGACATCATTATGCTGCTTTTTCATTAAAAAAAAGGACAAGCTGGTATCTTCTAACCGACAACATAGGATCATGAAGAAGAGATAGATTTGTATCTATCTGTATATATATAATTTATATCTAAATCTGTATCTAGATATATAGATAGATAGATACATACAAAGGAGATACAACTTCCACTACAGGGAATAGGAAAAAAACTTTGAAGTGATGGTAGAAATAACAGTATTACTAAGAAATAAAAATAGTTAACAGTTTGGTAGTACTTCCCATTTTCACCGCATAACACAACCATGAACTTTCTGTTCGCCTTGGAAGTCTAAAACAAATGCCACATACTTTCTTGCCTTTAAGAAGCCAATGTAAGCCACATGATCCATCATTTTCCAAAGCTGCCATGCAGTTTCTGTCTTCTATACAAGAAGAAGTGCTAAAGGGAAAGAGAGAGTGTTCTGGGTTTGACAAGACAACAGTAGGATCTGCAGTGCAGCCTACCAGCACCTACCCAGCAAGCCAAGCTCAAAGACAGAATGATGTGCGACCAAGTGGGAAAGCAGCCACACATACCTTGGTAAAACAAACAGTGCAGCACTGCCTGAGTGAGGCAAACAAAACAAACTGTGAAATGATTATAGGTTTACATACCAGGATAAGAGTTTACAAATCATCGGTATGATACACTACATTACAATTTCAAGCCAGGGAGTAACAAAGGAAACTTCTTTTAGTCCAAGAATATATAATTACTTACCTAAGATTACTGCAATGGTATTCCCTATGTTTTTTAGGTATTTTGTTCTTGTTTCTGATTTTTTAATAGGATCTTATGAAAGGTACAGGCCAGAGAACACGAGATGCAATGTACACTTCCCAGGATAATTCAGAAAAAGTGTAGGCCCAGTACAGGCAATGGCTATACAGATTTTCACACACATCCATCCTAGTGTACCTCTACTCCCTGCCCCAACAGAGGCACTGAAATATTAGATATCCCACTAAGTCCAACTAGAAGGAAGGAGAAAGCAGTGACAGAGATGTTCACTAATTTTAATGTAGGTGTAACTGAGATGTAAAAGCACGAGTTTTTTGAATAGTCTAATTTATTGCACATTGCTGTAAATAGAAAGTAAAATAGAATACACAGTAGTAACAGTTGTCCCACATTTTCAGTGTATTTAATTTCTGTCTGCTTTTTTTATATTTCACTGCTCTTGTGAATACTCCATATTTTGCCAAACATTTTCTTTTCCTTAAACGCCCCTATTCATGAAGAGAGAAGTCTACTTTTCTTGCTGTCTTTAAGGGTCTCTAAGATGTGTTTTCTGTGAAGTCAGAGAGCACTCTATTGGCTTGGTTATATGTGAGCTCAAAACCAACAAGCCTTTATGGCTGAAGAATTTCACATCTCATCTGTTTACACAGACAAGAAAATTGCTTACTTTATTTTTCCATTTTCTTCTGCATTGCTATTATATACACATTAGCCTAAACAGCAGAGAACGCCATGCAGAGATTTATAAAAGTCTGTTCTAACATAGAGAAATCAAGCCTTCAGAAGGCTTAATGCAGTTGCCTAAACTAAAACATATGCTTTGTTCCAAAACATTTATTTGGTGAAATAAAACTATATATTTGAATTTTAAAGTCTCCCTAAAGTTTTTTGCAAGATTACATATACCAATTTTAAATCACACAGAGGACTTTTTTTTTTTTCAAGATACAATAAAGAATTTTAAAACCTTGTCATGAAAAAAGTGAAAATGAAAGCATTCACAGTTTTATTACAGACTAGCTCATATCACTTGAAGTGAGCATGGCAGAATATGTGGGATTCCATATGAATGTTTATTAGATAACGTGAAGCACAGTATTTATCAGTGAACAGGACCTCAGATTTACCATGCCTTACACTGACAATTAAATATTCTACACTAAATATAGCTTTGCGTCTTTGCAGAATGAGAATATAGAGCCATAGAAATCAATCCCATTATGAAATACTCTGACCACTGTCTTGTATGTTCACAGTAGATACAAATGACTGATAGTCATACACTTTTATATATATTTACATATGCATATAAGCAAATGTCACATATAATGTGGCAAGCATGTGTATAAATAGCTGCCGATGAAAGTATATGTATGTATAAATACACGTATACACACACACACACACATTTGCAGTTATATATACACATACTTTTGTCACATTATTCCAAATATTTCTATAAGGGAAGACTATACCTTTCATTAAATAGCTATCAGCTTGATACAGATAAAGTTCAGTCAAACATATCTCAGTAACACTTTAATCCAAGCTCTTCCATTTTGCATCCATAGATATGTTTTGTTTATGCCTACTAAAATTACCTAGATTAAATGCCAATGTTTTTGCGATTAATGAATTAAATTTGCTTATTATTTGCTTACTCTGTTGCTGCTGTTAGTGTGAGGTCTAGCATAAGCAAACTAAGAACTAATTTCCATTATTTTGAAGAGTGTTTAGAGAACCTAATGCACAGAACCAGGCTACCTGAATCATCTCCTTTGCAGCCCTGCAGTCAGAAGAAATGAGCTCCCCTCCCGGCAAGAAGAGGAAGTGGGGTGGTACCTAAATTGTTCCTGCTGGGACACCCAAGGATGCCATGCCAGGAGTACCTGAGACTGCTTACCTGACACACCCAGTAAATTTGCTGTCTAAAGCTGGGCCATAGGAATAGTCTCTTTCATGCCTTAATTTGCCAATTAGCTTTTGCCAAACATCTACCATCTCCTCCACCTGGACTGAAAGACTTATGTTCATACTGCCCAGCTGTACCTGCAACATTCTCAGAGGGCTTGCTTGCTTATGCTGTTTGCTTTTAAAGTATGTGCTCTTCCAAAGACCTTTACTTCATGTAGTATGAACTCTTCACTGCAGGTTTTTATATAAGGATAGAAAAGTAACTTTTGATACTAATGTGTTTTAATGGCCAGTGATTTCAGTGGAAACATCTGCTTATTTACATGGACAGAAAAGTAAGAATAAATATTGTGTTACCACTGAACCAGAGAAGAAAAACACATTTCAGACATGTTGCATCTGTCCAAAAACCCAGATGTGTATTTCTGATCTCCTGGACTTAAGAATTCCATTAAAGATTGAATGTTTTCTACAAACTACATAATTCTCTTGCATAATTTTTTCCAAATATATCACATATAACAAATATACATCCTAGTCTGCATAGTTAAAAAGACAGTGATTTTTCACAGATTATTAATATTTACTGTGCTATTTATTATTTATATAGTCTTTAGCCTCAGGGACCCAATACTCATTCACACCATGACTTTTAGTTTCAAAATAATCCTATCTTGAAATCCATTAAAGTTATTCCAGGGAGAAGTTGCAGAAATGAGCTACTAATCTCAGTTGTGATGTGGCGTAAGGGCAGTGCAGGGTTCTTGTATGGCAGCAGCAGACTTGCTGAAGGAAGGGTACTTTTCCTCCTTGGGCAAGCGCACTTAGTGGTTATTGTCCAAACAATTCATATATAAAAAAGTGAAATCTTCAAAAGTCTGAGCTTGGATGTGCCTACAGTTTTCAAATGCTTGAAAACCAGAGCAAATCACACCTTGCTTAATTAAGATTACAGTAAATATTGACCATCAGCTCAAACAGTTAAATCTACAAGGCACATTTCTATAAAGAGAGGAAATTATCTAAATTTCAGGCAGTTTCTCTTTCAAAGAGCTTTATTAGAATTATAGCCCATCTGTCTAATTGATATTGCAGAAAACAGACATGTGGCCTGAAATAAGTAAGAATTACAAACAAATAATGAGAGTTTTACTCACTTTGGGAAACCCACAGACTCTGCAGGTATCTGGGGACAGGAAGGTTTGGCCAAAGTGAACTTGGTCACTACACTGAATTTAAATATGGTATTAGATTGAGAAGAAAGAAAAATATATGCCCTTCAATTATCTTCTTTATTTGTGAGGGGTGCATATTTTTTCCTTTGATTATAAACTATCAATCTTGGAGACTTCATTTCAATATTTTATTATATATGCACTAAGAGTATTTAATAGTATTTTTTATTTATTACGATGCTGAATCAAAGCCATGATCTAAATTTTCAGCTATCTCTATAAGCGATTGACTCCACAGATAATACTCCCAATAAGATACTTAAAATCACTTTAAAATAATCATGGGAAAAAAAGTAATGTAACTCTTAGAATAATTATATTTTTCTCCCAGATGTTTGTAAATGCTAGAATACTTTAAACTGACATGGAAAAATATGTGTCTAGATAGAGAGAAAAAAAAAAAAATCAAGCCTTCTAAGTGTTTTTTTCCTCTTTTACTGAAATGGCATCTTCCTCTATAAAAATAAACATATTTGAGTATATTAATATCAAGAAGAGCTCATCATCAATGTTAGATAAAATAAATAAATTTTATTATGCCTCTAATGCAGTCCTAATTTTAGTAATACTTTTAGAAATACATTTAACTTCCATATTTAATGTGAATATTAGGCTTCAAGAACCTTTACAGGGAACAACAAACTTCAGAAGCAGAACTCTACTGTCTTCAGTGGAACTGCTTTAAAACAAAGCAATCAATTGATTATGCTTTCAAAATAAATACATTTTTGGTTCTTCTGTTTGCTCACTACAGAATATATCACCAGGGAAAACTGGAAAACAGCACAAACATTTTTAAAGTATCAAAAAAGTCAGAAAGCCTGGACACTGAGCTTCAAAGAAGCTCACCTGACACCTGACACACTTTTTTCAATTTTATTTGTCTGTAAGAAGAAAATGAAATGACAAAATGTCTGTCAAGCCTTGAAACCAGAAAATTGAAAACACTTTTTTCTGGAAATGCTTCTCGGTTCCCTGGAGGGGAAATAAATAACCCAAACTAAAAAACAAAAACAAAAACACCAAAACTCCCCCAAAAAACAAACAAAACTCAAACCACAGCTTTTCTGCCTTTTCAAACTATTATTTCATTTTCTGTGAGCTTCAAGCTGAAACTTATTTTTTTTTTTCCAAAACAATACTGAAAGAAGATGAGCTCCATTTCCTTGTTTATTTGGGGTAAAAATAAAAAATATTCGTGTTTACATCAAGGTCTGATTTAGAGATATCCAAGTGTCTGGTCTAGATATGTTCACCTGGTGTCAGGTGCTGTTATATGAAATATCTCTAACACACATCATTCAAATGTGTTAAACAACATGAATTTAAAGTTCCCTAGAGTCTCAGAGAATCTAAAAGTATAAATCTAGAAATATAAATTGCACTACCGCTGACCACTGAATTTTCCACTGTAACAATGGCACTGCATGCAGGTACTAAAAGAGAAGACTACCTACTATAGCTTTTGTTGATAATGGATAGTGTGACAATTTTACATAAGATGCAATAAAATGACTTGAACAATGTTAGGAAATGCTCTATTAAAGGAAATTTATTGTTATTGGCTCTAGTGATTGAAATATTATTGCTATCTATTGCAGCAAACCCAACATTCCCACACTGGACAGATGGTTTCCTTGAAAAGCTGGAAGAAAGAAAAAAACGCTATTGAGAGGTTTCAGCTAGAGGAGGAAAATTACTAAGAAATAGCTATTGGCTAAAGAAATCTACATAGCTATTTGGTCACAAACTATGTATATGGAAACAAATTTTGTGAGAGAAACTGTGTCAAAATGTTATGATCTAAACATATCATACAGGTTATTATTTTTGTAAATAATGCCTTGGTACATGCAATCATAATAATGTTTTAAAGCATTTTTGCTTGATGCCACATGAAAATTTGTCATAGTTGGTCAGAAGATGGCATTTTCAGTGTATTCATTTATTTAATTGTATTATAGAATGGAAATTACTAACATCTGAGATTTGAGGATATCCTTTCATACTGACAAGCTATGAAATGTGCTAGTCATTTACTGAAATGGATTTATTGCCAGGGAGGTAAAGAGCTCTGCATGTGCCCTTTTTATGAATTGTATTTCTTTAATACAGTTGCAAGCAAAATATCATGCTATAATTGAAACAGAAGATTTTTTTTTACCTCAGTGGATCACCTTGGTAAATAATCAGGGAAAAAGGGAAAATACTTTTTGTTTCAACATGTCACTCGAAATATTTGTATAAATACTATGTCTCATTATTCACCAGTACATTTTAAGTCAATCTTTAACTTTTAACCTCTGTTTAAAAGTGCATTTTACACCCACTAGGTGGCATAATAGTCATGCAGAAGGAAAGGGCTGGACTTCGCAAGAACATCTTCACCAGCCCCTCATAAAACCTTTGTCTTACACATGAAAATTACAAACCAAGATACATTTATTCCTTGATAGGGACAGCAGCTAAAATAAATGCATGTCATCCAAGTACGGGTCTGAATCAAACTAGCAGGTAAATTACCAAAAATTGTGTTCTCTGCTGTAGTATAACTTAAATTCTTTTTTTCCCCTGGAATAGTCACATCTGCAAGTCCTAGTGGAAATATGTAGATTAATCAAAATAGTCTATTCCAAACTCCAATCCCCTGTATGCATGCTGCCAGAAATTGGTGAAGTCTCCGGGAAATTGGTAGTAGGTACTGTGGTAGGTACTGATGGTAGTAGGCACTGTGGATTATAATGCATGCAAGCAATTGTTCTTTAGTGAGATACAGACAAGAAATCAAATAATGCTCCAATGCTATGCTGGTTTTTTTTAGGTTTTGTTTGCAGGGTTTGTGGGTTTCTTTTTGTTGCTTGCTTTTTTGAGTTGCAGAACAAAGATATGCCTGAGTGGGCATGTCACTAAATGGACACATCTCCAATGAAAACAGACCTGACAGAGAAGGAGGAGGTGCTAATGAAAAATTTATTTTTAGTTATTTACATAAATGCCTGTTGGTAGCTGTCATGACAGGGTCCTCTTCCTACTAAGATTTCACTAGGTTTGCTTCAATATCTCCTTTTCTCCTTGAAATGTATCCAATATATACCAAGAATTTGAAGTTTTTGAAGTACAGTTTTAAAAAATCAGTGCTTGTATAGAGTACACATGCACAAAGCAATGATTTTTTTCAGTGTGCAAAGTGGATCTGCTCCAGCAATTCATCGCAGTTGCACAGCAGAACATTGATTTCTTTAAGACCCTCTTGCCTGATTGTTACAGGAGGTTTTTAGTCGAGGAGGCTGATGAGGGAAAAGGAAAGAATCAAGGTTAAGAAAGTTAAACGTGCAATTCCAGTATATTCCTAATTATGTCACAGGATTTCCACACGCTACAGGAGAAGTGATGTATGCAGATCTTTAAAATACTATCACCTTACCTTACCTGGGAAAGTGCAAAGGTGAATTCAGTAATTCACAGCCATTCCTCAACTTTTGTATACGCAGTTTTGTAAAATGAAAGATCTTGAACTATATCTTTGTATGTTTTTGTCTGCACGATTCTAAAATGTTAAAATCATTCTATCAACAAAAAAGACCATTTTTAAATTCAGCAAATATATATTCACCTACTACACTCCAAGCTTTCTAATCAATCTCTAGCAAATGCAGTCATGGTACTTTGAGCTCCCTCCTTGTTGCTGTTTCTGAGGATTCAAACATTTTGTACATGGCAAATAGAAGACATGGCGATATAATCACATTAGCTGTAAAGGTTCCTATCTAAGTAACAGGATTTTGCTTCTAAAATAAGAAGGTAAAGTGGACTCATGATTGTTTGCATTTGCTCTTTCAAGCCTGTAACACCTGCATTTTGAAAACCTATTACAGTCCAGGATAACCAACAAAAGACTTAAAATCAGGAGTCCTAGCTAAATTAGAAGGAAAATATTTCTCCTAGCTCTGATAGGGTTGCTCAAATGGCAAATATAATATGCTATCTCCAGAAAATAAGTGGAAAGCTAGAAGAACAAGAATCTGTATCTAGAAAAAAATATCTCCTGCTCCGAAAGGTCAGAGGAATTTTAATGCTTCAACTAAGAATAGGGATGAGTGCTGCACATCGTTTCATGGAGTCCTACTGCCCCAAAATAGAAGCAATAATGCTTCATTAAGTATTTCCTTCCATTCATCTCTATCTTCCAGCTGCCCCACTTTCACGCTTTGGTTTGCCAGTGAGCTGTACTTCTAGGCTGCTTTGGTCTATCTGACCAATTATTTTTTAGGATCAGGAAAGGATTCTCTATTTCGCTGCCATTCCAGGAGGGTATTTCATTTGTTGTTCTTTTAACCTTGGCAGTCCTACAGGGATACATGTGGATAAAGGCTCCTAGGACTGAGAAGTCTTAATTAGGTGAATATCTGCAGCAATCCCTGGACACACTCCAGAGAAGATAAAAGGATTTTGGATTTCTGCTGGTGGACACCAGAGCAAAGGACAAATTGAAACCTCAGTTGCTGCTATAGGTACTCTCCTGTCCCACTGCAGGATTAAAGGTTTACTGTAGAAAGGCCAGTCCAGGCTCTTTCTGTTGTTCTCCTGCATGAATTGAGTAACAGCTCTGAGAGGTGTTTTAAGTTCAGTAGTACCAGCTTGCAGGACTTGTGACCTGGTTAGTATTCAGCAAAAAGTTTGTACTGCAGCGTCACTGTGTTCTTCTAAAAAGTTGCCCTGTGGGCCAGGGGATGTACTTTGGAGAGAAAAATGTGCAAGCTAGGGTTTGCACCCAGGGCTGGGGTACTAGGGGAAAAGAGGAATGGTCAGCATAAACTGCACGTGCCTGTGAATGATTGTGTGTTAAAAGCTCCTGAAGCCGTGCATGAAATGTCACTGTACAAACAAAACCAATCTAGACAAAAATAAAATGCACACAAATTATAAAACAGTAAAAAGGTGTATGAAGATGCAACGTTCTAACTCCTTATAGAAACCTGAAGTCAGCACGGAAAGCAGGGTGGGCATGCAGGCAATCATTCCTTTTAGGATAAGGATTCTTGTAACCTGAAGTAGCAAAAAAATCACTTGAAGTAAAAAGACATTTCTATTACTTGGAGCAGCAACTTCCTGTCATCAGTTCCCTATTTTTATGGTAGCTTTCATGGCTTATTCTGAGAGAATAGCTGTTACAACTGCAACTATAGTCAGGAGAGAAGTTCAGATATAATGGAGTGACCAGGTCAAGAACAGCTGGGGCTTGTACACCCTTTCTACAGATACAGGATCTTCAGCAACCAACTACTCCAAATTAATCAAGAAAAAGAATTGCCTTGAGAATGCCTGGAAAAAATGCCTCTATCCCAAAAAACTAAATTTTTGTTTATCAGGCAGAAATTCAAATTCAAATTTAATTCGAGTTCTGTTAACAATATTAGAATTTTACAGAACAAAACAAGTGCACAGAGTTGTTTTGGTATATATTATAAACAAATCATTGTTTTATTTCTTTTATGTGTTATAACAAAAGTTCCAGTGATTACCTTATTGAAGAGAAGGAAGAAGCCAAACTGCCACCCAGTCTTTCAGGAAACCCACACTTTTTGTTAAAGAGATATATAAAATCGCTCACCCACTTACATTAGTTTTATAACATTTCAGCTGAGACTGAGATCTTATCAAGATGCTTGGCAGAGAAGCATGAAGAACAGAGCTAAAAAGAGAATAAGGTTTCCAAAGAGACCAGGTGTTATGGCAAAGCCAGTGAAGCTGTGAGCTCAAGCCAGGTGGTGGCAGATAAACAAGTGGGCTTCTGAGTCAAGTCTTTCTTCCTGGCACTCCAGCTGCAGCAGGCAAAGCATCTGAACAAATCCACCATCCTTGTTTCTGAAGTAGTCACTGCATGGGACCTCTCTGATTTAGTTTTATGAAAGAATGGAGGCAGGGAAAACTCAATCTCAATGAAGCAATAAGACCTCGAAAATGATAACTGAGTAAAAGAAAAAAGAAACTCATTTCCAAGCCTGTTGGATACACCAGTGAATGGCTGTAGCCGGGATCTCCAACAACTCCTTGACACTGTGGAGGCAGCTGTCGATGAAAGGGAACGAGTGTATAGTCTCTCAGTATGGCTCCAGGAAAATATACCACCTGGATTTACCTGTGTGCACCTGAAATAATGTGGAAGGAAACCAGAGCTGGCTCCTCAAGTGTCTCTACGCTGAAACACCCTAGCTTCTTTCTCTCTTCTTTTTAAAGGGACATTCATATTTTAGTCAGAACTAATAATTTTCATGGGTCAGTCCAGAAGTGATGCACAAGTCATATAACAACGTTATTATGAAAGTGAACCTGTGAATATTGTGTCAACATTTGAAAAACCTTGCTCTTCAGGAGGTCGAACACTTCTGCAACGTTGTACTGATAGCAATAGCCAGGCAACACTGAACAATGTAGGAATGTGCCTGAGCTGCCATATTTTTGCAGAGTGTTTCTAGCAAAGTGGATTTTTTTTTTGTAACCCCTAGAGCTACAAGGATGCTGCACCCTGAATTTTCCTGTGCACCTCAATGTGTTGATCTCAGATGTATGAAAAAAACCAAACAAAATATAACCACTGTTCCCTGCTTTGCTTCTTTTCATGGTGCAGCAGAGCTCAAAGTTGCTTACACACAAAAACTTCTATGCCATAAATACCTCACAACTGCACAAATTATGAGAAATAGCACATCAGCGAGCAGTTAAAATAGCATGTAACTCTAGTCCTTGGGAAGGATGCAGTTTCTAGTGCTTTAGGTTTTGCTCCAAGAGAGTTCTTGATACTTTCTTCTAAAAATTAACATTAAAGAGACTTTTGAGGAAATAACCTACAATAAGATGCCTAAGTTTCACCAAAAAAACCCAAACCAAACCAAAACTGGGTGTCCACTCTCTCTGCCCTTATGGCTTATTTTGACTTCATTATTGGTTATATTGCCAGCTTAACTCGGTCCAAATTGTTTCAATAGTATGAGCTTTCAAATATGTACTAGGATAAGCTCACTCATATCAGATGGATGTACTGTTTTCCCTTGTAGCACAAGAAGACTAATTTGAATTAAGCTGAAGTAAGCTGAACAGCTGTGAATAGGAATGCAGGACCCATGTAATATGATCTGACCAGAAGGGACAATGACATAGTGATGTGGTGGTGTAACTGCTGGAAGCAAAGCAAAAGAAATTTTCAAAGATGAGGTAGCTCAGTATCCCTGTCCTACTCCTAAGTGTATCCACAATCACTGGCTGCTGGCATCTTTCAGAGACTAAATAGTTATACCAGTTGGACCTCTGCTTCCCAGGAATGCAAAGACAAAATAATGTTTCAGAGAGATGTAAAATTGGAATTTTTTTATCGATGTTAGCAATTCTAAGCAGAGAGATAAGAAAGGACACTGCTCCTGTCCCTGAATACAATCGTTTTTTAAACAATAAAGTACATTACTTAACATCATTAAAACATGCATTATTTATTCTTTTCTTTATGATTTAAAGGTGTATTTGGTCGACATTAGGTCAGAATCAGTTTTTATATGTGGGTATACCTCCACTAGTAACAAACTGCATCATATCATTTTGAAACACCATTAGGCAGCAAAACTGAAGTGCATCAGCCCAAGTAAAATGGCATATGAGGGTGTTTTATTATTAACTTTGTGTCTACACCACTGGGTATGAAGGACTTAATTGCATTGCTCTGTCATCAACATAGCACACTGCAGGATTTTCTAGATTTTTTGCTGTATTGTGGATTTATCCTCAAAATGATGTGGGATTTCCCTGTCATTCTCAATATTGTGTGCCAAATGTACATTTTCTAACTAAATACTCAGAGAAAATTAAAGCATTGCTGTACTTATCCACCAATGAAAAGTACCTATTGACTTTTAACAGGCATTTAGCATCCAGTGTCTCCAGCTTTTCCAAAATCCAAAAATCCTACCTCAGCAAACATGGCCCAATTTCAGAGATTCACACTATCTGCATTTCTACTAAAATTAGTGCTTAATTATGAATTCATACAGGAATTCAAAGATTTTGAAGGCAGTGAGACTAATTTAACTACTGCCACTTCAGACTATTAATTGCTGACAGAGAACTGGTAAGACTTTCAAAAGCTAAAATTTAACCATGAGGGGCAGTTCTGAATCATAGCCAATGTGCTGTGCATTAATGTTTACCTTAGCTTTTGAAATAGAGAAGAGTACTTAAATCTCACTGCAGACTGTTTTGATCTGAGCTTGCTTTCCCAAGTGTCTCGGTGTCCGCATCAATCCCTCTCACTAATCCTTATTGTTGTTTCACAGTTTTTCCAGCTGAAACTGTATCTCTACAGTCAGTATCCTCCAAGCTCCGCACTATTAATGAATACAAATAAGCTGCAACTCTTTAGGATTCATGTAAACCTATCAATATTCCCATGCTGGCTGGGCTTTCAACTGCAAGAGAAATGCTCCATGTCTACAGCTGCAGCATATTAAAACTCAAAAATGAGCATTTTGATGGCACTTGCACATTTCTGCCCTTTCATCTGTCCTTTATCACTCATTTACTCACAGGAGGAAATGACTTTTCCTGCCAAGATAGAGGTAAATTGTGTCAGACAAGGGCAAATAAAAAAAAAAGAAAAGATTCATTATGAGTGAACCAGAGGAAACAATTTCTGAGACGCAAACTGTCAGCAGAAATGAGTTTCTACTGTTTCACTCCTGTGACCTTATTCAAAAAGGTGTAATATACCGCCTATTTTTTGCTGCTAGAAATAATTTCCAAATGATAGGACCTAGATGAATCGATGTTTCACTAGAGTCTCTCTACTCATCAATACTTGTTTTTTTTTTCTTTCATAAAAATGAGGAAAAGCTTTTCTGAGAAGTTGAAACAAAAATGTATGCTTTACTTGCATAAGTGTTAGAGTTGGGAAATAATAAATGCCAAAGTAACAGAAATATTGTCCTTAATTCCAGTGTTGCAAGATTTCACACTGCGTTTATTTCAACACACTCGGCCATTTCAACAACTTCTTTTCTATTTGAGTAATTTAGCACATTTTCAAAGCTTCGCATCTCTCTTACTTTGTGATGAAAGAAAGAAAGATGGAAAGAAAAAGAGAGATAGAGAAAAAAGAGAGAAAGAGAGAAAAAAGAAAGAAAAAAAAGAGAAAAAAGAGAGAGAAAGAAGGAAAAAAGAGAGAAAGAAAGAAAGAAAGAAAGAGAGAAAGAGAGAAAGAAAGAGAGAAAGAGAGAAAGAGAGAAAGAAAGAAAGAAAGAAAGAAAGAAAGAAAGAAAGAAA